>JAYKKI010000059.1:11360000-11980000 GCA_039881145.1 Druceiella hillmani | reverse complement strand
TCGCATTTCATCATGTTTGAATTTGAAACTCTTGATGCCAAAATGAGCCGAGTTTACCCGATTCAGCGTCACCGGGCGAATCTGACGGCTTGGTTTCGTTCACTGCTCAAAAAAAGTGCGCAGGTACGCTTAAAGAAGGTTTAGTTTCAAAAATTTAACTTGACTACTGAAGAACTTATACAGTTATGAATAATGAAGCTGGAGTTTATTTTTTATTTCATTGTGACATCTCATACGGTTCGGAAGTTTTGATGGTGAATAAGTTACGTAGAAAATTAAATAGAATCTTAGCCTCACAGATGGGGAGCTGTGGCGGGAGATGTAGATATAGGAAGCGGGCGCGGGAACGTAGTAGGAAGCGCAAGTCGGCCCACGCGGGATTAAAACTAATTATTTGTATCAAATATAAGAACATACGCATTAAAATACTGCACTTGCATTTCGAAATTCCATGTGCACTTAGTTACTAAGTGCCGCTAGTATATAAATGAAATAAATTTCTATAATAAATATCTAAACATAGAATATATAGAATGTTTGTTAATTAGTGTAGAAAGAGTTTTTTCTGGATTCCTATTTAAAATATAAAAGCAAAATAATCTGTATTTTTTTTATTTGGGCCTTTATTTTTACGAAGATTTAATTTTTAGTAAGAAAATATATTTTATACTCAATATTTTCTCTATCATAATTAGATTTCAATGTTCCATTATCATAAACAGAATGTCCATGTAAAAAAAACTTTTACAAAAATGATGAATTACCAGTATGAACGATATTTTTACTCGCATCGCTCACTAAATATTAAGACTAAATGAGGTGTTAGATGCGCCGCATCGTATATAACTATAATTCATCGCGGTGCTTGGTGTGCTTGCACTGTGGTTCCACAGTTTAACCCTTTCGGTAGCATTGAAATATAATTTCTCGAGAACGAGAAGATACGAATAAATTTTTTAGATATAATCGTATTACTTTATATTTGCGGACCCATGGAAGCCGGCTTGCTATATATATTTACGACATTCTGTATAACTGAAGTTTTGGTAAGAGTGCCGGATGCTCGTTCTGTATCAGGTTTTGGAAGAGTTTAACTCAGGTCTTTTTTGATGACTAAATTTATAAAAGAAAATATAATTTATAAAAGCTGTGTAGACGACCTTTTCTGACAGTAATAGAAACCTTACCTACATCTTGTGGTAAAAAGTTGCTTAAAAATTTTAATCTGGGAATTAATTTCTTAGGAAACAATTTTATTTTTTAGGTAATAATTCTACCTAGGATTGGAAATTAATGATTTTTGTATTTTTTCCTTTAATTGTGCTTTGAGACCAAATTTAAGGTTCAAAGTCAATGGGAATTAATCCTGAAGGTTTTAATGGGTGGCGGTATCTTTTTATTTCATTGAGTTAGAATCTTGTATTTTACATATAATATCAATTTTTGTTAATTTTTATGGAAATATTTGGTTTTAATATATATCTAAACTTAAAACAAGCAATCGAAGCATTAATTCTAATCCTTCTTACCAGGTTTGTACTTCAATAAAAATACATTTAAACCCGTTAATCATTATTGCCAAATCCTGTTAGGATATTTGAAATTTTTTGAGGTTTCCGTGTTATTGAAAAAAATTAAATTTCACAAAAATTCCTAAAGAGCATATCGTTGTACTAAAGAGTATATCGTTGTACTAAAGAGCATACCGTTGTACTAAATAGTTGTAAGCATTTTTTATGATCCGGCTTTAAAATACACCGCAATGCCAACGGAAATATCTTTTTGCCTTCAAAATTTACCCTCTCGGTTGGTTAATATTATTCATTGTTTCAAACATCCCACTATAAGAAAATACTTTTAAGTTGATAGAAAAAAAATTAATTTTTCTCTGAAGACAATTTATTCATGTATTTTTTTTTACTAAACTGTAACAAGTGTTTCGGCTATTTAAAAACAAATCGAACTTGTATTTTTTTCCCAATATATAATATATATCCGTTAAAATATGATAACCTTAAAGGAAGATATCCATACCGTGAATAAAGTAAATACGGTAAACTAAATAGAAATATAACTCTTTCTTGCAGTAACTCTGTATTAAAATTATTTCAATGTAAAAATTGATATAGAGAGGATAAGCCGCCAGAAAAAGTGTCGTGACCTACATACAGTTAGACGGACGACAAAAAAATTCTATAAAGTTTATTGTTTTTTTTATTCTGGGATGCGGAACCCTAAAAATTATCTAGTGAAAGTTTGAAGAACTCTAGGGGATCTCTAAGGCACCCCTTGAGCTATCATTATTATAAAAAACATGTTAAACAATTTTATTTTGAAATTCGTATAAGTATTTACATGAAAATAACAAATATTTCCCTAATAATGAGCAAGCATAATATTTTACATCAAATTAGTTTGCAGATGCATTTTTTTTAAATTGTGAATTCGGAAGACTTAGGAAATATGTCAAGGAAGATAGGTTAAACAATTTTTAGTCTTTTATCCAAGTAAATGAAAATATGGTAAATTATATATTAACACCATTTTCATTTGACAGTTTTATAAAATCAAAATATTCCAAATCCATGGCCAATTTTTGTCTACTGTTTTTTTATATTTTTTTATTTTGGAACTCATATTAAGAATATTGTCTTGAATATATTGAAGACAATATATTGTCTTGAATTTATCTAAATTTCATGACAATATATTGATGAATCAAAATGTATTGACAATTGTCTTGAATCAAAATGTATTGACAATTTCATGACAATATATTGATGAATCAAAATGTATTGACAATTTCATGACAATATATTGATGAATCAAAATGTATTGACAATTTCATGACAATATATTGATGAATCAAAATGTATTGACAATTGTATTGTCTTGAATTTATCTAAATTTTATAACAATATATTGATGAATCAAAATGTATTGACAATATATTGATGAATCAAAATGATATGTAAAGTTGGGTTACAAAGATGAACGAAATAAGCTCACTTTCGCTTGTACATTTTATGTACGTAAACTCAAAAAAACTAATGGTTATGCATTAAATTTATTAAAAATATTAATTTAATTATAGGGCGTTTTCCATTGACGGTTTGCATTAATTCTGCAAATAATTACAACTTAGTATGCTATGACATGTTTTAAAAATGTCTTATCTCTAATACCACAAGCCTAAGGCTTGGCCACAATATGCTCTACGTCTTTAATAAGTATGTGGTATAGAATGTTAACGACCCAACATGTCACATAATTAAACTATGTGTAGACATAAATAAATAGTGACTTCCTCTTATTTGCTTGTGGATAACAGCAGGTAGATAAAGTGCGAATTTGGGTGAAAGACCTTCCGCTTATCTTGCGAATGCTCGTCTTCACGATCGTGATAATGAAATAAGTAATTCTAACATGTTCAAAACTATTTATAACGTGTCGCAAATTATACGCTGATTTTGTCAGTTTCTGCTACAAGATTTCACTAATAATTATTTCTTTCACAATATTTTCAAATTAATATATATCCGTCTTCTCAGTCGTACACTCTTAGCAGATATAGAGTGGTTATGGTTGCTCCGATGACTTAGGTACTAGGTTGGGGGTACTTGTACATGTCTATTCTTCATTCGGTCTTCCTGGTCTGAACTGCCTCCTTAGCAATTTCTTCCGGTTCGCTGCGCTGCGAGAGCACTCAGTCACTTTACAATAGCAATGGTAGTTTGCATTACTGATTTAATTTGGTCCGTCCATCGAGTACGTGATCGGCATCTATATATCTTGCCCTCTACGTGGCCCTGCACCACCAGTATTTGGATCGAATGGTCGTTCCTGGATATGTGGCCAAAGAATTTTAGTATTCGCAGCTGCATAGTCGACGAAAGTCGTTCCTCCTTGGGTCCTTGGATTCCTTCAGTATAGAGTTGTTAGTGCGGAAAGCGGTCCAAGGGATCTTCAGCATACGCCTCCAACACTATAAGCCATACTATATATATATATATATATATATATATATATATATATATATATATATATATATAAATATCTCCTATAATATTTATATTTTATTTCCTAATTTTCAGGATTACGTATGACAGATAAAAAAAATGGCCTATATAACCTATTTAAGATTATTCATGTGCCACTGTGTCGCAGCCGATTTACCCAGAGACTATGCGACGTAACTTGAAATTTGAGGTAGTATGTATATAAATATGTCTTATTAACTTATATATTTTCCATTTTTGTAATATATTAAAATATTGATAGTAGAATTAAAGTGGGTGTAAATAAAGTACTTTAATTTTTTTTTAAATATCATATGGACAATTGACATTGTTACGAGGAATACAAAAATATTTTTTTCATAACTTTAAACTGCATATTATATAAAAATATATATAAAAAGATATTCTAAAAACTATACGAAAATTATTACTAGTAACCCAAAGAAGAAATCAGTTAATTTGTATTCGTAGTAATTATTTATTGCTGACGACATAAATATTTTTTGAATCAATTAATTTTGAAACGCCATTTTCATTTAACTAAAGATAAGAATTCACTTCAGTTTGTAGTCATAGTCATTTTTATTGCTGATGATATAAATATTTTTTTAAATCAGCCTGTCGTGAGAGTAAAGTTGAGTTTATACAATAATATTTTGTTGTAAAAAGTGTTTTCTTTGTGCTATCCGTAGAAACGAAGACACCAAAACTATACTTTTTAATAGTTTAATTCGTCTGTTTTTGTTAAAATTTTTAGGAAAACTATTAAACGCATTATAAGAATTTAACAGGTCTAATAAATTCGATAAAAAAACCTACACAGCATGGATAATCACATAT
This sequence comes from Druceiella hillmani, assembly GCA_039881145.1. Taxonomy (NCBI): domain Eukaryota; kingdom Metazoa; phylum Arthropoda; class Insecta; order Lepidoptera; family Hepialidae; genus Druceiella; species Druceiella hillmani. The sequence goes on along the minus strand of JAYKKI010000059.1, from coordinate 11,975,141 downwards.
CAACGAACTGAAAGGTGGAATAAAAATATTCGCAGTGAATGGATTTTAAGGCCCTGAAAGAAAAGTATTGACAAAATAAGGATTCACCGTTATTGTACAAAGTTGTGCAGTTATTTTTTGTTTTCTAATATTAAGTTATTTTTCTAAAATTAGTTTCTAATATAGAAAGAACCTTGAAAGAAACGATTCACGTTGAGAGAGAACATTTCTGGAGTTACCAGAACTAGAACTCTGTAATCAGTCAGAGTTACTAGAGCTCTGTAATGAACCGTTTCAACCTTCATATTATTTTGTTATCCGACAATTTTTTAAGTAATTTATTCAGTCTTTCTTCCTTTGGTCTCTAACTTTTCTTTATTAATTCATGTAATTCCCATATGGTTTTGCAGCCCTTGCGTATTATTTCAATTATCACTGTACCCACGATTGAAAAAGGTCACGACAATATTTTCATTGAATAATATATTATATTTATGTGGCTTGATTCCCGCTTTATATTCAAGTTTAAATAAAATAATGAAAACTACCAGATCTATTGTACTCAGAGATTACGTAAAGAAAAGCACCAATGTTAATATTATTTACGTTAATTTCAGGAGATTGGCCATGAAAATCCATAAAAATACCTCATCTTAGTCCCAAATTAACTGAACACCGCATGGTGACATTTTTATCGGGCTATGTAATTATGACTTGATTCTTTATAATATTTGCTTTAAAACTTTACAATTTCGTTTTCCTTATTTAAATACGGTTTGGTTATTTGCATCTACGTCCATCATCACTAGTTAAATATTCCAAAATTTTTCGTGAAATTATTAAAATATAGATCACTTAACAACCAGTATTGAAACATTATTTCTTTGAATTATTAATTCAAAAGAAGCTAGTCATGAGCTTCTAAATTTATTGGTAGTTATTCGTTGTGGTAGAATACAATGACCACTGTTAAAAATGCCGTTTCATCCGATTATGCTGCTCTTGTCTAAACGTTAAATTTTCACAATCCGATAATTCTTTAAACTCGCCAAAATTTACCGCACCCGTATAAAAATTACTGCTCAAGCAGTTTGCATAAAACTGGGCAAACCAAGCTCCTGTGCAAAAATAAGTATACCTACAACACGCACGGAAACATGGCAAATCAAGTACCTGTAAAAAAATTACTGTACAAGCAGCTCGCATAAAAACTTAGCAATCCAAGCTTCTATGCAAAAATTACTGTACGTATAGCTCGCTTAGAAACCTAGCAACCCGGACCTCTGTTCAAAAATTACTGTACGTGTTCGCTCAGAACCTTAGCAACCCGATCCCCTCTGCAATAATTACTAAATAAAATTATCATATTTGCAGTTTGCTTAGAAACTTAGCAACCTGAGCCCCTGTGCAAAAATTACTGTACGTGCAGCTCACATAAAAACTTGGTAAGTCAATCTCCTGTGTAAAAGTGAGTGTATGTTCAGGTCGACAAAAGGCTCGAATAGAAATTTGACAACCCGAGCACTTGTTAGGATCTGATCATGAAAATTGAAAATGTCCCATAGAATTCCTTAACCCTGAATGGCACAGGTACCGTGATCGATTTTGGATTATTTTGGTCTAATGATAATTAGATAAGACACGACTAATAGTCATATAAATTTGCCGTTAAGCAAAATCAGGGTGCAATGATGAAGCTAAATCAGGGTGCAATGATGAAGCTAAATCAGGGTGCAATGATGAAGCAAAATTAGGGTGCAATGATGAAGCAAAATCAGGGTGCAATGATGAAGCAAAATCAGGGTGCAATGATGAAGCAAAATCAGGGTGCAATGATGAAGCTAAATCAGGGTGCAATGATGAAGCAAAATTAGGGTGCAATGATGAAGCAAAATCAGGGTGCAATGATGAAGCAAAATCAGGGTGCAATGATGAAGCAAAATCATGGTGCAATGATGAAGCTAAATCAGGGTGCAATGATGAAGCAAAATTAGGGTGCAATGATGAAGCAAAATCAGGGTGCAATGATGAAGCAAAATCAGGGTGCAATGATGAAGCAAAATCAGGGTGTAATGATGAAGCAAAATCAGGGTGCAATGATGAAGCAAAATTAGGGTGCAATGATGAAGCAAAATCAGGGTGCAATGATGAAGCAAAATCAGGGTGCAATGATGAAGCAAAATCAGGGTGCAATGATGAAGCAAAATTAGGGTGCAATGATGAAGCTAAATCAGGGTGCAATGATGAAGCAAAATTAGGGTGCAATGATGAAGCAAAATTAGGGTGCAATGATGAAGCAAAATCAGGGTGCAATGATGAAGCAAAATCAGGGTGCAATGATGAAGCTAAATCAGGGTGCAATGATGAAGCAAAATTAGGGTGCAATGATGAAGCAAAATTAGGGTGCAATGATGAAGCAAAATCAGGGTGCAATGATGAAGCAAAATCAGGGTGCAATGATGAAGCAAAATTAGGGTGCAATGATGAAGCAAAATCAGGGTGTAATGATGAAGCAAAATTAGGGTGCAATGATGAAGCAAAATTAGGGTGCAATGATGAAGCAAAATTAGGGTGCAATGATGAAGCAAAATCAGGGTGCAATGATGAAGCTAAATCAGGGTGCAATGATGAAGCAAAATTAGGGTGCAATGATGAAGCAAAATCAGGGTGCAATGATGAAGCAAAATCAGGGTGCAATGATGAAGCAAAATTAGGGTGCAATGATGAAGCAAAATCAGGGTGTAATGATGAAGCAAAATTAGGGTGCAATGATGAAGCAAAATTAGGGTGCAATGATGAAGCAAAATCAGGGTGTAATGATGAAGCAAAATTAGGGTGCAATGATGAAGCAAAATTAGGGTGCAATGATGAAGCAAAATCAGGGTGTAATGATGAAGCAAAATTAGGGTGCAATGATGAAGCTAAATCAGGGTGCAATGATGAAGCAAAATTAGGGTGCAATGATGAAGCAAAATTAGGGTGCAATGATGAAGCAAAATCAGGGTGCAATGATGAAGCTAAATCAGGGTGTAATGATGAAGCAAAATTAGGGTGCAATGATGAAGCAAAATTAGGGTGCAATGATGAAGCAAAATTAGGGTGCAATGATGAAGCAAAATCAGGGTGCAATGATGAAGCAAAATCAGGGTGCAATGATGAAGCTAAATCAGGGTGCAATGATGAAGCAAAATTAGGGTGCAATGATGAAGCAAAATTAGGGTGCAATGATGAAGCAAAATTAGGGTGCAATGATGAAGCAAAATCAGGGTGTAATGATGAAGCAAAATTAGGGTGCAATGATGAAGCAAAATTAGGGTGCAATGATGAAGCAAAATTAGGGTGCAATGATGAAGCAAAATTAGGGTGCAATGATGAAGCAAAATTAGGGTGCAATGATGAAGCTAAATCAGGGTGTAATGATGAAGCAAAATTAGGGTGCAATGATGAAGCAAAATTAGGGTGCAATGATGAAGCAAAATCAGGGTGTAATGATGAAGCAAAATTAGGGTGCAATGATGAAGCAAAATTAGGGTGCAATGATGAAGCAAAATCAGGGTGCAATGATGAAGCTAAATCAGGGTGCAATGATGAAGCAAAATTAGGGTGCAATGATGAAGCAAAATTAGGGTGCAATGATGAAGCAAAATCAGGGTGTAATGATGAAGCAAAATTAGGGTGCAATGATGAAGCAAAATTAGGGTGCAATGATGAAGCAAAATTAGGGTGCAATGATGAAGCTAAATCAGGGTGTAATGATGAAGCAAAATTAGGGTGCAATGATGAAGCAAAATTAGGGTGCAATGATGAAGCAAAATCAGGGTGTAATGATGAAGCAAAATTAGGGTGCAATGATGAAGCAAAATTAGGGTGCAATGATGAAGCAAAATCAGGGTGCAATGATGAAGCTAAATCAGGGTGCAATGATGAAGCAAAATTAGGGTGCAATGATGAAGCAAAATTAGGGTGCAATGATGAAGCAAAATCAGGGTGCAATGATGAAGCTAAATCAGGGTGCAATGATGAAGCTAAATCAGGGTGCAATGATGAAGCTAAATCAGGGTGTAATGATGAAGCAAAATTAGGGTGCAATGATGAAGCAAAATTAGGGTGCAATGATGAAGCAAAATTAGGGTGCAATGATGAAGCAAAATCAGGGTGCAATGATGAGGCTAAATCAGGGTGTAATGATGAAGCAAAATTAGGGTGCAATGATGAAGCAAAATTAGGGTGCAATGATGAAGCTAAATCAGGGTGTAATGATGAAGCAAAATTAGGGTGCAATGATGAAGCAAAATTAGGGTGCAATGATGAAGCAAAATTAGGGTGCAATGATGAAGCAAAATCAGGGTGTAATGATGAAGCAAAATTAGGGTGCAATGATGAAGCAAAATTAGGGTGCAATGATGAAGCAAAATTAGGGTGCAATGATGAAGCAAAATTAGGGTGCAATGATGAAGCAAAATTAGGGTGCAATGATGAAGCTAAATCAGGGTGTAATGATGAAGCAAAATTAGGGTGCAATGATGAAGCAAAATTAGGGTGCAATGATGAAGCAAAATCAGGGTGTAATGATGAAGCAAAATTAGGGTGCAATGATGAAGCAAAATTAGGGTGCAATGATGAAGCAAAATCAGGGTGCAATGATGAAGCTAAATCAGGGTGTAATGATGAAGCAAAATTAGGGTGCAATGATGAAGCAAAATTAGGGTGCAATGATGAAGCAAAATCAGGGTGTAATGATGAAGCAAAATTAGGGTGCAATGATGAAGCAAAATTAGGGTGCAATGATGAAGCAAAATTAGGGTGCAATGATGAAGCAAAATCAGGGTGCAATGATGAAGCAAAATTAGGGTGCAATGATGAAGCAAAATTAGGGTGCAATGATGAAGCAAAATCAGTGTGCAATGATGAAGCAAAATCAGGGTGCAATGATGAAGCTAAATCAGGGTGTAATGATGAAGCAAAATTAGGGTGCAATGATGAAGCTAAATCAGGGTGCAATGATGAAGCAAAATCAGGGTGCAATGATGAAGCTAAATCAGGGTGCAATGATGAAGCAAAATCAGGGTGCAATGATGAAGCAAAATCAGGGTGCAATGATGAAGCTAAATCAGGGTGCAATGATGAAGCAAAATCAGGGTGTAATGATGAAGCAAAATCAGAGTGCAATGGTGAAGCAAATATAAATATGTAGATCGAGTAATAAACTTTTTAAAATTTTGACACGGCTAAGGGGCAGTATAAATCAGCACTGTAGACAAATCAGGGCACGGCGATTGAACCGGGAGGTGGTGACAGTAACTTTTTACTAATAGAGTGTAAACTCATCGGAGTTAGATAGTAAAAATGGAACAATAAAAAATATTTAAAAAAAAATTAACCGATTTATACACAGTTGAAACTTTTGCGGTACAACATGCGCCAAGTGAAATGTAGCACTCGTATATGTGTGGCTGTGAATGTTAAAGAGGAGAGAAGCGTCGTGAATATCAGAGAAAATGTCAAAAGTGGGTTTGAACGTCAGAGAGGAGAGAAGTTGGCACCGATTCCAAAAATCTTTGGCAGCAGCAGTATTTTGCAAATTTATTTATATTCAGAAACAATATTGTACCTCAAAAGTTTCAACTAAGTACTTGTACTTTCATTATTTTGTACTTTTCAGTGTGTCGATATCTCCGGGATCGTTGATATGAAAAAAAATAATACGACACACACAGATGCGTGAGCGCATATACACGCCAACTCAAAGCAATTTCAAGCGAGCCCACTAAGCAAACGCACATTTACATTCACGCGCACACGCATGCAAACAGACACGTAACTCAGACAGCATACAAGTGCAGACATAGATACAGTCACGCCATGCCATACCAAACCCGCCGTTACGCTACACCGAGTCGAAAATAGTCGATATATGAGAAAATTGTTACAATTGCTTAAAATCTTTCCAACCATTATCCAAACCTCAATAATCAGTTTTTGATAAGCTTATGTACCACACTAGAATTACAGCAGAATTCCGTATTCGCAATTTCAAATAATTTAAATTAGTTGACAAGTATATAAATTCGTCAACATTTGCAAAACAACTCCTAAATATCATCCATATACATCCATTGTAGACATAGAAATTAATTTCGATATTACGTTTATAGCCCGAATTCTAGGAAAATGTATCACAAGTTTATTTTTAGATGACATTAGCAAAAATAATTGCAAAACCGTAAGGGTAGTCAATAAAAGTTCAATCAATTCATGATAATGAAGTCGTTACTGCCAAACTTTAACGAGCATAAAAGAATCAATATTTAAAAATCACCATTGTTATGTTGGAAACAATGTATAAAGCAATAAAAGCTTTTGAATACACTACCTTTTCAGTCAATACCTACTTCCGCTCGTATTTTGAACGAATTACATTATTTGGGACAGACTGAACTACATAAGCGCTACATCGTATAGCGGTAAAGAGGTTTTAGAAACCTTCATTAATCAATGCAATTTCAATATACGTTTTAATTGGAATACTGAAATAAGTCACACACCTACTTTGTTATGTCTTATTAGAAATTCATTTCTTTTTCATTTGAAGATTTGATCACGTTAATGCACTTTTTAAATTTTTCCTTTACCAAATAAATTAAATACGTATTGTTTTTTTTAATACTTATTTATTTTTTTTAATGATTGTCACCTAATACTAAAATAAAAAAATATACGCAACTAATTTATACAAATTGATTTTTATAATATCATAATAAACTTAATTACCTATATAAATGCATTACAAATCCTTTTAGTGCTTCTTTTGAATTGCTTGGAAGGTTCTTTTTAAATATATTCACTTATGTTCGCTACTGGCCCTTTCCTCCTTTGACAATAGTCCGGAATGATTTTAACATCCGGCTTGGGCTAATATAATTGTTTCATTACCTTTATATATTGATGGACTCCTTCCCATGTTTCTTACTAAAGTCCTCAAAATATTCCGGAAAATAATCCAAGTGTGATTTCAGAAAGTGGACTTTCAAACTCATCTTACATCCCCGTTTTCTAAAATTGTCCAGTATACTTTTCACTAATTGGAGGGTCTTTTTTCATTATAAAGAAAAAAAATTAACTATATTTTGACAAGAAATCCAAGCTTTCTCTGCGCAACTTCTTGAGTTTGATTAATTTTTAAATATTGAGGCCTAAAATTCATTCCGTTAGTTAGGCCCTTGATGGAAATTTTGAAAATTGGTGAAAATTTTGGCAGAAGTATTTTAAACACTCTTTTTGACTAGATAAAGCTTCGCCTTCAGTAAATTTTTTTACCACAGACCTAATTCTTCCACGTAAATAGAGCACATCTCACGGGGACCTACGGGGAGCTCAATTTTATTGGAAAACCCTGTCATTTGGAAAAACATGTCAAGTGGAAACTATGACATGATTGGCAATACTAGTCCAAAAATAAATATGCGAGACATTTTGAACTAAGCTTTTTGTATTTCTTCATCGTGGATTTTGCATAGGTGTAACAAAAGTTGTCGGGTGAATTATTACAATTTCTTCAACTTGAAACAATTTTATCATTTAAAAAAGAAAATTAATTTTCCATAGCAAAGAAATGATTAAGATTTTTTCACGTTCAAATATTGAATGATATTTCCAATAACCTTTTATTAGATTGTGCGGGTTAACTACCCTCAAACTACCTAATTAAGGGCAATGGTAATTTTTAGTTTAATGAATTGGTGATAACGTGATGGAGCTTTTCCATTAATTTTTCGCTAATTAATAGCTTGAAATCATGCAGGCTGTGACCTGTGTTAATTAATTGTAATTAATATTGGTCGTGTATAAGAACACTAGAGAATTAACATTTCTAGAGGTGAATCATATTCTATGATGTTTATAATTGTTTATGACTTAATGGAATTCGCGAATTAAGTTAAAACATCGATCTAGATTCATGCAGATGAGTTTTAATTATTGAAGTATAAAGTGCATTATGGTATAAACTGCCAGTATGCACATGCCGCAACCAAAACGTGATCAGTGCTTTCCAAAACAAAATTTTCCAAAACTTTTTAAATAAAAATCATCAGATTTGAATGAAGTCAGCATGTATGCTGAGTATGCTGTATCCACCAAAATTGGCGGTAGCTCATGTTCATATCTGCAATTTCTCATAATCCAGATAATTTTGTATCTTTTTAAATTATATTAAAAATACAATTGTCGTTATATGATCCTCAAATTGACATCTATATTTTTTTCGGCCAATACTTTTCAAAAAAACTCAGAAAGTTCTGTGATTTCCGCCGTGGGCTTTTGAGATCAGCGCTCTGTATCCCAATCTCTTTCAGTTTGGATCAGTCGAATCAGCTCATTGTTTCATAAACTCAGTAACGAATAGTTCTGATTTTTCATATATCTGCGCAGCTTCTTGTCACGGTTGGTTCTATAGGATGCGTGCAACGAAAAAAATATTTCCTTAGACTCTAACTAAAAGAAAAATTAATTGAAAATTTTGAAAATGAATATATTTAATAGCTGAAAATTGCCACAAAGTTTCCTTCTATACTTCAAATCACCTCCCAGTGGTAGGGAACGACAGGTAAATGTACACAAACTAATTTCTTTCAATTACTTAGTATGACGTAACTACGCAGTGTAAGAATTATTGTCACAGAACTATGTTACGCAAAAGGCAGTAGAACAACAACATACCACTCTTGTTTGCCCTAATTTCATAACACATTACATACCTAATGCAATTAATAATTTACCATTGGCTGTATAGTACCACCGTGCGTCCATTGTCGTGTCTTTTATGCGGATAGGAAAGCCAACAGAACATTGAAAGTAGCACGCGCTTGTTGACTTAGCTGCGCCAATAAAGAAATGGGTCGCGTTCATATTTTATTGCGGAAACATACTTTGAACCGCTCACCAAGTATACAATGTTTCTCGTGTTTATCTACGAGTAAAAAATTGGGCCAGTATTACCACTGTTAGCTATTCAAAAAAAAATATCCGATCGCAAATATTTTAATACGCCATATAAACCGTATTTGAGAAAGTTTTATTAAAAGAAACTTGAAGTTCGCGAAAAGTGCGCATTTTTAACACCCTAGAACGTTATTAATCAAATCAACTTCATTTAGTATTAAGCCCTAAGCATCAATTAATAAATTTTTAATTACTCACAATTATTATTTGTATTTACTTTTAGTTCCGGAGTGAAAAAACAACAAAGAGAAAAATGTGCACTCTTACACTCCTCTGTACAATGAGATCAATAAGAATGCTAACTTTAATTATTGGCACAAGCGATTTACGCTTTTAAATACTCCAACACCACGATGTCCAGAACAGTACTCATATCACCACACCTGGCATCTTAAACTCTGTCCAGCCTTCAGTTATTGGTCCCTTATATATTTATTGACAGTCCACACCTCCGAATTTTCTTTTTTGGTTGAAACTTTGGCTTTATAAACGTTATAAATATCTTCTTTCTCTTTTGTTGGTAGAATATTTTCTTTTAAAAGTTTAAATTAATTTATTTTCATTTTTAACATTGGTCCTTGTTTATTTTAATTTTTTCTTTCTAGTATATTAGACGTTTTTTATTTGCTATTGGTAATTATTCTAATCACGGTCTTAAGAGAAGGACAAATGTCAGCAATATTTTTCTGAGAAAAATCTCCGAGGAATAACCCATAACTACATCAGAGTTTGCTACATCTGCTACAGAAATTGTTTCATCTAGTGTCATAGTTCGCTACATCTGTTGCAGAATTTGTCTCTAATGAAATTATTGTATTATAAGCTTCGGTCGGTGCATCTTCCTAGTTTTCCGTCGTCCATCATCGACCTGAGTGTCTTTATTTGTGAAAAAATCAACTTTATTAAAAACGTCTAGGCTGTAAGGCATTACATGCTTAATGCAATCACTGAAACTTTCACTTGAACCTGCAAATATATAAATTTGAAGGTATTAGGTTAAGCAATGAAAATGCCAGCGTATTATATTGGTTCTGTAAGGATGACTGCTTGGCCATTTTTTATACTCGCATTTTTTCAAGATCGTGTGAAATTTTCGATTAAAGGTTGCATTTTATGGCTAGTATGGAGGAGCAAGATCAGTGCAATGATATTGTTCTTTTTGTAAAAGTTGATAGCTAGAATTGTGCAACGCGAGACATTGTTGTCTAATGTAAGGAGGACTGGTTGTTCTTTGGCATGGTCCTTAAAATGTAAAAGCCATTCCACGAAGAGATCCGCGCTGACATACCTTGCACCTGATGCAATTGCAATAGAACCAGAAGGTGTACCATCTAACAGTTCAGCCTTAATTATTTTCCTTCTAAATATGAGCATAGGTAGTATAAAATGGCTTATCGTCCTCACAGCATTGATAATCGTGACATACGTGAATACGCCTCTCTGTTCTGGATATTTTGTTGATAGACCTTTTACCTCTAACAGCACTTTCGAACATTTGCTAGGTACAATATTGACGCCTGAAACATGACGCGTTCATTCATATTCATATTTATCCATTTTATTAAGAGGAAAGTTGTAATTATCTGCAATAGAGAAAGATTTATGTAGAATTTATGTACATTACGTGTTCTTATTTATTTACATGCTCATTTAAAAGTAACGTATAGCAATAACTTACATCATTACTTACAGTAGTTTGTCATACAACTAAATTAAAATTGACATCGCATCAAGAGTCATTAAGAAACCACATTCTCTTGTGTAAAAATATGAATTTATTAGAAGGTAATATAAAAATATATAACAATGCATATAAAGAAAGACGTAAGGGCTGACCACCACGTGAGACTGAAGGGTGCACAACCAAAGAAGAAAATTAGTTTACGCCTGGAAAAATAAATCCGTAAATATCGACACTTATAGATTTTATTATTGAATTTTTTTTGGGCAACAATATAAGATACGTTATGTTGAGAAAAATTATGTAATAAAGAAAGAAATACATCCTGCCAAACAAGAACAAAATTATATGACTGGTAGCCCGTCATTTTGCAATGTGAAAACTTTTAATTTTTCTGATGTGAAACATCTAATGGCGAATTTGGATGGGAGTTAGAACGTTCCGATGGCACGTCGCGTCTTGCCATTCGGCCAGCTTTGCGCCTTGCCGGCTCTTTCCGACTTAATTCGGCTAACTTCGCGTCTTGTGAGCTCTTTCCGACTTAACGCTTTTCTTTCTACTTTACTACACACACGCTACTTTACGTGTGAATTAGTATATCAGCATTGTATCTTATTTACTAACGTTTATAACTTTACTCATTTATATGGGTGTTTTGCACTGTCTTAAAATGTTACAGTGATGGTGAAAAAATATCTAGATGTTTCACATCTGCCAGCACAATTTTCTATTCAACTTTCTTCATTTATTCTTCTAATGAAAGCAGACTATATACATCTAAATTTACTCCTAACAGTGTTGGCAATAAATAATGTTAACAGATTATATATATATATATATATATATATATATATATATATATATATATATGTATATATATATATATAAGTTCTTAATATCACTAACGACATTATTAACATTTAGAGCATATATCACTTGTTATCATAATTCTATATCAATTATCTATATATTTTGATGTAGATCTGTGTATCGTTACGTATTGAAACGTTGCGGTAACATCTTTTTGTATTTAGGTGAGAAAAAGCAATGGTTGAAGAAAAATCACAGCTGGAAACCGTTGAGAGATAAAATGAGAAATAGGTACTTAATTCACTAAGGATAACCACAATTTCTCTTCCTTGATGTAAAGTTCTACATTGCTTCATTGATTGAAAATTAATGTATATTGCAAATGTCAGGACTCATATCGCTGAATGCGGTAAAGAGATTTTAATAATTTAATTTCAATTTCACAAGTTAAAAAAGCAATATTATGATAATTATGGTAAAAGTTAATAGTTCGACTGGAGTAAAATGAAAATAATATATTTAAAAATTTGCTGGATGTATACTTACGAACTTTCATTTCACAAAATTGTTATTAAATTTTTTGACCCTTCCAACATCGCAGGAAATGGAGATTAAAACAACAATTAAACAAAAATGGGTATTTGAAGAACTTTTGTTGCTTCCAACTGGTTTGCTTTTGAAAAATTATAATCGTAAAAACTGTCTTAATTTGTCAAAAAATTCTTTGTGTCAGTTAATTTTTTATTTTAAAAACAACAACTTGCTTCACTTAATAAAGCAGTAATTGCTTGTAAATTATTCGTAAGAGTGCTAATTGATTGCGAGTCTTGTTGAATAATTTATTACAGCAATCTGACTAGAACACTACTTGTAATGAAACACGTTACGATTCTATTCGTTAACAAGTGAAGGCAATAAAAAAGAATAATGTTAGCCCATAAATATTTGTAATTTCTAGACCGTTTCCTTCAGTTCGACAGAAATTCGGTCAGATAACAGGGCAGGGTGAAGTCCATGGTCGACCTTGAAGCTTAATACGGATTTCTATCAATCTAAACATAATTTGACATTATATAACATCGATCCCTTTTTTTAATAACATTTTATAATATTCCGTTCATAACATTGAGGAAAATTGATTTTGTGAAAAGATTTCGGAAAATCCTAAAGAGAATCAATAAAGGTCTTTGTTTATAGAACTGTAGACTACCGATAGTCAGGTAGTCGGTGTTTTTAATAAAATTTAATATAATTATACACTAGTATTTCAATGTGACAAGCTTTTTTGGTCATGTAAGTAAGAATACCAGACGCCTATTACGAATTTTCCAAATTTCTCGAGTCAGCTAAAAAGAGAGCCCTCTTTTCTATTGTTTCCAAAATTGTTATAAAGTTTATTTTTTTAATTATGTCAATTGAGATTTCATAGGGTCTTGTTTCTCTGCCACAGTTCTCCGATCGAAATGGCCAAAATTTTTTTGTATTATATCCAATCTCATCTTGAGAGTTTGCCATGTTCAAATATAGGAGATATGTCATAGTTCCTGTAATTATTAATAATTTAAACTTCACCGGTATTAAAGACTATGATATTATTCACTTTAATATTTCACCATAGAGCTACAAAGAATCATGTAACAAAAATATAGAAAAAATTATGACCTAGATTTCTGAGTCCCGAAGTATTTTTAAGTAATAGATTCTACTTAATGTGGACTTTAAAAAACAAAAATAATTTGTAACGACTATTTTATTTACAATAATTTAAATATTTTAATAACTGAATATCATTCACACTTCTCGAATAGCAGCACTCGTTATTGACTGAAATACTATGTTCCCTGTGAACTGGTTTCTTGATGAGTGGCATATATCAACAACTTTAGATGAAAGACTGAAAATCTATAAAATGCAACTTCCGTTTCTTTGTTAAAATATTGAACCGAATCCGATTGAACTTTAATCACAATAAAGAATATACTTTACCGGAAGACTTAATTTATGATTTGTAAAAATCATAGACTTAATAACTACGATAAAAATCTTCTTACATAAATAGCGAGTTGTATGTTTTTGTATAAATAGCGAGTTGTGTGTTTTTATATAAATAGCGAGTTGTGTGTTTTTATATAAATAGCGAGTTGTGTGTTTTTATATAAATAGCGAGTTGTGTGTTTTTATATAAATAGCGAGTTGTGTGTTTTTATATAAGTAGCCAGTTGTATATTTATTGTTGAAGCTTCCAAATTGTAGTTCCCAAAAAAATGTTTCGTAATGTTAATGTTATTATGTACCAACGAAAGCGGTAAATTAAACAAACGTTGACATTAAATATATTTTATTACATATTAAGATGTTCTTATTTTTTCGCCTGATGATAAACGCATTTTCCCAACAGCCAAAGAACCGATATTAATAAAATACTGAATACAAACACCCCTTAATAGATTTACCTGAACGTTGCGTGTTGTATTTGTTAATGCATTCGATTAATCCCTCGCGTGAAACAGAGTTTGCTGGTTTTGTTCATTGCCTATTCATTCTATTTTAAGTTTCCAATGGTCAACGCCAGGCGCTAACCTTGGGTTTGGCTGTCCATTACGCACTTCCAAAGGTCACTAAACGAGTGATTCATAGGGCTAAAATAATAGCTCTGAAAACAAAATCAATAAATCTGGCAGCAGACATTACCATCGTGTTTTTTTTCTACATATATTACAGCGATGTTAACGGGATCCTTATGTTAAAACACTGTTGCTTAGGTGGGGGTGTATATCATATATATATATATATATATATATATATATATATATATATATATATATATATATATATATATATATATATATATGTATGTATATATATATATATATATATATATATATATATACCAAAACATGTTTTAAAAATGTATAATTGAAAGTAAAAGTAAAAAAATAAAATTGTCTATGGTTGCCTAAATGACACCAAAAACGTACTTAATTTTATACTACCATGTTATTAGACTATTTTTAGCAAAATTCGGTTACATGAAGTTGATCAAAAATTTTCTAAAATTGTTCTTCGCGGTGTCTGGTAAATATCGAAGATTAACTCCCAGTACCTGATATTTTAGGTCCTATTTTTTCCAATTTCTCGTATTCTAGAATTTGGCTTTGGGGTACCGTGGCATATCTCCAGCACCTAAAACATAAAAAAATGTAATGGTCATCGACTGTTGACGATTGTAAGTTATAAATGGAACATTTTCATTTTAAGAAATTTTAATTAATTACAAGAATCGATATCTTACAAATCGTTAATAATAAATTTACATATAAGTAAATTGTAAGCGTTGCCATTTTTTATATTTTCAATAAAAGTAATTTGGAGAATGATGGATAAGTAATAGACCCAATTTGGACGGAGCTTTTAGGAAAGCATAGGGTCAACTTGAAGTTAGTTTATATTTTATGGCAATAGGGTAATATTGTCGAAAGATGGGGGTATTTAAAGTTTTCAAACATTAATTTAAATTGTGGTAGTATAATAACGAAGAATTGCCTAGCTACACGACGCGTAATAACATACAAATGCATAATGTACCTATATATTTACATTGATAGAAGACGCTATTTGTATTTTAAATCGTGTAATGAAGTTTTCCACATGGCCTTACATTAACGAAAGGGGATTCATCAGTGCTAATAATCTCGTGATGAATAAATGTAAGATTATTTTGTAAAGGAAACGTAGAGAACAAATTGTTTATACAAAATTCGAACCAGTACTTGTAATCAAGACTAAAGCCATTATACTTATTTCTTTTTAATTTTGTAAAATTAATGTAACAGATCATAGATAGTTCTAAAAAACCTCGCAGGTTGGAACCTTTTTATAATCGGCAATAAAGGAAGGCATCGTAAGGGGAGTAGGCAGGAATTCGAGCCTAACAAAATAAATTACGTCTATATAACTTGTATGAACCTTAAAATAATGACTTAACAACGAAAAAATAGCAAAAATTTTAGTGTCTCATATTTTTTAAAGCAAAAGCCAGCAGTAAATTTGTTCTATCAACTTCCTTCCTATTGCCCTTGCCTTTGGTAGAGTCGAGCATGGCATTTCAAACTCTCTCACTTTACATACGTAGATCTACAACTATCATTTGATGGAGAGATCAGAGAACATTAATAAATTCCACTATTCAGCATTAAATTCACTTAGGTTTAACTTGGAATTCGGATTATTTTATTCGCTATATTCGGAACTCTTTTCAGTCAGAGTCGACCATGTAATCATTAAGTACTTTTAAACAGTATATATATATATATATATATGTATATATATACATATATATATATATATATATTTACACTTAAATATCTGTAAAAGTATAACAGCACATCTTGGAACTGATAGACAATGATTGAGGAGGTTTGCAGCAGAAATTTAGAAGATAGCTGGTCTAGTCATCATTACTTAATTACAAGTTCCACAAAACATAATAGTGAAGCTGATGAAAAGTTATTACGAGAAAAATGTAAACGAACGCTATGGACTCTACGATACGAGGAAAACAGTATTGCATTCAAGTCATCGAAAATTCTACTGAGTAATTAGGCTTCAAATTTATGTCAGACTAAAATCACAATTGGGTATTTGACTAATTTTTTTTCTATTTCATTAATCATAATTTCAAGGTACAAGCTGATGAAGAGTGAAAAAAAAATTAATAATCTTAAAAATTGACCGAGTTATGAAAGTTTAAATTTAACCATTAGAGAAAGACGGCAATACTGTGTTGTGATGTAATTTTTTTATAATGCACATTATATTCTACGAGAGGAAAAGGGAGAAGGATATACCCAACTCCATCCGTATCTTCAAATTTAGAAGCCTACAACTGGCTTATTTTTCAATAAATTTTTGAATTTTTTTCAAGACTGGTTTTTAATTAGCTTATATTTCAAAATATTGTACGAAAAATATCAAAATTTAGAATGAGTCGACTACCGTATTGTAATCTATCCAATACTTATTTTAATAAACAATTATCGTATTGAATTTTCTTAACATGTTGATGTACGAACTTAGCCATTTACAGCAAAATTTCGAATTAGAAGCAAATTCTGATCGAAATTGTAACGTAAATATTTCGAAGCTCATATATTTACTTATTTTATTATCATTTTATACACACACAAAAATTGCAACGTCTGTCTGTCGTCTGTAACAAAAGAGATTGGAAGACGATAAGAAGCACACTTCATATATGCAAACACCTTCTTACTAATAGTACAGCGATGCGTCACGATAACATACAATTGCGTATCTAATTCTCAACCTAGGTACGGCTAACAATTTATGCTGCCTTGAAAGTATTTATTTATTAGATCACTGATTCCCAAAGTGGTCCAGGTGGACCCAGAGGTCCACGGGGGACTCGACGGGGGTCTACGTTGGCGTGAAATAAAGTTTAGATTTGGGAATATGGTAGAAATGTAGCAGCAGGAGGTCCACCGAAACCAGTAAAATTTTGAAAGTGGTCTACGAGAAAAAGTTCGGGAACCTCTGTATTAGATCAACGTATGAATTTAAAGAAAGAAATTCGAGAAGAATTCGTCACTACATAGTATTAAATAAAATCAACACTCACTTCTATCTGCCTCTCTATTTGACTGTATGGGTTAATCTGAATAACCACTCAAAGGAGTTAAGATTTCGGTTATCACCAATAAATAGACTGACTCTCGAGAAAGTTCAATTTCGGTTGTCTTAATATTCGCTTTAAAAATCGGCATGCTACTCGTATAACGTACTATATTTATCTTAACCTTTATACGTCGTTAAAGTATGGCCATTTTTCGTTATCTTGAGAGAAAAGAATAGCATCACATTATTCTACGAGTAGAAAAGAAAGGACGGAGCTGTTTCGTCGACGAAGACAGTTCTGTACTTTATCTATGGATGACAGGAGACGCATTGTTATAGGTTATTTTGTTTTGTCGCGCATAAGGTAATTGATTATTCATCGAGTCACTTTCTCTATGGATGTTCTGTACTTTATCTATGGATGACAGAAGACGACAGAAGTTCTGTACTTTATCTATGGATGACAGAAGTTCTGTACTTTATCTATGGATGACAGTTCTGTACTTTATCTATGGATGACAGGAGACGCATTGTTATAGGTTATTTTGTTTTGCCGCGCATGAGGAAATTGATTATTCATCGAGTCACTTTCAACATCGGTCTCAAATTGACAATTAGCAATTTTGTTATTTCTTTAGATAGTCGAATATATTTTACGAAATCATTATATGAGAACGTATATGGATCGATTACGAAATTTATTGGCGTTTTTGCAAATGCGATATAGTTGTTATGAGATGAAATTTCAATATAGTATAACGATATTTGTTGGTAACTAATTTAATACATAACATAATGTTTATAAAAGAAATTATAAAAATTAGTCGTTTTACTGTTTAGTTCGCCAAATTAATTCTACTAGTGAGGCTAAATTTACTAAATTATCGAAATAAACATTTAAATAACCTATAAAGTCAACCGTAACATTTACTGTTTTAGCTACCTTTACGTAAGGTGAAATAAAGCGCTATTTTAAAGTACGTAGCCGTCAAAATAAAGGTTTCACAATGAAACTTGCTAATAACTCCGGCTAAGTTATTCATAATATATCATGATACAACATAGGACTCGCTAGCTATCGAAAAAGAAATCTTTAAAATGCTACAACTAACGAGAGCTGTTTGGGTAGAAAATATTAAACCCTTATCAAATTCAATACATTCTTCATTTTTTGCATTTAATCTAGATAACAATTGTTGTTCGCATTGAACCATTTGGATGAACAATTTAGATTTCACAAGGTGTTTTTGAGTAGGTGACAAACTCGCGCCAGTGCCTAATATTGTCCTAAGTATCATTTCAACGACTTACCGTTCCAATTATATTGGCTCCAGATTCCTGTAGAAGTTTCTCCATGAACATTAACAAAGCACAGTACCAAGCATTCAATTTTGCTCGTAATCTTTTTCATTTTGCCAGTCATGCGCGGCCCTTTTACGTGTAATATCAAAACATAATATGTTCTATTTAGGTGAATTCTGCATCTTGTTTTTATAATATTTGTTACTGAACGGGATATACCCTTGAATGTAGCATGAATTTTCTAGTCATTAGAATACATCGATCAAAAACAGATATATACATGTATATACGTATTCGTGTATAAAACCAACCTTAATGTTAGATGTTTACACACATATTTTTAAATTGGCATCACGGAACTCGACACAACAATATAAATGAATACGGTGATCAAAAAAATTGCTTGTTAAAGGAATGGCCGTCGGAGCGAGAGACAATGTCACGCACAACTCTCATTAACATGCGAGCTGACATCCATACGGCATCTGAACAACACGCGAGTTGGCAGCCGTGAGGAATTTTATAATCACTCACGTATCGAAAGATCGACTTTCTTCCAAGATTAGAAAATACCTTATTTTATACAGACATTTATATTATCATTCATTGACGAGTAATTCAAAGTAGAAACACTAGTACAGAAGGACAGAAGGTCAGAATTTTTCATTTCGATGCTTTTACGTATTTCTGTTATTGACTTGAACATTCAAGTGTACATCCCGTTCAGTAACAAATATTATAAAACTAGATGCAGAATTCACACAGATCCCAGAATGAACAGATTATGTTTTGATATTACAAGTAAAAGGGCTAATAACATAATTTTTGTGTTAACAAAAGTGTTCTTTCAAAAAGTTTATAACATTAGAATGTTATAAATTTTTTAAAACATACCGAAAAGATTACACAACTGGCCAAATGAAAAAGATTACCAGTAAAATTGAATGTTTTGTTGATGTTCTTGGAGAAAAATACTTCTACAGGAACCTGGAGCCAATATATTTGGACCGGTAAGTCATTGAAATCATCCTTAGGAAAATATTAGGCATTGACGCGAGTTTGTCACCTACTCAAAAACACCCTTGTGAAATTTAAACTGTTCATCCAAATGGTTCACTGTGAACAACAATTTTTATGTAGATTAAATGCATAAAATGAAGAATGTATTGAATTTGATAAGGGTTTAATATTTTCTACCCAAACAGCTCTTGTTATTTGACGCATTTTTAAGATTTCTTTTTCGATAGCCAGCGAGTTAACTTTAGTTATAAGCATATATTCAGTCTTACTACATTTCGTGATATTTTATGAATAACGTAAATGTTACGGAGTTATTAGCGTTTAAGCAGATGTCCGCGTGCTGTATCATTGTGAAACCTTTATTTTGACAGCCTTTAAGAAAAAGGTTTTGAATATCTCGACAGAATTTAGACGAATTAGTAATGAGTATCGGAAAAGTAATACGTTTTCAAATTAACGGATCTTGTAAATTTTTACGTGAATAAAATTAAAAAAAACTAAAATCATCATCAACAGTGACAAACTTATATTACATGCGTTTTTATTTTTATATCATGTTCCTAATTATGTATAAATGGTTTCCTTGCTATTTTTGTCGAAGAAAAGTAAGTATTATTCGGGTCTTCGATAAAATCACGTTAGGTTATATTATTTTGTTTGCATTGTTATTTATTGTAAATTAGAGAAAAATGTTTTTTTAACGAATAATAACAAGATTTTTGTGCGTACCCAGAATATATAATATTCTTTTATTTTTAGCTCAATAAAATGAGAACAATAATCAATACATTACCCATATTATAACTTTCCAACCACAAACAATGTCAGGAGAAAAGCATTTTACAGCAGCTACCCATTTATTTTGTTTATCTAATTTCCAATTCGATATAACAAATCTATAAAATTTGAATTTGCTATTTCTTGAAGTATTTTTACAATTTACTACACAATAACTACTAACTACTAACATTTCGAAAATTTTCTTTTAATGCATAAAAATTGAGGTATGAGTTCGGCACAGCAAAAATGCTAATTTTAGGGAAGTTTTTAAGTTATAGAATTTACATAAAAATGACGTATTTAAAAAAGGACTCAGTCGTGATTATTTTATTATAAAAATTGATTTAAAAAAATTTACTCAGAATTCTTTTGTTGCTGAAGAATTTTCCATAATTTTTAATTTACATTTATAATTATATACTACACACTCATCGAACATATAAGCAGAAATACTAATAATAAAAATTAAAGAAGAGAATAATAAAAATGTACAAGATATTAAAAATGTAACTAATCTTGAAGTTTAAATATTTAGTTTCACAAATAATTTTTTTAAATTATAATTTTATGGATCCTCTTAACTTTAAATTTCATGTTTTTTGTGTTGATAAATAGTGAACTGTTTATTGTTGCTAAAATGCATTTGTTTATTAATTATTGTAATTATTCATTTATAATTACAAACAATTATAAACTATAAATTTAATAATATACTTTTAATATTGATAGAATTGAATATTTTTGGTAATATTAAGTGATATTAACGTCATATTTTTAATTTTGTAATTTTTTATTAATCCTTTATTTAAATTTTTTTTTTATTATCGCCATTCATATTTATATAATTATTGAATACACAGTATCTAATTTTAAATTTAAAGTAAAAATAGCTAAAATAATTTGCAATAAAAAATGGAGGTATTATTGTATTTTTGTTATCCAATCAATATTTCATAACAAAATAATCGCAAAAGAGGGCTATTTTTCAAAGTACCTCGTCTTTATGCATATCCTTTCATAAAACAATCAGTGAAACTTACATTTTTTACTAAACTGCACTAGTTCCAAAAGTAAACATGACAATATACATTAGTAAATTATATTATCTATGACAGTATTTAAAAAGAGCCTTTAGATATTTCCATTTCTGCCGCAGCGAGCGCTACGATCGATTTCGTTACCCCCACTATGTAGTTCGCATCCGGCCAATAGACGCAAAAAATACGGAAAACGAACCTTGGAAACAATTTTAATACAATATTATTGTCTATTATTATATAGTAATTTCAAACTCATAAAGCACATTCCATGATTAATTTTAATCTTGGAGTAAGGACGCCTGTATCTAATTTTTGTAATTTATAACGTAAACGGGGCATAGAAACCAGATATTTAAGTCCACACAACCATAGGCCATAATTCCCTCCATCTTTCAGATGTAAAACTTGACTGAGCCATAGGTAGGTACTTAATCTAAGAACTGGGCTATAAAACTAAACGTCGCAAATGTGTCTGCAGAGTAGAAAGTTATTTACATAAAGCTATACTTCATAAAACAAATGATACGTCTGTTTCAGCCAAACGACTCGTCGTTGGCCTAAGTGATTTCTAAATACTTGTATTTAATTTCTAGTTGGCTTTATGCCATCCAGTACAGAGACGTTGTATTAAATAAACATGTTATTAGCATTCTAAAAGTGATTCGTGAAAGACAATTAATTACATTGTCTCCAGTACTACTATCTCTTTTAAATACATGCTTCCTTTGTTGTTTTTTAAGAATATAATGTGTTTAGTTTAATATGACGTCATGGAACAAACATATACTATCTTACGTAGTATTAAGAACCATTTTAACCAAATTGTCACGTAGATTTCTGTGATAAAATGCACGTTCTGTTTTCGGTATTTCTCGAGTAATCGAATAGTAATTAAAACCGATTTCATAATTTTTTCTCCTATTGAAACAGTTTTTTTTCAATTGTTATAATTTTTTTTATGTAATCAAAAGTTATGTTTCAAAAAGTGTATGGTTTGTTAGCATAATTTTCAAAAAGTTTATAACATTAGAATGTTATAAACTTTTTGAAAACATACCGAAAAGATTACAATTACTGCACTCAATATAGTAGGACTAAACATCGATTGTAATTACACCAATTGGCTGATACACGTTAACTTTCATTTTCTTTCATCCAATTTTTTAAATTTTTTTTCCAGACAACCATAGCAAGACAATTTTGCGATTTAGTAACGCGATGTATTACAAAAAAAAATAATGGCGACATAAAAAGGTATAACAATCCGCAAGCCCATACTCTTATTATTATTTACTAAATGAAACAGAGCGGAACTTTTTCCTCAATAAAACTTCTTGACGTTTGAAAAACATATATCAGGAATTAAACATGGAGACTACGGAATAAAGACGTAAGGAAAACCACATGGTCCTAAAACTGGTCTTATCGAATTGAGGGGTTTTGAAATTTAAAGTATTATACAAAACTGAAAGGTTCAAGGATATTTCTCTTTTCATTTTAACGTATATTAACTAAGATTTCATATAAAAAAATAGATATTAAAATATGTTTCTAAGAGGTATTTAAGAACAACAAAATAACAACAGGAATTTACTAATAATAAATGAAATTACTTTCACGTATCAAAGTATATCGAATAACGATACTGCCAACAAAAAATAAAAATCGACCAATTGCGAGTCTGGCTCGCGCATCGGGAGTTCCGTACCACGTTTGAAGTGACATAATTTATCATAAGTAATACTTACACAGATTTTTAGCAGAATAAATATTTAATATTATCTCATTCAGATTAATAGGAGGCATATATATTATTGTGAATATCATCGATACAGTTGAAAAAATCATTTCTTTGCGAGTTTCTGAAGATAAATACGAAAAGTATTAGTACTAGTTCATTCTTTACATATTATCTGTAAAATGTGCATTGATCTGGATTATCTCGACGTGTAGTGCCACAGTCAAGAACAGAACCAATTATTATTGTTTTAAACGCGAAAAAACCAAAAAACAGTTCGAAATCGCCAAAAAACAGTGATCGCAGTTTTCCTCATGGTCGTACTAAGAGTGATCTTTACAAAAACAAACGGCTTTTATTTCGCTGTCTCTTTCTAACACATAATATCGCTACTATACATCATTGCGTTCTCTATCGCCTTTGTTCGTCCGTTTAGTAGGTGTAATACATCTGTGGTCTGACCTCATGTATCTGCGTGCGTTCAAATTGCTTGCTCGAGCACCTATCCCTCTCGCACCAAAACACACTTCAATTCTGGCCACGTCCATTTCGCCAATATACGCCCTGGTGGAAAACTTCATTGCGCAATTTAAAACACATGTAGCACCATATATTATGCCATGCAAAGATATGCTATATATTTGTGTAATTATTAGGAGTCGAGTAGCAAAATTTTTGAAAGTATTAAAATGGCATAAATTCTAAACGAGTCACCCGACTGCTATGAAACAAAAAATTAATGTTACTTCAAGCTGCCCAGTATATTTTCTGAAAACCTGCCCAGTATGTATTTTCTGAAAACCTGCCCAGTATGTATTTTCTGCCCAGTATGTATTTTCTGAAATTAATGTTACTTCAAGCTGCCCAGTATGTATTTTCTGTAAACTCCACCCGAATTGCATCAGTAGTTTTTACTTAATATGTGCACAAATAAACATACAGACAAAATTCCAAAAATGATCATAATGCATTATGTCACGTCATCCTTCAAACACTTAGTTATTTTTTTACATATGTTTCCGGTGTACATATACTCAATATTTACAGTTTTATTATCTTATTTATTATAAAGGGGGTTATCTGAAATAAGACTATGAACTAAGTCGGAATAATAATGAAAATTAAAGACATAGTAAAATAAGTTTCTATTTTTTTTAATGTATCTCAAAAAAAAATAACTTGAAATCATTACAAAAGTAGATTATTTTGCAAAGACAGATAGCAACGTGAACATAATGCACTTTGCAACCGATACTTTTGTGACCTCGTTCAAAATTGTAATCCATTTATTAATTAATAAATTGCAAAATTGTAAACAAGTAACTAATTATAAAAAAATTAAAACCTCAAGAATTTTGTGTGACAGCGCTAAATTAAAATAATAACCTGTAAAACAATATGTTTTAACCGTCACATTACAAAAATTATTCACTTTAAACTCACTCGAAAAAGACAAATGGCGAAATAATACTAAGTTATATTTTATACGAGCTTCAGTTCAAATAATTGCTGCAAAATAATAAAAAAATAACTTAAATATAGTCTAATTAGCGAGACGTGTGGAAATCTTAACAGCCTCTTCCAACTGACTATAAAAATAATATTCATAATTATGTAAAACAATGAAATATATGTTGCGTAGAGACTCGAGAAGCGTACAACGTCATTACACCAAATAATACTTGGCTAATTTATCCATTATCATATTTTCATAAAATTACTTATTGTAACTTCTCTTATTTATATATTTTTTGCGCAATATAACGTCATTACTAATTTTATTTATTACAAAACAAAGAAAATTAGGTAAGTTATATGCAACTATAATTAAATCTCGACTTAATATAAATAAAATATGACAACCGCACTGACGGTTTTCCCGAGTAATTTTCACTTACTTCAGCCAACTCTCTAAATCCACATCAAAACAAATGTTGCCATGGATATGTTATTGATTGCGGCTTTCCCGACAGGAGGCTTTATTTTGTCGGCCTCGCGTGACGATCTCTGATAAAATATAACCTCTTTCTTTATTTTTTTTAGTCCAACTTTGCCACCAAATGAGCGGCGACGGTGACCGCGGCGATGTGCCTTCATTCTACCGTTGGACATGCGTGGACGCGAAACATAGAATCGAATTATCTTAGTCAAAACTTACTCCCGAAAGGTTTCAATTTTAATCAAGTTTGCATGGACGGTTCGCTTATTTTAATATATTCGGAGACTTTGCGCGACATAGCGCTCGAACTTCACATTGCAAACTAACACGCGCGTCTAGGAAATAATAACCGATTACACTTACTCACGTCAAACCACGCGTTAAAGTTTGTTTTCGGACAATTTTATTCAAAACTAACTTTATAATAAGTTTAATGTTAAACTATCGTAAACTCGTGTAAACGTCTATTAAACTCATTTATCTAACTTTCTTTATCAACACGCGATTAACAGATACTAATTAATGGTAACACAATTTGTTCATACCACTGCCACTCCATTTAATCTGTCAAATCTGTGAAAGGAAATTAATTTATTACAAAATAATCCGTATGGTAACATTAACGAATTAAACGTCCCATTTCGGTGACCTCGACAATAGTACTCCCGCGTAACAGGAAGTGAGTGAATTCATTACCATTTTCATAAAGGCGAACACGCGTATATGTGGTAAACAGAACGGCGATGCGCAGGCGAGATACACAATGGACAGACTGTGGCGGGTGGGCCGCTGAATGAGCCGGTACATTGTGGCGCTCGCGCTTGCACCGATGCGCCACGCTCCCTGATTATTTCCATTATAATTGTATCACATTACCGAGTGTGGTTTCCATCGACGTTAATTATAAAAAAAAAAAATAATGCACCGCTACACAGTCCTGGCTATCTAGCGGTTCTTAAAAGTCGCGGTCTCTTGACCACCCGCGTTCGAAGCGATTTATTATTCTGGCGCTCGTCCGAGTCGGAACACTATGAAACACATATTAGAAAGTGTAATCAGAACTAGCGTGTGTGTGTGTTATTACGTCCATTTTTCTCAACGGCTCGTGCAGTTATAATGATTTTTGTGGCCAACGCTCGATGAAAAACATTTTTGCGTAACAGACATGTTGAGTGTCAGCAAACCGATGTCTTTAGTCGAACAGAAGAAGCAACAGTGGGCGCGCGAAAGAGGTAACCGCTTCCATTTTTAAATATACTTTTTAAACTTTTTGTGTTGCCATTAGAATAAATTTTTATTTATTTTTTTATGTAATTTCCGATTCGAGATCGAAAACATTATTGTTATTCGTAAAAGTGAATGTTTGTATAATTATAGTAGATAAATTTGAGTTAAAACAGTCGGGCAGGAGATGCGAAACGCGCAGTGCGTGCGCTGTGAGAGATACCTACTCAGATGCTGTTAAATTGTGCGTGAATAGTCCGGTGAAGTGAAATTGTGCAGTGAGCGTGTGTTCAACCCAACAATTAGAGAACACTGATACACCGATTTAGTTTTATTCATAATTTTCTTGTCATGTAAGTTCATGAAGACTACAAAAACATTATTATAAAAAATGACGTTACGAATTTTTAGTTATTTTTAAAAGAAAATTTGTTTTAGTGACTGCATTCATGATGTCTAAATACAAATATTAATTTACTTTTTAGATAACTTTATTCATTTTCAGGGTTCCCTACTTCAAAACAAAAAGAAAAATGGAACCCTTATAAGGTCACTCACGCGTCCATCCGTTTGTTTGTCTGTCACATATGTCATATATTTATATGGAAATGTTAGGGAGCACATGAAATATTATTTTTTTATTACCACTGTCGTGAGAGTATCAATTAAAAGAATGAGTTAAGACTTTGAAACAATTTTTTTTTCAAACTTTTTATATGTGTATATATATATATATATATATATATATATATATACATATATATACATATATATATATATATATATATATATATATATATATATATATTTGTGTGTGTGTGTATACATGCATATATATAGTCTTGAGACATTTCTGAAAACGTCCACATAAACAAGCACCCTCCACCCCTCCATTGAGGGGGCCCAATTACTGAAATTGCTAAAGTCACAATTATGGAAAAAACAGGGACACTAGAAGTTAATCTAAAATCAATAGAAAAACTATATCGTTGATTCCAATATTAATATGAGCGGAATTCTCACAACGAGAATGCTAGCTGTATTTAATCATTTTTATTTTATTAATTAAAGCTATTAATATTCCAAAAACTTATAAATTTGTGCCGGTAACTGTCTTCTTTCTAAACCTCTCATAGATAATTACAAGTTCTTATTACTAAATATATAAAAACACCTCTCCAATCTTAACAGTTGCTTATTTCAAAACGCTTGCCTTAAAAATATATTTTACACTTCATTACACGATTTAAAGAGCTTAGCGACTGTATTTTCGTAATGATTACATTAGAAACTGAAGAATTTAGAATTTGTTAAAAATATTTACTGAGTCTTGACTTTTACGTATTTGTTAGTCGTTTAATAATAAAATATAGAAAAATTGCGTACAGTTATGTGTTCCATCTGTGATAAAACTTTTTGTATTCCTTAAAATATAAAAAAATTCTAATTAATTTTGTTTCTCTGTCTATATGCCTTTCTATTGCGTAAATATATATATTCTATTGCATAAATATATATATATATATTCTATTGCATAAATATATATATATTTATGTTGAAATTTATTTCGTACAAATACATTTATTACAAATTTTTGTGACATTATCTAAAGTTCGATAGTGTATATAAAAAAATGTTGTTCCTGGGTATATACTGTATCATATCAAATTTCTTCAAAATTCGTCCAATAGATTTTGTGTCGTACCCGTACTAATTAACATACATCCAGACAGACAAGAATTCTAAAAAAGTTTTTCTGGCTTCTATTATCATTCTATACGCGAAATCACCTTTTTATGCATATTTTCAATGTACAAAATTCACTTGGTTACAAATTTATTATATATATATATATATATATGTTTCTATATATTTATATATATATATATGTATATATATATATTTATATATATATATATATATATGTATATATATGTGTGTGTGTGTGTGTGTGTGTGTGTATATATGTATACTTAGATAACGTAGTTTGTATTTATTTACGCCATTTTTAATGTGACTTCATAGGGGATTGTGATAACTAAAACATACGTACTTATGTACTCACGATACCGGTTTTGTTTGGCCTAAAAAAGTTGGCTATTGTTTTAATATATTTTTTTACACAACAATTATTTGTAGTTAATTTATAGACGATATTTTCCACGATTCACTTTTTTATTCTACCTTTTAGGGTATTACCGAATTATAAGGCCCAATTTCTCACATAAAAACGCTTGCAACAAAACAAACAGTCTGTACTAATTAGCCATAAACATCTGGAAAGCATTTCATTGTTGTGTATAATTATTTAAAATATTATCTTGTTTCAATTTAATTTGTTTCAATCAAAAATACTTTTGTGATCCGATTTTGCAAAAGAAAACATATAACTTGCAATTATTGTCAACACATAGGAACGTAAAGTATTTTTTATACTTATTTTTCATGTTGTCTACAATATCATAATATATTATTTTAATATAACTACAATGGTTATAAACGTTCGATTCAAAAATACACCCGGCTCACTACGACTCCTTATTGCTCATTGTCCATTCTTTCTAAAGGTATGCTCTATACTCTGTATTCATCTGGATACTATAGAATCTAAGACAGAGAAAGATTCGGGTCCATTAGATAAACCATTTTTGTGGAAAATTCTGAAAGACAAGGCTCCAATAGTAGCAGGTAAAGGCTTTCGTGTGATGCATGAAGAAGTTTCGGATATATGGATCAAGAAACACTTAAAACAGTGAAACACTAAAACAGCTAAATATATAAAGTAATTGTTTCATGTAAATTTTATTTTCGCACATTCTATTGAATGGGGGTTTCGCAGTTTTATTGGGTAGGTCTCTTAAAATAAAACTGAATTTTCTTTTTCATTGTTATATCTCGTCTACGAAATGTTAAGTTTCCAAGTAATGCATAATGCGCCCCATTTCCCTCTAATTTTTCAATTAAAATTAGTAAAGCGTATTCCATTAGCACTCTCAATTTAAATTATGTCGGTTAACTTGCATATACAATTTCAAGAAATACGGAACAGGACTTCAATGCATTTTCCTACACGCATTTACCCGGTTTTTTGTTTGTAATTCTCCCATTAACCATCTTACTAAACTTAGTTATCATAATTCATCAGACACACGAGATTATCATTAGTTATCATGATCACTACCTGCAACTTATAAACAATAGACAATAGCTGTCATAAAACGTGTGGTTATTGATCTTAACGGCATGTCAAAGTATTATTTCTGCGAACTACCGAGACGAGAGATTTCCAGGTTAACAAATTATCACATTTAACCACTGTTATTGACTGGAAGAGATTGCTCATGTTGCAACAAGTCTGACAATTGTGTATGTAATCTTTTGTATACATTAAAGTTTAAAACAAATAAATAAATT
Organism: Druceiella hillmani; assembly: GCA_039881145.1. Taxonomy (NCBI): domain Eukaryota; kingdom Metazoa; phylum Arthropoda; class Insecta; order Lepidoptera; family Hepialidae; genus Druceiella; species Druceiella hillmani. The sequence continues at coordinate 11,945,580 of JAYKKI010000059.1, read as the reverse complement.
ACAGACAGGGTCTTACGAAGCGGCGACCCTTCTCGGGGTCTTTGTTTCGTTTTGACCTCATCGAAGTATGTAATTTCAATTAAACTCTCGCAAAACGCAAACTTGCATATGTGTTTAGTGATGTTGCAATAAAATTGTATTGTCATGTTTTGTTGCTGAGCTTATAAAGTATTTATATTGTTGGACTTATAAAGACACGCCCGCTGTGTGCCGTCAGCTTAAATCATTAGCTCCGCTGTTTACCGCGGCATCGCCCAGTCCTCGCTGTATGAATGCGCGTAGTTCGCTTCTGTTTGTATTAAAAGTATCCTAATCGGATATTCTTAGAAATTCGGCTTATAAAGTGTTAAAAATATGAAGAAAATGATCCAAAACGTTCACATTTTTAATGTCGAGTTATTTGAATTTCGAAATTGTTAGGTAAGAAAAAAAACTTAAGATATATTTATTAAAAAAAATTCAATAGGCACTGAATTTCAGCAAAAAAGCGCGGTCCAGGCATTAGACTAAGTGACGGACACACTCATACGCATACGCAGCCATTTTTTTAATTTCTGTTTTTATTGGTTCCTTGCTAAAATAGTAAAAATATTTATTGTAAGATTTCGTTGTTCTTCTTTTTGTAACACTGCTAGATAATCGTTTAACGATTACACAAAAATGAAAAAATATGCGTAGGTTATTTATTTATTTACCTACTTTACTGCCTAAAATTAATACATACGGCGGGCATTATTAATACGAAAGCAATCTCTTACAGCCAACCAGAACACCCGTCCAGCCCCGCTCGATAAGCGGCCGGGAATCAAACCCGGGTCCTCGCGATGCGCCGAGCCATCAAAGGCCGTACGTCTTGAAAACAATCGAATACATCACAGTGACGACATACTTATAGTTTTGGAGGAAAAATAAACTGTATTAAAGCCTTGGAAAAGCTTTTACTCACCATAAACAACGCGAAATTAATTTGGTTAATTATTTATCCATAGTACAGATCCTCAGTGCCTGAGTCCGAATCGTACTTTGCCTGTTTTTGTGCTCTTGCTGTTTTAAATCTCGACTTTAATTTTTGTGACGTTCAAAATGCCCCTATTGCCAGTTGAAAATATAAATAGTGCGAAAGGCAAGGAAATAAATAAAAATGATAGCCAAGTGCAATGTTAGACCATTTTTAATTAGGATGACGCGCAACGCAAACCAACGACTTTTGGTGGCCGACAACTGCCGACTTTCGTAGGACAAGATCTGTGCCCTACTTCCCATCGATTCAATGCATGTGTAAAGGGGCGCGTATTCAAATGTATTTTCTATCCTTTTCTCCACCCCGCGTTTTTACTCGTATGGTTCGAATCGGCGGAGATCAACCCGACTCGTATCGATTCTTCTTTAGGACCGAATTTTATAGGACACGTACGTTATATTATTAAATATCATAAATGTTCATAATATCAACACTTTTCACTTTCTTCGTCAAACCCTTATTATCGGGCGTCTACGTTATGCGTGACGACGGCAACATGCGTTCGTTTTTTTAATTCATTTTCAAAATTGGAAAATAGGTCGTGTTTCCGGTGGACCTGTTATAGACATTTTTCTTGCTTCTGCAAACATTTGGATTTCATTGGAATACAATTTCTTAGTATAGCACTCGAGCGTATTGTGAACGGTTGAAAATTATATTAACGAATTTCGATCCAAAAAAATCACTATAGGTGCATCTTCAAATACCAGAAGAGCAGAGAGTCGATGTTTTGAAAGTAAAATTGGGTGTCCAACCAGAAACAGTCTTGACATTGTGTATAAATTAAACCTCGCATTTCTATAAAATTAAGATGGTCCAGGGCTAATATTAAAGCAGAATACAAGTATCAGATTGGCTATTGACGCAGAACAAAAAATGACTTTATGGTTAGGGATTTATTAAAAGTATCATTTGTTCGGCTGGAGACTGCATCCATCCAAAGGAAATTTCCCGATGTGTGTAATATCGTAAGAAAAGTGTATAAAAGCTTACGTTTGTAATGACGAATTTGATTTTTCGACGATTCGAATTTTCGAATGCAATGCCAGTAGCTGGCTTTCGAAACGGACCCTTCGAAAGTTTTCCGTTCGAACGAAGCATATCTCTAAAATAATTCCCTAAATATATCATATTTTGATTCTTCCTATAATAAATCCTTTTAATGTTTGAATTATAACCTTAGTTACCTATATTTTATTATTTATTGTTTTACTATAGAGCATGAATCAGACCAAGTTTGATGCCCGTGTGTGGTGCAGGAACAAAAAATGCATTTAGATTTTTTGTATGGACACCCCCTTGTGGCCTGATTTGTTGACCGTGTGATAGACAGACGGACGGACAGACAGAGGGCGGAGGTTTAGTATTCGGGTTCCGTTGACACCATCTGGGTACAGAACCCTTAAAAGTAGCAATTATTTAATTTTAACGTAGATTTTCTTTCCAGAAATAATATAATTTTTTATTAAATTTAAATAATCATGATAGATCGAGCTTTGAATACAATATTGTACTTTCCATGAACTACTGTATCGTCATTGTCAACGTAATGAATATAGGATTATTTAAATTATGTATCACGATATGGTAATTATGTATATTTTCGTGGAAATCATTTACAGATATTTTCCACATATCTATACGCAACACAATTTTTCACCAAAGCAGCCGGCTGCGTGCTTTATCGGCCATGACATACTTTCTTAACTACTTTTTAACGGTATCTTTTACTTGCTACGTCTTAGTCCTTGTTCACTAGTTGTAAATAACTAAAGCATTTTAGGCACGTTGAGATCATTTGGTTTTCAAGATCAAGGACTAATTCTGTTTTGTAATTAATTTCTCAATTTTATTCACAATTCGCAAGTTCCATAAATTCCTTGATTTTCTTCACAACTCATTCGTTCATGTATGTTATCTACAATAAATTAATTTTATTTATTTGTCTATATACATATAGAAAATTCGAAATAAAAAAAAAACAATAATGACTTGATTTATATTGTACTCAACTCCGACGTCGGAAAATACATAACGACATTTATGTCGTAAAAAAAGATACTTATTCGTAATAGGCTCTTAAACTACTAAATGGATTTGACTGTAACTGTATTTATGACATGCTATGGCAATTTTGACTGAAATAAAAAAAAGTTACTACTAAATCCATTTAGTAGTTTAAGAGCATGTTGCCAGTAAGGTATCTTTGTTACGACATATAAGTGTCGTTATGTATTTTCCGAGATCGGAGTTGAGTAAAATATAAATCAAGTCAATATTGTTTTTTTTCCGATCTTATAACTAAAAAGACAATTTCGGTTATAAACCGAAATTTATAAAACCGATATTTTAAATTTATTGATTAAAATCGATATTTTAAATTTATATTTTATATTGCATGCATCATTCGTAACCATACCAGGCCTGCCTTTACCTGGGTGGACAATACCAAGTGAACTCCACATTCAATGTATTAAACTAAATTTTATTACCGAATTTAGAATAAAATATTTTATTGAATATTTATAATTAGTTTTAATATTGTGTAATCTTAATGTTTAGCTGGAATAAAATATTTTTTTAAAAATCGACTTAAAAAAAAATAGAAAAAACAATTAACTCAAAGTATGTACCTACTTATTCGCAATAAATAACTAAGTTACTTATTTTTGAGGTCGGAGCCAGTACTGTCGACCAATTAAAACAAATTTATAATTTTACTTAATTTATAATGCAAATTTAAAACTTTAACTTCTAATGTACTCATAATAGGAAATAGTTTCATAAACGGCGTATTTATAATATATAATTTTGCACTTGTTTTAAGTTTTTCAGCGATGTTGGCACTGACTTCAAAAATAAGTAACTTAGTTATTTATTGCGAATAAGTAGGTACCTATTTTGAGTTAATTATTTTTTACTTTTTAGTCCCTATTTTTTGAAGTCGGTTTTTAAAAAGATGTTTTATTTTAGAATGTTTATTGATTAATAATATTAATCATCACACTATAACTAACATCCAGTTATTTTCTTTCTTAGAATATTATATAATTATTAAAAGTCACGGGCAAAAGCTAGTATATAAATAATTACCTCCTCGTCTAAAGTTTGTGAGTAGTTAATTTTCAAAATAACACTACCCGTAGCAAATATCTTAAAAAATAGTTGATTTACTGCCTTTCCTTAAGGAGTTCCATCGTTTATTTCCGAACCTCATCATCAAATTATCATCATATTTATATGGAACCACCCCTAAAGTACCTCCTTTCAAATAAAAAAATAAACATCGAAATCGGTCCACTCGGTAAGTAATTATCGCTGAACATACATAAAAAAATTCCGACGAATTGAGAACCCCTGCTTTTTTGAAGTCGTTTAAAATATAAGACAATGATTTTAGTTTTAAATACTTTTCAGACTTATACATGTCGTACGTCCGTATGCACCACACAAGGTCAGGACTCTCAGTCGGATTTACTAATAGGGAAAAACCTATTTTGTATGGATACTTTAGCAAATGGGCCGTGCAATAGGGTACAGTCGGTAAAGCAGAGTCTTGTTCCGACTCAACTGACAGTTAATGAGAAAGAGAAATACGTTTTTAACTGTTGGTAAATCCGACCGACAGTCCTGACCGTGTGTGATGCATATGGGCGTTAGAGATTGTCACGAATTTTATATCCACCATGAAAGAATACCCAATAGAAGAAATATATCAGCCATGAAAGAATACCCACTATGAGAAGCTTGGAGGAGAGATTATGGTTTATTTATCACAAATTAAGTATTTTATTATCACAAATTAAGGGTCAGGTTACATGAACACAAAGTATTTATAATGAGCAGCGTTGTGATCTGTACTCTTCAGAGTTAAATTAATACTTTTTTTAGATTGACTTGATTTAAGATAGAAATAAATTTGAATTCGATATCAATATAAATCTAATGTCCATTTACTCAACTTGAAAAATATATTAACTCTTACAAAAAATAAAATATTCCTCTTTTTCGAGTATGTAATAATTTTATCAAACTTTGATTTTTTCCTCATAAACATAAAAAATAATATAAAAATTATTTAAAAGAAACATTTTTCTATTATTAAATACGTAATCTGTATATTAATTAATATGTAAAGAGAAAACTTTACACCCCTTTTTAAGCATATTGCGCGCACAGACGAGTGTGAGCAAATCACATAGTTAAAGTTTATATGGTTCTTTTTAGACTGTTACTTACATTAAATTTTTAATTTCATAGGTATTGCACGGAATTAAGCCAATCAACACACGCTAATGACGTATTTGTACGTGCTCTCAGCTGACCTTATTATAGAGGTATAAACTCTTTGACAAAAGAACACCAATGACGTTCAAACTTCAAAATTTAATGAATTACGGTCGAATTTCGACCACTGGGCAACCCCTAGTACTTATTATTATTATTATAATTATAGAAACTATAAAAAATAACGAAATATAGAAACTATACATATATATATAGAAACTATTTATTATTTTTAAACTCACTAATTTTGCAAAGAACAATCCGGGAGGTTTAAATACACAAATTTGATTTAGAAAATTTTAAATTAGATCCGCGTTCTAATCGTCTAAGCCACATCCGTTCAACATTATTTATAATGTTGACAAAATACAGACGAGAACGCAACGCTAATGGTGTTGAATAGTGCCAATTTGACTACAATATTAATTTCGTGAATAGCTCTAGTGGCCTTGTTAGACAGTGAGCAAAAAGTAATCCAAGGACAGTTTAAATGTTGACATCCAATCATATATATTACGTAGCACTTGTGTTTTTACCATTAATACTAAAGGTTAGCCTTTTATTTGCAGCCCTTGGGACCTAGGCACGAGCTTCAGTCTCGAGGCCGAATATCAAGGTTCTAGCGGCTTAATATGCATATAAACAGCAAGTGGCTTTCAAATAATATTATCAGAGTAATTAGATTCAGTACATTTATATTTTTCTGCATTTTATTTTCTTTTATTATAACATGTCACACATCCGTTGCAACAACGTGACAAGTGCTAAAATATATTTTTACAGGAAAAGTATTTAAACATTCCGAGCTTTACAGGCTATTTATATTTGATGATTTTACAATAATTGAAAGACATCATAATAAATCAATTGAAGATATTGTCGCATCGGATGCAGATGTCTATTACGCACGTTTTATGATATAAAACTGTTTTTTTTTTAAATTTCTTTTTGGATTTACGACGTTGTTGCAGCGGGAGAGTGATATGTATGTATACTATCGGGTGAGTGATATGTAAATATACCCTTTGGATGAAATTTTTCCAGCTTTCATTTTGCAGAAATGCTTTATGCAATTTGCATAAAATCGAATATTCATCCATGATATTTAGGCTTTCCCAAACATTATACATATCTCGAATTTGTTTATTCGAATTAATCGAAATGATCTTATTTGAAAGTTGTAATTAAGTGCTAAAAAGACTCATTGCACGCCATATGAAGATAAACATTTCGCAAATGGAATTTAAAAATGGGAAATGGTACATGAAACCTATCATCGAACTTTATTTTGAAAAACCGTTGCTAATTATATTCCATTCGTTGAGGGGCGCGGCGATAATTTTTCAAACCCATTTTAGAGATATGGGGAGGAACTTTTTTTTTACATTTTCTATACTTCCTGACCTATTTTCCATACGGGCGAATGTGAAGAATTATGTGTCCCTTATTTCACCACGGAACCCTAAAAATGAGAATTTAGGAGAACAGACCATTGTTGTTAATAATTGATGTGATTGTAACGTTTATAACTTGCAATAAATCAAATCCCTAGCTACTGCGGGGCGTGCAGATTATATATTATCCCTTATGGCATATTTTCACAGGGGTAATTCGTCTCGTTATTCTAAATCATAAACAAGAATGAAAAAATAAAAAAATGTTTTAAATTTTTTTCTATACAGTACTATACATATAGTAGTTTTATGAAAGAAAGACATGAAAGCTATAACAATTTGTATAAGTAAATGGGTTTCTGAGCGACAGCCTGTATAATCTCGGTACGTAGAAAGACATGAAAGCTATAACAATTTGTATAAGTAAATGGGTTTCTGAGTGACGGACCTGTATAACCTCGGTACGTAGAAAGACATGAAAGCTATAACAATTTGTATAAGTATATGGGTTTCTGAGCGACAAACCTGTATAACCTCGGTACGTAGAATGACATGAAAGTTATAACAATTTGTATAGCTAACTGGGTTTCTGAGCGACGGATCTGTATAATCTCCGTACGTAGAAAGACATGAAAGGCATAACAATTTGTATAAGTAAATGGGTTTCTGAACGAAGGATCTGTGTAATCTTGGGACGTAGAAAGATATGAAAGCTATAACAATTTGTATAAGTAAATGGGTTTTTGACCGACGGACCTGTATAACCTCGGTACGTAGAAAGACATGAAAGGCATAACAATTTGTATAAGTAAATGGGTTTCTGAGCGACGGACCTGTATAATCTCGGTACCTAGAAAGCCATGAAAGCTATAACAATTTGTATAAGTATATGGGTTTCTGAGCGACAAACCTGTATAACCTCGGTACGTAGAATGACATGAAAGCTATAACAATTTGTATTGCTAACTGGGTTTCTGAGCGACGGACCTGTATAATCTCCGTACGTAGAAATACATGAAAGGCATAACAATTTGTATAAATAAATGGGTTTCTGAACGGAGGATCTGTGTAATCTTGGTACGTAGAAAGCCATGAAAGCTATAACAATTTGTATAAGTAAATGGGTTTCTGAGTGACGGACTTGTATAACCTCGATACGTAGAAAGACATAAAAGATATGACAATTTATATAAGTAAATGGGTTTCTGAGCGACTGACCTGTATAATCTCGGTACGTAGAAAGACATGAAAGGTGTAACAATTTGTATAAATAAATGGGTTTCTGAGCGACGGACCTGTATAACCTCGGTACGTAGAATGACATAAAAGATATGACAATTTATATAAGTAAATGGGTTTCTGAGCGACTGACCTGTATAATCTCGGTACGTAGAAAGACATGAAAGGTGTAACAATTTGTATAAATAAATGGGTTTCTGAGCGACGGACCTGTATAACCTCGGTACGTAGAAAAACGTGAAAGGTATAACAATTTGTATAAGTAAATGGGTTTCTGAGCGACGGACCTGTGTAATCTCGGTACTTACCACAAATTATGATTCGACTCTCAATTTTACGTTTAATTTACATTCATATTTCTAAATAATTAATAATTATTATAAATAGCGATTTTTTAAATCGTTCAGATATTTGAATAAGTCGTTATGGCGACGTGTTATATATACCGGCGTTGTTAAATTTGTATAGCGATCCTGTTTCTGTGAGTACGTGGCAACAAAATAAGACGATTATAATTAATAAAATTTCCTCGTATCTCCTCCGTTCTATATATAACTATTTCAACGTTAACTGAAGGGTTAAACGTCGTGCAGTGCATACACACCGAGCGTGTGACGTGATAAAAGCTATGCGATACTGACGCAATGATTCACAAAAGACCTCTTAGAAGGATTTGAATATTCAAAGAGAATAGTATTATTTCAAAGAAAGAAATATCAATTTTGCTGGTAATTCGAGTTTTTTCATAACTTTTTTATAGAGATTATATTTAAATACTACCTAGTATGTACTCTATATACTACATATAGTTTGATTAGATCTAGAAAATATTATAAATATATAAATTGCAGATTTATTGAAAAATAAATTAATTTTCCGTAATATAAGCTCAAATAAACCAAATATTACAGATTATTTTCGTCTTATACGAGAGAAATTCGGAAAAAAATCTCGCTTTACTAATTAACTATAAACACTTGTATAGAAACCTCGACAATCTTCGAAGTCAATACGTATAAAAGTTTTTTGTTTTCATTACATTTTCTTGTTTTCATCTAATACTTACTACTCCACTAAAGTGTGACTATTATAAAAAAGCTGTGCTTAAGTCTCATATTTGCAAATATAAGTATACGGTGTTAGTCGCCATATTTTCAGCAAGATACGCCCTCTCAAGCTTCCTCCAAACTTTCCTGTGACTAAAACGTAAATGTATGTTTGTCTAATGCTCCTACTATCACTTAATGATTATACAGACGTATACTATCGTAATCTTAAGAGAAATAAACCGTTTTCCATATAACGGTAATTGGCCCACTCTTCGTTCATTCCTATTCATATGAGTAAATATAAGTACCACTGTACAGATAAATTATCCATCCATTTATGCCTTTTCTCCATTAAAAATTTGAATAATAAAATTAACAACAAATATTGGTGAAATGGAAGAAAAAACGTTATTTTGGCGACTCTTTGGACGAACGAATAGATAATGAAATTGTATGAAATATAACAAAACAATTTACATAATTACTACTTTGAAATTTAAATTTTTGTTTATGGGTATATTAAATAAACAAAAATACAAATAAATAAGCCAAATGAACAAATTCGTTTCGTATTCTCCATTCTTATTAGTATAAAAGTAATTTGGATATGACACATACTAGGTTAGTATGTGTCATATCCATTTTGTACGTATATGTTCTGTGTGACGTATCCATTTTGTACGTATCTGTTCTGTGAGAGTCACACTTTTTGATACCTTCCCAAACGCTGTCAAAGTGACTCCCGTCTCTCCTCGTCTCGCCCCTCCTGACCAAACGTAAGTAATTATTCTTAATGCACATAGATGACGTAATCTCTTACTCTCTATTGCTCATAGAAACCGTTGTCAAAGAAAAAATATTTTTATGAATTTATTAACACCGTTATAGAAAAAAGCAGTTTTAAATTTTACAAATTTATTTATTAAACCATTATAACAAGAATGTTTCAATCAAAAGACAAATGCCGAAATAACATTACTATACAACATAAGTTATTAAAATACAATTACTACAGAAACACAATTCAAAAAAATTTAAATAAATTCGAAAATGCAGTTGGGAATAGGATCGGGGTTCGGCAAGTAGCTCTCTAGCATCACTAGGTGGTAACTGCATATACGAGTGTGGACAACTCGGACATCTGAAAACAGACAAAAAAAACAAAAAATTATAGATATATTTCGTAATTCATAAATATTTCGTAATTCAAATGTCTATTGATGGAAGAGACATATTTTCAAATTTTTGTTAAAACCCCGTTTGATCAATAACAGATATTATGTGTTTTCTTGAAAAAAGAAAGACCACTATTTTTCCTAGGAGGGGCCGATATAGCCAAAAAGACCAATTTGTTCATATTCATCTTATGAAATTTACGTAATGTTTGAAAAAATCACATGTCACTTAATATATTTGCAAAAAAATCTGATATCACTAACAATTTTCTGATCAGTTATAGACAATCGCCTTATCTTTTACAACCATTTTTTATACTTCCTTAGAACAAATCATCTACAAATAAATGTAATATACGCACAGAAAACTTGTAATATTTTTTCTGTGAAGCTTATAAAAATTAGTAATCGATTATTAGGGATTAGATATGACTATATGCAAAATCTGCTTTCTAAAATATCCGAAACACCGACTTGGAATATTTCAAGATTGATTATGTTAAAGTAATTGAAATTGACTGTCGCAAAAGGCGACCTGTGACTTTGCGTAAAGGTTTTTTATCCACATGAAACCGCCTGATTTACCTTTTAATTACGCTCTGAAAGCTTACTCGTCCTACTTATTCCGAAATACCTTTTATGGGAAATATTTTACTATCCAAGCAGCAAAACTTTGGAATCAGTTGGATCCTGATACCAGGAAATTATCATCGATAACTGTCTTTAAGGACCAATTGAAAAAGTCCTATTTTTCCTAAACCTTAGTCCTTCTGCGATGTTGCCCTTTCATTCGTTTATCCTAACTTATGTCAATAGTCATGTATTGTAATTTTATTCATACCTTGTTTATATTGTAATTTCTCTTAACTCTTCGTCGTTAGCAGACGACAAATTAGTCAACATTTTATTTAGCAGAAAATTATTCCTGGACTTCTTACTACAGGAATTATTAGTCGAAATTATTTCTGTAGCTGTAAGTCCTCCATATGTAGCGTGCATTAAAGTTTTTAAATAATCAAATATAAACAATCGACGCTTCACACAGAAAGTTTGTTGCAAGTGTGCCAACAACCCACAGCTGATCATTACTACCACACGTCAGCATAAATCACCGACCGTCCCCGCATCCGTCATCAATTACAAACATTTCAATGGTGTAACGATGTCGTAACGTAGACGACGTGGTAATTGTGAGCATTGTCATTGGTTATTCGTCAAACAGTTTAACCGTCGTGCAACCTCACGAATTGCCATTGTCTTTGTTAACTTTCTGATGCTACGCAGATATAGTCGGAGGAGATGTGCATCGTCGCTAAAATGTCGACGCAGCACGCATGAAATGTTGCATGAAAGGGTTCATGAAATTAATATTACGTAATAGTGATTTGGTTGATGCAGATTAGGAAGGCCAGATCTGTTGACGAAAAAAAAGTTAACGAGAGGTGTCGTGGGATACCCGGGTGGAACGAAGCTATATATTATGTATTAAATTTATATTATGTACAGGAATAAAAACATCTCAGCATAATAAAACATTCGCTATATCATTTACTAAATATTAAAAATTCCAAAAAAAAAATCGCTTAAAAAATTCATTTATTTTCATTATTTATTAAATCTTATTTAGATTGTTTCAGTAAATTTAACAATTCATTATACCATTTAAATTTTTGAAATATTTAAATTTAAAATAAAAGAACTAAAAAATATAAATAATGAAATTTTAATTTTTAAAATAATTAAATTTAAACTTTAAAATTAACTTTAAATTTGTTTGATTAAATAAATAAAGTTTAAAATAATAAAATGAGAAAATATGAAATTTTTAGAATATTAAAATTAATCTTAAATAAATAAAAGTAATTAATTAAAATAAAAATAATTAAGCATACACTTAAAACTAACTTTACATTTATTTGAATTAATAAAAAATGAATATAATAAGAAAAAATTAGTTATTAGAATAATAAAATTTAATTTTAAAATAAATTTTAAATTTAATACAATTTTGAAATAATTAAAATAATTGAAATAAAAATATTTTAATTTTTAAATACTTAAATTGTAATTTTTAATTAAATTAAATTTAAAATTAATTTTAATATGAAATTTTATTATTCTATAAAATTTTTTTTTTAATTTCATCAAACAATCTAAACAAAGTTTAATTAACATTGACAATAAATGAATATGCCGATAATTTATCGTAATTTGTTAATTTTAAGTATTTAATGAATGATAAAGTAATAATGAAAATAAATGAACTTGCCGAAAATTTATTATAATTTATCAATTTTAAGTATTCAATAATAAATAAAGTTCATTACTTTAAATTATAAAGTTTATTACTGTATTTATTAGCATTATAATTTATAATGCAAATAAATATATACCGAATTGGAGATGATCTGACAGACGGTCTTACAATAGAAAGCCAGTAGAAAAAAAAACATTGACATTTGATATCGATATGGTCTGTGTTTCACATGAGAGACAAATTTCATTGCAAGATGATTTTTATTGGGCATTTTCACTGCTGTAAATATCAATATAAATAAGTTAGAATTAAGGTTATACAGCTCAGAGAGCGAGTATGAGTAGAACTCTAAACTTTTAGGGGTACGTATTATATGTACTATACTATTAGCAAACATTAATCTTTTATTCTACCATATCGTTCACACCAATCGTGCCTTATTCAAAAGGTCTGGCATCTAGAATCCACCGATATAGTTTTTTACAATCTTTGTGTAGGCTTGTAAAACTACTATTTTTTCATAATTTAAGTTTAAGTAGTTTGAAAAATAAGGGATGGAGAACATTTTAGTATGTGTCCTTTTCCATATATTTCAGTATGTGTCTGAAGACATATTGCCTAAATTATGATTAATTTTTTTTAAATCCTTATATGATATATATGGTCACTATACATGAAATTTAAATAAAAAATCGACTACTTAATTTGCCCTGTCTAAAATTTTCCATATGAATATTTTTCGTGTTAATCGATTACCGAACGTATCCCACGTTCGGATTAATATATTTCACGCGATTTCCAAGAAAATCTGTCGAGATAGATACAGACACATGAGTGGTCTTAAGGATTCCGTTTTTCCTTTTGAAGTACGGAACCATAAAACTGAAGAAGTAAGAGTCAGATATGCGCCCCTTGCGTACGAGTCACTTGATTATTTCAATATATAAGTGTTACAATCGTTAATATACTGATATGAAAATGGTAAAATTAACTTATTAGTATTTTATTTTCCATTAGCAGCATAAATTACGTCATTGTATTTTGTGCGTCACCATGTACGTCATATAGCGACGACTAATAATGAAGTTAAAATAAGCTTATGTAGGCAGCCTTATTTTAACTTCATTATTACACAACCTTACAAGTTGTGTAATAACGAAGTTAAAATAAGTAATGTTTCATTATTATTACAGATAAAAAAAATCATCTTTACATTACCATGCAGATCGTTGAACATTTTCGGAACAATAAAAATAACTTTGGCCAATATTGGCGCTGTCCTTCGTTTAGATCAAAAATTATCAAGACGGAGTAGTAAATTATAATCAGTTTTTACTGTATTGCATGTGTTTACTTAGACAAACTAAGTCCCAAAGATATTAAAGGAAACTGAAAACAATCATGTCCTTTTTAGTTTTTCATTAAATATCGTTTTGACGTCGATCAGAAGTGTCAAATTGGATGACGTAGAGGCCGTGACGGTGACGAAATTTTATATCCTATAAGTCATCCTAATTAACACAGAATTGAAGAAAATTAAGTATTTCGCATCATGTATTTATATACTCAGAAGATGGAAAGTCATCGGAAGATGATAAATTTCGTTCAGAACAGACTCCACGCGAAATCACATAATATTTCATTATAATCCCTGCTTTAAAATATGGTGGGAGTCAACTCTTTCTTGGTAACCACGACATTTAATTTATATAAGTGGCCTTTAGACATTGTCAATCACCATAATATTACGGCAGCTAAATGACAGCACCGCTATCTCAGGAAACCATAGCTTTAACAAACAATAGTTTTAATAAGTAATTTTATAGTAGGTACCTCAATGTTTTAGAGTTAATTAATAAATAAAAGAGCGAAAACCATATCTAAATTTTCTGCTAGTTTGTAAATGATACGGTATTAAATACAAATTCAATGCCGTATCACTTAGAAAATAATAACTATATTCAATACTAATGTCTACTTAGACCAACTATATACTAGAGATGTTACAAAAACTAAAACAATCATGGCTATGAATCATTTATTATTACATACCAAACGGTAAAAAATGTAGTCTGTTAAGCTTTTGATTGCGGGTTTTTCCGCCATTTGAGGGCGGGTGTAAAAACATGACCGTCTGTAAGGTGATCAGAGCAGTCAACTTAAATGAGTCGACGCCGAAAATAACGGTGATGGTGACAAAGTTTTATATTCTATAAATTATCTTGATTAACGTGAGAATGAGGAAAATACTTCCACTTAGCGGTATTAACATATTTGGAAGAAATAAAGTTATCAGAAAATGATAAGTATCATTCAGAGAAAATTCCTTGCAAAGTCAAATATTTCGTCAGCTTTCCTTCTCTAGATTACAGTGGGTGTCAATACTTCTAGTAAACCACGTCATTAATTTGGGTGGCCTTATTCACCATCATATTACTTACGGTCGCTAAATGATGGCACCGCTGTCCTAAGAAACCGTAGCTTTATCAAACTATAGCTTCAGTAAATAATTTGACAGTAAACAATAATTCAATATTTTATAATTATTAATACACAAAATAGTGACCATTTTATTTCAATTTTCTGATAGTTTCTAAGTTATGCGGCATTGAATAGGTCTACTTAGACCAACAATATCCTAAAAATGTTAAAGGAAATTAAAAAAATCAAGTCCAATAAATGCTTTGTTGTTCTATACGGTAGTATATGTAGTATGTTAAGCTATGATTTCCCAAGAAAACAGTGATTGGCGTGACTTGGTCCATGTAATTTGACGTGATGCGGCGGACGTAAAAAGACGGCCGTCTAAACGGTTACCAGAATATACTGAGAGCATAGATAAACATTAATAATAAAACTCAGTATTTCATATGCTTCCTCAAGATCTATAAAATATATAGGAAAAATTTCCGTCTAAATTCGTACAGTAATACTTACGTGTGCACAACCCAAAGATGTTGGAAAACGCGCGAGGCCCGCTCTCTACTAGATATGCCGTGTCTGTTCAAACATCGTGTCACGGAACTGTGCAAATGCACACTTCAAGCGAGAAAGTGTGAGTGTACATGCATTGGGTTTTTACGCACACGACCATGCGGCAGGCCTTTGTGTGAGTAGGTTAAAAGTGGGTGGACTGTTTATATTTCTTAGTGTGCGTGCACCCAAATGATATGCAGGGTTTCGTACATATGGCGTATCTAGTGAGAGCGAACCGTGCGCGTCTTTCAACATCTTTGGCATAGGCAAAAGAACGGATAAATGAAAATAGCAAAAATGAGGCATCACGTCATTTTTAGAATTTTCATCTAATTTTTTTTTAAATTCAAATCACAATCAAATTTTCTTTACAATAAACTTAAAACCCCCAACTTACTTTTTTCAAATATTTTTAGTGAAACGGAAGCGTTATAAGATTATTCATACATCCATATATCCGTTTGATACGACCATTTTTCTCGAAAGGTTTTGATATAGAAACTTGGTAGAAATTTGACATTTGGCATAGTACGCTTTATTACTATGTATTAATCCGCATATTTGTCAAATTAAAGGGAAAATTAAGTACACGAAATAAAATTTTTTAAATTTCGTATATTGTGTGGATTATCATTTGAAAGTACTAGTTATAAGGGTCTTTTTTTTAGAGTTTTAGTAGTATATATTTAGATCTACTGAGAAATATGCAAGAAATATTTTCCCCTCTCTATTTGCGAAACTATTGAACCTAAAATTATGAAAAAGAAAGGTTTTTAGAAGTCTAAACAAAGGTTGATGTTGATGTTGTAATGACGACTCTATATATCACAGTTCTTGAAAAATTCAAATAATATATCCGTCCTTTACTTAATCCTCAAACGGTTTCGCGGGGTCCAAAAGTACCCCACTGACAATATTTGACTACCACACACACGCGCCTTTCAAGTTAGTGCGCCGGCGCTCCGTATAATCTTAGTGTTTGACGTGAACTCCAAGTGGGCAAACGTGCGCAGCGCTGTCGTCGTTAGTTTGTGACTTAGGTGAGTACTGGAGACTAAAAGTATGCCACGTCTTATGATTGTTATTTTTTATTGTTAGTGTTTTGATTTTTGTTATATTTTCAAGTTTGACACCTAAAATGTCAGGGCAACTAACAGATGAGGCTATAAGAAGCTTGCATGAAGAGGATGAGCAATTCAATTTTGAAGAAATTAATCGAATTTTTAAAATTAGAGTGATTTGAGTGACGCGCAGTCTATAGTTACCGATCACGATTCCAAAAGTGAACAGGAGATGGATGAAGACTTTGTAGAAGACAGAATACACTATTTTGAAGAGGCACAAGATTCTGAAAGGCATTTTTACGGTAAGAAACGGTACAAATGGTTTTAAACCGCTCCAGCATCTACACTTACTAGAGATCACAATATTGTTACGTTTTTACCTGGTATAAAAGGGCTGGCAATCTTTGCAAGCCTGGTCACTGCTTATTACTGACGAACTTATATATATTATTTATAGCGATAAAACAAATGAAAAGATAACTGAACACTTGGAGCAAAGTGGAACTTCATCGTTTCCTTCTTTCACCAACCACGTTCTAAGAATGAATTCAAAGCTTTTATTGGCCTTTTGTTGGTAACTGGCTTATATAAATCTAATCAAGAGAGTATAGGAACTCTCTGGCCAACAGATGGCATTGGAAGAAACGTATTTCGAACAAAAATGTCTCTAAAACCTTTCTTTATTCTGTGGTCCGTCCTGACATTCGACGATGTCACGACCCGAGAAGAGCGAAAAACAACAGATCGACTTTATTCAGTTTCGTTTTTATTTCAATCATTGGTTTCGAACTATAAAGCCAACTATACTTATTCTGCATATCTTACAATAGTCGACATGTTAGCAGCTCACAGAGGTCGATGTTTTGCCGTATGTATATGAAGTCCAAGCTAGGGAAATACTGCATTAAGGTAACGTGTATTTGCTATGCAAACACGCTTTCACATACTCTGGAAAAGAACTTTAGAGATCATACACATCTTTCTCTGTGCCTACAAGGAATGTTCTTCAGCTGGCTGAGCCTTTTTTCATCACCAAATGATGGAACTGGAAGAAACGTATTTCCTCTAATGAGCTGGTTGATGTATTGAAACAAAAAGGTCTAACTTACGTTGGAACATTACTTAAAAATAAGCGAAAGATACCTTCAGAGCTCAAAAGAAACAGAACTGTTAATTCTTCTATATTCGGATTTACCTGGACAAAACTATAACATCATATGTAACAAAAGAAAATAAATCAGTTATTTCAGTATCATCAATGCATCATGATTCCTCGATTAATCACGAGTCCAGCGCTTCTAAGCCTTATATCATAATATTCTCATCTCAACAAAGGGAGGTGTAGATGCCCTCGATCAAAAATGCGTTCTGTACTCTGTCACAAGGAGGACAAACCGATGACGAACTGCAATTTTTAGTATGATCCTAAACATTCCTACTGTAAACGGCCATGTCATATGGAAAGCGTCAAACGTACACAGCAAGAAAACGCGTAAATAATTTCGAAAAGAAGTTGGCATATTTCTTATAACACCTCACACAGTAAGTGGACAAAAAGAGGTCAGTACTTTTTCTCGCGAATTGAGACTTATCATGGACCAGGTACTTGGTCCTAACAAAAAAAAACATCGTGAAACAGTTGGACCAAGCTAACCCAAAAAAGAGAAAAAAGCGCGTTGTTAATTATATCCTCGTAATCGTGACGTTAAATCGGCAAAAACTTGCTCTATTTGTGATAAATTTGTTTGCTAAGCACATTCCAAAGACAAAATATTTACAATTGCTGTGAAAATTAGAATTTAAGTGGAAAAAATGTGATTTAAGCCGAACCTATTTCCCTAGAAGTAGTATTGCGGGGAATTTTAATATTTAAAAACTATACCTCTTTTTAATACCTGTCAGTTTTTTTGTATTCATTTTTGTTAGTATTATTTTAAAGAATAAGGTTTGTTTAGGGGTATTAATTTTTGTTAGTATTATTTTAAAGAATGAGGTTTCTTTAGGGGCATTCTTTTTTGTTAGTATTATTTTAAAGAATAAGGTTTGTTTAGGGGTATTAATTTTTGTTAGTATTATTTTAAATAATGAGGTTTGTTTAGGGGCATTCATTTTTGTTAGTATTATTTTAAAGAATAAGGTTTGTTTAGGGGTATTAATTTTTGTTAGTATTATTTTAAAGAATGAGGTTTGTTTAGGGGCATTCATTTTTGTTAGTATTATTTTAAAAAATGAGGTTTTTTAGGGGCATTCATTTTTGTTAGTATTATTTTGAAGAATAAGGTTTTTTAGGGGTATTCATTTTTGTTACTATTATTTTAAAGAATAAGGTTTGTTTTGTTATAAAAATATATTTTTCATCTCAAAAATAGTTTAGTATTATAAGTACCTACGTTTAAAAAAAACATTTTTGATGAGTAGAACAAAAATGAAGGTGTTTAAAAAACGCCTAAACTTTTCATTAAATGTTATTTTTTTTGGATAAAAACAACACTTAAAAATTATAATTTGATACTTTCTTTGGTTTTAAACTATGGTGTACTAATGTACCCAAAAAACCGATTACGTTATTGGAAATAGCGAAGATGTTGGAGGGTTAATTATATTAGGTATTATTAAATATTTATAGTGCTAAGAAGTTCATACTAACGTTGATTCATAATAAATTAAATAATTTCACAATTAAATGAAACTACGTGATGTAGTATTATTTCTACTATCTTTAATTTCTTTACCACGACCTAGGTTTCGTTGTATTACAAATATCTTTGCTAATATCCCACCTGAAGATGTTGTAATACAACGAAACCTAGGTCGTGGTAAAGAAATTAAAGATAGTAGAAATAATACTACATCACGTAGTTTCATTTAATTGTGAATAATGAATTTCTACAAAATTAACGCCAAATATATTCAATAAATAATTTCACTTTAAATGAGGTACAAATCCCTCGATACGTCAACTAGATTGATTCCTGACCGGTTTTTTTATCTTTCCTATATCATTAATGTATGTTTACTACTGATAACCTGCAAAGAGTAAAAAATGAATAAATAAATGTTAAATATTATTGAAATGACATTAGTTAAGAGATGCAAACCCCCATTTGGTATGATAGTATTTTTCATATTTAAAAATTAGAATAATCTTATCATAAGTTACTAATTATAAGTAATGATTCTTGTGCATATGTATATAATGTTTGTGCATACAAAAAAGATATGCGCAGAATTCAGACCGTAACAATGCGGAAAGAGTTAATGTGGCGTCACCGCTGCAAGGGCCAGCGATAAGCAACGGACGCTAAGCAACCCCGTTATGATATAATAAACATATGAATAAATATCTATCGTAAACTGGGAGATATTTATTCATGTTTTTATCAGTGTGTGTTCTTATCAGTGTGTGTTCTTATCAGTGTGTATGTGTATGTTTATGTTTACGCACCGTATCTGAGATCATTAATTAATATTGCGCACTTAGCACGAAGCCTTGTGCAAAGCCGAGCGTGTCGTTAATTAAGTATGGAGAGATTGAATAATCTTTACTTTGATTAATTGTTTATTAGTTCGGGCGCCCTTTTTATTATATATCATTTCCTCGCAGGTATAACGTCACAGTCGGATGTAACTCACGTCTATACAGTCGGACGTAACTCACCGTTTTAAACGCCCTGTTGTATATTAACTCGCTCTGTTGTCTAAGGGAATGTTTTTGTAAGTCGTTATTATTATCATTTTTAATTATATAATTTATATTAGGAAATATTTAAAATTAATATATTTCAATTGGTATTATGTTGCCGTTATATATAATTAAACTTTTTACAAATATTAATTTTTCACAACGTAAATACAGTGCTTACTATATCTTTCATAGATGTAAAAGCATGATGCATATTTTAAAAAAATATGACATTTAGAATCATCACTGTAGTTTTCCTACAACCCTTGGGTAGGGTTCTAAAAACTCATATTTTTTCATAATTTTATAATGAGTAGATTAAAAAATTACAGGGTACCTTATTGTTTTTCATATTTTTCAGTATATCTCTGACGACATACTTAAAATTAAGAAAAAAAAATTTTGAAACTTTTTTAACTAGCCCTTTCCACCGATACCACATTATATAAGAATTAATTTTTTTATGTACTTAATTTGCTAGGGAGGAGCCCTTTAAGGTTTAAATGTTAATTATTACTATATGTGCGAGTTAGTAAGTTTTGTTAATGTGCCAAATTATTATTTCTACGTCGAGCACTTTCTGAGTAAAACGGCTGTGACAAACAAACAAATAGCCAAAAAGGTGACTGATCTCATAAAGATTTAGTTTTTCCTTGTGAGATGCAATATATTTACCTAAAAATATTTACGTATTTCCGTATATATAATAATATTATTTTTTAACCTATATAAATATATTGCCTATAATGTAGAAATTAATTTTTGCCTATAATGCAAAAATTCTGAGATTTATATCTATCACTTTCTGGTAAACTTTAGATAATTTCTAGTACCACTGTGTTTCTGATAATATTGACTTTGGCATTTTTGGATAATTTCCAACAATACCTCTAGAATTATTTTATATAAAGTTGTAAAAAAAATAGTTCTGGAATCTTTACAATTCACTGTTCCAATTGAGATCTCATACGGCACTATAAATTTAAAAAAAAATGAGTTCTGTGTTTGCCCCCATTAATAATTTCCCTATAAATATTTACATATACATATATAATTTTACATATATATATATATATATATATATATATATATATATATATATATATATATATATGGGTTAATATGCTTTATTATTATGGTAAATTGCATATTTATGTATCAAACGGTTTTAGATAAAAATACGAAAAAGCCGAACCCTTATAAAATCATTCAATGTACTCTTTCAATTAACAGCAAATAGCGATATTATTGCAACTTTCGGTTCATAAGGGTAGGTATGGTAGATAGGGTATCTATCACCCCGCCCAGGTTCGCTAGAGTGATAATGGTATTATCACAATCGATTTTTGGAGTTCGACACATATTAATAACTTGGTCTGTTGATGCGGGTATCTCTTCTCTCAGAGTTTTTCTTATATTTAAATATGGCATCTAATGAAAAATCCGTTTGAAAGGACTTCACTTCACAAATTGCATCGTAAAAAAATATTTCAACCATAAAACCTTCGGGGTTTGAGGAAAGTGATAAAGAAAATAGTATTGTAAATAAATTCGAAGAAATATTTGTACTGACGTCGTTTCAGTAATATTGAGGAAATGACGATTTTTTCTCACATTATTTTCTTTCTCTGAAAAGTAAATAACAATAAATTTAGTCAAAACTTTCACGATACCCGTGAAATGAGTAGATCCTCGCATTCATATTTTAACATTATATATATATGTTAAAGAATGCTATGAACATTGCGATGCAAATATCGGGTATAATATATATTTATATATATATATATATATATGTGTGTGTGTGTGTGTGTGTGTGTGTATGTGTGTGTGTGTGTGTATATATATGTATATATATATATATATATATATATATATATATATATATATATGTATGTATATAAGCTTCATCAAATCCACCATTTTACATTATAAAACGACATTTATAAAATTCGTAAATCCATGTTACGTAACATTATGTTACCAAATTTATACTTTTTCAAAATAACATCGTTAAGTATAACTTTACAAAGACGTAGGTGACTGTAATAATAATATATGGTAGTACCAGCATTCCAACCCAACTTTGGTAAAAAATTGTTGACATTCTAAGTAAATTATATTTTTATATGAACTGTCAAGTCAAGCTTTTCTTTTCTGCGTAAAACAATGAATGTTAATTTTTTACTATATTTTATATAAAGGTCTTAATTACTGGTATTACAAGATATAATCTCTTAGATTTTTTACACTGACAGGACGGAGTGGTCACATAGTATGTTTCTTGTTTTTTTTCCTTTTCTCTTAAAAAGGTATGTACCGATTTTATGCGCAGTTCGACATTTTAGGTAATTTTTTCTGAAAAGGTTTTTAAACTAATTATAATATTAAACTGTGAAACCAAAATGTCCAACATTAAAACTGAGGAATTAGACCTCAGGCCCAGAGTTAAATAACAAAGTGTTTGCTTGAGGCCCACAATACTCATTTAAAAAGAGAAGATTTTCTAGTCTAAAGATTTAGGTAGATAATATACCTGCAACACCAGGATTTATGGATCAAAGGTTGAAAATATATTGTACGTACCTTATATACTTAACTACCCTTTTACCTTACTACTTTCCTACTACATAAAGGCAAATCCAACGAGTTCAAACTTGACGAATTTACTCCTCATCACTGAAGAGTTTCTGTCACCACCTTCCGACTCCATCACTGCACCGATTTTGGTAAAGAGTAAATATATGTGACCCTTAATCGTGTCTTATTAGATTATCATAAGACCTAAATCATCGAACCTCGATCACGGCAACTGTGCTGTTCAATGTTGAGGAATCCTAGGGTATATCTTCAATTTCCATGGTCAGATTCTAACCATTGGTATCAAATTTTCATGAAACCATACTGTGAGAATATGAAGAAACATACATAAAAAATACAGTAAAATTGAGGACCTCCACCTTTTCTTGAAGTCGTAAAATAGGGAAAAACAAAATCGCAATAACTGCTCAAACTGTCGGGATATTAAGAAACTTATTTAGTTAGCATAAACATTTATGAACACGTTTGAGCACGACATAACAATTTATAAAATATATATAGTTCGATATTACGAAACCCTAGTGTATACGTACTTGGACACACTCGTGACCAGTTTTTATTTCTAAGTAACCGAACGACACCGATTAAACAATTAGATTACGATAACTAAAGTGACACAGTAAAACTATATGTTTAATAATGTCGTGAACTAGAAACGAAATTAATTCGTCTAACATAATTCCTTATCCAGATGTAGGTCTACACTATGAATAAGTAATGCGGACGCGTCCCCAAACTCCCATTACAAGTGGTAGGGTCAGTCGCCCTACTCCCGCACGCGATACATTCCGTCAACGCCTTATTGGTAGCCCTACGCTTGTCTCGCAAGGTATTCTTGTGTGTACTCTTGTTGTTTGTGGTTCAAATATGTGTGCGCCTCTGACTTGTATTGTGTGTAATCATTTAACTGGTGTGTGCGTGAAGTGAATAGGTATAGTGAACATTTTTTAATTTTTACCAGTATTATTCTTTTTAGAGATCATAACAATTTTATTGAATACCATTTTAATTAGAAGGTTTATGCGCTCATTGATTACTAGCAGTGTTTTTTGGAATCAAATATGACGTGTACATTTGTACACGTTACGATTTATCTCAATAGTCGGTATTTGGCTGTATTGACGTACGCTACTCGATATATTTCAAAAATATTAAGATCATACTGAAGTGTCAAATTTTCATATCAAAAGCAACAACATTTCTCTCTTACAAAAAATACACCAATCTCGATCATCTCTTTTCATTACACTCGATTTTATCTATATCTAGGATTTTACGTCTTTATTTTTTCGATATTATGTATAAAATTACCTCCAAATCACTTTTTTCACAATAAAATGTTGTCAGCTAAAATGCTGGTAAATAAATATTTCAGCAACGAATAATAAAAAAAAATTAAACGTGTACTCTTGGATTATTCTTTACCTAAGGAAAAGAGATAACAATCGTAAAAATCGGTGAGGGTTTAGGATGGAAGAAACATTGCCATCTGCAAGACGATTTTACGGCTAAATTGTAAGACTTGCAAACTATTCCCAAAAACACCACCCAGTCGTCTAGTCTCTAATGGCCGGTAACATTTCGCCTCATACAAAAGAAGGGTCGTTCGAACGACCCCTAAAAGTGTCTCGTATCTTCTATCAAACGCTTCCACCTACAAGGTTAATTACTATCCCTATTCAATGAACCACTTAATAGCTCCATTTTTTCTGGAAACTTGTTTTCTTTTCTCTCTAAACGACTCAAAGATCGGTCCACACTCAACCGAATGAAGATGGCTAAAGATCTCTCGTCCTATCGATTCGAGGGATTCGAATCTCTCTGTTCTTAATCAAAACACTACGCACCTCAACGTACTCATTACAATCCAATAAAACATGATTTGCATTCTACGTATCGAAACCACAAAAACACACCGGGTTGTCTATCTCTTAAAGCAAATCTGTGTAAAGTCGCACGGAAGACGCCGTTCCTATTGTAAACTGCGAAGAGTAATAATAACAAGTAAGTCAATTCTTATTCATCCGCTCAGAATAATCGAGGAAATACAACCTAATAGTTTCCCCTTTGGAATTGGGGGATGACCACCTAAACTCTCAGTGAGCAGTGACGATCTCTCTCCAACTGAAAGCTTTACGAACTGTGATTCTCCCTTTCGTAATAGAATCCGTGGGAAGTGAAACAACGAACGATTTTTCAAATACCTATTTCTCATCAACGCACTTCACTTCCCACTTAAACGGCCATCTCATTGAACCGATACATCGCTTTTAGTTTTATCATTGACCAATAAGATATGATTATACAAACGTATCAACATACAGTCTATATCAACATAGGTAGATTACCTATATTTCGAGCGCTCATTCAGTAACATATTTTTTATTAAATCGATGTATATAAACAGAATCATCTATTTCTTCCTTTGTTACAAATGAAGGAAAATATTCAATGTTGGCCACGATTTCTCCAATCGGATGTACATTATTCAACTTTTAATTTTTGACAGCTCTTTGCTATAACGAATGATTTATTCTTACCGCAGCTGTCATCTATACATATAATAAAATGTAACTGAGCCGTGTCTGTACATTGAATATTTTTAGGAAAATCTTATTCTAATAGTCATTATTATCGATACAAAGACCAAATTTACCATTTTTTAAATGTTTGTCTGTCTGTCTTTCTGTAATACCCATAATTAAAATAATTTTAAAAAAAAACGGCTCAATAATATTTAACTAAGTTTAGTTTAAAAAATCACCAATAGATGTCATCACAAGATTTTTAAAATGCATTATTTTCCTCTATCGCATCAAGACAATAATTGTCTTGATCTGAACTCTGAACACTGAACGGATATTTTTTAAATTGCACCGTGTCAAATTACATAATGCAATGCAATATAATTCACATCATATCCAAGCTCTCCAAATATTTTCCGGCTTAAATAAAGTTACAAGGTTTCTACTACTATTTTGCTTTTATACAATAGATGGCGCAATCAGGGATTTAAAATAAACAAAACAACATAAAGACTACTATTCATAACGCGCTTTAGTTGTTTTGATTCATTCATATATTTTTTATTTCTACTCGACGATATATAACCCTAAATGTTTTCTATTATATAACGCGATATGTTTTTTTTAATCGTTCGTTGCATGCTATTCAACAAAAGATGTTACAAGTAAATTTCATAAATCGTGGTTTCATTGTATTTTCAAAAACAGGACAAGCCTTGCGCGTAGCTAGCGTGGACCTAAGCATCAGTTGATTTTCACACAGACAACTGTATGTAGCACTTTCCCGCTCAGCCCCGTCAGCAACGGTAACAATTTATTTGCTTATGTCCCTGACAGTTCTACAGGAAACATGGTTTGCAGAGAAATTTTGTGAACAATATTAACAAATAGGCATTCTCTTTCCTCCTCATATTATTCGGCAGCATTTATTGTTTAAATTGAGATTAATTCAGTCACTGAGTACAGAGTACAACTTTTGTTTTTGCTTGAAAGTGTTTTGATTAGGTTTACAATTCCAAGATTTAGAATGATATTTTTCTTATGAATAATTCCAAAAACAACATATCTTCCGCGAATTCTAATAGGCAGATTGAAGATAGGTTACTGGAACCTAACATATTTTAATACGAAGTTACAGAGGGTTTTACCCAAAGTCAAAATATTCATTTGAAGAACTATTTTGAAGGCGAAGATGTCAATATTCTTCAAAGTGTGTATTAAGTGTTGCACACAGGCCAATGGGAGAACGATGAAAGGCATCTCTGTTTATCTCGCTTCACAAAAAGTAACTAGCACAAACGTGCGGAAACTGCTGATTAATAGCACTCATCTCCCATACCAGCAAAATTATGCTGCACATAATCAATACAAGACTGAAATCATACTTTCAATGTCGGACACCCAGCGAGTAAGTAGGATTCGATAAAAACTGGCAAGACAGAGCAGATTGTAAACTTCAAGCAAATAATTAAAAAGACCTGCCTGTTCATCATACCGATTATACATTGATTATTTAAAGGCATTAGATTGCTTGCCATGGAACCTGGAATCTAATTTAAACTAACCACTAGATGGTTACAGTTATCAGTACTAATCGTAAATCCGTAACGGGCTGTGAACTATGAGTTTCTGGACTAGTCAAACCTGGATGTATTCTATTTAACGACCTGAATATATGCTAAATTCAATCTCGGGATGAATTCTATCCTCCGTTCTCTTTAGTATATACCTAAAAAGAATTTATCATAAGGAGGGTTTTAGAAGAACGGGGAGATGATGTATCAGTTAGCAGCACCAAGACACACTCAGATGGGAGAATTTCAAAACCTGGAATTTTTAAGGGAATTTATGTACCTCGGACAGCTGATTACTGACTAGGGCGGATGCGAAAAGGAAATTCAGAGAAGAAAAGAAAAAAGAAGTTGCCATGAGGAAGATGACACGAATCTGGCAGAACAAGAAAAAGTTTTGAAGGTTACCAGGAAGGGATTTGCTCGAACTTTCACGTATCTTTAAGATGTGATATTGGAGACGGGTGATCTGAATACTCTGGGTAGCCAAAAATACTAATATATAAATCCTAGATTTACTTAGCATTAAGATTAGACCGTCAATCATCTGCTGTAACAGAGTACTTAGTTACTTCAGCCACATAGTTAGATAACCTTGATAAGTTGGCTGTAGTAGTTAAGGTTGAAGGAGAAATCCCCATGGCCGATCACCTATCTGCTAGTCGAACCAATATAAGACCAGTGTGGGCCTCCCAATGACTATCACAATGAGGAAAACTGAAGACATATCGATATGGAGAAAACTAGTATTCAACGCCTCAAGTACCCATCAAGACGGACCTGACCTTCAGTGAAGAAAACGACAAAAAAAGAAGAGATAGTTATGGTCTGTGATGATTTATTAATAAAGCGATTTATTATAAAATTATCACTGATGAAGGCCATAATGATGAAGGTTTAGATAAAATCCACTTAAACAAATGTTATACAATGATTTCAAAACCCACAGGAAAAAAAGCGTGATGAAGTATTAGTACTTACGAAATATTTTGAATTTCTTAGAACGTTTTAGCAGCTGCCACAATAATTTCAATACTAAAAATCGGCCAAGTGCGTGTCAAAATACGTGTCTAAACACGCATAAAGTTGGGTGCGTTCCAATTTATTTTAAAGTTGTTTATGCAATTAACCGACATAATTTTAATTAGAAGATCTAATTAAATGCCAGTTAGTACGTACAGTCTTTTTTTGGTTTTCCAAATCAATAGTACACACATTGCACATCGTTGCTCGTCATTTTAAAGTTAAATATTTTGCAAAGAGGATTTGAAAATGAAAAATGGTAAATAAAGCTTAATTTAATTTTAAATAGCTTATCCTATGTTACCTTACATGAGGGAATGTGCGGAAAAAAGGCTCCCACTTTTTAGATATAATGAATGGTATATAAATGAATAATTTTTTTAAAATAATTTTTTGCTGTATATTAATTGAAGTCGCTGTCTGATATATACTTGGAAAATTGCATGTACATAAACCCAAAGTGCAAACTGTATACTGTATAATATTTAAAATTTTAACGCACACGTCATAAAAAATCTCTCCAACTCTGGCCGACGCTAACCGATCCGAACCTTATATATAAATGACACGCGCTGGAGGAGACGAAAGACATTTAGTTGGCGGCGCGGGCCTCTTGACGTATGCATCGATTCGATGGAAAATCGGTCATCGACCTTTTTCCATAAAAGTCGGCGGTTATCTGCCATCGATTATATGTAATCAATATATAAAAGTCGGTCATCTACATTGCGAAACTATAGAAATTGTGAGAATGCGACTGACAGACGGAGATGCCAAGAGGCATCCTTGTTTTTCTACGGATTCCTAAAAATAGCGTTATTTTTAAAGTCAACGTAAGAATTCTTAAGAATGGAATAAGATATATTATCAAGAGTTACCTTTGTATCGGATGATTTATTTATTAGCCTATTCAAATCTAGGAAACGACTGGTTCGACTATGATATCATTTGGAAATTACCTTTTGGAATTACTACATGCGAAATTATTTAGTACATCCAAAAACAAATTACTTAACCACTTTACCTGTTTTTAAAATCAAAATGATAAATTGCTAAAATCGAATAAAAATCATAGACTCGGTGGCGAAATCGCTCATACAAAAAATAAGAAAGCCGCAGATTCAGATTATGCTGTCGAAAAATCTTCAATTTCTTCGAACGAAAAAACCGAACGATATTTTTAAAATTCTTTATTCGCTTTGTTGAATTAAAATGTTGTCGATTGCTGATTCAAATTTACATTTATAAATTTAATTTTCTCATATTTTCATTTTTGTTTTGAATCTAATTATAGTTTTATATTATGTTTAGAAATTATCTTTAAGTGAAATTGTACAATCAATTGCAACACTATTTTTTTATAGTTATTGAATTATTACTGACTGTAAGAAAGTACTTGCGTAGTTATCAGTCCATCTTATACGAGAGGTGACACTGAAAGATTTTAGAATATTAGAAATGGAACCAACTAAGAAGTTTACTTTTCAAAATACTCTACGCGACACCTGTACATCGTTTCATTCGATGGAACCGCTGAAACAAGCAGCCGATTCACTTTTTCTTGGACGTCTCTTTCACGTCCTTTTCGAAGCCAATTGCTCAGCTTCCGGGAATCGTATGCCCTTTCATCACTTCCCTCTTTTCAATTTCCCTTTTATTCCTGGGAATAAATAGACATAATTTTCCTCACCGTTGTAGTAGTGTAGCACAACTCTTCAGAAGGAAACAGACCCTGTCCAGACTGCCTCTTATTTCGGGTTCATAACAGTATAACCAGTTTCCGTCACCGTTGTCGATGTTGAAGGACGTCCCTCATGCAGGTCATCAGTGAGATTGATACGACCACGCTTGGACTCGTTAAACCATTTAAATAAGTGTGTGATCACAATTGTAATTTTGTTGTTCGAATAACAATTGTGACGCGTTAAATTCATCAGTTATACACACGATTTTCAAATTGACGCCTATTTATAAAACCAAATGACAGATTCAACCAGACTACCTCAATGGATTACGAAAAGTTCGATTTCCAAATTTTGAATTTAATTTTTTATTACCATTGTTACAAATGGCCAGCTCTGAGAACTTTCAGTGCTACCCTCGTATAAACTTAGTTTAAAGTAATATATATACAAACAAAAAAAACAAAATGCTGGCTCGTTAGGTGACAGAGATTGGTCAGTGAGATCGTTATGGACGAACCAGGGATTTAACCTTTGATGGCCTAATCTACAAACTACTTCAAAATTGGACAATCGAATATTTTATTAGTTATATTCGTAATTTTGCTATAAACACTATGCTTTCTGGCAACACCATATTAGTACCACAGAAATACCGGTATCATCACAAAGTAATAAAAAAATCTTACATCTTTTATATATATCCTCGAATTTTTGTGAAAATGAGAGGAAGAAATTAAAAAAAATATTTATATTTTCATGTTTTGCTAAGATGTTTTATGATCTTCCAAAAATACTGAGGACAGGCCATAGAATCTACGAGAGATCACCAGACAAAAAATCTTGGTCACATGTGAGTACGTCAATAACGTTTAAATTTATTGATCAATTACCTAAATAAAGGAGAAATAAAATACATATAGACACAGGAAAAGCCTGTCATCCATCTTTTCCAAACGTGAATAAAAATAACAGATGGTAACGTGCACGTATCACGTTGACTGCGACCATTTTGCGTATCATTATGCTAATAGAATTTCAAATCTGGATTAAATAAACCATGTCAATCGCATGCCGTAACAGTTGATATTTATTATTATTTGTTCTGAATATTAAGAAAAGACCAAGGTTACAAAAATTGTCGTTACGCACGCTATTATTAAGTCACAAAATGAATATATTTTTATTATTGCGAGTGTCTGTTAAATTCGTTTTCAGAGTAAACCTCCTCCATAATAAAACAAGTTTTTATTTCAGATCAGATTGATTCTCCTTTCTATTACTTATTTATAAAATATATTTTTTACAAAGGTACCTTAGGTACATTAGATTTCGTTTTATAGGTAATCCATAAATCGGAAAAAGTAATACTCTGCCAGAAGTGTTGCAATCAAATTTATCCCTAAAAACAGAAACGAAGTTGATTGATTTTGTCCTCCTACCCAGCTTAACATGAATACGAAATAAGAGTACAAGAAACAAATTATAAAAATGTCAGCTCGCTACGAAAAGGAGCACACTGAAAATACAACTAAAAGACAGACATAAAACATGGATATTTAAAAAAATAACAGAAATTCTCAATGCTCTACAGTAGGAACCGCAGGAAAGCTCAACGATGGAAAAGCCACAGGCCAGGACATGTAGTGCGTGATATAGAACAAAATCGATTACTAAGAGGGAAGGTTCGATGGGCAATATATACCACTTTTTGTAAACAAAATTGAAACGACATCTATAATAAAAATGCACTGAAAAATATAAGATAATGGAAATATTTTACTTTAATGGCTATATTTAAATGAAACATTTGCGGTACAATATTGTTTCTGAACATGTTTATATTCAAAATTTCCGAAATATTGCTACAGATAGAGATTTTTGGAATCGGTACCAAGTCGAAGCTTCTCTTTCTCTCTCACACACGTGCACACCTACACAGACAGATGAGTACTAGATTTCACTTGTATTGCCTACGTCGAATCAAGTCAAACGAATTCAAAGTCGACGAGTTTACTTATCATCACTAAAGTGATCCTACTTTTTGCGCATGTTACCTCATAACCTTCTGCCTGCATCATTGAACCCCGGTTTTTGCTGTAGGATAGATTTATGTCGCCCATGATCATGTCAAAACATTAGAAACTTCATTATTCGATTATAGTTATACCTATATCATCCAACTCATCACGGGTCCTGTACTGTTCGTTGTTGAGGAATTCAATGGTGTAGCTTCAGTTTACATGGTCAAATTTATCAAATAATTACATAAATTGGTTGATAAATGCCGGAAATATGTGGTAACATGCACAAAAATTACAGTCGAATTGGGAACCACCTTCTTTCTTGAAATCGGCTAAAGAAAAGATTAATCCAAAGAACAATGATGTGATGAGACTGCCTAAGTAAAAGGTTAGATGGTAGTTGAATTGAAAAATTGTCAGAAAGAGACTAATAAGCAAATATGAGAGAAAGACTTTGCCCGTCGAGGATTTTAAATAATTAAACAGGATTAAGAATAAGTCATAAGGCTATTATAATTAAGAAAGGTAATTTCTTAAATATCGGATTTAATTAATCGCTTCCACAAAAATTGTAAAACCGGAATTAAAATATTACTATTTTAAAAAAAAATTTAGTCAAAGTACTATATTAAACATATAGTATCATCTAGTCGTCATTCACAATTAAACTACGTGATCTAGTATTATTTCTACTTTCTTTAAGTTCTTTACCACCACCTAGGTTTCGTTGTACTACAACATACTACATCACGTAGTTTCATTTAATAGTGAATAATGAATTTCTACAAAATGAACGCCAAATATATTCAATAGTCATCATCCAAAATGAAAAAATATTGAAATAAACATTCTGGTTGGATTGATTGGACTCTTACAACAAAGATTATTTGTCGCAGTGAATGATTAGCTATGGAGTTGGGCTATTATGGATGATACTAAAGAAATTATTCGATTATGAAAATATCGCGTGATATCTCGATTATGATCATTAGCAATCAATAATTAGTAGCTTAGAAAAACGAATGAGTGAATGTCAACGAAGTATGCCGCCAACATAAGTGAACTTTACACAGAACAACTCTGGCTGAGTATGTGAAAATATCTCGTGACATATCGATTATGGTCATTAGCAATCATTAATTTGAAGCTTACAAACACGAACGAATGAATGTCAACGAAGTATGCCGCCAACATAAGTGAAATTTACACAGACCAACTCTGGATGAGTATGTGAAATGAGAACCATTCTTTGTATCCCCGGTTTTGTTAATAATTTGATTAAATGGTATTTTACTTGAAATGAACTATCGAAATTGATGATTAATAATATATTATAAAATAAGACTTGTGAATCATACAATTACTGATTTTGTAACCGATTCTCAAAATATCTCAATAGCAGATTATTTGGTTATAGAAATCATTCTTATAGTCGCCATCGTCGAAATCAGAATGAGATCTATGAGCAGAAATGAGATCTATGAGCGAAAGCCTTACAAATATTTTTTATACAAAAAAGAAGTAAATATCACTTTCATTTTTTAATACACGCCACGCACTCT
Source organism: Druceiella hillmani (assembly GCA_039881145.1). Lineage (NCBI taxonomy): Eukaryota > Metazoa > Arthropoda > Insecta > Lepidoptera > Hepialidae > Druceiella > Druceiella hillmani. The sequence continues at coordinate 11,912,448 of JAYKKI010000059.1, read as the reverse complement.
TACTTGTATCAATTTTCTTCCAAATAGACGCGTCGTTGACCCTTGATGACAAAAATCACTTAAATTTTGAAGTCTGTAATGGGGGAAAATGTGATAAATGAGGCTGTAACATGATTATATGAGAATTTATTTAATGGATTACATATTCATATATCGAGTTATACTCATACAGACAATTTTCAAACCTATATAGGAATTCAATATATATTTGAAAACAACAAAAATTCTTATTGTCTGTTTTTGTTTGATTTTTTTGCTTTTCATTTAACTTTATTAATAAAACAAATTTGTGAATTTGTGAGCCGTTACGCGATGCCTGGCAGATGTGAAACATCTAATATTTTCATATTGAAATATTATTGTTTGAATCAAGTGAAAACGAAAAAAAAACAAAAATTCAAATAGTTGTTAATAATAAAATATTACTTTATTTTACTATTTTATTTTAATGAAATAATCGTTCACAGAAATATTTCTTAACAATCAATTGTGAATAAACGCTTTTAATGTTTTAAGACAGCTTAATGCAATACACCGATGTAAGCGAGTAAAGTTGTCACCGTTAGTAAATAAGAAGGAATGTCGGAAAGAGCCGACAAGTTATGAGACTCGCCGAATGGCAGACAACGCAAAGCTAGCCGAATGAAATCGGAAAGAGCCGAAAAGACACGAAGATGGCCGAATGGCAAGACGCTTCTTGCCATCGAAACATTTTAACTCCCACCCAAACGCGCTATTAGATGTTTCTCATCAATATTTTTTATTAATCCCATTTTTATTAACTGGTGGTTGGTTCATACTTAAGGAAAACACATTTAAAGAAACTATATAAGATAAAAGTATTTTAAGGACTCAAAATACTGCTAAACCGATTTGTAAAAGTTACTTTATTACAATGACCTTCTCGAAATATATCTATAAAACAATCCATCAAACGCTAAAATGATATATGCAGCACCGCACGTCGGCCTTGTTTATCCAAGGACTTGAAATTATTAAGTTGTTGTTAGGAAAAGTTTCCACATTATGCATGAACCTTGGATATAATACTTCAGCTTATTTATTCTTCGTAACTAGAATTTCAATGACAAATGTGACATACAATTTATTTTTAATTATTTTTTTTTTATATACCTACATGTTTATATAATATTTGAAAAAAACTTCGATATATATAAGAACAAACTGTGTCTATTAATACTGCAACAGTAAATCTGTAAAAGATTTTTCCACATTCAAAAAAGAAAAGTTGAAAATTCATAAGTAAAAAAATAAATTAACAGTTTAAACAATAACAAAAAACAAGTTTTCATGAATACTGCACTAAAAAGCAAAAAATAATTATCAAACCTGTGTTCTCTGCCTTCTCTGTAAGGGTTTAGTGTAAGCCATATCTGTTAGTATTGAGAATAATATTTCAGTGTAAAAGCGTGGGGCGCATTTTTTCCGAAATCTAACTGAAATGTTAAGCATTTTCATTCACATAATAATAATTTGAGAATAAAAGAGAGAATATTTTTTTGAACTTGCCTTATATTATATTTAGACTTGCTATATTAGAAATATTAACATTTCATAAAAAAAAACGTTCATACAACATTTAGAAGCCCAATCAGGGTTAACTCCTGCCCCTTCTGGTTCTGTTTCATTGAATCAGTCCAATGTTATCACTTTATTGCATTGTCATCAAAACGACACACAACTGCAAAGTTTCATGATGATACAACAATTAGAAACCCAAACACGGTTAGCATACGTTGCTCCTTTATCGGATTCGGCGCCTAACTTCCGGTGCTGTTTCATTGAATCAGTCCAATGTTATAACTTTATTGCATTGTCATCAAAACGACACACAACTGCAAAGTTTCATAATGGTACAACAATTAGAAACCCAAACACGGTTAGCATACGTTGCTCCTTTATCGGATTCGGCGCCTAACTTCCGGTGCTGTTTCATTGAATCAGTCCAATGTTATAACTTTATTGCATTGTCATCAAAACGACACACAACTGCAAAGTTTCATAATGGTACAACAATTAGAAACCCAAACACGGTTAGCATACGTTGCTCCTTTATCTAGTTCTGTTTCATGGAATTAGACCAATGGTACCATTTTATTTTGTTATCATCAGATATACTCACAATTGCCAAGTTTCATGATGATACAACAATTAGAAGTGCATGAAATTTAGTTTCGTAAATTCCATCACATAGTTAATTACAGGTTGACCTAATAAAAGGGTATTAAGAAATAGGAGCACTGATAGCGTATATCACGCTATCAGTGTTTCTAGGGAAGATATTTTGTACATTTTGAAGTAATATTCTGCTTATCTGTCTTATTTTTTAGTATTAAATTGTCGATGTAGGGTACGTTTCTTAACATTTCGTTAAATCCAAATGGCGGTGAATTATATATGAAAAACATACGTTCATAAAATTATACCGAAATAATAAATTAAATAAATTCACATTTATTTCCGCCATAGTTTTAGCACTTTTTGATGGCACATGTATAATATATAACACAGTTATTTTGATGGCACATGTATAATATAGAACACAGTTATTTTGATGGCACATGTATAATATATAACACAGTTATTTTTTTAATATATTTGGCGTTAATTTTGTAGAAATTCATTATTCACATTTAAATGAAACTACATGATGAGGTATTATTTCTACTTTCTTTAATGGCTTTACCACGACCTAGGTTTCGTTGTAATACAACATATTCAGGTGGGCTATTAGCAAAGATATTCTATTTGCAAAGAGATTCTATCTTTGCTAATACCGCACCTGAAGATGTTGTAGTACAACGATACCTAGGTCGTGGTAAAGAAGATAGAAATAATACTATATCACGTAGTTACATTTAATTGTAACATTTATTTTTTTTCGGAAAATGGTTATGCATTTTATTTCAGTTCGACTGACGTTAAAATGTGACTATATGTGACGTATATTCGCTTACAAAAATATGTCAAAAATTGACAAACTATCCCTGGTGTATGGGTGTATATCTACTCCTTAGATTTTTAACTCTATAGTTATTAAGTATGACTTGTATTATGATTTTAGGTTAGCTATTATGTCAAAGATTATGTGATATAGGCATATTGATTCTGTCTAGGTCAATATCAGTTTTTGACAATCACATTTTTAAAACATTGATGTAAGTTCGTTTAAAAAGCTTACTGAGAATACCGACAGTTTTTAGAGCTTTGCTACTATTCATATAATACTATTGAATAGTTCCGGCATATAAAGTTGGATAAATGTTTTCGCAATTTTAATATACATATCTTCTACTTTTTCTTTTATAGCTTTGCAAAGTCCCGCGCCTGTCAATGTTTAGCGAAAGAATACTGGTGATTTTAAAAATAACGTGTCACGCTACAACTCTCTTTCTCCAACATCATCGATAATCGACATGGAAACCGCGAACTAAAATGGAAAGACTTTCCTCATTCGTACCATCCTCGTGTTTACATTCCGATTTCCATTCAAATTTGTACCGTTGGGTCAGCACGTAAAGGAAAACTTCTCAAGTCCACCGTCACGACACGCATATCCATGACGACGTAGAACGGGAGTTATCGACAAAACATACGTAAGAAAGTATACGAGCATATCCTCGCGCATCAAAACTAAAGCCGTCTCGTTAAGAACTTTTACATTACTTTCACTGCACCCACATTACTTTCTTTAGTTGTTCGTGAAGTACACATTTGAGCGCACCCATATAGCTACAACTTTATTTTAACGCATCGAACTTTTGCTTTAAATTTATCAAATTATTTGTTTCAAATCGGACAATATAATCAAATCGTTTCAAATCGGACGATCTAAATTATTTGTTTGAAATCGGACAATATAACTATATTTTGTTATAGCATTAAACAATTACCAGAAAATACTTTTAAAATACCCCGTATTTTTCTAAGTTGGTAATTTGGTTTAAATTAAGATTTTACAAAGTATAAGGGGACACGGTGGAAACACGATCCGATCGTATTTGAAAGGATATTTGTTTGTAGCTCGCACTGATTATTGATTTCGACTATGGAGACAAGTCTAAGGTCATTGTACTTTTAGCGCTTAATTTGAATTTTGACGACAATTCGTAGAGGGCGACTAATTAGTAAAGTACCGAGGTACTTAGAAGAATCAGCTTATCATCAGTGTTAATTGAACAATTTAAAGAAACTTTTAAAGCAACTGCAGTATGCCGCCACAAAATCGTTGATACAGCTTGTTAACAATATTCCTATTCAAACAGGTGAGTACATGCTTAGTTGTAAACACGTAAACAAATTTGCACCATAGACAATAACGAGTTCAAGTTCTAGTGAAACTTTATGCGTGTTTTTCGCGTACTTTAAATCTGTTCTTTAACTGTTACTGTCATAGTTTTTATTTGACTGTAATTATTATAACATTTGATACTTATAAGCAATATCTTTTCTATTTTCATTTTACTTTTATGGTACGAAGAGCTCCGTCTAATATAATCATTTCTCAGAAGTAGAATCAAAAAGAAAAGTTTCTAGCTTTGACACTTATACTCGCCTTGATTTTACATTTCTAAATTATTTGTACAATTTGACACTTATATTCAAGTTGTTAAAATGATATGATGAATTAATTTTCATAATAATAATTGCAGACAGATTGTTATGAAATAAACTTCTAAAGTGCAATTTATTCTAATTGAATTTACACAAGACTCTTTGGGGATAGAAACAGCTGTTTAATACTACCTTTCTTGATTTTACATTTCTAAATTATTTGTACAGTGCGATTATATTCAAGTTATTAAAATGTTATGATGAATTAATTTTCATAATAATAATTGCATACAGATTGTTATGAAATAAACTTCTAAAGTGCAATTTATTCTAATTGAATTTACACAAGTCTCTTTGGGGTTAGAAACAGCTGTTTAATAATACCTTCTTTGATTTTACATTTCTAAATTATTTGTACAATGCGATTATATTCAAGTTATTAAAATGTTATGATGAATTAATTTTCATAATAATAATTGGAGACAGATTGTTATGAAATAAACTTCTCAAGTGAAATTTATTCTAATCGAATTTACACAAGACTCTTTGGGGTTAGAAAGAGCTGTTTAACACTACCAGTGTTAATGTTTGTGCAATGCATACCAGTGATTGGTGTTTTACTACTGTAAGTCGTAATCAGACTTCATCTTGGAAAGATGAGAATATTTTTGAAGCAAAAATACAGCGGACACATAATTTCGTAACTTTTTTTTATGACTTTAATTATATTATTTGTGTTTGAGATTGAAAAGTTTTACAAAAATTAGGTACGTACGTATATGAACACGGAACGGACACTCACGAGACGGATTGAAATATAAATATGTATTCAAAATTATTTCGAAAATGAATGAATTTAAAAATAAATTAGTTTTCCAAAAAAAATAACCAAACTATACAGTGATTCGGAAAATGCACCAATTTTTTACCAAGTTCCTTTGGGTTCTGTTTGATTACGTAGTATTGTTCGTAAGAAAAATGCTTAAGTTTGATTGTAGCATATGTTAACTCTTATATACTCTTATATAACCCAAATATTTTCACAAAGTTATTACAGAATCCGAACTGATTTGAAAAAATACAACAGTGATAAATTATAGCCTTAATACGCTGACAACACTAGATTGAGCTTATAAAAAAATTGTAGCAAAATCTAGTACATTTATGGCCATAAAAAATATGTTATTCTTTACAATATTTGAAATATCTTTTACATCTGAAAAAGAAAATTAAAAACATCTCATAAGATAATTTATAAACCAAATTAACTCCGTTATTTATAAAACTTTATGAGTAGAATTAAAAAGACTAACTATTCACATATTCTCTAAAATCTTGGTTGATTTTTATTCTTATTAAAGTAAATAGAATTAAAAAAAAAAAATAAAACACATTGTTTCTCTCGAATACCAAGACGCGTTTTGGCGATGTCTATTGCTTTTCTTTTACTCGCATGCAAACCGACAGTATGCGCTGGGGCGCGGTGCTAATTGGACCTATCTCGCTTGTTTTCCCACTCGCTCAAAAAATAATAAATATAAAAAGCGATATAATTAAATTAATTTTAATCTTAGGTTTGGATCTGTGTTTTAATATCATAACAATAAGTTTAGTTTAGCACCAATGATATTTTAATATTTATTGATAGGATATGGAAGAATATGCATTATATATTGAATGTAATATATATTTTGAAATGCGTCGTGTATTTCAGAATATATATTGTAGCTCGCGTATTATAAAAAAAACGATATGAAAATTTTCATACATTTGTTTGCGCGGGAATATGTCTTAATATTTTTTCTTTCGCGTAATGTTATCGCCATGGTGTGTTGGGTTGATCACAAGGCATACAACCTTTGAGGGCACGGCGCACCGGGGGACTCGGGTTCAATTCCCGGCCGTTCGTCGAGTAGGACTGGACTGGGGTTTATGATTGTAAGATATTGCTCTAGTAGCAATAAATCCGCCATATGTATCAATTAGATACAATAAAGTAGACAAAAATATATAAATAAATAATTCACCTTTTTTCAATACTTTTTGCTTACTCACTTTGGAATATTTTGGGTTTGTCTTTTTTATATTGATTCGTGTTTGTATTTGTAATTTTTTTCCACGTGATACGTCTTACTTATGAAATCTTTGGACGTTTTGAGTTAGTTTTTTTTATATCAATTCATGTTTGTATTTATAAATTTTTTCATAAGCTTTACTTACTCAGTTTTGTATGTTTTACGTTGATTTTTTTAATTAACCATTTGTATTTTTATTTAAAACCTTTTTTACACGACCCTTTTGGTTTATTCAATTTTCAAATTTCTTGGTTAGTTTTCTTGCACAACAATTCGTGTCTGTATTTATTTATTTTTTTACATTATCCTTTCTGTTTACTATATTTCGGGTGTTTTAGGTTTTTTCTTTCTTTTTTTAATTTATCAATCCTAAACCAATGCCGTGTTTGTATTAATAACCTCGACACGATGCTTTTTGTTTATTCAGTTTTTGGATACCTTAGTTATTTTTTTTATATCAATTCGTGTTTGTGTTTACAAACTATACACAGTGGTAGTTGGCGTACCGGGAAAAGACCTAGGCTACATTTCGTCCCGATTAATATTATTCTAAGTAATAATATAATCCTAACTAATATCATGAATGCAAAAGTGTGTTTATTTGTATTTCGTTCAAGTCATAATGGAGTAAAAGATCAACGGGACTTTCTGCACAGAGGTAGTTGGCGAACCAGGAAATAAAGTAGGCCACTTGTAAACGCGGGAAATTTCATCTTTTTTAATATGACAATCTCAACTAGTGTTAAAAACTCAAATGTTTATTTGTTTGTCCTTTTTTCACGTCGTAATAGAGCTATAGATCTACGTGATTTTTAGCACAGAGATAATTGGCTGGCCAGGAAATGACACAGTATACTTTCCAATGCGGGAAATCTCCTCCTACCGAAAACAACAAATCCGACAGTGTGTTTGTTTATCCTTCTTTCACGTAGCAATTGAGCAAAATATAGACGTGGCTTTCTGCAAAGAGATAATTATCGGACCAGGAAATTACATAGGCTACTTTCCAACCCGGGAAATTTAATTTTTATTAAAACAACGATAACAACTAATATTTCACATTCGAAAGTCTACTTGTTTATCCTTCGTTAACGATGCAATGGAGCAAAAGATGGACGTTACTTTCTGCACAGAAATAGTTGGTGGACCAGGAAATGTCATAGATCAATTGCCAACATTACAATCGCAAAATATGTTAATCATTTCGAAAGTGTCTATGTTTGTCCTTCTTTCACGTCGCAATGGAGCAACAGATCGACGTGGCTTTCTGTACATAATTATATGGGGGGATCAGAAGATGAAATAGGCCAATTGCCAACCCGGGAAAACTCATACTACCCAATGTGCCATTCCCAAATAACATTAAAGATTCGAAAGTATGTATGTTTGTCCTTCTTTCACGTGGCAACGGGGCAACAGATCGACATGACTTACTGTACAGAGATACTTGGGGAACAGGAAATGATATTGATAAAATACCAACCCGGTAAACCTCATCCTAATTAATATCACGATCTCAAATAATATTAAACATTCAAAAGCCTGTTTGTTTGTTCTTCTCTCACATAGCAATGAAGTAACAAATCGACGTGAATTTCTGCACAGAACTAGATGGTGGATCAGAAAATGAAATAGGCTAATTGACAATCCGGGAAAACTCATATGACTTACCTAATATGACATTCCAAAATAACATTAAAAATTCAAAAGTATGTTTGTTTGTCCTCCTTTTACGTCGCATTGGAGCAATAAATCGACGTGGTTTGTGCGCAGATAGTTGTTGGATCAGGAAATAAAATAAACTACTTTTCAAGGCAGTAAATCTCATCTTAACTAATATAATAATCCCAACAAATATTACAAGTTCCAAAGTGTGTTTGCTTGTCGTTCAACATATCGATGTAATTTTCCGCGCAAAGATATTTGACGGGCTAGGAAATGGCACAGGGTATTTTTCAACTCGGAAAGTCTCATCTTAATTAATATAACAATCCCAATAAATTTTAAAAATTTGAAAGTGTGTTTGTTTGTTCTTTTTTCACATCGTAACGGATAAACGGATCCACCTGATTTTCTGCACAGATATAGTTGACTGGTCAGGAAATGACATAAACTACTTTCTAACCCAGGAAATTTCATCTTAACTAATAGATCAATCCCAACAAATAATAAAAATTCCAAAAGGTGTTTGTCCTGTTTTCACGTCGCAATGGAGCGACAGATCAACGTGATTTTCTGCACAAATATAGTTGGCTGAAATCCATTGAACATCAAATTTGATAGGATATCTAAAGGAAATAATAATAACATTTTACAATTAAGTCCACTATACTATAGATTCATGGACCAAATTATTTACTAATCTTAATTGTTTAAATAATCAGACGTCTGTATTTATACACACACACATACACGCAAAACTCCTGCCGATACTCTTTAGTTCCAGTGGCACAGTCCGCCATGAGGTCTGTTTGGATGGCCATGTTTCCTCTTCTCTTGAGAGTTCCAATACACAACCGTTCTGGGATATGGACTTCTCCCCTTCTGCACGCAGGACTAATCAAGTTTCATTTGCGCCACTTTATTTTGTGCTCAATCGACATTTCTTTGCATCATTCCAGCAAGTTTTCATTGGATATCTTCTTGGATCAAGATATTCGGAGAATTTATCTTCGAATATCTATACCTGAGAAGATATCTAAAATTGAGGCGGCGATTGAGGAAGACTTGGAGTCGCCTTGTGACTTTCGACCTTGAGTCTTTGTTTTCGACCTGGACCTTGATTGTTTGTCTTGAGTTTGTTGACCTTGAGTCTTTTGCTACATTCCATGACTCGCACCCATATAGAAATACGGTTTTGACGTTGGACCGAATTATTTAGAATTTCACTCTCCGTGTCAGTTTTCACGATCTTAAAAATTACTAAGCTCTAACAATTAGAATTCATACGCATAATTCTGATCCCACGCACCATTTAACCATTTTGTTGATTTTGTGACCATTTTATCGATTTTACTTATCACATTATCTGAATGAAGAATGTCTTTCTCTGTCTATTTGGCTGACATGTGGATTAACTGGAACTGGAACAGAAAATTAACTATCTTCACCTGTCGTTTCGCTCTAAAGACCACAAAACAAAGATGATATTCGGAAAACGAGTTCATTACATTGTCGCCCATAATATCATGTTGTTCCGCGTGTCGTAACGTTATAATGCACAGCAAACAGCTCTTTGTTCCGCCTCACTCTCTATTATCGTCTCTTTTCGGCCGGTATTTTATGCAACGGGGTTATTTTTATAAGTTCACATCTCACATCACAAATTTTGAACAGTAACTATTTCATTTACAACTATCTCCCGTTGAACAATTTCACTGGACTTTGGTGTAGTGTTTAAATAATATATTCACATGTTCGGGAGTGAGACTGGGTTAGTATCACGGGCTTCGGTTATTCGTTGTTCTAGTAAACGATATTGGTTGCGCGGTTAAAACTGACGACATTTTTGACTAATAAGCTTTTTACAGCTGTCAAAGATGCAGCCGATGGCGAAATGCTGCAGGGTGATAGTAGCGCAGTCGCTTCATGGAGCGCAGCCAGCGGGCACGTGCTCCTATTAAATACGTATATACGGTCAATGGAACCTCTCCTGCATATCGGCCCGATGAGGTCGTTGATTGAGGAATCAAATCTGATATGCGATGGACGCTTCGTGGGCATATAACGGACGTACGAAAAAATCATTTTGAAAAGGGGTTCAATACGTGTCATCAATTAGCTTGTTGTATACTTCATTCGTTCAGAACCAGTTAGAATCCGGCTTTGGGAATCATTTGGAATACGTATCATTTAGAGCCCACACGAAGGCAAAAAGATTTTGATAATTGAACGTGTGCAAAGACGTTCTTACAATACAAGATATTGTAGGAACGTCTTATATGCTAGGTTTCCATCTTGCAACTCAAAAATATATTACTCATATGAAATTCAAAGAAGAAATTCTTCAACTGTTCAAAGAAGAAATTCTTTGTATTATTTAGTAAACTTTCATTCAACCACCACACCCTCTAGAACCGAATTATACCAGAACTCTCCAGTTTCCCACGGTATTCAACTGCTTAACCACCTGATTCCAGTCGCATCAGAGTGTGATTTGATTATGATGAGTGGAAGTAAATTTGCAGAAATGCGGCGTCATTATTTTTCCTAGTTCTTATATAATTATGTATTCTTATCTGATTGTATCATTTTGCCTTTCTGTCAGATCCATTAAATCGTTGTTTCTTTGTTCAATGTATAAATTTTAATTTTTTTAAGCAATTACTTCTTTACCATTACAAATAGATAAATCTGTAATGTATCGATAAATGGTTAATAAATAAATACCTATCTTTCTATTAGTATTTGAATACACAACGTTGTTAACTAGTCTAGTGGCTAGTGGGGGTAGTTAGTTGAGCACTAGTTGAGGTAGTGGTTAGTGTTACCTAATGTGTAAATAAGAACAGTTCTTTATGAAATATTTTCTATTTAAGGGAATGTGAAAACTAGATTTTTCTAGTTTTCACATTGATCCTTCATGGTTAAAAAGTATTGGAAGGAACTAAAGTTGACCAGGTTTATTTATAAAGTTAAAGTTTGACGTGACGGTAATTAATTGGTGTCTTCACCTAATGGTACCAATTTCTAAAAAATATATATGATGAATTTTTATTTTTAGCAATTCATTCAATTATTAAAATTTTGTTTATTGGCTTTCGTTAAAAACCATTTTGAAAGCAATGAACATTTTTTTGAAAATAACATCAAACATAATATTTTTTCAATTATTAAAAAAAATCTTTCACAAGTATATACATGTGACAAATTACCCCGCCATTAAAAATAGGTACTAATAATAATACAGCTCAGACATTGACTTAGAGACTAGGGTCCCGAAAATTATTACTGATCAAGACTCACTCTGAGAGCTTTTGCACAGAGAATCATAATATAAAATATTAATTCACGTTTCATGGGGTCGCTAATTTTTTATCAGCTGTTATATGGTCCTCGCATCTCAAAAAAATCATTAATGAAATTCTATTTTTTCGTTAAACTTGGCAGAGTGGCCATGGTACCGTGTGAAATGTGTTGCAAATGAGTGACGCGCCACTCGATATGTCGCCGTTTCTCTCTATCAGCCGCTCCCCAGGTACACTCATATAGGGGGATGTAACTTAACATGATCTGTCCATTTCATTGGTGGTACCCATGTAGTCTAGAGCCTTCACTTTGCCCTGTACCACCAAGCGTTCAGTACTATCGTCACTATGTCGCACCATGTATCCAAATAATTTCATGGTGCAAGTTTGTACAATAATGGACAAACGTTACTCGATACCGATTTTTTGAAGTAATGTTCCGACATAGAGTTATTGGATTATTAACATAGAGATAATCTTATAATGATTTGTATATAAGCTTTTGACTTTCTGTCTCAATATCAAAACGTGTGGAAAATTCAGGGACACCCTAAGAAATACGATATTTACGTTTTTTCATTTATGTCATTCTGTAAATCTAAGAAAACCAATGTCATATGTACACGAGCGTATGAAATTTCATCAAACGAACACTCCTTTACAGGGTTTACAGAACCCTCTTTCGACGGTTTATAACCGCTACTTGATCCAAATTTCTTACTCTGTTTCTTAAAGTTTATTTTAATATGTAGGGAGCATTGCCGGCTATTTCACTTAAATTTCTTTCGGAACATTTTCACGATGAATTAAAAGAACAAAATATGTAAGATTTATTCAGTCTTATATCGGGACTAACAAAAAAAAATATTACACATGAAAATAAATTTATGTTTGACAATTATGCACAGTTCTGAAAAAAATATCTCGTTTCTGTTGCTGTACAATGCCATTTTAGGTAGCTACTAATATTAGGTATGTTTAAAAAAATCAAATTATATAGAATACCATTTCCTACTTTTATTACTGCCGATAAAATCGGAAAAAAATCCTACTGCTAAATATTACTGCTGAAAAAATCGGAAAAATTGTCTATCAATATCGTTTTAATTGTCATCTATATTTTCTCTCTACTCGTCACACAATTTCCTCAGAAACAGTACACAGCAAGTTTTACTATGCTCTGTATACTAGTTACTATTTTGAGTTATTTGCAAACAGATAAGAAATCAAAATTTGCAAAATATTGCAAAGAAAACAATAAAAAAATTACATAATTAAGATTGTGAATGTAGAAGGTATCAAAATAATGCAAGCGACCGCTTTAGAGGCGGTGTTGAATGGAATAATCGTAGATACCTGTAGGTTCCTTTCATTGAAAATGGATAAGTCAAAGTATAATATTACACCTATAATATCTACCTAAACGAAAATATTTCTAAAAAATTATCTTTAAACTACAGTTCCTTTTAACTTATAAACTTATAGTTACTTTCAAGACTTATTAACGTATTAAAAAGTCCATTTCCAAACTACAAAAAAAATCTGTACTAGATAAATCACGTGGCAAAGCTCCACCTTATAACCCATTTGTGCAGACGCCGCATACTCTTACAAAGGATTAGCTGCTTTTGAACATAGCTTAGAAAGTTGTCAATCGCTCCACCACTTTTGCAGCAAACTCAATTCATTCCACGTTCCACTGCATTTGTAGTTACAAGAGAATCCATGATAATGAATCCTTTTTTGTTTCATTTTAATTAATTTGGTTTATCCTAATTATGTTTCATCTCGCACAACGAATAAGATTAACGTTAAATATTGCAGTTAAAAATGTTGAAGTTAAAAAAATATACACAAATCGAACTATAAGCACAAAAACAATAATATCGCTATCACTCTTTAATTTCAGAAGAAATGTCGAAGTGCTTTGCACCCTGGGGACCTCCGAGCCAACGATGTAACCATCCCTACAACAATAGGCTGCCGATAAGAAACCAATTCGCCAGCACCCTCGAACTCCATAAACAGTCCTCCTACGAGTACCTCGACAATGAACCCAGGCAACGTAGTCCCAGCCTTCCACCGATCACGAGACAAAAAGGACAGCAGCCTAAGGAAATTAACGAAAAGGGAATTAGTAGAAAAGCGCGCGAGGTTATCGATAGGAATATCAGAGGGGATAAGGGAAGCCCGCAGTATGATGAAGACGGAGAAGGGGACACATCCGGATATGGAAGTGAAACGTTCAACAATTTTAACAATGTTAATTCTGGCTACAGTGAACATCACTTTAGAAGGAGCAACGAAGGGAAGCCAGCTCAAAATCCAATCGTCGCGTGGCAAAATCGGACAAGTGATCAAAGGTAAGATCTATTTATCGTGATTCATATTCATACTAGTTAGTCTTAACATTGTAATTGATAATCATTATATAAAAGGAAGTGCCTAATATTGCTGGGTTTTACGTCTTCTTCACGTATTTGTGTTTGGCTGGATAGTATCCGTATGGTGTAAACTTATTTTGACGTATATTCTACAGTGCAACTTTAGACCACATTCATCCCAATCCCAAAGGATATAAATTGCGCAGTAGAAAGGATATTTAATAATTCATAAGATTAGACCTGTTTTAATAAATAGAAAATACCAAACATTGTGTATCCGTTTAGAATCTGGAAATTGTATTAGATAAATATTATCCGATTGATACGATCTAAACAAATTCTCGACAGTTATAGTTTAAATTTCGCAGGTTATTTGACGTGGTAACCCAGTTCTTTTGCCAAAATATGAAATTGAATAAAAAAATAAAACACCAACTGCAATTACGTCCACAGAGATACATTCAGCGTAGTTCGTACATTTAATCACATTCGCTTCGTTATTATCGCTGATACCATTTTGATGGGAGAATCCAGACAGAAAATTTCTGGAAAAAAAATCTATCTTATTCCTAAAATTTCGTCACTTTTCTAAAGAACTAGTATTCTAAGACATTAAAAGATTTGACATTTCGTAATGTTTAAAATTCTTCCTCTGTAATTATATTCGAAATTAGCTCTACAAAATTTTTGCAAGACGAAATTGAAAAAGATCAAGTGTTGTATAAGGCAAGGTAAAAATTCTGTATATTAGGAGTAGTACTGTAAGAAGTAGGCCCCAGCGTCGCAAAATGTGCTGGTGGCCAATGTAACCCTGTGAACCTTGGCCACCAGCACGTTGGGTAACACCGACCCTAGTGATGTCATTACCTTAGACCGTTTGGAAATGGAGATGTAATGCTCACGTAACCCGGTTTACGTGGGGTAAATACAGAGACTAACGACCGATTCAATGATCAGCGCCTATTTTATTGTGTGGCCTTTAACGTTCATTGCGGCCAAGACCCTCGGGCATTAATTTTCCATTACGACGTACTTCCTAACATCGCGTCGTTATTTATGTTGAATAAGTCATGAGCCTAGCGCTCATCAGTAAATTTACTAGTCGGGCAATGAGCGGACAACACTGTGCAAATTACTATGCCCGTTATCAGTTGATTAGATGAAAATCATTATGATCGTATCTTTTATAATTTAATGAAATGCTGATGGAAATTTCGAATAAATCATTATTTTTCTATTTAAGCTTATCTGTTTTAGTGAGTATCGTTTTGTTAAATATTTATTAATATATAATTCACATTATTCTCCACCAAGATAAAAAATTAAATAATTACTTGGGCCCTAATTATCCGGGTAAAGAGATTTTAATCCTGAGATTTCGGGAAATGTGAGTTTCGATTCCGATTTTTGGATCGGTTTTATTAAAAAAAAATTAGTAACACAAGACAATAATGACCCAAAATATCGGAGCCATCTTTTTAAGAGTTGAAACGGGAAAATAACGTTATCTTAATCCACCGACGATCTTCCCACTCAGATCGCAGGGGGCGAGTGTGCGGTCAACTCCGCCGGGTGGCGAGAATTGGTCGCCGTTGCCGAACCCATCCGGAGATGAGGGGCGCCCACGTTGGGGTGACCGCGGTGTGGCCACCGGTCGGCTCTGGGAGCCACAGGACCCAAATTCCAGGCTACCACAGGTAGTTCATAATATATATTGATTTGTTATAATTAATAATGATGGAGCAAATAGTAGGATAAGTTAGGGTTTGAGGTAGTAGTGATATTAGTAGCACTGTCGGTTATGAATCACGATTGATTCTCACCTGACAGAAGTTGATAAAAAGTTCACGCTCAAAATATTATCTAAAATTATACATTCAATAACATTTTTGTCATACCTTTCATTATTTATGAACATATTATTCTCAGTTTATTCACTGGCAGAATTACCACAGAGAGCAAGGTAGAGCTCATTTATAACCACTATGCAATAAAAAATAAAATGTAATTTTTTGAACTAATACTTCAAAGTTATAGGCCTAAATTAATTTAATTATAAAATGCACTGAAAGTTTGTACTTTCTAAAGGCTTTTCAAATAAAATAACAATCATTGTCAAAAAATTAGTTTGTATGTACCTATATATTCTTATCTCACAGAATTATATAATATTGCTAATAAGCTAGCTAACAATAATAGTCATTTCAAAGCACAATTTAATAAGATGCTCTTAAAGTAGCGCAATATAAAAGAGACGTTTTCATTGGTAAAGAACTAAAGATGAAGAAAATAGATTTCGAAACTTGAAGAGAGAAAGAAGAAAATAGATTTCGAAACTTGTAAGATTCACACAAGAAGAAATTGTAATAAACGGCTGATTAGAAAGCGTGCAGCGCTTTTTATTTAAGAATATATAATTCTTTACTCGTAACTTTTTATATTGAAAGTTGTGAAAAATTCGACGGCTATCATATCATAATATTGCTAAGAATATATCGAGTTTATTCATGGAGTGAACTGATTATTCCCCTCCTCTAAACACAACTCTTACAAAGATGTACTTAATCTCACAGGCTCCATTGAGGTGAAGACAGAACTCGTAACGTTTGTTATTAATTTGAAAATACAGTTTTTCGTGTGGTCTTTGATAATATTGTTCCAATGCAAGTAAATTTTGATGAATTATATATAGTTATGTATACACTTGCCTGTGCTTTGTGGCTAAATGGCAAATATATTGAAAATAAATTCAGAAGTGCAAATATATTATAAATTTATATAGAAGAATCCACTTACGCATTGATCAACTTATTGTATTATTATTAAAATATATATGGGATGCTGTCTGACAATTCAAATATTGAAGATGTCATTTAGATAGAATTACATATACATAATGAGGTCCATTTCTGGTTTTTTACCAATTTCCATTTTTGTAGCTCATTTAGCTTAGACAATTTTTTTTGCCTTTTAAACGAGAAAATCGTGTGCTCTGTGTCGTTGAGAAGACTTTCTTTCTTCATACCTAATAACATTCTACATTCACATCATCTTTTAATGTATCTGTTAGTCATCATCTTATTGTATCATAAGCTATGATAACTCTGTGCAGAATTTTGCACTTGTAGAAATGAATTATTTTGGAATTGTCAACTTTCTCACAGTACCCACTTCTATAATCAACTGAATGTGGTTACAAGAAAGAGTAAATTTTTAATCAGTGAAAATAAATTTTTTAGAATGTTCATTATCTATTACAGTACGGATTTTATAAATATTTTATGTGTCATATATTTTGTTCTTATTATAACTAAAGAGCACCCACCATACATGTCCAATTGTTATATTTGTACATCTTTAGTTAAAATAAATAAAATGATACATAAATATAAATTTGTTTCCAAACATATATTTAATTTTTAGTCTAATGGTAAAAGACACAAAAAGTCAATTTAACCTCAAATTAAAAAGCATAGCAGTGGACATTTGATATTAATATTTTTCAATGTTATATCATTTTGATTGGTGTTTGATTGGGATAACATTTCCAGATGCAAATTGAGAAGAAAGGCACACCGTCTTGGGTCGAACGGGGGCTCAATATGCTCGACAATTCTTCTGATATTCTCGTCATTGATCAACAGAGCAGTCACTCAGGTGGAGGTGATGGAGATCATTCATCATACGCTAGTAGCGAAGTTGGAAAGTATGTAATATAATACATTAATAATGTAACATATTCCAAGAGTTTTTATGTATCCCAGTTATTTTTTTATTAGAATGTTTCGTATATTTTGTGACGTTTGTGGAGCATTGTCCAAAATGTCTTAAGATTCTAGAAGTAGTGCTACGAAACCCAGCTAAAATGCAACTAAGAACGATTACGGTATTAACACACATTAGCTTCTGAAGAAGCACTTAGTAATTATTCATACTTACCAATGGACTCTCGTGTTCCAGATGTAGAAAAAATAAAGAACCCTTTTTAATTATTGTGCAGTGTACGAGTGCAAAGAAACCTAAGTGGAAAGAAGGAAGGTTAGAACTTTTGTCCTAATCCGAACGACATTAGAGTTAAACTGCAATTTGGAAGGCAGACCGATGCAATGATGCATTAACGCTTTTGAGGCCTAAAGCAGCTTCTCCAGACTACTTCGCTGAACAACAAAATATTTTTACATGTGTTGACAAAAAAATTTAATTGCAAATTTATATTATTTTAAACTGGTACATTGTTTTAATAAAAAATCATATAATAATTGATTATATGAAATTATAGTAAACTTATCGGTACATTCATGAAAATCTGATAACTTCTCTACTTTTCTTTCTATTGATTAAAAAGCTGTATACATGATTCGTTAAAAAGAACTTTTGGAAAGAATCTAGTATAATTCTTAGCATTTGCATATATTTATAACTTATCTAAAATATATACATTCTCCTAAAATAGCATTCTAAAATTCTAAATAAAAATCTTATCAGTCTCTCAAAACTAACAAAAAATCTGTCTTTTTTATGATATAGAGAAGTAATATTTTCTTTTTTCCAAATTTGACACGTATTTAAGAGAGAGATTTAGATTATAAAATTTTTGAACTTTGTCAACGACAAAAGTAGTACAGCTAAGTAGGATATGACCAGATAAAAGCAAAGGTGCAAACAGGCACCTTCTTTCTTTAGAATAAATGAAGACATACTCAGAAATAACTCATGTTTTAGTCTCTGCAGAACTGACTCCCACTCTCGATTTTATAGGCGTTTTTATATTCCTTTTCCTTTTGAAATTTTTCCATTTCTTCCCTTTTTATTACTGGTCTCGGGCATAGCAATCACAGGTAACTATAACCTGTTTATAAAGACTAAAGTAGTAATAATTTAGCCTCTTTAGCCTTTTTCTAAGTTCTCTTTTACATGCAATGTAACAACGTACATATAAGAGCAAGATGTAGGTGATGCCCGCTATTATTGGCAGTCATTTCAGCATTGGCTGTGATTTCCAGTTAATGTAACTCATGACTCTGAAGTGTGACTACTAACCATTTCAAAATATCGCTATGTTAGCCTATACTCAACTAAAAACCCAAGGAGAATACAAAAACACATCCTATTGGAAAGGTAATCTAAGCAGCCATCGGTCAGTACCACTATGTCCGTGATGGAAACCACAAAATGAGATGGCTTAAATTCTGCTTATTCTGCCTACTGGTTTTTGTAGATATTCTACAAAAACCAGTTTTGTTATTCATCGCAGTAGAGTAAACTTTATGTAAGTGCAATATTAGACGGATAAATTAATAATTCGAAATCAGTTTGGGGTCCCACTTTTTAAATAACAACAAAATCTTTGGGAAAGCCCATGGTTCAAGAATAATCTTCATTTGTAAGAGATTAAACAATTTACTTAGAGGTTTAGTAGTGTATATTCTTTGCCAGCTATCATAATTTCTTAACTTACAGCGTTTGAAACTCTTTTCAATTTTACATTTTGAATAGATAACTAATGAACCGCACTTACTTTTTGTATTATTGGTATCTAAATTAGAGTAAAATTTTTTGTAGCAATCTGTCGCCACTTTCCTGAGACTTTCCCTATTTATTTTTTGTAGCAATCTGTCGCCACTTTCCTGAGACATTCCCTATTTATTTTTTGTAGCAATCTGTCGCCACTTTCCTGAGACTTTCCCTATTTATTTTTTGTAGCAATCTGTCGCCACTTTCCTGAGACTTTCCCTATTTATTTTTTGTAGCAATCTGTCGCCACTTTCCCGAGACTTTCCCTATTTATTTTTTGTAGCAATCTGTCGCCACTTTCCTGAGACTTTCCCTATTTATTTTTTGTAGCAATCTGTCGCCACTTTCCTGAGACTTTCCCTATTTATTTTTTGTAGCAATCTGTCGCCACTTTTCCGAGACTTTCCCTATTTATTTTTTGTAGCAATCTGTCGCCACTTTCCTGAGACTTTCCCTATTTATTTTTTGTAGCAATCTGTCGCCACTTTCCTGAGACTTTCCCTATTTATTTTTTGTAGCAATCTGTCGCCACTTTCCCGAGACTTTCCCTATTTATTTTTTGTAGCAATCTGTCGCCACTTTCCTGAGACTTTCCCTATTTATTTTTTGTAGCAATCTGTCGCCACTTTCCTGAGACTTTCCCTATTTATTTTTTGTAGCAATCTGTCGCCACTTTCCCGAGACTTTCCCTATTTATTTTTTGTAGCAATCTGTCGCCACTTTCCCGAGACTTTCCCTATTTATTTTTTGTAGCAATCTGTCGCCACTTTCCTGAGACTTTCCCTATTTATTTTTTGTAGCAATCTGTCGCCACTTTCCCGAGACTTTCCCTATTTATTTTTTGTAGCAATCTGTCGCCACTTTCCTGAGACTTTCCCTATTTATTTTTTGTAGCAATCTGTCGCCACTTTCCTGAGACTTTCCCTATTTATTACTATTACTTCGTTCTCACTTTTTCTAATAGATTCATCAGTATTTGAAATTATTTGGATATAAGGAGATGTAGAAGGCTTGTAACATTCTTTATTTCGCTTAATTTGTTAAAATGATTTTATACAATATCGAGTCTATTCTTCTGAATATTGCTTAACATATTTTTTCTTTTATTTTATTCATTTTTAAGTGTATGTTGCAATTTTAAGAATAATCTTTATGTAGAATAGAAATTAAAAACAAATTTAGAATCATAAGTATTGATGTTTTTGGTGTGAATCCAAGTCTTCAGTCTCGTAGCTACACACTACTACCATGTTTCTTCCCGCTATATACCTATTAATTTTTTATTATATTTAAGTTCATGGTAAACTTTCCACTTGAATGTCACGAGAACTAATCTTTTTAATCGCTTACTGTCCAACAACATATTAAGAAATGGTCAAAATCCCTTATTATCATATCTGATAGTGTCCTTGTTGTTAGTCTGCCATTAGACCAACCTGCTCCACTATCTTATATCAAAAGATTTTCTGATCAGACTAGAGTGTAATAATCTACTTTGAACCTGCAAAATTACATAATATAAAATTAATGTCTCTTCTTTATCAATAGTGCGACACTCAAGGCGAGCCCTAACTATCTTAAAAAGCTTCTGCTCATGGTTATTGTCTCAGTTCATTGTGAACTGTACATCGCTAAGAATGCTACTTAGAATTTTTCTTTAAAAACGCCACAAGCATATTCATCACCTGGTGTAAATTTCCATATTTCTGATAAATATATCAGCCCAAAACTAATTACATATTTGTAAAGCACATTTTTGCTGCTTCATCTTTTTTCAAATTTTATTCAATTGTTAATCCTTGGAAAGTTCAGTTAACAGTAGTAATCCTCCTGTGTAGTTATAGTTTTTATTCACATCAATTTCAGAGCCCTGAAATATAAATTTATTACAGTGATGTCTCTATAATTCATCGGCCTTGCGTAATATCCAATAGTCCAATACCCTGCGAACCATCTATGTGAAATTTTAATTTAATTTTTTTTCAATATGCGTTAAAGAGGCCAACATAAATATGAATAACATAACATAATAATGGATAATGACGCTTATAAATTGCTCTAAACTGACTTTTTTAAATTCACAAAGTATTATTCTTTCTTCTATATATTTTTTCAACATTGTTTAATTAGCTTTCGTAAGTTGTTTCATTAATAAACCTAATATATTGTGTGATTCCATTTTTTCATCAAATAATCTGACAAACCTCTGGAATTCGATATGTTACAGTCAGAAATGTGTTGAATTAATCCATTGTTGTTTTTCAAATTTATAATAACCACTTTTGAAATGGGTAGATTCCGCTACTCTAAATACACATCAATCAAAAACTATATGAGTGTTAGATTGATTTATTAAAACGTTAATTTCTTTTATTTACTGTCTTAATGCCGAAAACGCGTATTTTAAACTAGTTATATTTCTTGCTATATAATATAATGCAGCAATTTCAATACATTTGATGATAAAAGATGTTTCTTTTAGAGTTAAATTTAGAATCCTCAGTCAATTTTTTTAAAGAAAACATATTTCAGCTTGACTCCATTTCTTATTTCTTTTCATTCAGAAAGCTTTTTCTGAACCCTCAACCTTGTATCATATAACATAAATTCTCTAATTGTTCCAATAGCTTTCTATCCAAAGTCTATGAGAGAGTATATATAGTAACAATTCATTTCATAAATTTTACACATTTCGTTACAGTGGCGAATCATAAAATTAATTTAAAGTTATATTATGATAATATTTATATTTCCATATTAAATGTTTCTTAGGTTTGAAGAAAAACTATTTTATGCCATCCATTTCTTCTGACTGTATATCCTATGTTTTTGTATGCTTTGTACATGTGTATATGCTTTAGTGATCTTTATATGCACCCAAGCTTATCCTATTATCATATTGAATTCTGATCATAATTGCTCATAAATGAATAAGTAAATATCAACATGGAAATGTAATGTTCATTTAACATTGCGCTGGTTAATAAATAAATCATACATTATAGACGTTGTAAGCATTTTTCTGAATAGCTAATAGCTAAATACTGTAATGTTTTTTAGACTATTCTTGGTCTTATTATCTTTGTGCTATTAAATTAAGAACTTGTTTCACTGGTTGCACATGAGTGATGATTTATGTACATCCTATTATTTTTAGTAATCAACTTGATGTTTATTCTTCCAGAAACACCTACCTCAGGGGTCAAAATGTTCCTATAGAACCCGACATCAAAGCACAGAGAGAGAATAGGAGACTGAAAGCATTAGAAATACAATCAGTGATATTAAGTCAATTAGAAGAAAGAGAGAGACAAAAGAAGGAGGAAAGAGAAAACCGTATTAAAGAGGAGAGAGAAGAGGAGCTTAGGATACAGAGACAACAACAAGAAGATTTAAGAAGGCTGGAAGAAGAGAGGCGGAGGCATGAAGAGAAGCGTGAGACAGAAAAGCGACGAATTGAGACCTTAAAAAAGGCATTAGAGGATGCGGAAGTAAAAGCAAAACAAGACAAGGAAAATAAAAAGAATATACATAGAAATAAACTCGATGAAATTTCAAATGATGATCTGTATTCTTATAGTAATAACACTTGTGTAGACAATAGTGGTAAATACAGCAAAGAATTAAATTTATCTGAGGAAAATGGATCCAGCAAGACACCTAGACAAAATAAGCAGTTTATAAAGCCCAATTTTGATATAAATGAACCCATGTCAGCTAATTATATTGATAATTCATCTAATCGAACATCACAATTAAATACACCGAGGTCCATGCAAACTGATAATGTCAAAATGTTTATTCCCGGCATCCAGCCAATTAATTTATTTCCAGAAGGCCCTGTAAGCCTAGTGCCGATTGCTTTATCTAATGAACTAATGACTCCATCAAATTTATCACCCAGCTCAATGCAATTTGCAGTGCTACTTCCTCAAGCCAATAACAGCCTTTACACTCTTACGCAACCACTAAGCTTACAATCCTGTAACTCAGGCATATTACTACATACCGATGAACGTTCAGAAAAGCTTTTAACGCCAAGGAAATATCGAAATGCTAAAAGCAAAGATGCATGTACACAAACGGAAACAACAATTTACAATAAAGTGCATAAAAACGGTGACAAGAATAAAGAAAATGATAAAGCTAAACATAAAGTCGATAAAGATTATCAAAGTATTGATGAAAATGCTCCCTCGGATAACCAGAATACCATCAATAAGAGAGACAGACGATATCGATCTGAAGAGAGATATAAGAAGGAAATTGATAACCGACCTAAATGGGGCGTCAATAGACCGATAGCCCAATATAAGAAGCAGAGTGAAAAAGATCCATTTTATAGCCAGAAGAGAAAAGTAAGACAGAGACACAGGCAATCAAGTAAACAATACATGTCTCATTCGAGTGAAGACAGTAGATCACCAAGTCCACCCACCCAGATAGAAAATATGCTCGACAAAGAGCCTAAACATAGAATGACTTACAGCCAAACGCATTGGCGAAACAAAAGTTTAAAAGAAATTAACACATTCAAGCCAAGTAATATCAACGTTGAAACAATAAATATTAATGCTTTACAGTGTGACACTTCAGGGTATGTTCAAATCGGTGACGAAATAAATGAAAATCATAATACGGAGATGCATGACAATAGTATTTTGCCTACAAAACGTTTTACACTTTCACAAAAATTTATAAACGATAAATATGGGAACAGAAAACTCTGGCACGATGAATTAAATAATGAGAGAAGCAAAAATAATACTTTAACTTACAATATCGACTCTATTTACGTAAAAGAGACACGAAAAAAGTATATTGAAAGACTGAACACTGCCAAACGTGAGTCAGAAGTAATGGAGGATCACTTTATATAAGATTAATACATAATAAATATTATATGATTTTTCCAATGTCGATGATATCAAATTAAAGATAGAATGTAAGAATAGTGACAATGCACAAAAGATTGTGAGTAGAATGACTAAGGAGACGTTTAACAGATTTAATCGCACCCATAACAAATCACCTCATACTATAAGACTTTAACATAAGTGGAAAGAAAGAGTAACTTTAAATAAATATGTAAGATTTTTTTACATTTATATTATGAAAATTTTCTAATAAAATGTTAGAAATAAGTTAGCATCAGAAGTTAGAATAGTCTTTTAATGTAAATGGGGTTATATGCTATTGATATAACGATACCATTTTACCATGGATACCAGTCAACTAACTACAAACTACGATAGACTGTTTCATCAATAACAACTGTCATAGAAAACAACAATGTCGAAGTTGGATGACTTGTTTGGTAAAAAAAAAGATGAAGCCCCTATTTTAGATCTATCTAAAACTGTTATAAATTCAGCTGAAGAATATAGGAAAGTTTTAGATAAAGTTCCTGAATTCAAGACGAGGCCTGAGAAGGTAAGTTCTTTTAGTATGGAGTCTTTTATATATATTATGTTTTGAGGAGTATATTATTAGTTACAATTTTACATGCATAATTGATTTTTAAAAATACAAGTTTAAATAATGTATTAATCTATGTGTCCTTTCCTATTTAGACTTTTTGTCCTGACCTATTTATTTTGTCTCTTCCACACTCATACTTCCCTTTTTAAAATAAATAAAATGTTCTTAATCAAATAGACAAAAATCTATAAAAATCTCCATGTTATTTTTATGTTAATTTATTCAATTGAAATTCTAAATTAAATTTTTTTTGTCTTGTTTAATAGAAAGAAAATAGAAACAAATAAAAAGTATAGTGCAATATAGATAATTGTTGCCAAAACTAATTATATGGACCATAAATACAAAGTAACAATTATCTAAATCTCATGGAGAATTAAGAGCTTAACGTTTTTCCTGACACTATTTCTTTATGTGGTTTATAACCCATTTAGCTCCAGACTATCGTTGTTTGTTAATATTACGTTAATAATTAACTTAATATGTCTTCGCTCTTATAACCAAAGCAGCCAAACAAAAATTAAACCAACTGAGATTAAATAAAACGTGAGGAAACTAAATTACAACATTTCAGGTGCGACCCGAGGATATCAAAGTGAAAGATAAAGCTGAAGACCAAAAATGCAAGACACCACGGAAGGAAATAAGGGCATACGAAAAGTTAGGCACTAGGGGTTATGAAGAAAAACATTACACTTTCATGGACCCTATACCTATTGAGATGAAATCTCTCAAATTTGAGGACTTAGTTACGGTCCCAATCGACTGGAAAATGCTAACAGCAATACGGCCCAAGTCCAAACTAGACGAAGAATACTTCAATCGGTAAGATTGCTATATTTTTTTAACTTAAAATGGGTTACAAAAATTTAATTGTTATTTACTTTATTATTAATATCAGAATATACTTAAAGTACATCAGAAATAGCAAGTATTTATATTTTTCTTTTTAATGAAAATAAATTTATATTTCAAATTAAAAAGAAGATTTTATTAACTCTGCATATTTCTGTTTAAAGGTTAATTGAACTCGGAAAATCTCATTTGCGTACAAAGGCAAGAGACAAAAGGGAAATTGCTACAAATACTATGTATCGCAAAACCAAGAATAGAGCAGGAGTAATTGAAACCAAAATTATATCATGTGTAGAGTGTGGCGAAGAATACTGTGACGGTAAAGTAAAATGATAACATGCAATGTGCATATTATAAAAAATTTAATATTTATATAATTAAATGTGTGTAATAATTAGAATTTAGACAGAATCGATCTTGTTTTTCACATATTCCAATAGTCTCCCATCTCACTGTCCATTGCATTTACACAATAGTAATGAATGTCTATTTAATTTATTTACTAATTAAAAATTAAATTTTGTTAACCGATTGCCGAGTGCCATTTCTCACCCATATCATAGCTATGCACTGAATGCAGTCTTTATTATGAACCAACGAATGTGATTTTCATCGTATCTCCTAAACTATGAGAGCAAATAGTATACTGTAAAGGGCAAATTTTATCTACATGAAATTTCCCAGATGATGGAATGATCCTTATTGGTAAATATTAATATAATTGTACATAAAAAGTACAGTTAAAAATCACCTTATAATTTTCTAGTTATTTTTAACATAAAAAATATTATTGCGGCTTAAATATTAAAGGCAGTTATATGGTGTCCCTGACTTTTTTTGATGATGACTAAGATTTTTTAGTACATTTTTTTCATGTATATCCAACCATTTGGACAGCACATGCTGAAAATTAGTCAAGCAGTGCTTTTTCTCTAACTTGATTTACTAACGTCGCGATTTCGAATGAAAAGCTTATTTTTTTTTAAATAAAATATGCCTGTATTAGTCAGGGATAATATAGCTTTCTATTAATATAAGAATTTTTAAAATTGGTTAGGCAGTTCCAGAGATTACACCCTACGAAGAAACAAACAAATTTTACATCTTTATAATATTAGCGTAGATAAGTAATAGTTCTTGTGCAAAGTCACACTGCACAATGAAAGAAGAGTAACAACATTTCTTACTACACCCAAACAAAGTATTGTTCACAACCATGCACTAACACAACCTCATGCACATTTATATAACTTTTCACTAGATGAATTTATTATCGGTTTTAGTTTATTACCATTCTAATATTTATAAACATTTTGGAGATGAAATGATGCACTTGAATATCCATCATATTGTTCTTTTAAACAGATAAAATTTTATTTATTGATTCAAAGTAACCTCTGTAAATATTTGTAATTTTTTTTTAATTTTTATTAACCCTTTTTAATGTTTTAAATGCGTAAAGAAAAGAACAGAAATATTTTAAAATGTTTCCAATATCACATAAGATTCGAGCCACTTTAATAATAAGTTATGACTAAGAAATAATCAATTGGTTATGACACTTAAATAGTGAGATCCCAATTTCATAAAGCTAACAATAACCGTTCATCAGTTTCAACCCTAACTGAACTCTTTCCAAAGATTCCTACAACTCTTAACATACCAATATTGGCATACCAATATTGTACCAAAATGAAAAATAATATATAATACAGAAGAAATTGTAATACAGAAAATATTTTTATTACAGTACCATGTATTTAAAGAAATAAATTTAGAGACACAAACTTTTTTAGATTTAATAATGTAATTATTTCATTGTTCCATATTTCTTTCAAATACTAAATTACTAAAAAAAAATAAGTACCTATAGTAAATAGTTAAGACCTCACTCGTTAATAATTTACTATTTATTTTATTGGTAAATATTAATATAATTGTACATAGAAAGTACAGCTAAAAATCAACTTATAATTTTATAAACAATGTTATATAAACAATGTTTAAAGGAAAATTAAACATTAGCCTTTATTCTTCAGGTAAAATGTGTATGATGGTAAACTATGATGCATTTGCAAGGTCTAAAGAGGAATTGCAAGCGAAAGCAACACGACAAGTACAAATATCTAATGGGGGCAAAATGAAGAAGATTAAGAGACGTATTAAGAGAAAAACCCGTAGCAAAAGCGCAGTCAACACCAAAAAAATAACGAAAACTAAAGGCAAACCATCAGGAGCTAAAAGTGATACAGAACTCTAAAGTGTTTTATGGCAAAATGAGAAGTATATCTTACTTATCAAATTATTCAACCAAATAAAAAGTCAGTGTCAAATTAAATTTTTTCATGATTAATTGTAAGAAAGACAATTTTGAGTTAAATCTATAATTTTTTTATAAGGGAACTAACTTAAAATTAACATTAAATGGCATGTTTCTTCCATAGCACTA
The DNA here is from genome assembly GCA_039881145.1 of Druceiella hillmani. Classification (NCBI taxonomy): domain Eukaryota; kingdom Metazoa; phylum Arthropoda; class Insecta; order Lepidoptera; family Hepialidae; genus Druceiella; species Druceiella hillmani. The sequence goes on along the minus strand of JAYKKI010000059.1, from coordinate 11,884,148 downwards.
ACTGATAACCATAACAATTTTTGCAGTAATCATGAAATACTCGTAAATGAAAGTTTTGTAAAGGAACTGAGGATTAACCATTATTAAAACTCCTTTCAAACACCATAAATAGAGCAATAAATTTTTTTAAAGAATTGGCAATATTTGCTATTTAGAATGAGTTACATAACATTATACATAACACAAATACAAAACCATTAAAAGATTTTTATAAAAATTACATATAATCATGCTAACGTTTACAATTAATAATGCATACATCAATTGTTTCCATGTTTCTTCCAAAGGTTCCTAATATAATAAAAAAATTATTAAGACATTTCATTAGTCTGACAAGTTTTAAGTAAATTATAATTATCAGGTTCACAATTAAATAATTATTTATTAAAGCTTTTCATTAATGTAAGTTTGGTGTTTAGAAAATTACTAGTCATGTTTAACTTTTTCTAAATTTTTTATTCACATAATAAATATACAATTATAAATAAAATTGATGATGTGTTTTAATTTTCACAATTATCCCATAACTATCCAACTGTTAACAAGTATCAAAAATCATGATTGAAATAAAATTTCTCGTCTAAAGATTCACCTTTCATCAAGCATTTAATTATCATTTATAAGAGAATTTTATGTAGTTTCATTCGTCCTATGTTTTTATGTATCAACAACAAAACGACACTCAAAATATAAGTCCTTAGTTCGACAGCACCTCAAAACGGAAGGATACATCATTTGACATAACATAGACAGTTATTGACACATGCTCATCTAAGCGGTAATCAATCATTCTGTGAAAATAAATTAAATCACCTATAATTTTAAGGTAATAACTTAAATATATACCTTAAAATTCTAATACAAGAATCTAATTGACACCTATTAGTTCTAATCTTTTATACTTCTAAGCTATATTAATGAACTGCGTGTATTTATCTTTAATTATAGTTATTTCTTGAAATGAAACAGAATTCAAGGAAGTTGTCAGCTTTTGTTAATATTGAAAATGAAATTTTAAAAATGCATATTTTTCATCAACAATTTTGTATTTAAAAGAACATGAACAATTTTTTTCACTATGATTAAAATGAAAAAACTCTCAAGTGCTCGTCAGAAAACCAGAATGTATAGTTCAGGGTCTATATTTGCTGAAATTGTTGATGAAGATAAATAAAACAACTTCATTTCAAAGTTCTAAACAAAAGCTAGTAAGTACCTAAAAATTTTCCACATTTTTGAATCAAAGATGGTTGAAAAATTAAAGGTATTGGAACACATTGCATGTCGTTTTCAGGTTTAATTTTGTCTATTTTAGTCTACTGATACAGAGTAAGTTACAAATAAAACATACAATTTGAAACTCCTGAGAGATTATGGGGCTTAAACTTGAAAATAATAATTTAACACAAAACCCTAATTTCAAGAAATTATAAATTTATTACAAAAAACAATATCTTTTCTCAATCTTTGAAAACGTTACCTTTTTATCAGAATTAAAATTGTTTACGTTTAATTTTTTTCAGGTTAATACTTTTGAAAACTAATTAAACTTATAAATTTATTGACAAAATCATAAACATTAATTGACAAAATCATAAACATGTCCTCTCCCACACCAACCACATTTTAAAATACCCAAAATAAAAAATTACAAACGGTAATGCACACAAACGAATACTATTTTATTATATATTTTGAACTATTTTCTATATTTAGCAATATTTTCATCATTGACCCGGTAAAATAATAAATGTGAAAAATTTATTAACAAATAATTAAAATACATCACTAAAAACCGCATCCAAATCGTTTACTGAGTTTAGCGTGCACAACAAATTCTAAAAACTGTTTTAGGCTTTGTAGCGTTTATTTAGTAGGTAGCACTTATTTTTACTTAAATATATTCAATATAAAGCTCCAGTTTTTTTAAGTATAGTCAAGAGTTAATGAATTTTACTTCAGAGTATATTAAAATTTCTAGAAAAGTCTTTGGGAATCAATTCACAGAAACATTGCCTTGTATTCATTTTGTTATGTAAGCAATACCAAAGCGTTCCCTAAAACTTCCAAACAATAAGATAATCTTCCCCTTCTTGTGTATAAACATAGTCTCTCTTTAGTTCCAATCTGTATGTTTTTGTGTAACTGACTATGTATTAGTAAACTAAAATAGACTGACAATGAAGTTTTATCATAAGAGTTTTTACTTTTTGAGAGAATTTGAAAAATCAAATAATTTCAAAAGCAACATTGTTTTGACATTAATTAACAAATAAACTATATAAAAGTTATATTTTATCTATACACTCTATTGAATTAATGTTGTACGCTATGTTATCAAAATGAAAGAAAGGGAAACACATCAGTAGGCCAATACTGAAAACATTACAACATATTAGTTTGATTTGCTTTAGGAAGCTATTGAAAAATTAGAACTGCCAACAATTAAAGGAGATTGCGAAGAATTATGTTCAGAAAACTTTGTCTCTGCTATGGAAAAATAGAGAGGAACAATTATTTTTACCTTGTGAAGAAATTCAAAAGGACTGTGACATTTTATTTAAAACTTATTTTCATTAAACATTAATGTCATTAAAATTTTGTTATTACCAAAATTTATTTGCCATTTTATGCCAAAAATACCATAAAAATAAAAACAGTGAATGTCAGTTTTAATGACTATTATTGCAACGCTACATCTATGCCACTTGAATTTAAAGTAAATTTTCATACAATTTTTTTTGGCTACAGCAAATTCGGATATAGAAACTACTTTCAGTATAGGGATTGGTTTGAATAACTAATTTATGACCAAGTTCTTAGAAATCCCATGGAGATTTTACGACTAGGTGGAGTCGGAAATAAAACTCAAAAGATTCATTCAATAAACTTCTTATCTTTTGCTTATAAAAAGGAAGACGGAATAGGTAGAGATTTTTCATCATTTTCAAAATCATTTTATTTATTGACAATTGTCCACCTCATCCTAAAATTAAGAATTTGACCAATTTAAAACTGGCCGTAATAGACCATGGTGAAAAATACTACTCCATTTTTCGTTAATTTTCTGGATGCCACTGAAATTATTAGAAAAGCATGGAGAAGCGTTACACCGGATACTGTAAATCTTTGATTACTATCACAATCGGTTATGATTCTGATGATAAATTGGACAATATACTGTTGACACAATTACCTATAATATCTTCAGAGAAAATAAGCATTACAAATTGGGAAACTTATGTTAATATTGACAGTCAAGTAGTCACTATTACTAACCTGAATGATAGTGAAATTATTAAATGTGTATTTCCGCCAATTATGCTACAAGACAAGGAAGATGAAAAAAAAGAAGATAAAGAAGACTAAAAAGCGCTTCCTGCAATTGAGGATATATGAAAATATATTATTTATTTTGCAAAAAACAAAAAGATTTTGGTGTCAAAAAGCTTATAAATATTAAATAGACCCTATATCGTATGTTATTACAGAAGTAGAAAATCACACATTTCTTTAAAAAATAATTGTAATTTTTTTAAAAATATATTGTAATAAAACATATTCATGTAAAAACAAAAGTTGTTTATTATTATTTCTTCCTTACTTATATTAGGACTTTTGGATACAACGACTTAATATTAGCACTCCCTTCATCATCGTTATAATTTAAATCTACTGTAATTTAATACAATAAAATGAAGCTTTTCCTTATTATTTTAAATTTTATGCAACCCCTGCGAATAGCAAAGGATTACCTCTGAAAAACGCTTGCAAACCCTGTTGTACAGAAGGATTCATAAGTACTTTGCTTTACTATGTAAGCAAAAGTTTGAGGATACTTAGAGGAGCTGTACCTGTAACTATTTCAATAATATTAATATGTTTTTTATGGGTTTAAATATGGTAACAGTAATAAAAATGACCATGGGAATTAATTTTTACGAAAAAAGTATTAAAATGCATTAAAACAAATTAGTAAACATTTCACAAACTAATACGGAACCCAGTGAAGGTATAAAATATGTGAGAGATAATATACCTTTTAAGATTATTATTTCATTTTACTCCTAATATTATAATTATATTTGCAATAATTGTTAATCTTGGTATTTGAGTCCTGGTTTTTTGGGATTTGGTAGCGAAATATACAACTCATAATTTCGTCAAATCTGTCATTTCGTCTGTGTCTGTAGCTAATTATGGAGATCTCAGTGAATATATAGCAAAATACAAAGAAAAGTCTTTCAATGTACCTCTGTAGACGCAACATGTTTAATTCATTTCAGAAATAATAAAAATGGGAAAGAATATTTATCAAAAAATCATATTTTAGCAGTAAGTTTATCTTATATCATCTCAACCTATCAGAAAATTAAATAGAGCAAGCAAACTTGCCCCATTTAATTTTTTAAATGAACTGAAATACAAAAAGACCTGTAAATTCTTGATTGCTAACAACTGAAATATTTTTTCAATACTATTTATATTAATGATGAAAATACCAGTGATTAAACCATTTCTTTTTTAGGAAACTAAAGAAATGTCAATACTTTTTTATAAAATAAAAAAACAATAATTACCAATGACCCTCCAATAAATTTTTTTTAATAACTATTTAAATTTTAATTTAGTTATACACCGAATTCTATTTTTATATAATAATTATATTTTATAGTTGTCTTTAGACCTTCTTGGATCAGCTATACTAATGAAAATTCTTTAATATTTTTTGGGGCGGACTGGCATTATTATTGAACAAATTTTTTAGGTCGTTGCATATGTACTTATTATGTTTGAGATTAACGCTCCAGGCAGTCTTCAGGCAATCTTGTTTACAAATAGACCTCTTGAGTGAGTCTTTGAAGAAGTAGTGTGTTGGCTAGTGGCAATTGCTACAATTTCAGAAACAGCATACTGTGTACATATTTTTCCAGGCCTTCTGTACATAAGGTTACGGTCATCTAAACTGTAAAACCATCCCAACCTAATGTTCAGTTTCTTGCGGAACACAATCTTTTATTGGTCTAATGTCAAGTTGACATGTGTTCGCTAGCAAAAAATTAACCAAGTCGTTGCAATTTGATAGTATTTAGGTGGTCGGATTTTACTGACTATAATATAGGTAGTATATTATTTATACAATTTCTTGTCTTATACATGGTCTAGTGCATGTATCCGCATATGCAACAATGGAAAAGTAGAATTAAGACTTTAATAGAAGAAATAAAGACCCGACATTTAAATGAGATATTCATTCAATGTTTAGGTCAAAACAACCTATGGCAACCATTACAATGGACAGATTAAATCAAAGATAATAGAATGGCAGCATCATCTATAAGTTACATATATCAATTATGTTATACCTCCCTTTTTAATTAATGCAACAAATATTGAAAATCACATAACATATAAAACTAGAACAAATACATAAGATACAGGTTCAGCTTCTGAGGAGGTTAAACAATTCTGTTTATCTTCATCGGAAGCATTTTACAGCTGTGCTTGGTGGTACGTCAGGAAGTACTATTGGTGGAAAGACAAGAACAAGTACCATATCCACCAGAAAAAGACGATCGGTTTAGTGTACGAATTACAGCTTTGGATTTGCAAACATATTGATTTCTTCCATATTTTCTTTAAGCATCAATTCTGACTTCTATAAATCTAGGAGTCTATACAATGTTCTTCACAATTCTAGATACACATAGTTGATAATTTTGTCTAAAGCGAACTCTATTGCCAGGTACAAACTCATGACATGATGACAGGCATGACCTCTTCTAGTTCAGTTGACATATCTATGACGTGTTTTCTTTTCACAACTTGAGTTCAAAGACCTGCTAATTACTTCTGATGATTCCACAGGCTTTCCTGTTTGCCATAACAGAGAACTGGTACTACAAGAAACCATTTTCTTAACAGGAGAATCCAACTGGAGCAATATTCCTTTAATTGCATAGTGCCATTCCAATTTCAGTATTATCTAACTGACACTTGATAATCAAATATTTGACAATCCGAACAAATCTTTGATTAACTAACCACGCCAATTCTGACTGTTCTTCTAAACTAAAAAGCTACTTGCGATGACTGATAATACCAAAAATTTGCTCAACTGACCTCAATTGAAGTTTAACCACCACCATACTCGTAATGGAGAAGATTGATAATGTCTGAAAGATTTAGACACTGGAATTTGAATTGTATTCCACTGCTGCTTGGCTTGAAGCTAAGCTTACCAATTATAAGTATATATTTATCCAGGCAGCCATTTTGTCAGGACAACTCTTCACCAATAGACAGGAAAGAAAAAGCTATTAAATGTCAAAAATTTAATAGCAAGCATAAAAAGGTCATTTTGCAATGTGTTGCAATTCCAAATGAGGAACTACCTAGGCAAGGGTTACTAGTGAAGCAGAATTAAGCCAAGATGGTAGATATGCTGATGATATAAGTACTATATTCTAAGTAAGATAAATCCCCATTCTAACACCTTTTTTAAATATCTTTGTTTGTAATAAAAGAAATAAAACCAGACATTTGCATAACACATTTGCTTATTATTCAAGGTCAATCAACAACCGGTGGCAACTGTTACAAATGACAGATTAAATCACAGTGAATCGAATGGAAGCGCCATCTAAAAGTTACATACATTATTTATACAGTAGCAGTAGTTTTTGTTAGATAATTATGTGAATTTTTTAATTTGTTTGTGTTTTATATATTTATTTTGAAAATAAACAAACACTATGAGTAAACAATTACATGTAGATGACTTGCTCAACACTTCAGATACGGAATGTAACAATTTCTTAGCAGAAAATGGACAGAATATAATATTTGATGAGGATAATATTAGTGAAGCATTCCTAACATTTGCATGAAATGCAAAAGAAATGTTTGTAAGAATTATTCGAAGGAGGTATATGGTATGATAAATAAAATAAGTACTACAGCAAATAGAACAATTAATATATTAACTTTTTATGCCTTAATTTATTTCTTGCCGATAGGCACAAATAGTCAAAACTTTTGTAGTGATTTTTTGGAACTAAACATTTTTTATTTTTGCTTTATGTATAATTAATATAAAAGAATTTCCTACTTATGTTTTGAAGTATCCTTATTTTATAAACTATAAATGGAAAAAATATATTAAAAATAGTGTAGTCACTTTGTTAACATTAATTATTTTAAATATTCCTTTAATTATTCCAAGAAAAACATTATTATACAAACAGAGTATTGTATTAATATGCAAAAACACCGTTTAAAAAATCTGCTCCATAATCATAGATTATATGTGGAATAATGTAACCTTGGAATAAGAAATATAGATAACATTTATTCAAAAATAAATATTCAAGTAAATTTTCTAGGAAATGATAAATGTATTAGATAACAAACATAACAGCATATTGATTTCTTATCACCGTCAAATTTATCTTATCTTAATTCACATTTCCTTGATTTGACGTGATATGATACATCAAATTGTTTCCTTTTTACTTAATAGTTTAAAAATATTAATAATGAGTGGCAAAAACATTTAAACAACTGTAGGTACGACAAAATAATACTACCAGAAGATATACTTGGCGATTTTATAAAAATTTTACACTTGATCTTTTTTACAAGAGAAAGAAAGTCAACAATTTTTATTTTTGGATAAAAAAAAATATGAGTAAAATTGTTTTTGATAAAAATATATTATTTACCATGAACAAAGTTTTATCAAAACTGTCCTGAAATATATAAAACTTTTTTCTCAATAAACAATTGAACTTACTCGCAACCCTAAATATTTGTAAAATGTCAATGTATATTTCATAAAATCCTTAATGCGGCTGCAGGTCTGATGTAACTGAAAGAATATAATTAAAGTGGAACATAATTAATAGTTTTTAAAGAAGTTGTGACAAACATTTCCAAAAGTAGCAAGTGAATACCTTGGTTTGGATAAAACAAAGTTGCAATAAAGACATATTGGGAAAAATTAAAGACTTATTGGCAACGAGTAAATTTCGAACAAACATATGATAGAGTAAATTGGAAACAAACAAACATATGATAGAATCGACAGATATTTTCTAAACAGCTAACTTCCAATATTGAGAGTTTTGCTATGATTTAAATTGTCTTTTAAAAATTACATTATAAGTTTTATTTAGTCAGAAGTTTCCATAGAAACAAAAAATACTATTTGACCTCTTTACGGAGTCAAATAATATTTTAAGTGTCTAAAAAAGATATGTAGCTAGCCTTACCTATTGCACAAAATAATAATGTTACAAACTTCGTTTACCTAAGTTATGTTAGTTCCGCCATATATCAGTTGGGAATATACTCGTTATCAATATCTGTCAAATAGAGTTTTTAGCTTCTTGTAACCAATAAGGGTTAAAAAAGTGAAGGATTGGTTACAGTCTTGTGCTCCATGGAATCTGTTATCATTTGAATTTATTTAGCAGAATATGCAACATATCTATATTCCGTATCATGTCCTGATGGTGAAACATGTAACAAGTTTTATGTCATCGTCCCCACTATAGAAAAGTTTTTGATATTCAAATGCCAGTTTATACTTGATTTGATATTCAGATGCTCTTTCTAATTATTTCATATCTAATACTCTACAAACTATAAACATTTTTACATTTCATAAACATAGTATGGATTTACCCTAACATTTACTTTTACGTTTATAATTTATTAATAAGATAGTACACGAGTCACTAGTAGGGTAATCTTTCTTTAGGGACGTTCAGGTATATCAAGCACATAATGAGATATTTACCAAATTGTGGATGAAAATTATATGATAAAACAACCATATTGACTTTATGTATTCAGTAACAGGTTATTAAAAGTTACACAACGGTAGAATGAAATATAACTCATACAAAAAAGTTTTTCCAGTAATAACTTGCCTTTTTAGAATTAAAATACTTACAATAGGGTATTTGACTGATTTCGACATTTTTTGGGAAAAATGTTTTAAAATTGCAGAATAGGTTTAAAAAAACTTTGGGATGAAAACAAACATAATACATAATGCATATAACAAACGATTAATCAAAACATCTAAATAAGAAAAAGTTAAATTTTGTTGTTCATTACATTGAAAAAGTTATTATGAATTTAGTTTCCACACAAAAAAATGAGAAAATTATAATATTCAATATATAACTTAAACGCAATATTTAATGAGACACTAAATATATTTAATAAACTCCCTTATAATGAATGCTAAATAACAGGCCAGTGACATCATAAGCCAGTATGGGGCGTTTTTGCGGGAATCGTAGTTCTTCAGTTTTTAAGTATGATATATTTATTTTAACCACTTTTAGTGTCATTATTTATTAGATTTTAGTAATAAAAAAATATAGTCAAATACCCTATTCAAGTATTTTTATACAAATATTCCACGGATGAAAAAGTTCACGAGAGATATTATATGCTAAAATTTTGTGACTTTAATTGCATTTAAATTCAACTCTTGTGACACATTTGAAGAGTAACAATGAGTGAGTAACATTTATTTGCAGACAATTAACTTTTAAAAGCATGCTTAAATCTTAAGATGTTTTACCAATTGATGCAAAATACACAATAATTTTTTTAAAATATTCAGTGGCCCTCAAATGTTTTCTATACAGATACGCAGTTACAATGAAATGTAATAACATACACCTCAAAGAAGATATTTGTGTAAGCTAACTCTAAAGATGTGTACATTTATATGAATGTTACCCCACTGATAAGATCAATAACCTGAACTGATAAATAATTTATAAAAATTGTGCTAATTATATAAAAATTTTATAAAATGTTCTATTTCGTAAAGAATTCACAATTAAATAAAACTACGTGATGTAGTATTATTTCTAGTTTCTTTAAGTTCTTTACCACGACCTAGGTTTCCTTATATTACAACACCTTCAGGTGGGCAGTTAGCAAAGATCTTTGCTAACAGCCCCAAAGGTGTTTATATCGTAAAACAATCTCTTCAACTACCATGAACCACAGTCATTCAAACAGTAATTATTTAAAATAGCACCATCTATTGATAAACTGTTTAACTATTATTCACGACAGTTGTCCAAGACCTTCTGATACGACCATCCAAAATGACAAGAAAGCAATTCCCAATAAAGATAAACTTCACTATGACCATTAATAAAGCACAAGGTCTGACACTCAAAAGAACAAAGTTGTATTTACCAGAATTTATTTTTTACCAAAACCTGTTATACATGTCTTTTTCACGAGTTCGTAGATTCAATGATATTCAGGTTTATGTTAAAGATACATATAGCCAAAAAGTAAACAATGATCACATTATCACTTCTAATATTATTTTCAAAGAAGTTTTGTAACTAAAAAGTTGAAAAAAAACGTATCTGTGGAAGCCAATATCTAATTTGCTTTTTTAATGTTTTACGATAAAATATGTACATAATAATAAAACATTTTTACAATGAGATTTTTATTATTTTCTATAATAAAATACCTGTCACATGATATTAAAATTCGGTGACTTACGAATTATTCACACGGACCAACCTATTGGTTTATAATTGCACCCATTTCGTACTGCACATGCAGCATAATTTTCTTGAAGTCTCCATTAGATGCCACAAATGGTGTCTTATCTTTATTGACCTGTTATCTATTGAATTTTATAATCTTGTAAGAGATCCATTGTTCTTCATCTATTTAAATAAGAAATAGTACTACTAACTAATCTAGAATTGTTTTAAATTCATATTCAACTCTTTGTGAGGAACCCTAATTTTTTCTCAAAACTTGCAAGTTTCTAAATGTTACTGGATTGTCAACGGATCAATTAGTCACTTAAATTATTTTGCTTATCACACTTGGATTTAGCAGCGCATGATCATTACACTTGCGATGGCCTGACCTTGTTCATCTTCAAGATCGCTCTTGGATATTTTTTAAATAAAATTTAATTGTGAAAAATTTAAGTTTAGAAAGTCGTGAAATTGAGCTGAAATCAATATGAACATTTTTGGTCTAATTTATCTACTCTTCTTATAACTTTTTTAGGGTGGGAAATGTCTTTCGAACTAAATAGAGATTGAAGGTATTTCGTCTGACGACAACTTCATTAAAGTTGTCTATTGCAGATGTTTTTGCTCATGTTGATCACTTCTTTCCTGGTATTCTTAAAATAACTCTTACAGTTAGTGTCAACAATAATGTCAATGCTCTTTGCTCTAATGTCATTGGTTCTGATTTTGTTGGCTCTGATCTTGAAGGTTGAGATGTTGGTAGTTTAAATGACACAGCCTCTATAGCTTGCCTGCGTACTTCGCAAACGATTTCCTGAATGCTTCTCTTAGAAACATCCATCGCTCGCACGGTTACATTATGCAATTCCTTCATATAAATATACTGTTTACCTCTTTTATTTTTATGCATGAAAAAGTTAGCCTTTGCAAAGATCTTTGCTTTACATCTTTGCAAAGATCTTTGCTAAGATCCCACCTGAAGATGTTGTAATACAACGAAACCTAGGTTGTGGTAAAGAAATTAAAGAAAGTAGAAATAATACTACATCACGTAGTTTCATTTAATTGTGAATAATAATAATGTTGAATCATTAATTTTAATTGAATAAAAAAACTGCATTACTTAAGAAAACACTAAAATTTATTCAGGAACAACAAATAAGAATGATTGGTAGAAATAGTAGATTTAAATTTGTTTTAACTTTGTTATGTAACTAGAAATTATAGTAATAAACTAATTATTATATTCCTCCAAACAAAATCTGAATCTCCATCCTCTTCGTCTCAATCTGAACGACTATGCCATAAGGTGATAGAAACTATGAAATAGGTAGATCAGGATTATGAAATTGAATATTTTTGTTCTCAAACTAATCCTTTTTAAATTTTAGTACTTCAAAATATTTTAACCTCCATATTAAAAATAGGTAATCCGAAATCATAAATTTTTCATATTTTTTTTGAGTCGTACAATAGAAAAAACTTAAATGTATATTTTGTTATGAATGAACCGTAAAAAAAAAGCATTTTACATAAAAAAGAATCCACTTTTTGTTACTAGTCTTAAACGTAGATTTATTGAAATAAAGTCCCTTATCGCACATTACGCACTTGGCGAATGAGAGCTAGCCAAAAAAAGGTGCAAGATTTCGACAGACACATGGTACAATATAAAAGTGTAAGATTTCGACCAACATCTTTGCTACAGTATAAGCTTTTGCGTGTAACAAACCTATATCAATATATAAGTATATTACTACAGTATAAACATGCGGCGTGCGCATCAGCCCTATGTGTTTTAGCGTGTATGTTTAGCAATCCGTGCGTGAAATAGTACACACAACCTCTCTTCATTATTTTTAAACCTGCGTTATTGTTATCAATATAGAATAAATTGTGAAAGTGAATCAGTGGAAGTTGAGGATAATGATGATGAAGTCAGGCAAGTATCAGTGTTAAAGTGACAATAAGAGGATGATGTATTTTAAACTTCAATTTTGTTATCATCTTATCCGCATCGACAAAAGTTTACACATATGGTAATTGATACTAAAATTAATCATGCAATACTGTTCACATATTATGCAAGTTTTGTTTACTTAAAAGATGTTGCTCAGATCACTTTTATTTTTTCATATCTTACAATTAACAATGTGTTATTATGCTGAAATATTATTATTCCTATAGGTAATAAGTATATATATATATATATATATATATATATATATATATATATATATATATATATATGTATATATATATATATATTCATTATTAAAACAAAAGATATATATATATATATATATATACATCTTTTGTTTTAATAATGAATTAACTAAGGCATCGATGACTAAGGCACAATTTATAAAATAAAAAAAGAAAACCAATGCGCAAAGAAGTAAATAATATCGTGATTCCCTTATTTATTTCTTTTAATTTTTCTTTCAACTACTCTCAATCATTGTTAACTTATTCCATTGTGCCTGTTATTTAACACATAATATGTAGTGAATGGAACTTCGTTCCAATCAGGTGTCCCATGACACCTCTCATTCTTTTTTTTTATTTATTTATTTCTAGAAAACACTATGCCCAACTTATAGATTTACCTAAAGCACTAAGATTTATAACCACTTGTTCTTGTATGAAAAAATATAAGAACAAATGCAAATAAGACAGAAAAGTAATAACAATAACAAATATGGCAGAAAGACAGCAATTTGAATAAATATATAGATATATATAACTCCATAACCCCATTCCTGAAGTGGTAAATGGAGCAGAAAAAATATCTAGACTGAGTGCATCTTGTGAAGCAACATTGAACAATGTGTCTTTGTAAATGCTAGAAAGACAAGGAAGATAGGTTAACATTATAGAATATTTGTGCATGCTCTAGGCAGGCCAAGTAAATTATAACATTGTTCTTTCTTCTAGCAGCTGGAGCATGAAGCGCTATTAAACTCAAGATCAAGTGATTATCAACGCAGTGATGTAATAGCATAAATAAAATACAAGATCAAAACCAATTCCTGCCAGAATTGAAGGGAATCACATCTGATCATGTCAATTTTAAATCTAAGAGGGATAAATAAGGATAATGTATGTATAAGGAAATGTATAATAAGGAAATGTATAATAAGGAAATGTATATAAATAAGGAAATGTATAATAGGATATACATTTACTAATACAAAAATCTATTGAACATTTTTAATATATTCTCCACCATAAAGACATAAGTAGCTTCATATGACTGCATTTGTTTCAAAAATTCCATATTAATAAAATTACTATACATTCTACATCCTGAAAATTGTAAGAATGCTGTATGACTTTGTAGGTTTTTTGACAGATTTACACAATATGACTGACACGTGAGTTTATCCATAATTATACCAGATCTTGGTGAAACCCTTTCAAGTATAGTTCCGTCCAGCTCATAACTATGAACAGGTAAGCGGGAGTATGACATCATTATAAATTTGTTTACATTATCAAATAAAATTCATTTATCTTACTTATTAGGAAGATGAAAATAAATTTCAGATATTTGATATTTGACGTACATTTTTTTACATAAAAACCTTTACACTATAAAGTGCTTAAAGCCACGGTTATGAAAATTTCATATTCTTTCAATTTTAACTTTAATAGACTATCAGTTTAATTGTATTATTTGGATCACACTTTTCTCAGGGAATTTAATAAATATAACACAATTTTTAATCAATAAAACAAATATTTGTAATAATCATGCATTTATTTCAAATGTAACAGGTCACATCATAACACATTAAGTTACCCTACGGCCGTAAAACGGCCACGTACAACCTACTACCTTTCCGTCATACAAAAAAGCAAATACTTAATTTATTCTTCAATCAATACACAAAACTATTAGAAAATAGCATTCACTCGTTATTTCAATGATTTTTACTAGCTAACGTGGAAATTGTCTAAAATATTATGTTGGAAGCGCATTAAACAATTTATATACACTGATGAAACCATAAAATTATTGGACACAATGTGAAAAATTAAAAGCAAAATAGAAAATATTCTACTAAAAAAATATTTAATACAGTTTAAAAAGTGAATTCGTGACTGGTGCAATAGTATAAATTGTATTTATGATATGCGAAATTTGGAATACGTTTGCTATAAAATAACTAGACCAACCAAAGTTGTAGCTCAGAGCATCCTCCAACTATAAATTAGTTTTCGATTCAATAATTTTGCCAATTATAATCAATTTGCTATTATATTTTGCGTATTGTGCTCTACCATCTCCTTTGATATTTTACTCTACATGTTGATAAACGACTCGATACACAGAAAAATGGTATATTCCAATTTTTTACATTTATATTTTATTAATATTTTTACGTTTATATTGCTTTAAAAAAAATTTATAACTAATAAGCCCCTTACTCTTCACCTCTGCTGCATTTAAAACTAAGTACTTCGTTAGGAGATTTACAGCTTTAGTCAGCTCCAAAAAATGTGTCGATTATTCCATACATAGTCGGTGAAATTATGTTCGACAAAATAACAATTACAAAAAATGTGCTTTCAATTGACATTTCTCTACGTCAATCGTACAAACATAAAGAAATGCTACAGATTCTAATTACATGTTTCTTTATTGAAAATATAATGTATCAATTATTCACTACATTGTTTACGCTACTTTCTCGTCATAACACATTGAAGCTCTCCATAGCGCAACTCAATCAATGCAACTTAAAACTGTGATATTCGTAAATATTTATTATTTTATACAATAATTACAAATTAGTCCAATAAAAGGGAAAATTGTATAACTGAATTAGTTGAAATTAAATTATCACTTTATTTCAATCTGTATAAAAATAAAACCATATTTAGGCCCATTTATTATAGTAAATAAATTTTTCTTTACAAACATTATTTCTATATACATAAGGCCTTATAAAGATATTATCAATTAATTAATAAAAAAATAAACTGTTCCAATGCGGCCAGATATTCTTATAGACTAGGAAGTAGCAATTAAAAAAAAATGAAAGCAATAAAATCACCTATCAAATCTACATACAGGAATCTGCAAAATAAACCAACTAGCGTATGACTACATGTCTTTCATATTTTAATTCTCACATTTATCTAATATATTGTAACTGTGTACTCCCGTCAGTCTAGGATATTTGTCAATGTAAGATTTACATTAACAAATGTATTATCTTTCACAACAAATAGATCAATATTTTACAAAACGGTTTCATTTCTGACCAATATCCGACTACTGCTAGAAAACGTGTGGATAAAATTGTACTATATTCTTTGAAATATCAGGATAAAGAAAAAAAAAATTTATACATATTTTAAGATCAGTATGGCTTTTATCAATTTCGGTAAGCAGAAAAATTATATTAAAATACCCCTTCATATCAAGTCTTTCAGGCAGTCAGTCTTGGCTTACGGGTTGTAGCTAATCAACACTGGTCGTAATAAATGCTACTAACAGCAAAGCGCAAAACAACAGTATCTACACTTTCAACTGACACTAGCCTAGAATTAGCATTCCACAGTCCATAATAAACGTTCAATATACCGATCAATAGTAAGCATGTGATCATTCCCTCTTCAACCGTTTTGAAAGGAATTTCATTATAATACAAATTTAGAATTTTAATTTACCGTTTCGGTGATAAGATTTTTTTAATCGTCAGAACTTTGTAACCAACCGATCCCCACTATATAAAAACACAAACAATAGATTTATTTTAATCTGTATGTATATAGTTATAAAATACAGGTATAATTCGGAATTTTAATATAAAGCCGGCTATTCATTAGAATACAGATTACCGAGCATAGTGCTGGGTTCGGATAACCTACCATTATTAAAACACTGCTATACGCTACTCACTGGTATGCACGACAAAATTATACAAGAGGGCCCCAAATAAAAGTCGTGGCCAAACAAGGGGAGATGTGGCCAAGTTTCTTTTAAAATGAATATCTACGGCTAGCCGCTAAAAGTGAACTGACCAGCGTTAATACAAATGAAACTAAAACTCTATCGAATCTACGTCGAATCTAATAATAAATAGGATTTGATTGAAAATATCACTCTTAATAGATTATTGAACTTTTATTGTATACTTACAGCACGATACAATGATTGTTCCCATTCACGCAATTAATTGAATAAAAAAAAAGCACACACAAAAAAATAAAGACTTAACAGCTTACAAAAGGCACATTTGTATAAAATACGAAATAATATAAATTGTAATTAATAATTAACAGAAATATGAAATAATAAATTAGGTAACGTAAAGAAAAATTTTAAACGAACATAACAAATTACTAAATTTTGATTTATTCTTTACTAAAAACAATAATTTACAAAATAAAAAAAAACCTATTATGCCCGCAGATTCCTGCATTACAATTTAATTAATACCTAAATTACAATTGTGGCATAAGAGCGCACTCATACAAAATTATCATCTTATTATGCATTTCTTTTATAAGAATTAAAAAAAAAAGGCCAGAAAATAATATTACTATTAAAACAAAATAACACCAAAATCAACTAACTTATATATAAATTACCCATATAATATAAGTGTCTGTATAATAAATATATGTATGTACTCATATACAAATTATAATATTTTTAACAAAAGTAAATATCGATATGAATGGATGGATGTTGACTCGACTCAACGTTTACGTTTTTTCATTAGGGTACCTCCTGCCCCAATTTGAAACATGTGATTCAGTATAAAGTTCATCGCAAAAATAACAAAATAAGACGTTATCTGTATACGCGTGTATAAATTGAAACACAGTTCACTCACGAGCAGCCGTGTCAGCGTATATCAAATTCTCGTATATTAAGTGGAGCGGCACCATCTGAATTATTTATTTATAAGTTTACTAAAATTGTATTATAAGGTGAGCACGTGTAGCGGGGCTCACCATCCAATCACGAACCTGGTTCTTCGTTAAGCGTATGATAGGCTCACCGAAGAATGACTTATCATGGATTTTTAGACCATTTCTGAGGTCACAAATTCACTGATCTTTACGAACCTTCTTCTTAGCTTTTTTTGGGGCTTTTGCTTCCGTCCAGGTATCTGAAATGAATTAATAAACACTTATAATTGTGATTAAAATGTTATATACAAACATGTAAACGTCAAAATTAATTCTTCTCAAATAATGTGCTTGTTAACCTATAGTTTGTAGTATATTATTAATTAGCGACCCAGCCGACTCCACAAGGGTGAAGGAAAGAAAAATTTTCAAATGTATGGATTTTTTCCGACTTATCTGTATTTATCCCCATAGATTAGGCAATTTACACAAAACCTACATAAATTATATACCTTTGGGGTAACATTACGTATCTATGCCCGGATCAGTTGTCTGGCGTAATGAAGTAACAAGTGCATCTATTGGATCATTACGTAGAACTTATAGGTTAGATCAAAACATGACTGATGTAGAGTTTTTTCAGACTCATTTTATTCATAAAACAACGTAATAATAACTAAATGTTAACTATAATTTTAGTAAAGTGTATTATTATAAAACAATTATTGCAAAAAAATTAACAATCAGAATATGTAGTAATAAGTATATCTATTGGATTGTTACGTAAAGCTTCTTATAGGTTAGATCAAAACCTGACTGAGTTTTTCAGACTCTTTTTATTCATAAAACAACGTTACTAAATGTAAAGTATAATTTTAGTAAAGTGTATTGTAATATGAATAATAAGATAATCATTCAAATAGAATTAACAATAAGAAGAGGTATCTTTACAAACAGACCTAAATTTTTTTATATACAACATTTATTACTTCCGCCGTATTAGATGCAAAAACAAACATATTATGTTTTGATGTCACATGTGACAGGTCAGCGTACAAGTGGCCGTGTGAAAACATTGAATTCTGAGATCAATTCCCTATGCTTTGTTTATTGTCATTCCAAATACTTGCCGTCAAAAAAAATGAGAGACAACACTGTCATACAAAACCATTAATGATTTACGCTGGCCAGCCCTGTTAAGCTTTTAGGTGTCATGATGTTTCGACTTACTCAACAATTTTTATCATAGTTTGGCCGAATTACACAAAACTGCATGAAAATCCGTGTAGTAGGTTTGAGATTATTGCACTCAGACAGACAGACAGACAAGAGATTTTGTTTTATACTATGTAGTGATGTTTCGTATAAGACTGATTATCCATATGAAAAAGTTCTATTACCCATCAAAAAAAGTTGTATTATATAAGACACTTGATTGATAACAAATTGTATAAATATTAACACAAAATGTCGAATTGCTACTAATATCATAACTTAATAAACTTTTAATCAGAGTAAAGTAACTAGCAAATAAACAAATACCTATTTATACATATCAATGTCAATTTGTATCGTAAAACTTGACATAACACTATCTGTAAATATTAAAATGATTTCTCACAACTCAGCCTTCGCATTGCTGTTCATTAAGGCGCAAGTCAATTCAATGCAATTGTAAGATTCTGCAAAATAATTACTAACAACATTTTACTACTAACGGCAGATAATAAAATGTAATCTCAAATTTATTAATAACATGCATGCTTCAACAAAAATTATCAAAATTAAATAAGTATAGAAATATCAAGGATTACGTTTAAAAATAATTGACAAGTAATTTTTTATCGATATGGAATTAGTTAAATGAAAAATTAAACTGCACCTTTTCATACTTACCTAGGCATTTATCTTGCAAAATGAAATATCTAAATGTGAAAATATGATTAGGATACAACAATTAAAATGGATCCTACTTATAAAAATACTAACACCAATAAATATCAAAATACATTTATTTACTAAGAACTGCAAAATCTTACCGCCTAACTCATCGAAAGCCACTGGAGACTCCTCGACCTCCTTTTCTTTAGGCTTTTCAAGTTTGGGAGCAGGCGCAACTTTAGAAGGCTTCTCCACTTCTACTGGTTTGGCTTCTTTCACGTGGGTCGATACCTGTGTTGGAAAACATATTTAGAGTTCTTATCAGCAACATAAATATTGTACTACTGTTCGTGCATTTAATTGCTAAGACAGAATATATTGTTTCTTATTAAAGAGTATTTTTTTATATGACAAAAGACTAGCCACTTTTTAAAAACAGAATAATCACTGTCCCCAATTTAATTAAGACCAGGCATATAAATACTTAAACATAGAGAGATCTCTATCAGAATAGTCTGGTCAGTGTAGGCATAATACTTAACAGATAGATTTAAATCAAAAGATGGAATAACGTTTTCATCCAAAAAAATATTGAACATAAAGTAGATTATAAAATGTTTAATTTTCAGTCAACATATATGTATATCTTATACATTATAAACTTATAGAATCTTATCTAGCAAACAGGTTTTGACCTCGATGAACATAATATTGATAATAATAATACATTGTCGCTTCTTAAGATTAATTACATGTAGGCTTTTATGTAGATATTTTCAAACAATTTGCTTAAAATGTTTTATTGTATAGTCAGACAAAGTTTAGACCGATATTACCGACGCACTTTTACCATTTTAATGGCAAATGGTACATGCCCTAGCTATAAGTTTTTTGGAATTAAAATTAACAAATTTTTGATAAGCAACAATTTGTCATTGCATTGGTTTTGTTTCAATATAGAACTTGCATTAGAAAGGTAAACAAATTTTCAACTAGTTCATGAAGACAAAAATGCAAAACGTAGAAAGATAAATAAAGATAGACTGTTATTGAAAACAGAATATGAATCAGATTATAAAAACAGAACACAATGACAGAATTCAAAGCCAAACAGCATACAGTGTATATAAACAATATTAACATACCTCATACTTAATATACTGAGGGAAAACTACATAACAATTCCTTAATTATCACATAATAACCTTCCAACAGGTCAATGTGCACATTTTATGAATAAACGTCTTTATCTTATTTTTACTTAACCAATATGCTAAGGAACTATTAACAAAAAAATGTCATACTTTTGACTGTTGATAAAAAATAATCAAGATTAATAAATTAAATTAACTAAAAACAAGCAACAGGATGTATACATGCAACGGTTATATTATTTATGAGCTAAATACATTAAACATGTTTAAATTACAGGTCACCGTAACAATTACATATGTTTTTTACATGTATATTCACGCGTTGAACCTTGAAAATTCATTTGAGCAAGTAGGATTGAGTTAGTCACACAGTTCCACATGGATGCCATTTGATGCAAAATTATTAGATGATGTTGTATTGCATTATTGACCGTAAAAAATTTAACTGTTCATGAACATTAAGTGCTTATCAGATGTGGAAAGTTCAATTTTACTTACATCATCTGATTTAGCTTTTTTTTCCTTCTTATCCTTTTTCTTCTTTTCGTTCTGTGCTTCCACAACAGGTTCGGAAGCGGGTTCCGATACGATGGGTGCTTCTATACTTTCAGAAGAGGGTGACATATCCCGAAGTTCTGCCTAAAAACCAATTCATTACATTTTATATATCTAGAGTAGAATATTATACTAAAGTTATAATAATTTGTAAGAATCTAAAACCTTTTTATATTGAATAACTTTGTAATAGCATAGTATTATGATATTACTAAGTTACTATACAGTATAAAGAAAAATTATGGTATTACTATGTTACTTATTCAGTAAAAAGAAAAGGTTTTATATTCTTCAACAACTTGAGACTATTGAAAATAATTTTCATTTCCTGCTTCAAACACTTGATGATAAATACCACATGGTGACCTCAAATTAAACTACACTAAAATTACAACTATTGTATTTGACACCATATTATGTTAATAAATTTTAAATACCCAAAATACTTTTCTGTAACCTGTAATATTAATCACAATTGAAATTATCTGAAAAACAAGAAATCTACATTTGAAAGCGAAAACAAGAAAAGTGAAAGTAACATGAATGTCATGGTTTAAGTTATTTAGGCAATTGAAGTAAGTGGCTACATTTACTGTATGATAATTAAATATTTATACCTCACATAATATTTATGCACAATTACGCTGAAGTACTTAAAATTTTTTATTTTTAATAAAGAATATGACAACTGTTTCCGAATTTCAAGTAAAAGTATTTAATATTTTATTATAAATATAAACCAGTAACATGTCCTTGAACATTCCAATAATGATGCATACGCGAAAATAATAAAATTGTTATTTGAATAAGCCCACATGTGGCAGTCATTAATACTATGCTTGTCAAGTACTATTTACAATTGTTATAAAACTTTGAATTATTGTTCAAGGCTGCTCAACAAAGGTTGAAATTAAGATATTCATGTGTATATAATAAATATAATGGATAATTCTCTCTTCACTACAATGACATAACATTAAAAAGATCCTTACCTCACGAAGAACACGCTGTAATTCCAATACTTTTTCTTGAAGTTCACGATCAATTTCAGACTGTGCCTTATCATCTTCTTTTACAACTTCCTTTTCTTCAATCTCTTCTACCTCTTTCTTTTTGGCTTCTTTGGCCTTTTTCTTATTCTCCTTAGACGGGCTCTTATCATCCTGTGCTTTAGATTTTTTCTTTGCACTCTTTACTGGTACTTTTTCCCATTCACCTTCATCATAATCAGCAGGTTTCTCTATTTCGACAACTTGTTTGCCCTTTTTCCCTTTTGGTTCAACATTTTCTTTCTTGATGGTTTTTGGTTGTTCGGGTTTTGTCACTTTCTCTTTAGGCTTCACAAGTTTCTCAGACTGTTCTTCTGTCTGCTTCTTCACCTTCTCTTTTGCTGGTGACTTCTTGGCAGTTTCAAGATTGCCATTTGCAGTTGCCTTCTGTAGATAACCAAACAATTGTATTTAAAACAAACATACAGCCTATCAAGGGACGGTTATAAATAAAATTGGCACCATAACACTGAGATTGCTATCAAGGCATTTATTATGAATCAGAAATAAATTTAGTAAATATAGCCTACCTTTTCCTTTGGTTTTCTTTTCTTATTGGAACCTTTACGATCATCCAATATTAATGGTAACTTATTAAATTGGGGCTGCTCGGCAGACTTTATTGAGAAAATAAATACTAAGACAGCACATATTAATACCACAGCAACCGCAACAGCGGGAAATAAGAATTGAGTATTGGAAACTTGGTTTAAAAGTTCCATTTTAGTTATATTATTATAACATATGTATTTCGTTAATGTTCATATAGAAACGTTGTGGTTACTGCGCTCAGCAATGACAAAGTCGTACAATTATTTCACCGCCGATAAAGAGTCCAAGACATGATGACGCGGCCGTGACGTGCACAGAAAATTTAAGACGTGCATGAAACAGAGACAAAAATATTTGCAGTGTCTCTGGTATATCCTCCGAAGCATAAGAACTATGGCTCTTTTAAACTATGATGTCAAGGTCACTAAAATATTCAAATTAGAAAAATTAAACTAAATATAAATACAGATATTTATTAAATTTTGCTTAAATTTATTTTTGATATGTAAAATTTCTAAGCGTATCTAAAAACAATTTAAGAGTATTTCCATTTTATTTAGTACCCATTTCAAGAGTATTTTTAAACCTAAAATTTTCACATCTTTCACATTTATTTTTTCCGTATAAATATATATATATTTTTCGTTGTGATTTATAGTTAAATGTTCTTGAATTAAAGAATAACGTTTAAAAGTTGAACACTGTTTTATGAAAAAATTGAGAAGATAATAAAAAATATATGTACCAAAGCAAAATTTTAAAAAATTTGACATATTCCGTACGAACAAATTCTTACACCAAAACAATCAACACTAAGTTTTGGAAAGGTAAGGTTTCAACTCTAATAAAAACCATTGTAATTTATTACGTTTAGCAGTTTCATCTTATTTTTCTTTTAAATATTAGTTACTTAACATTATATGAATACATTTAATTTTCAACATATGTAAAATGTATTTATTAATTACTTATTATACATCATTTACTACAAATGTACTAAAATGTAATATTCAACAAATCCATTATTGAAATATAATTTATGAAAGTCGGTAATTATTAGTGTTTTTTTTTCTTTCGTACAATCACATAGATTTTTTGTCTTACAAAGGCGATTGCTAAGAAAATAATACGCATGTTTTGCATATTATACTTAGTATTCTCGGTTTTGGCGATCTCGTAAAATAATAACGCGTATATTCATATTTTACGCGATCGCAAACACGGTCACTTAAAAAGAAAATCATAACATAACCTATTTCAGCTGTCAGTCAACAAAAAGACACATGAAAATATTTCTTAATTGTTTAGATTTTGTAAAATATGTCTGAAGAACATGCTTTAACCTCAGGGAGACGGAAGAAGAACAAACGAAAAAGAAAACACTCTAAACATAATATTGATACATCAAAGAATAAAAATGAAATGGATGAAATTAAGGAAGAAAGTGCACAAATGGAACATCCAGATTCTGATAATGAAACGGCACCCAAGAAGAGAAAAAAAAAGAAGAAACCTGTTGTTGTAGAAACTGACAGTAATGGTAAACGAATTGGTAAATCAATTCGTCAAATGAAGAGAGAGAAGTTTGCCGAAAGGCAAGTAGAGGCCCAAGGATTAGCAAAACAAGCTCTGAAACAACAGTGTATAAGCTATCTATCTCAATGGAAGCACGATAAAACAAATTGGAAATTTATGAAAGCCAAACAAGTTTGGTTGTATAAAAATAAATTTTCACCAGAATTGATACCTAAAGAAAGTTGGCCATTATTTCTGGAGTATTTTTCTAGCGCTAATGGCAATATTAAAAAAATGCTAACTGATGATGCCAACATAATTATTGAACAAATGGAAAAATGGCTTGAAAAAGAGAAAGGTGGAAGCCCTGCAAATGCTGAAGACAAGGATGATGAGGATGAAATTAAAGTAGATACTTCTGAAGCGGAGATAAGCAAACCTAGTACAATTGCTTACAAACGGGCTAGAGATATAATACAACATATCCTGGATTAATTTACAGATGTAAATGTGTATTAATTATAACTTTGATAATAAAGTAATTTTTAAAAAATTTTTCTTATTTATTTCTCTAATAAATTGTTAAAAAAGTAAAGGACTTTTCATCTACTAGCAACGTCTATGCAAAAACTCAAGTTTAATTCTTGTGTACTTGAGCATGGAAAAAAATTAGGAAAAACTAAGAAGAAATAAATAAAATTTAACGCTTGGTCTGGTAATTTGTGGAAGTATATTTTTGGCAATTGAAAAGAATGATTCTGATTTTAAAATCATTTGTATTACTTGCTTCTCACTTCATAATTTGAGTAGTACATGAATTTACTTTTTATTTTACACAATTCAATAAAAGTCTGCTGTAATTGCTATTTTTTAAAAAAGGTGATTTTATGTTTCCATACCTAGAAAGGAAAAACGGAACCTTTAATCAACCTTTAGTCACGGCCGATTTTCTAAGAAACTATGTGATGAATGAACTTGAAATTTCACATAGCCATCCACTTATTAAAGTACTCAAAAAAATTTTTTTTTCATTTCCTATGTCATGTGAAAGGGCTTGTTATGGCAAATACAAAAATATTTTTTTGTAATTTTAAATTGGATATCTAAAAAATATACTATAAAATATGTGACAATAGCATCCCTGTTCTCTTTTTTCCAAAAGTACCAAATCATGAAAAAACACTTTTGGTAAAATCTCACTAGATGATTGCAGGAAAACTATACCTAGTGACTATCCTAGATTTTATAATTTTTGAAACACAAATCATAGTTTTATGCCTGTGAAAGTTACAACAGGCAATATAATTACATGCTCAAAAATTAAATAGTGTAACAGAAATACTATGTAACCTTAAATATTTATAAATGCCTAAATGTGTACGGAACTTTCATAATGCGAGTCCTATTTGTACTTGACAGTTTTTTGTGCTTTATATTTGAAAAGTTGTTTTGATTCGGTGAAAAAGATGGTTAAAAAACTTAAAAAAGTCAGATTATCATTATTTGGAAGGCATGAAATTCTAGAAATTGCCCTAAATTTATAAATTAATTAATTGGAAACAAAATTAATCATTACTGTTTATTTGTGTTCAATATTTTTGTGCTTAATGTTTATCTAGTCATTTTGATTTGGTGAACAAGACAGTCTACTGAAAATTCAGGGCAATTACCAATATCAAGCTGGCATGAAATTCTGGAAATTGCCCTAAATTTATAAATTACGTTTTCTAATAATTATTTTGATATGATAAAATTTTTTGTTTCTGTGAATCATAATTAAGTTGAATTGAGTGCTGGAATCAATACTGCTACACTATACAAACTCGCAATGTACTTAACCCCAACTTATGTCAATTCAGAGTTAGTATTTTTTCATCCTTTCACTCACTTCCATAATGCCTAAGCATCACATATCAATATATAAGCATGACATCGGGCTTGATGTATTTCACATACAAATGCACACTAGTCAATTACTATAAATACTGTAAACGTACATATTTCATTTTATTTTTTAACTGCATTTTCCCTTAAATTTGGAACACCATAGAGACGTCATTGAACTCTTAAAATCAATGACTCCATTGAAATACAACCAATATGCTGTTTAAGATGGGGATTTTGAACCAGCACCACTTTAAAATCTTATGACCATTTCAATATTAATTCAAGGTTTTGAATTCAATGAATGAATGGAATTCTGATTTTAAAAATGGAATTTCGTGCAAATCGAACGTACGAGAGCTGATCACTTTTTATTTGGAGAGAAGAAAATCTCGGCTATCAAACGTCATGAAATCCTTCACTTCAAATAAATAAAATTGGCTCTGTATTTTTAATTTTATTTTAAGTTTATATTTAATTTATAGATTTGTTAAGTCTATATTTACAAACGCAAAAATTCTTGGAACCAAATATCCGATTTGTACACAAACCTGTAGGTCTCTGATTTTCATAATTTCTTATTTATGTTATGCTTCCTGGTCCTAACTGTTATATAATTCTGGGGAACTATTGCGACTATAAATAGCATGAAATTAGTACGATTTATTCTGCCATTGCAAAATAGTGTTTACTAAGAGCAATACTTCAATTTGTTTGTATTGTTTATTGTATGTCTAACACGATCAAACTTTTTTAAGTCCGCAATGGGACAATTAATGAACAGAAACAGAAAGAAAATAGTATTATTTTGTATTTTTTCTGTTAAATATTGTTTATACATAAAGATATGTAGTAATCATACTTTCCCTGGAATATGTTTTAATTCATAGAATTGTTCTCATGTAAAATTTGCAAAATAAGTATGTTAATTTATCATCATATATATTAATACGCTAAGGTTAAGATGTTACACTCCCTTTTTAGAAAAAACCTCACAACTAATCCACATAAATTATATATAATTTTATAGATAATTGCTTGCTCTACCGGCATCCACAACTAAAAAATTTATTATTGCTATTGTTTTTGCAAATTAATTATATACACAAAACAGCAATGCTGCCATCTAATGGCTCAACGTCAATATGGTTGACGGTCGGTAAAATTTTTGTTTAATTTCAAATCCACTCACGTATAAATAAAGTGGCGCTTTAGCTCAATGCTTTTGATACTTGCGCCTCTATATGTCAATTTTAGTAAAATAGAATAAATAATGCGAAGACTTCGCACGGGTCACGCTAGTTAACTTTTAATCTTGTCACACCTAATTCACTCCTTAAAGTGTTTAAATATACCTACCCATCTCTTTTGTGCGTTTTAATTTTTTATTCCAATTTTCTATATTCATAATTTTTTATTAAAAAATACATCAAAAACTTCCATCTCATTGATTTATTTATTTACTACTTTATTAATATACATTACAATACAGATGGCATTGTGGAGAGTGCGAGACACGGGAGTAGGGCAGTTTTCTTTAAAGCGGGATATTTTATTATTTTGTGTAAGTCTGTGGAACAATGGGACATTTAGTCCTAAAGTCAGACTATCCCAAGAGGGAAATATGATCACATTATATATGGCCTATATTCATGTTAAATATGAACATTGGTAGTTATTTTTACATAGTAATCTGCATGAAGTCTGGCCTAACCCAGAACTTAATCTAATCAAAATCTAATAATGATTTGTAGTATCATCATCTTAACAGAGCAATGGTGTTGGGCAGCATAACACTGTACGGGGTTTTACAGCATTTTAATGTAACATGGCATAATTTATTCTCACGGTGCTATCTATCCATTGATACGAGGGATTTTTTTTCTTAATTAATAGTTCCGGAAATGCAACTACAGTAGAATGCACTATATTTGAAAAAAAAAACAAACAACTATAACAAACTAATCTTTAAACTGACATCACTCATGAT
This sequence comes from Druceiella hillmani, assembly GCA_039881145.1. Lineage (NCBI taxonomy): Eukaryota > Metazoa > Arthropoda > Insecta > Lepidoptera > Hepialidae > Druceiella > Druceiella hillmani. The sequence continues at coordinate 11,856,151 of JAYKKI010000059.1, read as the reverse complement.
GTTTTGCAAATAGGGCGTTTTGCTATCTAACAGTGAATAATGTCACCGGCTTGTGATTTTGTATATTCTTTCTGTATTATATTTGTTAATACAGTATGGCTATTTACCATACCAACAGTAATGTTGAAGGGTAATACCTAAAAAAACATACCATGGGATTGAGCTGAAAATTATTATTTAACTTTTACATGCCTTTGACAATTATAAACATTGTTTGCAGATAATATAAGCAAGTTTTCCTAAATAATTATCACTTTATTATGGTTAACACCAATAACACAAATATGGTTTAACAATTTAAAATCAATAAAATATGTAAACCTAAATCTTCATTTCCAATTAATTCTTCGCTTCGACAACAGTTTCTTCTGCCACAAATTGATCCACCCATTTGCGAAGTTTATCAGCATCTTGAAGGCCAACGAGACGGTGTTCGACTTTTCCGTTTTTGATTGCCAAAAGAACAGGGACTGATGCAACTTCATAGTCGAGAGCTAAGTCAGTATGTTCATCAATGTCAACTTTAGCAAGCAATACTTTGCCTTTTGATTCAGCGATTACAGACTCGAGGCGAGGTGTGAGAAGCCTACATGGGTTGCACCAGCTGAAATTCAATTTTAGGGTCACTTTAAAAATAATAATGAACTAAAAATAAATAAAAAATGGAAGTTAAATATCAAAATTGCATCCGTAGCTTTTCTCTATAATTCTTAATATGTTGTGTCGTAATTAAAATACATACAACTTTAAACTTATTAGAACAATGGACAAAATTTTAGGCTTAATTAGTGTTAATGACTGGTCAATTGTTTTATTTCAAAATAATAATTAAATGCTAAGAGCATTATTAGCCAATGGCATGAAAATATTTAACTTTGTAATAAATATTTCTCATTACAACACAAAAAAAATTTAAAATTTTAGTATAAAGTTGAAATTTTATTTCACATTTCAAAGTATTATGGCATTTTAAGGTAGACAAATGTAATCAGTCAAGTATGTATTGCTAACACTTCAAAATATCACATGGAATAAAATGCCAGTCTTATCTATCGTAGTTCCATATCATGGTTATTGTGCTTAGATTTAGAGCTTTAGATGCTGATCTCACTTTAAATATCTTAAGATTATTTAAATATCATATATGTTTTCCTTATATTTTTAATTTTATCCAACCATTTATCAAATTTTATCCGTAATTCTTTTAAAACTTTTATTTTATCCAATATATTTAAAATAAAGATAATAAAAACCTTTTTTATTTGGCCCGTAACGTAAATAAAAATCTTGTTTGAGCAAATGCATAAAATTAAAATGTTCATAAAATGCTATCTTTCCTGGAACCAATCAAAATCAATGACTTTGTATATATTAAAAGAGATATATTAGACTTTTATGAAATTAACAAAAAAGTGGATTTAGGAACGGCTAACATGCAGACCATAAAGTGAGAGAGTATAAAAAGAGAGTTGTATTGAAGACAAGATAATTACTCGTCTTTTGAAAACAACTTTTAGAGCATTTATGATGTCTAGTAATAGCATTGTTGAAAATCAATTTATATATATGTTTGTGTGAAAACAGAAAAATGATGGTCCTTTAGATAACCTACGTGTCATACTCATTGACGGGTCTCTCGAAATAGTACTGTCGAGAACTGAAACTACTTTGATAACTATAGGAAATCGTTACCGCTTGATCTGTTAAAAACAAGTAATTATGAGTCATGTTGGCAGTTATTTTGTCATTATGAAGAAACCATTCATTTTCTCTCTTGCAGAATGAGTACTGTTTTTGTTTCCCACGTCAGCAATTGAACGGTTGATCTGGATCATGTTACTTTTATAATTCACAAGTTTAATTCCGGCTAGAAAATCCATTTTCAAATTTCCATTTATATAAAATGGATTCACAAAAGTTGCATTAAATTTATTTTAATACACACGGTTTAGCACGATGACTCAATAAACAACATTATTCTGCTATGGTAATTAGTACCTCGTGTTGACGCACTACTTTTATTGTAGAAAAAAAGTGATGTACATTTCTACTTAGGTAATAAAACTGCTATAGTACTAGTTTATCGTGTTAATGTAGATGTAATTTTGGGGTTACATAAAAAAAATATGTTTTTTTCTAACATAATCGGTGCCGCTTTTATGGAAATAATTCATTGTCTGTAATGATTCGTTTTAATTTAAGGCAATTAGAACATAATTGTTCCGTTCAGAAAATTATGTTTTGCAAGACGCCAGTTCAGTCAATGAATATACGTGTTTATAAGAGACTAATCCTATTTAAATGATGTAATATTGTTATTAATGATGTCAAAGCACGATTTAATATTTTTACACTCAGAGGTATATGATTATGAAATTGATTTTTAAGAAATAAGTAATATTTTATTAGATTTTTAAATATATACTTACGTAGCGAAGAAGTCGACAATTACAGGGATTTTACTGTTTTTCACTTTTTCGTCAAAATCTTTCGGCGTTTGTATTTTAATTATTGAATCTCTGTTAACGGAGGACAAAGTTATTGTTCTACTAATATAACCAGCGCGTAAGCAGCTTAGTGTTTGTCTTAAGATTGTTGGAGAATTCATTTTGATCGTGTTGCGTAGAAAGGAAAAACTATTATGAAGAAAATCCTAATCAGCTGTTGACTGAAGTTAGAAGGAAATGAAGGTTAGTTTTGACTATACCATAAGACCATAAATAACAAATTTAACTTTTTATAAATTATCTAATAAGTTTCGTTATGGCTCACTCTTACATATTTCATTGATGCGTCAATAATGGAATTGAATAAGTTGAAATAATTTGTTTTAACTTACTTTTATTTGTATATAATGAAGAATTTATATTTTATATACAATAAATAAAATTTTATGTAATAAAAAAGGTTTATGTTACTGGAATAATTTATTGCACAGAATAGATACGGATACTTTATTGCATAAAGAAAATAAATTCTATGTCTATGATCCTTTCGTCAATGACGGACGAAGCGTCATAGGCTGTTGCAGCGTGTCATATTCTTTTAGTAACGATAAATATTTGATATAAATATGTATTCAAGCGACGATTATAACGAGGTAACGATTATAATGAGACGACTAACTTTATCGAATGTTATAAATAGTGTACTTTCTTGATATTCAGTATTAATATAGTTAGGTTATTTTTTTATGAATTTCTCAACAATGGACTATGTTTTGTTTTGTGAAAGTAAATATTAAGTGGAATTACTTGTTAACTGAATAAAGTAACCTTCGTATATTATAACTGTTGTTTTCTGTAAATTGCACCTTAAAATAAATACTTCCGATGCGCTTTCTGTCAATCGTAGCCAGCTACGGCTACGATTGCCGGAAATCTTGAATGGTAGAAAGACATATTTACATGTATTATTTTATGTTTACAGGGCGGTTATGAATCTTATGGAGACTATGAGCCTCATACTGGAGACCCGCAGTACGATCTTGAATATGACAGACAATACTACAAAATGCCTGAAATGGTCTGTATATTAATTTAGTATTAAGTTGTGATTTTCAGTTAAGAGGTTAAAATTTCTCCATTAAAATTTGTATTGTATTAATTTTGTGTTATATATACTGTGGTATTAATGATGAATAGAGAAAATTTAATTTCCACTAAACATGTTATTTTGTTTCAATTACAAATTGAAACTTAAGTTTGTGTATTTTAGTTTATATTAATATACTGCTTATTCTATAATCCACAGGTCAAGAAATTCTTAGTGTACTTCCGTAATGTTATCAATGAAGGTATGACATATGAAATATTGAACCTTTATGAAAATACCTTCCCTAAGTTGACTGAGCAGTACTTTGAGAAAACATCTTGGCCAGATGAGAACGAAGTGGCTCCAGTAGTTGATAAAGATACAGTAAGTTTGTTTTTATTATGTATTTTATTCATGATAAGTTTATAATTGCTGTACTGTAATACAAGTTAATGTAAAATATTAATGTATGTAAGTAAGATAAGTTTATAATTGCTGTACTGTAATACAATAACTCGAACTGTGAGCAGATACATAAAGAGAGGAGGTGCAATTTCATGCTTTCAAAAATCAGAAAAGTAATTTCTGTATTTTAACTTTGATTTAGCATTAAGATGTAAATTGTTGCTATTTTACAATTCCTATAGAACTGGCATTGATAAAATCCTTAAATCAAAAGAAAACCTTTGTAATCTAAGTAATATTTGATACTCAATAATAGATATTTTTGACAATTATTATGTTCATTGCAAAATTTTGATGTATTGAGCGTGTGCGTGCGTACGTGTGCACGTGTGTGCGCATATGTGTGTGTGTGTATAGCTATCAAATTTTGTTATAATATGAAACAATTCCATCATAAATGTTGATGAAGGTATATTATGAAAAATATGAATTTGCCTTATGAAAATGCAAAAGAGGCAAATCAAACATCAATTTACCTGTGCATTAAATGGGTCTATATTTTATGAAATAAATTGATTAGACGAATTTTTAAGAATTAGTAGAGTCATAATTTACTATTTAACTGTTTTAATATTTCAATTAGGTATTCTTGATCTTATACAAAGAGTTGTATTTTCGAGACATCTACGCCCGTGTCCCGGGAGGACCAAAACCGGAACAGCGTATGCACTCCTTCTTCAATTACTGTGATCTCTTCAACTATATTCTGTCTGCAGAAAAGCCGGTTCCTTTGGAACTCCCTGATCAGTGGTTGTGGGAATTGATTGATGAGTTTGTCTATCAATTCCAGTCATTTGCTCAATACAGGTTAGTTTTATTATATGATATTTTAAGTAATCACATTATTAAACTGTGCTACAAAGTTTTATTATTGAATAATGAAAACTGTTTTTAAGTATCACTTAAGGTTTAATGATAAGTACTAGTTGGTCGGTAATATTTAATTGGTTAACTTTTTTGATGAGAAATATTCAAACCAAGTTTGTGATATAATGAGGTTAGTTGAATTAGTATTAAATTGTGATAGTGTCATACATTTAATGTAGTTCACACATGAAAGTTTTGTCTCACTTTACTCCAGAATGCTTGTATTAATTTTATATGCCTATCATTTTTTTAATAATTAGTCGACCATTCCATTATGAATGAACTGAAATCTAAGTGAATATATTCTTCAAAACCAATAAATCAAGGAAATGTTGAATTTTTCATTACCACTTTTCTTCAAATGTTTTTGATTCTGGGACTATATCCTGAACTGAATCTATAACCTTCCATTTTGCTTAATTTTTTTTTAAATTGAATTTAACTTCAATTTTATGGAGAAAAATGGGACAAGTATACTCTTTGTTAAAGGTTAAAAAATATTATTGTGGTTGATATTGATAGAATATATGTTTGCATTTATTTCCTGACATATAACAATTACCTGTATATAAAGTAAAATTCCAAGAATTCCAAAAATTCCAATTCTTGGTAAGTTAAATGATGCTTGTCGATAAGGTAAATTGCGCGTTTTAAGTGAGACTCATCTTAAATGAATTAAAAAAAACCTGAAAATATATCCAATCCCTTCTATAATCCCTTCTATGAGCTCTTGATTTAAAATATGACAACTCTGGAATTCGACTGGATGTTAGCTAAGATAATTAATTTGAAAATCGAAATAATTTGAGAATCGAAATTGTGTATGCGCAATTAAAATAAAAATAAGAGTTAGATCTCTATAAAAGCCCCACTTAAAAGGTTTTTGTCAGGAGACTTGGCCTAGATTATAGGCCCCATGATTGTAGTCATATGATATCACTTAATAATAATCACAGATAAATCATCCGGCAACTACATCGTATCGTTTCATAAAAATTATTTGTAACTATGAACATACACTTATTTATTTTTGAATATTTATAAATTAAAAATAATACAACAATTTAGTTATACAAATATGGTTTTAGATGGAAACTCAAAGTTTTATCAAGTTTATTATCTTAGTTCAACTGTTTTATTTGTCATTGTAAATTATTTCCGTTTAATGTGATGAGTGGGTTTTAAATGATATGTTTGTATTTTTTACATTTCTAGAGATTGAAATTTTCATATCTATTTCAGATCACGAACATCTAAACTGAGTCCAGCTGAAATTAAAATGTTGAAGGATCAAACACAAGTCTGGAATGTGCTGTGTATTTTGAACGTTCTCCACTCTTTAGTGGACAAATCAAACATTAAGCGTCAACTAGAGGTAAGTTATATTTTTTCCGTTATGTTTATATTTATGAACTTTTTTCCTATGCCTTCAAATTGCATTTTCAGTTTGTCTTTCATGTAATACATGCTTTTCTTGAATAATAGAAGGCTCATGCCATTTACTGCTGATACTCGATAATCTTAGTTGTCGGTTCAAATTTGTGAAAATGCTAAGTAATATGAACGAGAAATTTATCATATATTTTTTTATATGCAAATTATTATGTGATTACATTATTTCATTCATTACATTGATTTATGCAAGTTATTGCCTAATATAAAATATGATTATCTCATTACCACGTGGATTAAATTTCAAATAGAAACTAGTCGAAATAAAAGATAATAAACAAATACTGGCAATAAGATTACAAATATTTATGTAGGTTTCTATATATTTGATAATGGATGTTTCCATATTAATACTATATTTCATCTCTCTTGTTATTATGAAATCAAAGATATATGAAAGTAGCAAATCGATAATAAGATAATAAGCAAATCGTGCAGATTCATATTTTCATCAGAACCTAATCCACTTTTTTATTTAACTTTGCGGCGCTTTTTGGTAAAGTAAATCAAAGGCTCTTGGTCTCATTATTTTTAATGTTCATTTTTTGTCACAAAGCGTCAGTACATTTTATTTTATCCTTGTAAAATATGTGTATAGGACCTAATAACAAAAAATGTTTGCCATCAGATCATAAACACATCTAAAAACATTAAAATTACTTACGTATTCCATCATATGGCTCAAACGCATACATCTAATGATCCAATTCACCATTTACTATGCGCTACCAATGCAACACTGTTTTGTGGCATGCAATAGCGCACACTACGGTGCAAGCTACCGCCGCCTGAAAAAATTCATAAGTTTTTAAATATCTAATTGGCAAAACAATATTAAAATAAATAAATATAAATACAAGGTAAATATTTCTCGTTTAATGCCACTAAAGAAAGGAGAAGTCCTGAAAGTTGAACATGAAGTTCTGAGAAAAATTTCGATGTGCTAAAAGTTTTTTGTATAAGGATTTTACTAAAATTTTCATTCTAGCTATATCAACGTATTAATTTACTGTTCAAGAAAAATTAATGGAAGTATACTATATTAATATAACTACAAATATTACGTTCCTTAATAGGTATATGCATCTGGTGGTGACCCCGACTCAGTGGCTGGAGAGTTTGGACGTCATTCTCTCTACAAAATGCTTGGTTACTTCTCCCTAGTTGGACTCCTTCGTTTGCATTCATTGCTTGGCGATTATTATCAAGCTATAAAGGTAATTATTATTCATTCTGAGATATGTGGTTATACATTGTTATATTTAATTTTCAGTTTGAGTATATTCAATGGTATATTTTTATATATTATAGCTTATTAGTAATATCTCATAGTAACGCAATAGGTGGGATCAGCAGGCATTACTTAAAAAAAACTACGTAAGTGGGGTAATTATAGATTTATATACAAATTTAATTCAAGTATATAGATTAAAAGGCTTATTTGTTACCAAGAAAAAAAATATAGAAATATATGTAGAAAAGCTTTATTTATACGATTCTTTTCGTTTAGGATTTCATTAACGATGAATACATATCTGTTTGTTTGAGGTCTCGAGCAGTTTAAATGCAAATTAGTAAACAAGATAAAATACATTATTTCTAATAAGTATATACGGTGTCTGGGAACAGATGTCGGACAAAGAAAGACGCTATTTGTTGGCTGTAAAGAAATAAATTGTCGATAATTGAGTTCAAAAAATATTACACATAACTCTATTTAACACACCCAATACATGTCCAAAGTGTGGTTTATCCGCAGTAGCGATGTCTTCAGAACTGTTCGTGAGTTATTCCCCGAAGCGCCTCTGAACAATGTGCACAAGTATCATATATACGAAAAAGATGACAAATATTTATGAATCTTATTTTCAATTTTCTGAAAAAAAGTCATCTTTTAAATTTTATTATAAAGACACTGAACTATTATTCAGTCAAGGAATAACGTCATTCTTTGTCCGACCCTCATTCTCTGACACCGTGTATTAATCTACTAGTATACAGTATTTGACGTGAAACATGTGCATACACTCAAGGTAGCTCGAAACTGATTGCTATGTTTGTAAAGTGTTGTATGGGCAAAACTGTGAGAAAGCAGACAACAAATTACGAAACTTCAAATTTACGTAAATCGGGGTATTACTGTAGTTCAAACTTTTCTTAGATATTCAGGAGTATAGAAATTTAGAACTAAAATGCTAATTTGTATTCCGATCGGATTTATGTTTCCCGAGGCTGAGATGTTAAAAGTAGTGTATTTTATAATATTTCTTAATTATTTGTTTATTCTTTTTCAGGTATTGGAAAATATTGAGCTCCACAAGAAGTCCCAGTACTCCCACGTGCCAGCCTGTCAAATATCAACATCCTACTACGTGGGCTTTGCATACATGATGATGCGTCGTTACTCTGATGCAATCCGAACCCTCTCATCTGCACTGCTTTATGTGCAAAGAACTAAGCAGCTATTCTCTTCGCGCTCTTATCAGAACGATCAGATTAACAAGCAAACTGATCAGATGTATAATCTACTTGCCATTTGCTTGGTATTGCACCCGCAGTGCGTGGATGAATCTATCCAGCAGGTAAGAATGTGCTATGGGACAGGTGGTAATTTGTGCAACACATGTAATGTTTAATAAAATAATAGAATTAATAATTCTTTCTGTCTTCACTAATAGAAATATGCAATTTTGTATAAATCCGTTTCAATATTGCAATTTAAGTAAATTTAGTACAACTTAAGTTATATTTTATTTTTTTATTAGCAAGAGAAATTCATATGATTTGCGCCATTTGGAAAAAATTTCACTTCAAAATTTGTTATAAATTGATGTAATGTAACATTTTCTCATTTACCATTTCATTTTTATTGAAACAAATTTTAATTACAACTGTACTTTTAAATTATTATATCGAAACGTTTTTTTCCGATGGGTGTTTTATGTTTTAAATAGAATAAAATTTCTTAAAATGCACTGATCAATATTCTAGTGTTAGAATTGTGATTGAGTCATAAAGTGTTTGAAAAAATCTATCATCCTACAAATCCAGTTAATTGGATTACATCTTTCTTTCACTGTGGAAAGTGTTACCATTATTTATGAAATATATTAATTTTTTATATACTTACAATATTTTTGTATAACAATACATAAATCGATTTATGCTTTTAACTTTTCCAAAGAAAATGTCATTAAAATCACTCTGTTTTGCTCCAGCAAAAAAGGAACCAGGACTTTAATTTGTTTTAAACATGATATATATTAATTATTTACTATTTACTTTTTTTAATGGTTTAATTATTTGTTCTATGCTTTAACATAATACTTATAGTAAACCATCTATATAATTAATTAACAATACTGTTTAACTTGTTTGTACATTTTTATATTGTCTACATTACCTTCATACATTAATTTAATGTAACTATAATGGTTATAAAACTTTAACTCAAAAGTGCATTCAGCGCAATTAGTCTCCTTACATTTAAATCTTAATTCCTTATTATCCTACATTCTAAAAATATATTATATATTGTATGTTCATCTAGCAATAATAACATAGTGAAAGTTTCATGTCAATCGATAAGTTGTTTTTATGACAAAAAAACAAAAATTTTGTTTTTATAAAATTAATGTGGTAAAATTGGTTGATAAAAACAAATATAGAAGATACGTTACTTGAAAAAGTCTATATATCAATTTATAAAATGTAAATCAAAAAGTGACTGCATTGACTATTGTTTTAAAAAAGGAGTTAATTAATGTGAACTTTTATAAAAAAATTTTAATCAGTAAAAAGATAATATTTCACTGTTTTGTCAAAGATTACATAGGCATTCTCGTCCATGTAAAATATAATTTCTGCACAATTGGGAAGTGAATTTTATACATTTCATATTATATTGTCTACAATCGTCTACTTATATACTCTAAATCCATATGTCAAATTCTCTAATGACGTTGACAAAAAAATTTTTAAATTCTCTAAAATTAAAACTAATTTTAAATGTGTGTTTTTCATTGCTTCAATAGTCTCTTAACAGTAGAATTCAGATATGATATGTTTTGAACATCTAAATGTTATTACAGTAAAAGTGTAGTAATTTTAATGACATAATTAAATGACACCTTTCTTATTAAAAATCAGTTACGTCATTGTTTCGTCATTTATAGATTTTTCAAATCTGATCAATTTATGTATATACACCATGTTTGTTTTTTGCTGGCCATGATTAATGTTAATATTTCAATCAAAATATGTTTCAATATACGTGAATATGGCGAAATATTTCAATATAGTGAATACGACGTCATCCGATTGTTTCAAAAAGGTGTTAAATTTGATTGTAAATAAATTCAACTTCTTGAAAAAAATTGAAGACTAAAATAAAGAGTTAGATATGAACATGTTATGGTATTGTTAACTTCAAAATCATACTGCATAGTCGCAGAACAGAACTTCCAAAATATACACTAGCTAAAGTAGAATTTTTACTGTAATAATTATTTAGATTACAATGTAATAGGAGTAGACCACTTACCAAGTAACGTGTGTAAAATTATGAAAAAAAATTAAGATAGTAGAACTTAAAATAAACTTTCAGTAAAAATTGGTTTGAATAAGATATGTTGTGTAGTTTTTGAGACTGGGATATTTTCAGTACCGATTGCAGCAATAACTATGTTTTTTAATGTAATTGAGAAATAAAAACTTATAAGCTTAATATTGTTGCGTGCTAAGAAAACTTTCATGCGTGAGTCTGACTCGCATTTGGCCAGTTTTTTTAATTATAAATTCAAATAATACGGGTTTTCTATAAAAGACAAACATAAAAATTTTGAATTCTTTTTGTAAATCTCGTTGAAAAACGCAATTTTTTTCTTACATAATTTTGTTATGTATGTAATGCTTTACCAAGCATTAACCTAGAAAGCAGTTAATTCTGTCGCTTTTCTTCGTTTTGAATTATAAATATTACTATAAAAATATTGTTATTCCTTTTGAGGATAAATTTTATTTAGTCTATGTCAATCTGGTATAACATAACTTTTTAACAGTGAAAGAATTTTTAGAATTGATTCAGTAGTTTCCGAGTTTACATCTTACATACAAACAAACTCACACTCTTTAGAAGATTAGTATAGATTTGCAATAATACATAACAATTTTTCAACACAATGTATACAGGTGTTGCGCGAGAAGAATTACCACGAGAAGATGTACAAAATGCAGTATGGGGATCTAGGCGAGTTCGAGAGCTGCTTCACATTCGCCTGCCCCAAATTCCTTTCGCCTAGCCCACCGCCGATCGATGCAACCAATACCAACAATTACAGCCGGGACGCAGTGAAGTACCAGACCCAGGTGTTTATGGATGAGGTAAGAATTTATTTATTGCTCACATAATTTGAGGCTCAAATAATTCTTGTACTCTATTTTTCCATTTTAGTAAATACATTTACCATAAAAGAATTTAAATCAGGCCATAGTAGAAAACAAATGTTTTCAAGTTCCAAGGCATGAAAAAAAATAAGACATCTTACTTTGATTTTATATCATAACTTTTATGCATCCATGTTATTAAAATATAATTACAAATTTACTTGTTTGTTAACTTTAACCATTTCCAAAAATTATCCAATTTTAATAATTCTTTGGTGTTTTCTTAATAAAAACTTGTACAAGGATAATAAAATATATATTGTGAACAAAAATTATAACAAAAACTGAAATCAAGGTCACATCGTCATTTTTGCCGTCCGGTACATCCTCCGTATCAGCAAAATAATTGTTATCATCACTATTATCACTATCACTCAAAATTTGCATTACGCCAAATTGTGAGCGCACAACAAAGTCACTCCCACTATCACTTTCTTCACAAATTGAAAAACGATCATTTTCACTGAAATCATTTTCGTATTGCGACATTATGGGTTAAAAATTTTCTTTTTTTTTCTTTCGTAATTACTAATAATATTATAATTTGAACTTTATGTAACATGTAGAAAGACAAAAAATTAGCGATACGTGCGAGCGACCTCTCCTACTGCGCGTTAAACAGCAATTGATTTCGCGAGTGCCATTGCGCTCGTGGCAAATTTAGTTAGTATGCGCACAAGCGCGATGGTGCTCATCGGCACTCAAACGGTTATGATGAAAACTAAAGGGAAATAATATTGTAAAGGAATATATGTATGGAAGATTGAGTGGCTGAGTATATATGAGAGGATCAGGCTTGTGTAGTTTATGCAGACAGTGAGTACTCAAAAACTGAGAAATATGAATTGCCATAATTTTATATTACTTGTTGGCAAAAGACGATATTGTGAAAATTCAAATTTTTCTGTAATTTTGTACATTTGAGTTTTGCAGTTTTGATAATTAAGATGTTTAGTTTCTTGTATCTTGTAAAAATAATAGGCTAGTTATACAAGAAGATACATTTTTTTTATATTACTACGATGCAACTAGTTACAAATATTAATAAATTGTTTTATTATACATTATTGGTACACACTTTTCAATGCTAACAAACAAAAAATATATATGTTTACATATAGATTTATGTTATAAGTACGTATAAAATATAAAATGAAACAAAAAAATACCCACAAAACATCCCTTAGGGATGTGATATATAAAATTTTCAACTCATTGATTATCTTTTCAGATGACTATGAATATAGACACTGAGAATGCATATTGTATATTTATATATATTTCTTTAATAAAATTTTTTATCAACTTGCAGCTTATTGGCGATGGGTTAAGCAATTTAATGGGAAAGAAAAACAAACAAATTACATATCTGATAAATACACAAAATCAGTATTTAAATATAATGAATAAAAGTATAAATTAAACGTAGTGAAGACAAAACGCTGACTGTTAACTAACCAAATATGATCATGACTGGAGTTGATAGAAAAGAAAAAATCAAGATCAGGCCAATGCCCTTTTTAAATTTGTACAATAATTTTGTGGTATAAATGGTAAAAGATTCTTCATAGTTCCGTGCTGCGGTATCAAAAATTAAAAAATATAGCGATTACCAAATTATAAATAAAAATTGTGCAAGGAAATATGGAGAATCCTATAGGATTTAACCGTATGAGTGCCGACGACTGACAGTTGCTGTTTAGCAAGCGGTAGGGGAGGTTGCTCGTAAGCATCGCTAATTTTTTAACTTTCTACATGTTATGTAAAGTTAAAATTATAATATTATTAGTAATTAACTGGAAAAATACGATGTGACCATGATTTCAGTTTTTGTTATAATTTTGTTCACAATATATATTTCCATAATTTTCCTTGTACAAGTTTTTTACTTTATTATCCTTGTACAAGTTTTTATTAAGAAGACACCGAAAAAATTATTAAAATTGGATAATTTTTAGAAGAGATACAGTTTTTTTTCGACACAAGGGTAAATGACATCAAAAACAAAAGATTTCTTTGGCATTTTTAAGTATATATGAGTAAAAAACCATGCCACCAAAACAGTTAAAATCATATTCATAATTTTTTCTAAATGACAAATGTTAAAAGGTAGTTAATCATGTCACCCTCTCATCTCCAGGTGAAACAGCAGAAGATGCTGCCAACGATCCGTTCCTACCTAAAACTCTACACCACTCTCCCATTGGCCAAGCTAGCAGCTTTCATGTCGGCAGCTCGAAGTGGAGCCGCTGGAGGAGAACGAGACAGCGCACGGGAGCGTGCCGCTCTCGCAATTCATCTGTTGTGCTTTAAGCACAAGATGAAGAATGTCGTATGGACCAAGGGGCCTAGTGGACTGGATGGGAAGTTTCAGTCAGGATCGGAGGTTTGTTTTTTATTTAGAGGAATTTATTTACACACAATTCTAAACAAGTTGGTGTAGAAGTGGTTAAGATCAATTTTAGATTTTCAATATTACTTTATTTATGAGAGTACGTATATAAAGTATTAAAAAAATAATATTTGGCTTTATTAAAAAATTATGGAGAGTTTCATAATATGAAAAATTAATTTTGTGACAAATTTTGCTTAGAAAGTTGTTAACTTTCATATTAAATTAATTTACATATTACTAGCTTTGCTCACGGCTAATGCGGTTATATTTTTCTGGACTTATTTTTCTTATATAAACTTTTGCATCGAGTAGTTCTGTCTTAGCGTTCGGTTTGCGCTTTCAGACAACAGATTGTATACAAAATTATAGACTTCCCTTGAATACCATAAGTAATTCGTTTAGATATTCATAAATATGTGATGTAAATATGTTAGATCTTCAGGGAAAGCTATATGTAATTGCTTATAATCATTTACTTCTGTTGTACTAGTACGCTGGACTGGCTTCATAAAAAGCCCTATGAAGCAATTTGATTCTCCCCATTTTGGTGCTGATAGTTTAGTCCACATTACCAAGCGTCCCCGCAACTAATGTTAGACACGAGTGACAAAATAAATTCATAAAAACTTCAGTAGATTATAGTTGTATATAGCTTATTAAGTTGTTGATTTATTTATAGAAATAACCTAGCAAATAGCACGCTGATAATCAGTGTCAATAATTAAATGTTTTCTATAAGAATAAAATATAAGATATTTGTAAAAACACAATGCTGAATAAGAATTAATTGATTAGAATTATTGGCTATTCCAAATTTTCTGTGTCAAAAAATCCTGCATATTATAGTGTAGTCAATAATTTTTTATTGCTGCGTTCTGGCGGATTTCTATATATTTTGTTTTAATTTGCTCATATATGAAAGTAACTATTAAAATTATCTGATACCAACTATGAGCGAGGAATGTACTTAATCCTATGATACCAATGAGTATTTAATTTGATCTTATAAATCTGGAAAACATTTTATCATTTTAAATCTTTACCAGTGCCGTGTCTCAGTTTAATTCCATGGCAGGTTTTACCCTTTTAATTTTTTAAAGCTTGGCGGAATAATGACTCTACCAATAAACTTGCAGAAAGTATAGTCAAACCATTTCTCTGTAATAGAATAACACGTGCTATACCATCACGATTCAAAATGAAATCTTATGGTAAAGATTCACATGCTACTAAGCATTGACCATACTAAACTTTCCATCGATTTGCTCTAACGATAAATACTAATTTACTACTCTAATGTATACGACACATTGTATAGATTTTTTTGTTCGCGTTAGAGTCCGATATCGCCCAAAGTAAGTGTAAAAATTCATTAAATTCATCTTACAGTAGTTATTTCTTCCAATGTTATTATTTTACATTAGAATAGCAACACCGAGAGGGTGTTATACGTTTTCATTTTAATACAAATAAAAATCGTAAGCAGTGCAAATATTTTTAATTTCATTTATAAACTTAAGACAATAGAAAATATGAAATGTCGATATGTATCTCGTGTGTCAATACAATGAATTACGATATGATATATCCATACAAAGAAAAATTGTGGCATCTCGGGACATTGGTGGCGGCGCTTTAAATAGGCACAAAATATAACTGTAATTTTATATGGTACAACCAGTCCAGTGTACTAGTATAGTAGAGGTCAGTCTTTGTACGGCACTCTGTGCCACTGTTTGTTTATAGCACAAAACAAGTACATCGTCAATGGCTTGAAATATTGGTATCATTCATAATGGTTGGCTAACTGAATCTCAGAGGCTCTGTGTGTAAAGGAGATGAATCCTTAAAAATATTATTGATAGTTTACTTGATATTGATTGTGTAGTGTTGTGTATTTAAAAATGGCATAAAAATACTTCCAACTTTACTCAATTTATTTATATCTGCAAACTTCTTAAGAGTAAGCAAAACAAGATATTATCACTTGCTTTATTCTTAAGAGTAGCGTGAACTATTCATAAATAATACTTTGCAGAATTAGGTAGCATACATTTAATTGACTCTCAATAATGCTGACGGTACAATTACTCATATTATATATTGCCCTTAATTTTATGTAAGTTGCCACCTTATTATAATATTCACACAGCTATTAGGCAATTTATTTACAATCAACCTTATGGTACTTTATATAATAATAATGTAAATAATAAAAATAAGAATAATGTAAATATTATGGAGTTATTTACCTTAAAGGAGGCTTCGGACATATTGTAACACCGTAAAACTTTTATTTTAACAGGTATGTACATTAAAGTAAAGGCAGTGTAGGGGACAGTACACATTATGGCTGATTTTATAGATTATTTAAACATTTCTTTACATATTTTTGTAAATTTAGCCTTGCTAGTGAATTGAAATGAAAAATTTTTTGGGTACCTTATAAAAGTTGTTATGTATTAAATTAGATCCCAGCAAACATTGTTATATATACTGTCTCATAAAAATTATATTCCATTTGCAGAAATGTCAGTAAAGTCCGTACTCAAGAATTGAAGTTTGTCTCAGATTTGTATGTTACCAAATAATACTTTCGACTATCTAAAGAAGTATCAAAATTTATAATTGATCATTTGTGGCCAATGTTGAAAGTGACATGATGGATAAAACAAAATAACCTATAAAAATGCATCTTGTGTCATCCATAGATAAAGTACAAATCTGTCATTGTCGACGAAATAGTTCTGTCCTTTTTTTTTACTGGTAAAATTGTATGATGCTATTCTTTTTTTTAAGCCAATGAAAATTAACATTACTTGATCAAACAACAAAGGTTAAGATAAAGCCACTGTGATACAGCATGCCGATTTTTAAAGTGAACGTTAAGACAACAGTGATTATCGTGCGTTAGCTAACATATACCTTAAATAAAGTGAATGATACAACCTAGGGCTGAATATATATTTTCAGATTAAAATAAATGTTAAAATTGATTTTATTGCTTGATTTTCAGTTGGATTTTTATATCGACAATGACATGATACATATTGCCGATACGAAGGTTGCTCACCGTTATGGAGATTTCTTCATCAGGAAGATATTGAAGTTTGAAGAGTTGAACCGCAAGCTACATCATATTAAGATATAAGATGCAATACTTAAGTTATATCCACTATCTTGCTGGCCAACTTTTCTTTTTCCAAATTGAACAGTTATGGTTATACTGTCTTGACTAGGTGATTGTATTATAATTTTATAAAACATTCATAAATATATATAATTATAAAATAATGTGTTTTGTGTCATTTTAACGTTACAAAGAAGGAAAATAATGTTAAACAGCAGTCTTTTTACTCTGATATAATAAGAACTGTATAAAAGGCTAGCAATGCACACATTGGGCTTCACTACAATGGTTCTGTACAGTGCCGGCTTTACCTATGGTGCCGTGTATGCAGCACACACGGGTTAGGGGTCGCGGAGCACCACCTGCGCCCATGTTATGGCTGACACTGGGCGGCGGTAGCAAGGCATGCCACGAGCGGCTCTTTTAGACCTTGTCTAGAAGGAACGAAATCCCTACGAACTGACATGCAATTTTAAGTTTAATACTATGAAAATTGCATGCATTATTTATAGAGCTTCTTACTAAAGAGCTATGCATTACAAAACGCATCGGAATCACGTGTGCACAGGACACAACTTGGAGTGTGTATGTATGTGGACAAGGCCTTAAAATTATAAATAATTTAGTCATAATATTTTTCCACCCTCTACACAATAACTTTTGTATTGCTTAACATGAAATCAGGCTTAAAACAATTAATTAAAAATTATATTTGCCTCACCGCAACCAAAGTCCACATCTGTTTTGATTTGTTTGAAAAAATGCGATGCAGAAAATCATTGCAAATAGCTGTATTAGAATTAGATAAAATTCAAATTGCCAGGGACGTAGCATTTTCAAAGGTGTGTAGACATGTACCACATCTTGTGTATTACCACTACGCCGTAGTCCTGTAAAATTATACCTTGACAAAATGGATTAAGTGTTTATGTTTGAGTAAAAACGTAAATCAGTTTTTCTTTAGAAGTAAATCAGTTTTTCGTTTGATTTAAATGATATAAAAAGTAAGTATTGGTTATTAGTTATTACAATTATTACGACTTTCACCGAGGTCAGAGCTCATCAAAAATAAGAGTGAGAGTGATATCGAAGATATGTACTTACCAACCTCGAAGTTTTCATCTGTTTATCCTAGTGCAGTGCGGAAGATTACTGCTTTAATATGTACCTACTGGTATACCTAGATATTTATTTAGGTCTTATTCTTATTTGTAACCTTTGACCGATGAAATTTTAAAACATGTGGGTTTGTATGTCATTCGAGTGTCGTGGATTTCAAAATACGACTTTCGCTGCCGTTTTTTGTTTTTTCATTAACTAATTGTACTACTGATACATAATCAAATCACTCTTCCACTGGATTTAAACGATTTAAATTGCATGATGGTAATATGTACTGACTTTCTTCATTTTATTTTTTTAAATTCTGTTAGACTGCTTTATATAGGTATCTACGTTGATTGATTGATGTGTGTTTCAAACAATATCTTGTTGCAACAATTTATCTGGATCTATACTAATTTACTTCGGAAGTACTTAGGTACCTACTAACCACTGCCATAATAAAACTTTATGCTATAATAAAACTTTTAAACACCTACATACCTTATGATTCATTTTATATGTCTGAAGGCAGTAGGGAAAAGAAACTTCCTGGTGCACGGAATCAAAAAAGAAAGTTGGAGAAGGAATTATCTCTAAAAATGAATACAAGTTCTATCGAAGAGTTTATTCTTCGACCTGGCCCATCTTCGGACGAATACCTGGGGATGCAAGAAAATCAAGATAATTCTAGAGCAGAACTCATCTCTCCAACGTCACCGCCACTACTGTCTTCGTTGTTGGTGGTTGTAGAACCTTGTGCCGAAACGTCCCCGGAGAATATACTTAGAGAAGATGTAATGATGATTACTTGACAAACAGAGGATATTTTAATAGAGCGCAGACCAGTTCAGGTAAAAGAGAGTCCCTACCCTTCGAATAGTGCGAAAAAACCTTTTTTAAACTAAATGCTTATTATACTAAAAAGATGTTAAATAATGAAATTGTTTTAAGAAACTGTTTACTCTAAATCAACTGATTCTGTTTATTGTTTTTATTGTAAACTTTTCCATTCTGATGTCACTCCTTGTAATGGTAAGATAGGTTACAAAGATTGGCAGCACTTGTCTATGGCTTTAGAACATCACAACTTGGTTCAAGAAATCTAATCTAAACAAGAGCTAAGGGCACCTATTATGTCTTGAAGCATATTACATTGAAAACTGGTATTTTAAAAAAAATGACTAGATTTCTTGAACCAAGTTGAAAATGAACGGGAAAAAAGTTACTCACACGAATAATCGGCTTAATTCATTTTTAAGCGTGGCAATGTCTGGCTTTACGGGGAACACTGAAAAAATTTACGATTCTTATAATGTGCTTGTAGAACATAATATTCAGAATGAAATAATACAATTATTAGAAGAAAGAATAAAAAAAATATTGTTTTCGAATTGAAACAATCCAAATATAATATTATACACAAAGAACAAATATGGGTTGTCATAAGGTACATTCTTTTAAACACAAGCCAAAACAAAGCTGAAATAAAAACACTTTCTGGGAGTTTTTCCTATTACAGACTGGTCATGGCTTAATTCAATTTTTGTTATATTTATTTAATCTCAAATGATATTAACATACAAGATATGTGTAGTCAAGTTTACAAACATGAAAGGGAAAGATTTGGGTTTACAAAAACGAATTTTAGACTTAAACCCACACGCATTTTATGTACCTTGTGTAAAAAAATTGGTAGTGAAAGACGCTGCTAAAATTTCGTTACAAATTGTCAATTTCTTTTCAGTTGTGTAAGAAATTTATTTCTTCTTTTCTGCATCAACAGCATGTTGTCAAATACTTGTCAAAAAAAGTGCCAACTTTAACTCTAAAACCACTCTCAAGTACTCGATGAGAGAGCAGGGTTGAAGCAATAAAAGCTCTACGTTTTAATTTACGAAAAGTGTATGATGCCTTATTTACCATATAGTCTGATAGGAGCAAAAATGGGTAGTCAAGAAATTTACCAATTCATTATTGGCAAAAATTAAGTCGTTTAAATTTAATTTGTTATTTGGTTCAAAATAAATATAGTTATCAAGGCTCTTCAAAAGTCAGACATCTTATTGTGAGAAGCGTTAAAAATGATTGATCATGCAAAAATGAGTCTGAATTCCGTAATGAGACGCTTTTGGGGAGTTCCTTATTAGCACAAAAACTGTAACAGAAGAAGTCAACGTAATGGCACAATTTTCCACACTTGCCCGCCCTCGCGCTCGTAGAAGGTTTTTTAATTATGAGGCGGAGGATGAACTAATACCTATAGATACTGCAATTACTAAGTTCGACAAACGGTTTGAACTTTTGGATCAAATTAATATCAATTTTTAATTTCTTCAAAAAGTAAAGCGCTGGAACGATTAGGGCTTAGACACAAAAAAGTGCATTGTTCTAATTTAGAAAATAAACTGTACCATGTTGGCTCTTCAGATGAATACTTTTTACTCGTCTACCCCACCTATAAATACTTTTTACCCCGGCTATAAATACTTTTTACTCGTCTACCCCATGGTCCAGTGGCGTACTGCAAGTGAAGTAAACGGGCTATTGCTTGCCAACATTTATAATTTCACCATTTGCACCCAAATTTGTCATTGAATGAGTCATGATTGCCAAAGTGGCACGTATGGACGCCCATGGGTTGATTTTGACTCGCTGGGTGTCCATTGAGAAAAAATATGGGGACCCAAGAGATGTGAGTGATCAACATTCAAGAATTCCGTAAATGATATAATACACCTAACACGGACTCATAATGAGCAGCACTGTGTCAGTTGTGACAAATACGTTTGATGTTAAACGTTTAGAAAAATTCAATTATAGGCAGGTCTATGGAAGAAAAAGAAATCGGCGAATGGGCTAAGGGGCAAAAAAGTTTGGTAACATCTGCAATAGAACTAGGGGTCGCAATATCAGCCCTTTTTCTTAATATCGGTATTTTCCACATCAAAAATTTCAGAATTCTGGAATTCAATATTTTCGATACTAGAAATCAGATGAGTCAAAAAGCATGAAAAATAGGAAGTAGAGTCTCAAAATTGTTAATTTAATTTTTAATAAGTTTTATTATTTTTAAAACCAAATCACTACCTCAGTCGTACAAATTCGTAATTAATACGTAAGGTATAATCATTCTTAAATTTTGATTAAATTAAATAAACTTTTTTCACAGTTCACACTTAAAGCAAGTAAACTAAAGATATTCATAAATCATGTAAATTGAAACATCAAATAAGTAAATTTTAATTTACTGTTAATGTAACATAAATTTGTTGGGCCATGCCTATTGTATTACGTAAATCGAGTTAAAATAGAATATTATAAATATATTCTTTAAGAACTAGGGGTTTATGATAAATAAAGTCTATAATAATGCATGACAATCATTATACCTAATAATAAATCAGCAAAAACTCTGTTTTAATAACAAATTAACAAAAACTAAACAAAGACATTTAATAATAATAATAGATACTATTAACTGGTAATGATAATGTCATTGGCAAATATAGAAAAAGATTTTTATCTTGCTTAGTTATCATGGTACTACAAAATAAACAAAAACCCTATTTAAAAACAAATGAACAAATCTAAACAAACTCTTCTAATAACAATATTAACTTTGAGGTCAAAATAAACAAACTACTTATCACCTTCACAGGATCACATTTTTTATAAATTCTGACTTAAGCATGAATTAGTTGTGAGTGAATTTAAGTTTTAAAGCTAATTAACTTATAACTAAATAAGAAGGAATTCAATTTTCAGTCTTTCTGATTACAATCATGCCGCTTGTTTAAATAATGCGATCGTAGAAATGACAATGTATCCATGGTTTTGTCACCTAATCTGGATTTTAAGTGATTACAAATGTAACCTGCAGAAGAGAAAACTCTCTCCGAATCCACGCTGGTTGATGGAATAGTAAGCAAGTTTATCGTAGGCTTTTTGAAGATACTTTCCTCTAGTACCACCATTTTCTTGTAAAGCCATTTCTATTTTAATTAAAGTATCTTCGTCATCTGTTGCACTTGTATCATCTTGCTGGAAGCTTATATCTTTTTTAATTAATCTAATTGTTTCTTCATTGAATATTCAGTCTGTGGCTGCATATCTGAATCAACAATATCCTTTTTCATTTCGGGCGGTGAAGAGGCATTCACATTTGTAATTGCATTATTCATTTGATACATGTCCTTTATATGATACATGTCCTTTATAATCTCGTCTGGGTTTAGTTATATTAATACGTCATTATAACCATTCAATTGCTGAAAATATACCTTCGGATTATGTAAATACTTTAGCGTTCCGCTTATAGGTAGGTGACGTTCTTTAATATGAAATTTTAAAGCAGTAGCCTGATCATACGCTACTCGATCATTATGGGACATAGCATCTATATTTGTCAGCATAAATAGCAAAGCAGAGTCTGTTATAATTAAATTACTGCATCTTTTGCAAAGCTATTTCACTGTCGTCTTCACTATATCTAGTAATTTATTAATTTTTTTCAGTCTTCCAAACTCTTCCCCTTCATTCACCTCTAGCTCTGATCTTAAATCAATAAGCGCTTTGAGGATGGGATCTTTTAATTTTAAAAACCGCTCTAGCATATCCGACAAACTACTCCATCTTGTTCGACAGTCAATTCGAAAGATTTTTATTATTTTATGTACTTTTCCTATCTTAGTTTCAATAATAAATTCGTGCTTCTGGGTATGCCTTCTTAGTCCTACGCTGAAACCATCGCTGTCATCCAGTTCCTCCTCCAATTCTCAACTAAAGTTTCCTTGTTGACGGTGAGCTGTGAATGTTTCTTTTTTTATATAGGACATCCAATATTGCTAACTGAATTCTGTGCGCTAAGCACTTTTGGTGGTAAAGCGCTGTTTGATGTCCTACAGCATTCATGACGCTAGCTCCTTCAGTGCACACACAACAGACTATATCATCTTTTAAGGATAAACCAAATTCTAACAATTTTTCTTCAATTAACTTTATACTACCAAATACCCTGATCAGACCAAGGATTTCAAAATTATTAATAAATATTCCAGGAGTTTGATTTGCACTATAATGAATATTTATGTTCATAAAGCGTCTGTTACCTGAACTAGTCCACTCGTCTAAAGTCAAAGACATCTTGATACCTTTAGCCTTCATCTTGTCCAGTTTATCACATAAAGCCATCTTGATTGTTTTACTATGTGAAAGTACAATATTTTTAATTAAATTTGATGATTTAGGCAGCTTATATCCACATTGAGCCATGATTCATGATTGGTCAGCAGAATTTTCAAAGACACGGAATGGCATTCCATCTAAAGAAGTCAATCAGGAAAGGGTCTCTTCTAAGCTAACTTTCGTTTTTTAACGGAAGCAGGAACCTTGCCGAGATCTGAAGCCCCAGAAGTTGAAGCGAGTCCCATAGTCGTACCACCCGTTGTTTTTAAAATCTTGTCGCAGTGTTTACATTTCGCCCTCCGGTTGTCTGTGGCTTTCAGAAAATGATACCAAACCGACGATTTCGTTTCTCTCAATTTTGGATAATGAATGTAAAGGTCGGTAGACAACCAATTAGCGACGAATACTCGCAACCTTACCGTATTTGGTGCGCTAGACGCAATAACCGCAATACCACAGTCTTATTATTGTTTATTGTTCTTAATACTGTGACAATGACGCGCTCCGTGTGATTAGATATTTTGAAAAAAAATGATTATTTGATGCAATATTGAAAATATTGGAAATCCCGGTTTTTATAAATCCAATATTGATATTTTACGGCACAATTTTGTTTTTCCCATATTTTTGATATTCGTATTCCAATATTCAAACCCTAAATATAACGTGATGATAATTAAAAAAAATATATGTTACAATACAAACTGTTATATTGACTTAAGTTGAAAATAATTATTTATCTATTTGATAATCTTGATAGATTGTCAAAAATAGATCTGATGAGAAATCAATTCTGAAAACAGCAACAGTCTCCAACATTGTTATTTTTTAATAAAAAGAAAAATATAAAACACATTTGTAGTATATTTAAAGAACACTTCATATTCGAGACAAATAAAACATTTCACACATTTAGGAAAAGCATTTCAGTCACTCTGCATGTATGGGAGCCTTCATGAAATACAATTTTGTTATTCAAAATGTTATTTCATGATATATTGATTAGACTTCAATATTCTTTACGAATAGCCATCGGCACATTTTATGAAATCTTCCCGGAATATACTTCTCAAACCAATCGAAGTCGGATCTTAAAAGTTACAAGCTTTTATTATCTGTATTTAAATAGGATTATTTTTTTGGGCCAACTAACTACATATTATGGACAAATTTCAAAATCTTGTCTTACTTCATTTAGAAGATAGAAGCCTCTGATATTCAGATGGAAGTTGTTGCCGCAACAATACATTTCATTTAAACCCTTTGTATACAGAATTCTCAAAACATAAAAAAGTGTTTGAAAAATTGCCATTGAGGATATGAAAAGTACAGGGTTTTGTAAGAAATTTTTGTCAGCAGATTAAATGTGTACAATGTTCTTTTTTGGAACATTATTATAGATTAATTAGTTACTCGAAAAATTAATAAAAGACGAGAATTAGAGTAGTTGACTACTCCTAAACTACTGTTTCAAGTAAAATGACAAAACTATAGGTTAATTAAAAACCACTGGTTTTCAAAATTTAGAATACATCTTTTAAATTTAATGGTCAGGATAGAGTGAGAACATTTCCCTCTCTCATTCGCTTTAATAGAAATATAATGGACATTATTAAAAATGACTTATGATGAATTCTTTAAGCATTTAAGGTTTAAAACTTTATCTAATTATCAATATATTCCAGTCACAACTACATTTGAGACTTACTTTTTATGGTAATAAAGTAACAAATGTATGAAAGTTGTTAATTGTTTAAATATATTCAGAGGCGTGGAGTGAATTTTTACCATAAAAATAAAACTATTTATTTTATACTTTTGCTTGCAATTTAACATAATGTGGAAATGCTGAGTTTAATTGTGTTGAAACAAAATTTGTATAAGGGAACAACCAATAAAAATAAACAAATTTCTGATTGTAAAAAATTTCACGAATGTCCTACTAGAAGAGCACAACATAGAGCATGCCAATTTATATTAACTTTGGGTTTAGTTAATGTTCTAAGAAAAAACGATTTTAATTTTTAGTTAATAGACTAAGAGCTTGTGAACCCTGCGGATAACGGTCTCTCTGTAACGCTAGAAATTCTTTCAGTGATGAGTCATAGCATGCTGTGAAATTTACAGCAACTACTTTAGATAAAAGTAAATCAATATTGAGAATAAGAAAACAATATAATTTAAAATTCAATGACATTTCTTTGCCAGAGGAAGTTAATGTTAATACAGGCTACCAAATAACGTGCTATAGCAATTTTCTTGCTGTAATGAAAAAAGATCGCCCGAGTGAATTTCTGACTTCATCGAATATATCAACGTCATTATAAGGTATTTTTCTATGAAATTATATATTCTTTACTAGGTTTCATTCTTCAATTAACGATATTATTGATTTGGCTGTCTGAAAGAAATTTAGTCATTACTAAATAATATAATGATAATAAGGAAATCAGAGTGAAAATCTATGATAAAATTGAGTAATTAATAATAATTATTATTTCTAAACATTATCATTTAATAAATGATAATTTTTACTTACAAGTATTGAATTACAATTTATTAAAAATTCTAAAAATATAAGCCGGATTTCCTGAATATTTTTGAAAAGTAGATGAAGGTTAATTAACTATTACATGACAATATTTTTTATTATTATTCTGCTAATTTGAACACACTTTCACATTTATTTTATTCGTTGTAACATGAATATTTAAGTATTGTAATTTTTTTTACAGAACAGTCAAATATCGGAGCATCAACATCTAGCGAGGCCTCTGTTAGTAAAAGTAGAGATAAACAATTATGTTTATTTTGACAAAATAATTATAAACGTGTGAAAGGACAGTTTCAATCTCTGCATTCATCAGAAACAGATAGTTTGGTGCAAAGTCTGAAAGTAGTTGGTGAAGATAATGAATTTTATGAAAAAGTCAGTTAAATTTCAAGCCCGTTTTTTTCGTATCCCAATAGTTGCCGAACGATTGCCTTATACACACTACAGGAACAAAATAAAATAGTAAATCCATAGAAGAAAAAAACTTGGAAATATTATCTTCAACAAGCTTTCAAGGAAATTAAAATTTTTATCTCTGAAGAAGTGATTAATAAAAGAAGATCTTTTTCATTTCATACTTATGTAAATACTATTTAGAATTATTAAAGGACATGGCGAAACCGTAGATTGCAAGTTTAGTACTCAACATTTTGAAGCAAAATTATTACAAACTTTGGACGAAATCAAAATTGTTAAAATAGACAGAAAAAATTACATTACATTGAACGTAATATTATTAATGCATAAATATGTGAAATATTAGAAGAAACAGAGGTATTGCAAAAAGCAGTATTGATTTTGCGCAAAACCATTTCAAATATAAAGAAGAATAATATACCAGAAAATATAAAAACTGCTGATTTATTAAATGATGAATGTGAAATACCCAAGCACGTATTTGATTTTTATAGTTTCCTCTTGGGTGGCTTCAAATATTGTTGTAGAACTAGTACAAATTATATAACAAAAGTCAACTCTTTAGCAGAAGATTAGATTTATAATGTCAGTAATGGACGTATCAAGACTATAAAACATATCACTTTAGGCAAGATATTGAAAAGCCTGACAAATAGTAGGAGAATAGTAGATATTATCAATATATATGGTCATTGTTGCAGCTATCATATTATGGAAGAATTAGAAACCTCAACAATAATTACTTCGTTGAATGGCTCAAAAATTTGTCTAGAAGAAATTTCTAAAAGGAAAGATCTATACAGAGGAGTGGCGATAACTTCGATAGATATGTTGAGACTTCTACTGGTAAAGATATCTTGCACTATACGGTGGCATTCCAAACAGTTATTGAGAGTGATACAACAGTAGAGAAAACTTCCCAACAACTTCAAAATCGTTATTTGACAAAGAAAAAGTTTGTTATTTGACACCAATTAACGTATCACCAACAAATACAGCAGTTGTAATAGAAACTATGAAAAAAAGTCAAGAAATTGTTGCAGAAATTGAACAACCTTGCATTAATGTCACATATGATTTAGCTATTGCAAAAATTGTTACGCAACTACTGTCCACAAAAAAACCAGTTTATGACAATTTATTAATTCATTTAGGACCGTTCCACGTAATCTAGCATTGTTTAGAGCAATTGGAAAATTTATTGACGACTGTGGAATAATAAACACAGCTGTTGAAAGCGAGATAATTGCAAATGACTTTCAAAAATTCATTTATTGAGCAATAAATGGTTTTTTGAAAGGTAAACATTTTATCTGATGTAAGCGGCTGCATCCATTAATGGCACTCGGATTAGAAATATGTTTCCAATCTTTTCTTAAAAAAGAAAATATAATATTAAATGAAAATGTCAAAAACCTCCCTGCAATTATTGATGATTGTTGGGAATATAATAGTAGATGAAACACTTTGGACACTCATGACTCAATACCAATCTTACAAAGAAGAATGTAGGAATGGAACTTTTGAGAAAAAGGCCCAATTTTATATTATTTATAAGGATCTTATTCATTATTATCAGTTACTGAGTCGGAGCATAAGGACTTTCCTTTATATAAATATATTTTGTCTAATCAACTTTGTCTAAAACAATTTATACTAATCAACCAAATTATTCGCAATGGTTAGTAAAACATCATGACAATTTGTTGGAAGTTGGACTTACACATCCATCTATTGCAAAATCCATGCAAGAAGGATATCTTGGTATCAAACCCACTGATAAGTCTTTCTATAGATGGCTGTCTATAGTTTTAGTATGTGAACAAATCATTAATGCTGATACAGGAAGGAGATTAACTGGTGTAATTGACTTTACAAATTCTATTTCTGTTCGTCAGCGATGGGCTAGAAGTCACGATTTAAGAACTACAACTATATTTCATACAATGGACTTTACAAGTTTATGAAGAAAAAATTATGTATCGGTGGACCTAGAATAACATGCAATCAAAGAGATTCTGCACAGTTATGGAACTTTATAAGTGCCTTTGAAAATTTTTTAAATCCGTTACAATTAAATCTAGATGAAAATTGTCTTTATTTTATTGGTAATTGTAAGGATTATGAACGCACTCAACAACACGAAGTACGAAACATAAAATACTTTATTACTGGTCCAGAACAAGTCAGACCAGTTGATTTTGTGAAAGAACTACATAATATAGAATTAAAAAATGCTTTAGTGGAATTTTTAATTACACATTGGAACACAAATGTCGATACTAACAGCAACGCGTGCAGAGTTTATAGGGAATACCATAGTAAATTACAAAGAATGTCATACTTATAGTGTTCATAATGACTCTGTGATATCCAACGTAAATGATAATTTATCTTGCCAACGTCATCAAGAAGCTGATACAAAAATAATATACCACATATGCCAAATGGATACCGATGTATCCAATCTTTTAATAAAAACATCTGACACAGACATTTTAATAATAATGTTGGGAAACATGGACCACCTCGTTAATAATAATTTGAAAATCTATATGGAATATGGCACTACGATATCAAAGAAATGGATAAATATTTCGGAATTATGTATAAAATTAGGATCCTTTTTATGTTAAAGTTTACTGCCCTTTCATGCATTAACCGGTTGTGATTTTAATCCATCTGTTCTAAGAAGAGGAAAAAAATCCATATCAATTATTGAAAAAAATATTCACTTTCAAAAGGCATTTGCAGCATTAAGAAATGCTAAAATAATTGAGCAAAAAGAAGAGATTTTTTCAATACTTGAGAAGTTTTTGTGCCAAATGTACGGTATGAAAACTGAAAATGTAGATGATACACATTGTCTAAAGTTTCTCACTACATATAAGTGCTAGTAAAG
This sequence comes from Druceiella hillmani, assembly GCA_039881145.1. Classification (NCBI taxonomy): domain Eukaryota; kingdom Metazoa; phylum Arthropoda; class Insecta; order Lepidoptera; family Hepialidae; genus Druceiella; species Druceiella hillmani. Next base: position 11,826,702 of record JAYKKI010000059.1, on the reverse strand, counting down.
TATTCAAGAAGAAATTTATTATGATTCTTCGAACTTACCTCCGTGCCCACGTAAACTGTCACAACAATTAATAAGGACTGCATACATTACAAATATCTGGCGGAATAGTCATTTAAGAGAGCCAGCGGTTCTTATACCTGAAGATAATGGTTGAAATTTGATCGATGACACATATGTTTTTAATTGATTTGAGGGGGATACAGTTTCTTCTTCTATATATGAAATACTCACACAACAATCTACTGATACTGCCGATAACAAGTCAAGTGAAGAGGAATCCACTTCAGGTAACATACAACTTTTTAATTCAAAAGAATATATGGAATCTAATAATATTATTAATGTATCAAAACTATTTTCAGAGAGCGAAAATATTAGTGAAGCGCGAGACGTTGGATATCTAGTTGTGACGAGTTGGATGATTATGAAGAAACTAATAATGACGGTTCGGATGCAGAGACTGATATGGACGTGTAAAGTGATGAAGAAAATTAATTAAAAAACTGCAATCTACATAAGATTGCATAACAATAATAAAACATATTTTACCCATGATTTTTTCTCTATATAATGTCACTCGCATCATTGAGTTCACCTTATACCTCTCACTCGCATTCCCATAGCATCTTTGCTGTCGCCTGTCAAGGACTTAAGCTAGTCAGAATCACCTGTCATTGTACCCATTTTTTCTAAATCGCTTACTCAAACATATATATAAATTTAGCTTTTCAGAAAAAAGTTTATATCAACTCATATACCTTTTGATTCACCTGTCAGATACTTGTGCGCACCGAAATCGTCTGTCAATTTTTTTCTACTTTACAATGCATAAACTACATTGTATTAAAATTTCAAACTTACTTATTCAAACATACAAAAGTCAAATCTTAATCCTGAAATTGCTGTAAACATTTCATTTAGTTTTCTAACAAGTGGAGTTTCTACGATACGACAAACATGGTTTCTCATCGGCCACCTGACGATACGCTATAATTTTCTAAACCAAAAAATTTCAGACATTTTAGGACTCAACTTGATGAACCTGTATCAGACAGTATCAAAAATAAAGGTGATTAACAGAGGGATATTGGCAACGTAGTTTTTTGGGTTACAAAAGAACAGACATGACTTCAACAGCTCAAATGCTATAAAAGTGTAAAAGCAACAGAAAAGAAAATTTGTATGCTGTGCAATGATTATGTTCTACAGAGTTACACATGATTATGTTCTACAGAGTTACAATGTGAGCGGTCATGGGGCGTCTGGCAGATGTGAAACATTTAAATTCTTTTTAACTTTTTGTATTGAAATATTTTTATTTGAACGAATTGAAAAGGAAAAATAAATATACAGATAGTTGTTAACAATAAGATATTAATTTAATCTTATTTATCAAAGAAATATTTCTTAACAATCTATCGAAAATATATTTTTAATTTTATAACACTGTTAGCCGACACGATGTGACGCTGGCGGAATTAAGGTGGAAAGAGGAGACGAGACGCAAAGGTGGTCTATTGCAAAAAATGGCATATTGCAATGTGCCATCAGAATGTTTGGACTCCCATCAAAATGTACCATTAGATTTTTCACATTAATAAAGTAATATGGAAAACAGAAGCAAATGAAATGAAATACAATCGTCTAAAAAATTACAGTAAAAAAGTTTGAGAAGTATAAGTATGTTACACATAAGCTTTGTAAGAAATTGTACAGTTCCACATCATTAATCTCTATGAGGTTTTTATACCTTGTTAGTTAAGCTTTTCATTATCACCACTGGGTTCCATCTTGGGTTCCAAAGTAAAAATATATTAATATTTACTGTTGTATATACAAATATAGAACTAAATATTAATAAACAATGTAGGTAGCTTTTGTTTTATTGTTATCTACTTTGCTGAAAAATAGAAAATGGTAACTAGAATATTACACCAAATTTTTTTTTGATGCAGCATCTCCTTTGCTAGATAAGAATTTTTAAAGCATTTTGCAGTATGCCCCCCCCCCCCCACTTAAACTTTTTAGTGATATCAACAATCTGAAAAATCCAGCTTAGACCCGACAGTTAACATTGGTAATAGTATGAAGTATAGTAATAGATATTAACATCTGTTATATACTAATGAATAACTTTAAAATGTATTGTGGTGTATGTGGTACTTAAATAAGTGAAATTTTTAAAAACCGACATGACAAAAACCATTGTAGTAAATCTTGTTCAGAATATGAATCAGAATACTGCTATAGACCAAAATGGAAATTGATTCTGATGACATTGAAAGTACCCTCAGGGCGCTACCCATTACGCTAGCAAGACTACTGGTATTTATTACCCATAAATAATTGTAATTTGATTTTGATGAATAAGTCGTAAATAGATATCTTGGGTGTTCTATTCCCATTTACTTCATGGGGTTGAAATAATATTTATTTTAGCAATATCTCGGTATATTTTTGTACTCTTATAGTTTAGAACACCAATAAGAGCGTAAAAATAATAAAAGAAATAGGTATCTGAGCACAGCTATTTCAAAATAATATAGTTTATCTAATAAAAACCAGAAAAGTGTGAGTCTGACTTGTAAATAAAATGTTCCATACTGCGCTTCAAATGAAATTATCATAAGTCATCACTAAAATAGACTTTCTAGCGCAATAAATATTCAATAATACTTAATATAATTAAATAAGGAGGTACACGTGTATTATACTAAATATCACAGAAATAATAACCTTTGCTGAGATTTTTCAAAATTAGGTTAAGTAGACCCATTTTCTTAAATTTAGGTTAAGTAGTTGAGGGACATTTACTGTCCATTTCCATGTAAATATTTTTGTGTGTTAGCTACAGAGATATGTCAGAGTTAATAAGCTTTATTACTATGCCAAATTTCTACATCAAGTGGTTTCTGAGAAAAACGACTGCCAGTATGGAACTTACCTACTTATTGATAACTTAAAAAAATAAATTTTTTGTTTTGTTAGTTTTGTTCAATATCAGAATTTAGACTAGAGAATTGTTTTGTTTTATTTTAGTCTAAAAAGATGAAATCCCAGATTTAAATTCCATACTTCCAAGTTCATAGTCCAGTACTTTATCACTGTACCAATGACTCACTCAGAGAAGCGATGAAATAAAGGTATATATACTGCATACGTTATCACTTGCTCTAATTTTGTGTAAAACAGGTAATTTTTCCCAGTAAATACTGTAAATTTTTCCAGATATCACTCACGACAACTCATTTTCGATCCAAAGTCCATATTTCAAGTTTTTAGTTCAACTAGAAATGCCCAAATCATATTATTGTATAAATATGATAAACTTCCCCATAAATGTTTCCAGCGTTTTATTCTATGGAGGAATTTTAAGTATTTAATCATATAGATGAAATAAATCTTTTAAAGTTTTCATTAGTTGAGTTTATTTATGTAAACAGGTAACAAATAGATAAATTCAATAAGAAACTCTATATCGAGATGGATGTCTTCTTGGTCTTTTGTACATTCTTATAGGTTTCTTTTGAAGAGAAGGTCTCTGCACTGTATGGGGTTGGCTTTCCCTAAATTGCGTCCATGGATGTTCCTCTTCTAATTCCTTATTTGTTTTAACAACACTGAGCCATTTTTTTAACTTAGTTACAAATGTCTTGTAATTTGTTGTAAATGTAAGTTTACATTCAAATTTGCTATCCGGAGCCTGCAATTAACATAAACTGTTAATAAAAATGCCATCAATGGTACTTACAAATGTTCATTTTTGTATAATATAAAAAAATTAACACTTTTGTACACAATATCTAGTTTTAAACCTGCACTACACTACTCGTGAAGTTGATCGAAGTTAGGCGAAGAGAATAGTGTAGAGATGTACTTCGATTTGCTTTGTGCAACGTCGCCTCGCGTGACTTCCGTTACTGTCAGTTTTTTGCCCCCAAGTCAAAGCACTTTGCAAAGTTACACGAAGCGTCTCACTATACTACTCAGCATATTTCAGTTTGCAGATAGACGTCATACTGTTTGCAAATGGGTTCGTGCGGGCGACTCATGGCTACCGAACTCCTTGCGAGTTACATGAGTGTGTAGTCACGTACTTCAGACTACAATCAACTTCGATGAGTACTTCGTCGAGGTAACTTCGCGAGTAGTGTAGAGGGTGTATAATAATAAAATTAAAAACTATTGTACCTACTTTGTTCAACAGTAGCCTGCATTTTTCTTTAAATTGCGTTAAATGGGATAAAAATGTCTCATTGATAACAATCTCATCAGACCGTGCCTTCTGCATTATAAATGTGACATATTCAAAATCTAAATTCATAGTACCATTTTTCAACAGAGATCCTAAAATTTCTACATTTACCCTGCGAAAAAGAAAATTGATTAGCCTTTTCTGTTTCATATCAAAATAGCTCTTTATTACTAATTATTTATGACTAATGAATCTGTTTTAAGACTTTAAAATAGTTTTATAATGATTTTTTAGGAGTACCTATTATAAATCATTATTAAAACTCTTAACCTTTTAACGCTAGAGTTGCATCATCATAATTTTAAAAAAATAAGATGTTATTTTTGATCACAATAACTGTCAATTTTTACTTTGGTATTGGATGTTAAAGTCATATACAGGTGTCCAGTGGCAGATTTCAAAGTTTGAACAAACATAGTTTCTGAACGCAACACATAAGAAGGGCGCGGGGGGCGTCGTTAGAAGCGCAAGCGGTGCGGATGTTTTAGTAGCCATGGAACAGTGGAGTGGAGAGCACTGCGCTTTTGCCGTCGAGGCGTGCATTTCGAGTGGATTTTCGCTGTCTGTAGCACGCCGTCGATTTAATAATCGTTACAGTATTCGTCGATTACATGATGGACCATCGATCAACCTCACTCAGTCATGGGTAGCAAGGTTCAGAGCTACAGGATCAACATTAAATAGGCCCAGGCCAGGACCTACACCATTGGTAGCCATGGATGAAAATGTCGAGCGTGTTATGGTTTCTGTCGTTGAAAATCCCCGTTTATCACTGCGTACACGTTCATCGATATTGGGAATTCCGAAATCAACTTTACAGGTAATAATGCGAAAAAAGCTCAAGTTCCATCCATATAAAATTCAAATTGTTCAAGATTTACATGATTCTGACTTTGAATTAAGAAAAACTTATGCGGAGGTGATGTTGTTGAGATTTCGTACTGCTACCCGGATGGGCAACATATTCTTTAGTGACGAAGCTCACTTTCACATTGGAGGATATGTGAATAAGCAGAATTTTCATTACTGGGATGTCCACAACCCAAGACAAATGCATCAAGAGCCTTTACATAAGCCTAAAGTAACAGTCTGGTGTGCCAATCATAGGGCCTTATTTCTTTGAAAATCAACGTGGCCAAACTGTAACTGTGAATTCGGAGAGATATGCCCAGATGTTAAATGACTTTTTCAGAGTAGAACTACAGAATAGTCCATCCTTCAACCAAAACACATGGTTCCAGCAGGGCGGGGCCACAGCTCACACTGCTAATGTGTCCATGAATGCAGTGCGGCAGTTATTTCCAGAAAAAAAACTCCCGAAACGGTACCGTACCGTGGCCACCTAGGTCACCCGATTTAAGCCCATGTGACTTTTTCTTATGGGGATACTTAAAATCCGTTGTTTACAAAACAAATCCGAGCACTATGACACAACTTAAAGAAAATATTTGAGCCGAAGTCAGTAGGATACCCCAGTCGCTCTGCAAACGCGTTTTTGAAAACATGCGTGCTAGACTCGAAGAGTGTGTCAGACTCGATGGCCAACATTTGGAAAACGTGGTTTTTAAAAAATGAAATCCGCATTTGTTGTTATAAAGTTAAAAAACCTACTTTGTATTAGAGGTGTAGTTTTTTCTTTTACAATTTTTCAAACATTGCAATCTGCCACTGGACACCTGTATATGCGACAATATGGAAGGGGCATTTTCGATGATGATCAATCAAAAATTATTGAAATTTGTGATGTTTAGTATACAACATTTCATTATATGTGAATTTGATTTTACATAAATTTTTAAAAATTCTGACAAGGTTTTATTGGCAATATATTAATAATTATTTTTTATTTGAAACTTATTTGTAATTTGATAATATCTTCATTTGTACACGTAACTTGAAAGCGACTTTGATTTGCATGTAGTTGTATTTAATTCGGAGATAAATCATAAGCGCAAGGTTTTAGTATTGCTAAACAATAATTATATATTTTACAGAGTTATTACCATTATTCAAATAATTTGTGAGGTTAATTCTATCACTTGTTATATTAATAATATTTAAATCATGTTTATTCTAATATAAAAAATTGTCATTTTTATTATTAAATATATTGAATAACAAAAAATTTAAACTGTTATATTTGGGTACATTCATTTTCAATCAAAATTATAAGTGGTAATAAGTTATGAAATCTGAAAATTTTAACTGAAAATGTAACTGAAAATTTTTAATCTCAATGTTTTTCTATGTATCTAATAACAGAAAGATAATGAAATAATAACAACTAGTACTGTTTTGATATATTTAAATTGTATATGATATAGGTATTATGATATAGATATAGGTATACTCATAGGTATTACTATACTATCCTTTACAAAATCGAGTATCATTTACTTGTACTCATTTTACATGCAAAATGCAATGTTTTTTATATAACTATTGTGTTTGAAATACATGAAATAGACTTTATCTTTGCACTTACTTGAGTTATGTTATAATAAATTGAAGATATTTCTTACTTATCTTATAAACAAGATGTTTAGAGCTTTGTTAGATTAATTTGACTGAATTCATTTTATTAAATATTACTCTAATATTATTAGATATTTGTTTTCATATGCCTTTTTACTCTCTTTATAACCGATGGAAGCTTATGGTATATTAGACAAAGAGAATAGTTCTATAAGAGGTATTGTACTCTGCAGATAGTCATTATTTGTACAAAAGATATTGAAAGTGAGTAGTACCAATGGTATATAAACTTTTCAATGTATTATAAACTGAGTCTCACATTTACACTACCTACTTGATGATAAATGCTTTTATTACTTGTATTTGTACTTACATATAGAATACATATTGACAGTTTTAAATTAAAATATCTATTCTAATTTATTTGAAACTATAGCAATGTGTATATACGCAAATTTGGCACTAACAACAATGAAGTTATAAAAAAAGTGATAGTAAATCTGTAATTTTAATTTTTCTAATATCTAATAAACATGTGTGGATGGAAATGATCAAATTATTTCAATATCCCCTCATATATTTTGACCATGGCACTTTATAGGAGTGGTCATTAACAAGGTGTTTTTTTAAATAAATTATAACCTCAACGAAATAATATTTTTTTCATATAAAATAAAATGTATTATGTATTATATATTTTGTCAATATTACTTGACACATCATTGATTCTTCTATCCACATAAATTGTTAATTTCTGGCATAGCGCTGGCGATACGGCGCATAGATAAATGCTTGGCGGTTAATAATCATAAGTAAATTAATTTTAGAACAGACATCTTGGCACTATTAAAACTCTTCAACATGTTAAAAATCGTTGTTGATATGCTCAAGATACCCAATTTATTTCAACAAGGCTTTGTGAACAATGCGACTTCAAATCGACCTTTTTTAAGTCATCAGCATCTTAGTTCCCCATGGACCCGATAACAGATATGATGTACGACAATATTATGGAAGTTCTTAACAAAATTATACTTTTCAACTATCAGCTTTACTTTCTATATCAAGAATAGTAGTATTTCAAATCTAAATACATTGCCATCCCAACAAATGAGAAATGGTTTTTTAATTTACCTCAATTTGTTTGTTTCTATTTCTTTTAAAAGTTCTTCCGCCTCTGGTTGAGTTTGACATGTCATTGCTAAAATGCCATATGTTAGAACATCTGGTTTTAAACGCAATTTCTTTTTGAAATAATATCTTTTTTTGCGAAATTCCGATTCCATGTGAAGAATTTTCATGACATCCTGTAAATATAACAATAAACTTATCACCGTAGATTATTTTCTGAAATTATCATTAGTTTGCTCTAAAAGTAGTTCAATAAAGCAATTTGCTATTTATTGATTTTAACATGTTAATGCATTATATTACTTTAGTGTGCTATTAAAAAGGGAAGAAAGCAAATTAATAAAGATTATATATAATTTTCAAAATGCAAAATTTATTGATGAAAAGTTAATATGAAATTAATGAGAAATGTGTAAACAAAACGAGAAATGTATTTTAAGGTATTTCAAGAGAAACATGATGTTTAGGTAAAATTACACAGAGAAGACTAAAAAAGCAATAAATAGTTCAACCTATAGCATTATAAATTACAACTACAAAGTAGTATAGATATCAACAGAAATATCTTATTGCGGTTATGTGTAGTATATTTCAAATGGAAGTCAGTCAAAGCATGATGAAATTGTTGGAAACAGTGTATATTGAAATAGACTTTAGGCTTTCCAGTACGTACTTTAGCAGCTTGATAATCTTTCCTAAAGCAGCGTTTCTTCATCAACAAATTATAAAATGTTATATCAGCATGCACTTTGTGAGCTTTTAATAGATCCAACAATTTATTTTCATCTTCCGTTGTGTCTGGTATAAGTGGTAACAATAGCGACAAGGTCTTTATATTTGGAGGCACTGAATATGTTGACATTTCATTTAGAAAACCTTCTAAACCACCAAATAAAACAAACTTATCCTGAGGGGTAGTTATTTCATTTACGGAAATAATTTCACCTAAACTTGGCACTCGGCTGAGGAGATTTGTTTGCTGATTATTTGTAATAATTTGATTAGTATTGTCGTCTGTATTTGTTCGTAATGGATTATTTGCAGTATTTACTATTTTTTCTTTAGGATTTGAATTAATTAATAATGGTTTATCCTTAGCTTGTAGTAAAAGTTGACTATTAACTTTTTTATTTTCTGTAGAATGAGAATAGCTTAATATTTGCGATATGAACTCTCTAGTTTCTGATAAACTTCCCAAATCACACTCCATAATACACTTAAGCATTAAATTGAAAGTATAGATATTGGGCTTCTCGCGGCCCCTTAACATCTTTCTCCAAACAATAGTAGCATATTTCAATCCATCTTCCTTATTAGATATACAAGACTGAAGTAGAAAATTATAGGTATGCACACGAATTTTAATTTTCTTCTCTACCATTTCATCGACAATAGCAAAAGCGGTTTTCAAGTCTGCACAACGTCCAAATGCTTTTATCATTGCATTATAATTTGTTAAATTAGGTTCAACTCCTTTATCTTTCATCAAAAGTCGCAAACGTGTTGCACGGCTAATTCCATCCTCTTTCCATGGACTGTTAGCACATGAGTTGAATAATGATGTGTAAGTTGCACCAGTAACTTTCAAACCTCTCTTTTTCATATCATTAAACAAGCTAAACGCTTTTTTGGTGTATCCTACGTCAGCACATGCTCCTATAAGTATATTGAAAATATAATTTTCAGGTTTAACTTTATCCTCTATTAACATTTTAACTTCTAGTATATCTATAGCTTCCTTTAATCGTTTATTATTGACATGATCCTTTATTAGATCTGCATATTGTTTTGTAGATAATTTATGAGAGTGAAGCGGTTTATTTTGCAGATGTTGTTCCTCTTTCTTATCCTCTTCGTCAGTTACTTCGGGCTCAAGTCTTGTAGACAGCGTGCCAAACGTATCTGGGTCCAAAGGATCCATTAAATTTTTAAATTCATTTTTTGTCACCTCAAGCGAATTTGGCGATTTCTGTCTCCTTAGTTCTATACTTGTATTAAATGGTCGTAGTGCATAATGGGTGTTATATTTACAAAAGTAACTGGGGTGGTATAATAACAGTTGCACATTAGATGCATGAGTTCGAAATAATCCAAAGATTTTTCTGGACATTTTACTATTTATATATATAAAATTTGATAAATTTAGAATATAAACATAACCTATAATTCATAATATACATAAGTCGCGATTATTTGACACAGAACAGACAAGATTTGATAATAAAATGTTGACATATATCATAGATAAACATACATCACATTTTATTTTTTTATGGCTTTTAATATCATAACCTAATAAAACCCTTAGAAAATTACTATTAGCATTTACTTATAGGTATGATCTCTTCGCATTATACTCACAGAGTATAACACGAAGAGACTTAAAAAATAAAAAACCAATTTAAGGAAATTTTTCCTAAAGGTGATACTGGCGCATCAATATGTTTAAAAATATAAAGCACGTGGTATTTTGAATGTTTATTCTAACCTATTTTCGTTCTGTCAGTACAAACTGTCACATTGATCCAATCAATTTCTTCAAATTATTTTAAACTTCACAAAGAAAAGAATCTAGCATAATGTCTAATGCTAATGAAGAACTAATGGAAGCTAGTGATAATGATAGTGAAGACGATTCCATGGATGAAGCTGAAGAAAACGAAGACGATGATAGACCGAAGACTTATTTGCCCGGCCAGCCACTAAAGGAAGATGAACAACTTGTATGTGATCAATCAGCCTATGTCATGCTACATCAGGCTCAAACTGGTGCGCCTTGTTTAAGTTTCGATATCATAGAAGATACACTTGGAAATAACAGAGACACATTCCCAATGACTACGTATTTGGTGTCAGGAACACAGGCTTCTAGCGCACATTTAAATAAGTAAGTAAATTTCTCAAACAATAATACTCTGATTAAACCCAAATTTATTAATACAACTAGCAATGTGTCTGTTTCATAAGAATTCATGGTATAAGTTCAGTTTAGCGCAAATGCGAATTTCCATATCTTTTTTTAATGAAAGAATATATTTGAAAAACGACGTATTTAAAAAAGTAAGCCCCGCACGTGATTATTTTTTTATATAAAATTGAGTTGAAAAGTGTTCTCATTATGAAGAAACGGCTGTTAAACATAAAATTCTTACACAATCCTTTTTGCTTATTCAACATTTGGTTTTTTGGGTTTGTTTTTTTTATATCAGTTCCTGTTTGCATTTGCAAATTCAATGTTTAGGGTTAATAAGAATGACAATTAAGTTAAATTACTCACCCTTCCATGAAAACATGTACTTTGAATGGGAACTTTTTTGATATAATTTAAATAAAAAGTGAATTGAAAAGAATTTTTCTCAAATCACTTTTTATTCCTTTTTTTTAGCTATATTCTTTCATTTAAAACATAAGAAAACCAGGAAATTTGCATTTGCGCTAAACTGAACTTGTTTCCAATTTATATATAAAGAGCAAATCCTGCTTATGGTTGTAAATGAAAGTTTCAGTTTATAAAAATATTTTCTAATGATCAACACGTCACTATAACATATAAACTAAATAAATTATAATGAGTTGCTTCGAATATCAAGAAAACTTGAACTAACAGTTCAGAATAATAAATATAATAATTATGTCATAGTTACCTATAATTTTTATTTGATTTTATAATTTTTTAATTAAAAGGTGTTTCATTTAGACTATTAAACAAAATAAGTGCAATAGGTTTTATTTCCGTATATTTATATTTTATTTAATATTTGACGTTTTTATTACAAACCGATTATTGGGACACTATCTGAGGGGAAATCATTTTTAGAATAAGATAATTCAATACCTGAGGGATTATCTAAGAATATTTTTTGCATAACTATTCGTGTAAATTGTTTACAGTGTAATTGTAATGAAAATGTCGAATTTGCATTCAACATCAAAACCAGAAGAGGGTGATGAAGACGAATCGGATTCAGAATCAGAAGAGGAAGATGAAGAGAAGAAACCCCAAATGGCATTTGCATTCATAAAGCATCAAGGATGCATCAATAGAATTAGGGTAAGAAGTCAACATATGATGTATTTTAATAAGCTTTCATATCTGCTTATTGGCTAAGTCTAGTTTATACTTTTACTAATATATTCTTACTAATATATTCTTAAATTACACAGTATAGTGTCTTAAAACACATGGAGATATTAAAAAACAGATGCAATTAAAATGTGTAATGGATAACTGTTCTTAAAACATTTATTTAAAAATTACAACTTTCAAAATATGTGCTTTTATGACTATAATTATACATTGAATCATTAGTAATTAAGTAAGCTTAGTGTGCATTACATAATAATGTATTTTGTTTGCAGACTAGTAACTTCAAAAATTCCATATTGGCAGCATCTTGGTCTGAATTGGGACGGGTAAACATTTGGGATATAACACAACAGTTGCAAGCGGTCGATGATCCCGCGCTTTTAGAGAGATACAACAAAGAAACTGTGAGCAATACAGCAAAACCATTGTTTTCATTTTCTGGTCATCAGCAGGAAGGTTTTGGACTAGATTGGTGTCCTACTGCACCTGGTGTGAGTAGGTGTTTATTAATAATATTTTTCTAGATAGTTCATATTTTTTTGAAATAGAATAATAATGTTTTTATCTTGTTCTATAACCTTATATATTCATTTATAGGAGTGTATGGGATTATTTGGGGGTACCAAGGATATTGGAAGTATAGAAAATATTAATTTTATTGAATTATTTTTATGTATAAAATCTCAATATTATGCCATAAAAACCATGTTCTCTAAAATAAATTATTTTATTTTAAAAGTAATAATTTACTGATTAGTTTTTATAAAACTGTCTTTTTATGGAAAACAAATGATGTGATTTATTTTTTCTGTAGGTATTAGCCACGGGCGATTGCAGACGTGATATTCACATATGGACACCCAATGAAAGTGGGTCATGGACTGTAGATCAGCGGCCTCTTGTGGGTCACACAAGTTCTGTAGAAGACCTCCAATGGTCACCAAATGAAAGGTGAATCTCACATTAATAAATGCTGAAACCAAATTATAGAAGTAAGAATATTGTGGGTGATTAGTAAGAAAATAATACAGGTTAAATAGGATACCGACATTTTGGGGCCTGTTAGGTTTGCACGAACTAAAATTATATTTTGTGTTTAGAGAGAAATATTTTGTATACAGAAATGAAATATTATTTTATAGAATGATTAATTTCACAGAAACGTATTGGCATCTTGTTCTGTGGATAAAACAATAAGAATATGGGATACGAGAGCAGCACCAAATAAAGCCTGTATGCTTACATCAGAAAATGCACATGAAAGTGATATCAACGTTATATCATGGAATGGAAAGGAACCCTTTATTGCCAGTGGTGAGTCATTTAAATGATGGGTATTAATAAGATACACAGCTTATATATATATATATATATATATATATATATGTATATATATATATATATATATATGTATATGTATATATACATAAATACACGGTGTCGTCAATAAGTGTCAGATAAAGAAAGATGTTATGCGTTAGTTATAAAGGAATAAATTGTCATTGAAATAAAACGTAAAACATGCCCTTTTGCCAATTGAGTGAAAAAAATATTACACTTAAGTCTTTTTAACACACCCAATACTTGCTTGGAGCACGGTGCTTACCCGGGCAGCTATATGTCTTCGTTGTTTTTTGCTGGTTATTCCCCTGAGTGGCGCTGAATAATGTGCGCAAGTATTGTGTGTATGAAATATTACATAATAATTATGAATATTTTTTCAATTTTCTGAAAGTCATATTTTTTTAAAAAGTTAAATTTTATTTTAATGACAATCAACTATTTTTCAACGAAGAACGTCTTTCTTTGTCAGACCCTTATTACAATATACGGTGTCTTATTACAATATACGGTCACCAATATACGGTGTCCGAGAATTAATATACACACACACACACGCACGCACACGCACACACACACACACACACACATACACACTTTAGCACACACGCACGCACACACACACACAATAAATGTCTGTGTGTGTTTGAAGTCATGCTACCATGTCTGCTGCTTATATCTGAGAGAATATTGTAGCATTGGCACAAGTAAATTCTGCAACATCTCCATGTACCATTCCAAGTTGATCATCAATATCTGCCTTCTTGCACCTTCGAAAACGTATGGTCAGGGCAAGAGTTTTTGATGCTTAAGTTTTAGATATGTTGGCCTCCAACATAAGCAATTCTGTTTATTGACAATGTCATTAATACCTTATCAGACAATAAACTGTTATTAAAATTTAAAACTTTGTCAAATATTTCTCTCAGCCTCTAAATAACTTGATTTTTATATGGAATCAAGTATGAAACTTTATTTAGAACATGTTATAAGGAAACCTTGGGAACTGTTAATGAATGCTTACATAATGATAGATAAGTATTTTCTTAGACACATGAATGTACTCTACATTAGCGTCACTTTGAAACAAGCACTACTTGTTTTATTTGTTGTCAATCCTGTTTTACTTAACTTCTTCATCTATTTCCTAATGACTTGAAATACTCGGAGCTTGATATAAATTAAATAAACACTTTGCGATAGACGCTGAAGTATAATTTTCATAGTACTCTCAAACACAAAAAGTATGTTGACTGAAATTCCAAGAACTATACTTACTTGTAAACTATTCATAATGCGGGGATAACCGTTCGGTGTTTTCAGGTAATGACTGATAAAAAATTTAAATTATTTATGAGCTGCCTTGTATATGACAATTCAAAAGCTTAGTAGCGAGAATCTTACTCTTAATCCATAATGACAGAGGAGATAAGAAATCTTCTGATCTAGTTCAAGATATGGTTGATCAGAAAAGAGTTTCTAAATCCACAATGATGGCCAAATTTTGAGAGATTTCCAGTTCCAATATTAACCTATTTTATTATTATTAAAAATTTTAATATAGCCTTAAATTGACTGTATTTTAACATCCTTTTTCCGTAACCTATTTTACTTCATTAATTTATTTAAAAAAAATATGGGAAACGCCAATTTTCGTGCTTGTTACCTTATTTTTAAAAATGTTGCCATAATTTAGATATCTGAATAATAGATGTTTGAAGAACCTTCACATATATGGGTTCAGGTTAAAGTCGCTTGACTAAATTCATTGAAATCAACACCTATGGTTGTGACATTTTTTTACATTTACAGAAATTCCATGGCAAATGGTATTGTTCTCCTGCTTTTATTATTTATTAATATTCTTCCAAAAGGTGGAGATGATGGCTTTCTACATATTTGGGATCTGAGGCAATTCTCAAACAGCACACCAGTAGGCACGTTCAAGCATCACACGGCTCCTATAACATCGGTAGAGTGGCATTGGAATGAGCCGAGTGTGCTGGCATCCACAGGAGAAGATAACCAGGTAGCTTTATGGGACCTGGCTGTTGAAAAGGATGATGATGAGGTTGCTGACGAAGATATGAAGGTATGAAGTACATAAGGATAGGGAAGCTTTTGCGGTACATATTTACAGAAAAAAAATAATGTAATTATTTTTAACAACTTTTCTAAAAGAACATATACATTTTTGATAAATAATTTCGTTATTTACCTGTTCTGCCACAATTTAACGTCCACATTATAGCCTGTCTAAGCCAAGTAAATAATAATTAAATTTTACATCTACATACTTCTATTCAAACATTTCTTTTGACGTGATTACTCTCAGTTCTGTTTGTGACTTTACATTGTGCTAAACCACCAGCCATTAAAACTCTCCATCTCAGTACATATAATCTTTGCTAATAGTCCACCTGAAGATGTTGTGAATGTTAGGTACTTTAATTTTGTTAAAATATACGGCAATGTGGAATATTTTCCACTTAACATGGTTTTGTTTTAGTGTTTGTAAGAAATTTTGTTATATTTCAAAGGTTTACGCTTTAGCATCAGCGGTTAAGGGAATGAAAGGAATAACAATTTTTTTATTTAAATTTAACCACATCTAAATCAAAACATTTCCAAATTTACCTTTAAAAAAAAATGAAATGACAAAACTTATATAATTAAAATTTTTTTGAACAGAAGTTAATTACAGAACCATATTAGAAAATTGTTTATTAAACAATTTTACGAGCTTATTATTTTCCAAGTTGGAAATTAAGCTACAGCAAGAGTAACAAAAAAAAAGAAAAACTAGAATTAGTTAATGCTTCTAAATAAAATTAATGAGATTAGTGATTTTCCAAAATTCAGTTTTTTTTACAGCTTTTTGGCTTTAGTGCTAATAATATGCAAAATATTTGGTAGTAATTTGGTATTTTTTTTAATCCATTTACATAAAATTTTCTTTTATGGAGTTCAATGTTACACCGAGGACAAGAAAATATGTAAATTTCAAGTGGACGTATCTTTTTACATGTCACGTATTTATAGTTAACTTTTCTTTCAGTTTTAGTTCATTATTTAATATACTTGAGGCTAGGTTTTTCAGATTTTTTTTTCTCATTTGGGTTATATTGAAGATTTTTCTGTGTTAATACTTTGTTGTACCAAACACTAGTTTTCAGTTTAAAAATTTTAAAATTTGTCATAAGAGTAACGCAAGCTTTTCGTTCTAATTGTTTTTATTTTTTAGTATAAGTAGTCCCTAAACAAATGTAGGAAGTTTATGTTTTTGATTCTGATAGATGAGGTTAATAAATACGTTTATGACATATTAGTTCAGTGTGTTATATGGTGTTAGCTGGTTAGCTAATATTGGTTAGCAGAATTGGGATTGTTTTCCAGAAATCTGGTTAGTGGAATCGAATTTCATGCAACAAATTAGAATATGAATGGAATGTTAATAGGTACGATTTGGTACTAATAATATCCAGTAATGTGTGTCCTCTTGATGGAGGGTGGATTGTCGTTGTGTACAAATATGACTGTGTGGCTTTAAAACTAACACGGTTGAAAAAACATACCTATATGCTTGCCATTGGCTCTTTTATATGCATCTTTTTTTAATATCAAAAAGTTTTTTAAAATGATGAATTTGAAAAATGTTTTATTCTGGTGGCAACTTACAAAATAATTACAAACTAAAAAGTTGCCGGATAGCTAGATATTTTTTTAGGGTTTTTCAACATATAGGTTCGGAGCGAATTACAAGTATATATACCTCAATTTGCAGTTCAAACGTAGTAAAATTTTGTTACTGAAAATTGTACTCATTCTAAGCAATTATACATTTTGCAATTTAAATCCTCATATTTGCTTTTACATGTATCGGAAGACACGTGTGAAGCGTCATACGAGTAACATGGTTTTATACCCGATATAATTTTCTTCAAAATATGTTCATTTTTTATTATTGTTAATTATAATATTTAAATGTTTGCAGGATCTTCCACCTCAATTGTTATTCATACACCAAGGACAAACAGACATTAAGGAGTTACATTGGCATAAACAAATACCAGGCGTCATTGTCACAACAGCGCATACTGGTTTTAATATATTTAAAACAATAAGTGTATGATAATAATTAAATAATAAAATATTTTAAGATTGATCACAAGTTTTATTAAAAAAAATATTCTTAAAGTTTAAATTTTATTTACAATTAATAATTACATGATTGTCTTATTGGTTAAAAATAGGTTTATCAAACTGGACATAAAATTTAAATACTTATGAAATCTATGATTTACTACGAGTTAATCATTGACAGGTTTACTAAATGTCTAATGGTTGGTCGGCCATGCGGACAATTCTGGAAAAATAAATAACATTAATTAATTAGCAATCATTGTGGTGGTTTCGTTTCAAAGTAGTATGTACAAGTTCATACTTTCATAAAAATTGCAAAATTTTATTGATTTTGTATTTAAAATGTTAGTGACAAAAGGAAAATAAAAGAAAATTTGAAAAAAGTATTATATATTAGAGAAAACAAGAAAAAAGTATTATGAAAAGAATTAAAGCAAAATAAGAGAATCAGGCGAATTGCGCCCACCCTCCAATAGCAACGAATTATATACGAATAAAAAGAAACCACATTAAGTAGAACATTTGTTAAAATTATGCCTCATCTTAATTATTGTCCGTTTGGAATTATAAACATTTATATGTTAGTTCAATGTCCATATTTTAATAATTAATGTACTTTCCATTCATTTTATCACATGCGTTATAAAGCTATGTTCCTCCACCTCCCTGTACCAAATTGCTATGCTGTTGGTTACGTGCACACATTAGTTGTTACATGCATTCTCACGTGAGAATGTTACCTCAGATGTTTCTTATTAAGCAATGGTGTTATATTAAACAGACTTGTAATTTGAATTGAAAAATACTCCTCAAAAGACAAAGTAATTGCCTTGCCTTTGTAGCATGCGTTTATTTTATTAAGTGTTTTAATGACATGGCTACAACCAGTTAAAGCCTAGTTCTTTGCCCACATTTAATCTGTAAATATGTGTAAAATTACATCTCATTTTAATTTTTTAAGATACTTATTGAAGGCGTTTATTTAACCATTTGAGTGCCGATGAGCGCTTGTGCGCGTACTAACTAAATTTGTCACGAGCGCGATGGCGCTCGCCAAATCAGTTGCTGTAAATGCATCGCTCGCACGCATCGCTAATTTTTTATCTTTCTACTTGTTACATAAAGTTCAAATTATAATATTATTAGTAATTACAATATAAAAAGGATCCAGGAAAAGAAAATTTTTAACCCATAATGTCGCAATACGAAAATAATTCGAGTGAAAATGATCGTTTTTCAAGTTGTGAAGAAAGTGATAGTGGAAGTGACATTGTGGTGCGCTCACAATTTGGCGTAATGCAAATTTTGAGTGATAGTGATAATAGTGACGATAACAATTATTTTGCTCATACGGAGGATGTACCGGACTGCGAAAATACGATGTGACCTTGATTTCAGTTTTTGTTTTAATTTTTCTTCACAATATAATTTTCTTTGTATTTTATTATCCTTTTACAAGTTTTTATTAAGAAAACACTGAAAAAATTATTAAAAATTGGATAATTTTTGGAAGAGATACAGTTTTTTTTAGGTAAATGACATCAAAAACATTTTATTTTTTTTTGGCATTTTTAAGTATATATGAGTAAAAAACCATGGCACTAAAACGGTTAACTTGCTTTACCCTCTGTCTGTTACAAAATTTTGTAATAGATATTTCAGCCACTTTTAATGGTGAATACCACCTGATTTTTTTAACAGTGAGTATGGACACTTTTCATTTGTGTTGTGAGAAAAAATGTTTTTTTTTTCAATTACATTTTTTCATTTATTTCAAATTGTGCATAAAGACAAAAGCCAAGCACTGTGCTTTTGTCTCAATAATAAGAGAATATTAGCGGATAATTCTTCAGACATTATTATATTTTAACTCATCTCGACTTTCATTGTGCATATATGTAAAAAATCTACTTTAGACATTTTTTTTGTAAGGATGGTACTTTAATTTCATTTTTAAAAACATTAGTCATATTAAAAAATGTTTTTCACTGTTAATGTAAATAAATTTTAAGAGACAAGACACAAAGCTGGCTGAACTAATTTGAAAAGAGACCACAAGACGCAAAGCTGGCCGAATGGCAAGGCGCATCTTGCCATGAGAACATTTAACAAACGTGCCATTAAATGTTTCATATTAATAAATATATAGCTAATAATATAACTGATAATTTATAAAAATATATTGAAGCTAATATGGACTTATGGAATACAACTCCTAGCTGGGATACAGCTACTAACCAAACAGAAATTCTCCAGAAATTTCAGTCCAGAACATTATGCATTATTGCTAATGCCCCTTGGTATATTACCAGCAACAGATTACATAAGGAACATCCACAAAAAATGTAGAAGATAAAAGTCCAAACTGTCAAATATAATAACAAACTCGCTTGCCACTTTATGGACACAAAAACTACCTTCATCGATCTAAAAAGAAATGATCCATAAGATCTATTGTAATCAATAAATGATAACATTATGAATATGGATGTCACTTTCTTAACCTATTGCTAATATTTGAAATGTATTCTATATAATTATACCAATAAAAAATTGTTTGCTTTTTGTTATTAATATTGGCATGATCCTATTGCGCCGAATACTTTAAAAATTAAAGTTATAGAAACATAAAGATAAAATGAGATTTGAAATTATCTGAATATAGATAAATACAGCAAAAATATTTTGTTTTCTGAGAGGACGCATTTAATCAAGTCATATTCCAGAAAAGACGTAATGCATTTCCATTTTAATAGATTTTACATAGAAAATGGAATAGCCGTTATATTGTATTTCGATTGAGAGCTGTATGATCGAAAACACGACTACATTAACCCAATAGTCTTAGTATTCTGATTTCCTAACATACCCTATGTTAGGTAATCATAGTAATAAAAAAGGGGTATGTTATGCAATCAGTAATTAATAACAACATTATGTAATAAAATGAGCACCAATAATATTGTAGAACCGTTTTTTAATCATAATTTTATTTTTTTGTATAATCATTCTTTTTTATTTTATTTCATTAAAATGTTATCTTCTTAACTGCATGAAAATAAGATATGTAATAATAAGATAGACATAAAAGTATATTTTTTGACGTTACATGAAAGAGAAAGAAAATGATTGAACTGTTTAGTCAAATATGCAACTGGATCTATGTAGACGACGTAGCTACTCGCGATCGAATGTGAACGCTGTGATAAAGTATACTTTAGTTCGCTCAAAATATTTGCTTAAACTAATGTTTTTTTGTTTAATTTCAAAATTCTGTTTTAATTTATTCCAATTTATTTAATTATCATTATAGTTATTTTATGTATAATTTGAATCTAGGTTGACAGTAGAAGTCCTAAACCTGCAAAGTATTAAGCAAAATTATGTGGATACTTCGTAGAATTTATTTTTATTTTCAAACAGTAGTGCATAATGTTTAGTCATTACTTTTTATCACCATGTTGTATGATCATTGTTCAACATATGCTTAATAAATAATTTCGTTAATAACTGGAAGTACTGAGATGCTGAGTTCATCACTCTTTGCAGCATCACTCTTTTCTATTCACTGATACATTTTACGCACCACTGGTGTAAATGACTTCTCAACTTAAGACAAGCTTAGGTTATTTTTAGAAACTATATTACTTATAAATTGTGAGCAGCTTGGCGATATTAAGAAACATAATTTTAAAAAATTTCGGATATTGAGATTGAAGGCATTCAACTGAAATTTCTCTTAATTGTGAGTTAAATTGGATCAAATTTACTAGAGACAAAACTCACCCATGGTTTATCAATATCTGCCATATGGTCTATCAGTACCTTCATGTCAGACTTATTTAACGCAGTCCCTATCATCACAGATTTGCGACATGCTCTTGAAGCAAACATTGCTCTTACTCTGCTTGGTCTGCAATACTCTGATGGCGCATCCTAATTTTTGAAAAAGCAAAATTACAATCAATAATTCATAAACAATAGAGCAAAGGCAAGGGATTAGTAGTCAATTTATGCAAGGGATTATTCGTAAAGCATCCATTGAAAGACTGTGATCTTTTATGGTTGGAATTGAAATTATTCAACAATCGGGATAGTGATTTTTGACTTGCAAAGGTGAGACCTCTTCCACATAACTTTGATGAGCAGTAGCAAAGAGGGGAATGTTTCTTAGTTACTAACATTAGGTTTTTTGATTTTGCTTATATTGAGTGAAAACATAACGTGCTATCAGTATGAATCAATAACTCATTTCATAAATAAATGCTTAATATTGGAGGTGAAAATGGCTTCCTATTGTAAAATAAATTTTGTTAGTGATTCTAATTTGAGTATTAATCTTGATAATTATGCAGAGTAGTCAAAGGGGAAATTGATTCCTAATTTCATAATAGTTATATTATGATGTATTTGCTGGAAATCGTCCTATGTTTGCCACAAATAAAGCAGACCTACATAAAAATGACTGAACGAAAATGAAGTTAACAGTGAAAGAAAGGTTTAAAAAGGAAAAATAGTAAATGCAATTTCATTTGAAAATATAAATTCCATGGATGCACAGTTCAATCATCCATATTTTAAGGGATTAGTATTACTAGAAAAACTATTATTTCCAATTTAAGTAATAAAAGAGAAGGATTTAAAATTATCGTAAGATCTTTTCCGTCCTAAGATTTCTCAAAAATGGGAATTTAGAATTTTTCTAGTTAAAATCGATATGATACCATTCCTGTGCCTCAGAATTTGAACTTTATAGTTTTTTTTGTCATTATAATTGGGTATTTGGCTAAATTTTTTTTATTTCATTAAACATAATTTCAATGTACAAGCTGATGAAGAGTGAACAAATTTTTTAATAATCTCAAAAATTGACCGAGTTATAAAAGTTTAAATTTAACCTTTATAGAAGGACGGCAATACTGTGTTGTAAGGTCATTTTTAATATTGCACATTATATTCTACGAGAGGAAAAGAGACAGGGACAGACCCAATTCTATCTGTATCTTCAAATTTAGAAGCCAACAATTGGTTTATTTTTCAATCAATTTTTAAATTTTTTTCAAGACTGGTTTTTAATTAACTTATATTTCACAATATTGTACGAAAAATATCAAAATTTGGAATGAATCAACTACCGTATTTATCATTAATATGTTATTACATGATTGCTGTACATCAAGGAAAGTATTGTGTATATCAAGCTATATTTAATGAAAAAAGTTTAAAAACTCACTAAGCAACTATAAAACATTTAGTTTCATTAAAAATATATATTTCCTGTTTGAAAATGTTGAATAATAATAACAATTTAAAAGCAATATTATTTGATCCATCTTAAAAGGTATCAACAAAAAAGTTTTAAAAACAAATTCAAAAATATAAAATGCAGAAAAAAAGTGGAATTATAACAGGTGACAAAATTTATTTCAAATTTGTTTTCTAAATTTCTTCGTTATTGTAACCACATTTTATACTTGTTTTTGTGCTAATAATGGTCTAATAGATATATATTAAAAATAGCTAAGAATAACCTTTACAAATATCTTCCTATAATACCCTAAGTAAAAGTTCATTATCATTGTCTCCTTGATACTGCCACCATGCTTTTAATTTTATTTTCTAAGTATGTAGGTCTTTCGTAAAAGCATTGGTTTTATCATGTGACCACTTGAGCTGCTTTAGTTAAATAGAGGAGAGTTATTTTGCTGCAGTAAATATTTTTTTGGTTTCTAACCCTCAAGTTTCATAAGTTTTCCAGCTCAGTTGGGTATATATTGGTCACCTCAAGATCTAATGATGATGTGAACATTTTGTGAAAATGAAACTATTATTAAAATTTTTTGTGTCATTCTTTACTAGTCTGGAAAAACCGGCATTATATTCTAGTTTAATGATGATGAGCTGGACACTATTTTTATGTTCAATCCTCATTTCAAATACGGAGCAGTTTTCTCATTGTTTGAATTCACAAAAATATTATCTTGTGTCTAGCTTATAGTTTTAAGAAATACTAAATGGAATGGACAAATTTTTAATAATTATATTTAATTCATGCAAGGTTCCTTTGAAGCTAAACATCCTAATGATACTTCACTTTTTTTTTACAAAGTCTCAATATTTTCTAGATATTTCCCAAAAAAAACTATTAAATATTATAGTGACTTGTGTGATGTGGCTGTCATGGTGGCGGTGGTCAAGACGATTAAAAATAAGGTGCATGAAGCCTCATGTCTTCTGCTGCGTAATATTAAATTATAAAAACACATTATTTTTTTCTTCTAAATATGTTATTTAGGTACAGAAAAATTTATATATAACAAAAAAATTTAAAAATGCAATTTATCCCTTTTTTCCACTCACATCTTCTATTGTTTTTTTTTCTTAACATGAGAGATGTCACTTATTAAAGTATTTAATTTACAAGCAAAACAAAGAGGAAAGTTGTAAGAAGATAGCAATATATTCCTAAAGAAAATTACCATTACATAAATAAAAAATTATCACCAATGCGGGCAATGATTTAACAGTTTGTGATTCAAGATGGCTTATCAAGTGATTTATGCCCAATTAATGTGTCCAAGTAATGTGGCATATATTACTTACTTTAAGCATGAATAGCAATTCCTCTATGTCATCTTTTCCAAACACCCAGTTCTTTGAAATTGGTATAGTAAGCAATTTGACACGTTTTGTAGGTGGCGCATCTTCGTTTATTTCGAAAGTAAAGCCATTCTTTTTGAAAACAGCTATGTTATCTATTAATATCTGCTCATTCAATCCAGTCAATTCCAATTGCTGGGGGCTGAAATGTAAATGGATATTAGAAAGCATATTTCAAAAATGTCTTGTAAAAATTTTTGTAAGCAAGCACTCAATTTTAGCCTCAAATATTTCAATAAAACAGTATTTCTGGCTAAAATAATAAAAGTGTCATATACTTCAACTTTTAGGTAAACATGATAAAGAACTTACACAACCAACTTTTGAGTTGAAAGTTCTGTAGTTTTCTGTAAGGTTTCGAAATTATATATTTCATCAGTAGCATGTTGATCAATTATGAACAGATCGTTATCGAGTTTGGAAATAATGAAGCCCAAGTTGAACTGCCCTATTACTTCCATGGACTTAAAAGAGTCTTTTGATATTTCTTTACATAATTCCTCCAAACATTGTTTATTCGATGCCGGGTTTATTTCCGATTTGAATTTTATTCTTTCCAATTGATATTCTTTTTTTTTAAGTGACTCACTCATTTGCAAAAGAGATTTGATGTGTTCGATTGATGTTTTTAGAGTTGTAGTTTTAACGTTTGCCTTTACGTAATCATTTTTATCAGTTTTAGTTGGCGTGGATGATTTTCTTTTGGTCCCTGGTGATTTTGACTTTATTGGTGTGCTTTTCACGACGGGACACCTAATAGTAGACTGCTCTATTTCAATATCCTCAATACTATTAATTTCAATATTTGGAAGTTTTTCTGCATAATCTAAATACATAGTTTCTCTTTGTGTTCCCATTTTTATAGGTGATTTTTCATTATTATCGTAAGAAGTGTCGTTTTCAACATTTGATATATCACAACTTGTATCCAATTTTGTAGGGAAATCTGTAAACAAATTTGACCTGTTTTCATATTTGAAAGTGGCTTCGTCTATTTCCTCCTTACATTCTACATGTGCGATGTCATCACCATTAGTAATAATATCACTTTCAAATTTTGCAGTTTTTGGTTCAATGTAATCTAGCATAGTGGTTGCTTTTCGTTTTAAACTAACTGTATCTTCTACAGCATTATCAGACTTGTTTACATGATTCTTGGCAAATTTTTTCAAAAATGAATTTGTAGTTTGAGATTGAGTCTCCTCAGCATTAGACCGTTCTTCATCCACATTTTTCTTAATTAAATTAGCATTTTCCATTCTAAAAGTTGATGGTATTTGCTCATATATTTTAAGGAAAGAACTTTTCAAAACATCTAAAATTAATTTCTCTTTACTCAGAAATACTTTCCTCTTATCAGGTGTGACATTGACATCAACAGCAGACTGTTGAAGTTGTAAATTCAAAAATATAAATGGCAGTTGGTGGGGATTGTACTGTTTATAGATTTCATTTACTAGTTTCATGATTTTGGCAGGTTCGCAAGGTCTGTTGTTGACGTAATAAAATTGTCGATCTCCTGTGGACCGGCCACAGCCATGGGCACACGACGATACGAGGCCATAAAAATCAAAAGGCAGTTGATCATTTTTATACCCTCCAGATTTATTTGATGACTGTGAACATGTAGATACATCAGTTTGGCTAGCATTTGTTTCAACTGCGTCATTTGAATCCTCGGATAAATCTATTTCCACTTCATCTATTTCAATATTTTCTGCAATAAGGCTCTGTGATTGGATTTGCAAAGCATTAAAAACGTTTTCCTTAAAATTTGAGACGTAAATTGGTTTAAGTTCCAAGATATTTTGAAGTTGTTTTGACCCAAACACACAAACAATGTTATCACGATAACTTTGTGAACCCTGTGTAGCTACGACGATCGATTTTGTTCCACTTTTTGTTTGGTTTGTACAAGTGATCCTGGAATTTATGAGATACTTATCAAAGTCAATCATTATATTTGTTTATGATATATAATAACAATAATGAAATTCAAAATGTACCAATAAAATGTTCTAAACAAATTTCATGTATCTCAACAATAAAGGAAGAATAGCTATCTTCAGTGCCTACAAAAGTGAGACTTTAAATGAGAAAAAACTGTATCAAAATGTAAGCATATAAAAACACTATGTCATGCGGTATATCTGCATCTTGAGCCTATAAAGTTATACTGTCACCTAAGGTCTATAAGTCAACACTGACAGAAAACCGCTTCACAATTGTTACTAGTTTAAGAATTTGTTAATCAAAGAAAGTATTTTTTAAATTTATGGACCTTTTTTATTTTTGATTACCTGGAAAGTAAATTTCAAATGAAGTCTCGAAATTTATGAAAACAGACACTAGAATTAAATTTTTAAGAAGTTTATAGGTAATTTTGTTTCCTTCTTTCGACTTATTTTCTTAAATTAATCAAACAATTATTTTATATCTACTTGCAAGAGATGTAAACACAATGGGAAATTTTAACATGTATTGTTTTAATTTGCACCACAAATTTC
This sequence comes from Druceiella hillmani, assembly GCA_039881145.1. Classification (NCBI taxonomy): domain Eukaryota; kingdom Metazoa; phylum Arthropoda; class Insecta; order Lepidoptera; family Hepialidae; genus Druceiella; species Druceiella hillmani. The sequence continues at coordinate 11,800,103 of JAYKKI010000059.1, read as the reverse complement.
AAATTGTAATCACACAAATCATTACTGCAAGAAGTGGCTGGTCGCTCATTTATAGTGGTTCAAAAATTTGTTTTAGGTAGAGAACATTGTCACAAACCTTTTAAAAAACCATTAGTTCTGCAAAAATCAATAGCTTAGAATTTATGATTATCTTTGTACTTTTCTGAAAAATCATTGCCCCAGTCACACAAATCACTTCTGTTCGAAAACTATTCCACTAAATAACATGAAATTTGATTTTTGTGTTTATTCTTAATTTCCGCTTTTGTTTGAATGGTTATGTGTATTTTTCTGTTTTCAGAAAAAAAACATTAAAAAATCATTGTAAAATTTGTACAACTAGAGATTTGCTTATGATCTTAAAAACTACCTATGGATAAAGTGATGGTCTAGACAAAAAATCGTAATGATATATAACTATTGCAACATCTGCAGAAATTAACTCATGTCATTAAGTCATTAAACGGAAAATGTGAAATTTCTGTCTTATTCGTAATTTTAGCAAAACTAAGTGTATTTATTTGGTTTAAAAACAACATTAATTCCACGCAGATTTACCTAAATTATCTGCAAATCAATATTTATTAGTCTCAACCTACACAAAATGCGTTCAGGTAAAATGACTATGATAGACAAAAGTGCATTTATGTTAGGTACGTATCAAAACAAGAGCGTTAACACTCTACTATTATTGTTTAGAACACATTTGCCTTGTCGCCGGTTGGCAATCATTTGAACCAACAACATCGGCGCTTGACAGATATTGTTTATTTATCGCTTGCCCATATTACGTCTATTCAACAGGATTGGTGATTTTCTTAACTATTTTGGCTTGTTTATGGACTGATCATTGCTCACCTGGCTACTTGTTGTGAGCCTTGAACTTTTGAGGTCATTAAGGATTGGGAATACCTGTTTTGCCATGCCTGTGGCTGAATATCGACGTGGGCTTTGTGTTCCTTATACACCATGTGAATGTGCAATAACTCATTATTTTTATGGCATTACAAGAGTCATTTCGGGAGAAGCTACTAGGATTTAGAGTGAATTTGCTGAAAATCGAGCAGGCACGGCAAACAGGCGTTTTGCAGACCACCGGATTTTTACGACACTACATAATTCGTAGTTGGGAGGAGTGGTTCTTGGCTTCCATTGTCAAGAATCTGGACGATTTGACCGAGGCTGCAAAGATATCATCTTACAAGAAATACCTTTTGATCCAATCACTAGTCAAAGAGGCATGGCAAAGCATTCTGATATTCGGAGATAGTCAATTCAAAGGATCATTTGTAGAAACGATCTGCATGCATATCATTATGAAAAAGTTCAAGATCCATTAAAATCAGAAGATTACCTAAGACCCTGAAGGGAAGTCCAAATTTTTTCATAACGTTTTGTGGTCTGATGAGAGCCACTATGAGTGATTTTGATTATTTAACACTCACAATTCTCATTAGTATTCAGTTGTAAACGCACACTTGATAAGAAAATCATTCAAGACCGCTTGTTAAATGGTTAAGTTTAAACTTGAGTATAGGCACAAAATTACGAAGATAATTTTAGGCTATTTATAAGAAGCTTTAATTATAAAAATACTACCTAAGCGACAAAAATCCTTTTTTACACAAAATGGAAAAAAATCATTTATGTTATTAATTAAAAAAATCATCCAAATACTATTTCTCAATTAAAACTTAAAAAACTAGTAGTATTCAAATTCTGTGAAGAATATTACTAGAACTTTCTTTTTTATAATATTTTTAATTTTATTAAATAACAGCAGAAAGACAGTATTTGTACCTAAATGTCACTCAGGCAGTAAAGTGTTTTAATAAATAACATACTGTTAGAATCAAATGACATACTTGACTCCTTGAGATATTAAACAATAGGCATAAAGTAACTGAGTCATCTTGTTAAATTCCCTTTTAACGTTCTTGTGAAATTCCTTGTGTCGTACAGGCAGTGTTGAGAACAAGTTTGTCAATGTTACTGTAGTACCCACTTGACGTGAGCATGGTGTTTTTTTCTTAATTAAGCCTTTATAATCATATTCAATTTTAGTTGCTGAAAGTTAAGTTCATTCATTCATCAATAAATAGATAGAAATTCAGATTTTAATATAGAAATTTAATATACCTTCATAATTTAGGAACATGCTCAATTTCCTTGAAAATTTAAATTAGATGAATAATGTTGTTACAAAAATTAGGCCTACCATGATTGCTTGAAATGTGTCGTGTAGTTACTGTAAGATCTGATAATGCACAAAGGGAACTCAAAGCTTCCCCCCTAAATCCAAAACTGCTCACGCCCAGAAGATCCGAAAAATCACGTAATTTTGATGTGTGATACTTCAAAGCTGCAAAAATGTAAAAATAATGTCATTAAAAATTTGATAACTTTTTATAAATATTGCACGAAATGAAAAACAAAAAATGGGTTACAAACTCACTTAATGCCGCAAAATTATCTTCCTCAACACCGGAACCGTTGTCGGATACTTCAACCAACTCCATTCCATGGTCCTTTAAACGTACCTCTATTAGGGTCGCTCCAGCATCCAATGCATTCTCTACCAATTCTTTTACAGCAATCGCTAGGCTTAAAACGACCTAAAACTCGGATTAATTATTCAAATTCCATTTTATAATCAATATAGTGAAAAGAGATATTGCTTACTTGTCCTGAACATATTTTATGAACAGTATCTTTGTCGATAGGTTTAATAGTTTTGACATTTTCTTCCGATTCTAGTTCCATATCCATGATTAAATGTTCAGATAACAATTTCACTTTAAAATATTTCAAAAATACATTGCGCGGGTTATTGACAACTGACAGTTTGCAATTGACAGTGAAACTTTTTAAATATCCGGCTTTGATTCAAGCAAAGTAGTTTTGATTTAGAAGGTAAGACTTAACATATCCTTTTTATTAAACAATATCATACACTTTAATTTTTAATTTATATCTTGGCTTTGTTTTATTATGTTATTTTGCAATTTCAAAACAAACTTCGTTTCAAATATTTTTTCTCAGTTTCTTGAGCAATTAAAAAGAAAGAAAAAAAATTTTATTGACTTTTTTAACGAAAATTATTTTGTTAATTTTATGTAGTTTAGTAAACACGAAGGTGAGAATCTACTTTCTGGTACTAAACCATTTTTTTTCTCCATCTTCGGCATTCGGGACAATGTTGTCTCAACAAATTTCTGCCAACTGTTTCTGTTGCCTAGCTTTAGGCTAGGCGCTAGCAAGCCCTGTTGAAAAATGCGCAGTGGTGTGTGGAACGGTATCTTACGTCTGTGTTCTGTATAGTATCTATAGTATATGATGGCAGTGTAGCGCATGTTAACGGGATTGGTCGTGCGTTCGATTTTATAGGATTCGTGATTGCACACCTACATGAAATTAATATTACCTTAAATTAACTACGTTAATTACCTTAATTGAAATGAGACCTGTATTATGGGATAAGAATATAGAAGACTAAAAACGTAAGCGTTTAACTTTCCAAGCCTGAAAGACTTTCAAAGGAAGATAAAAATACATTTGATAAGTATTTGCTTATTTATTTATTACTTGGCTATACCTTTTCGAACTTTGAACATTTAGTAATATTATAAAATACTTGAGAAATAAAATTAAATACAACATTGTGGATTTGCTACCTTATTATCTTATTTATTTCAATAAAAGCATATGTTATTCTAGCTAAATATATATATATATATATATATATATATATATAGATGTACATATACAGTGAAAATACGCTGTAAAAATATATGTAATTTTGACAGCGTATTTTCACTGTATTGCGGTGAAAAATACGCCATTTGCTTGATATTCATTATATAAAAAGCGTATTATACCTATATAAACTGCTCTGGTTAACTGTAGCTGAACATCTTGGCTCTTGCTCTGGTTAAACGGTAGTTGAATATTCTCTTTCTTATTCGAGTCAATGCTCTCCATATGGGCGAAGTAAGATGTGTTGCAAAACAAACGCTTCATCACTAACTAATACAAAAGACAAAAGTTGGCAATAGCTTAGATTTCAAAATGTTTGGACCAACATCTAATATTTTTTTCCCAAATGTAGTTTGTTTAAAAACAGCCGAAACACATTCCTTAGGCACCGTCATAAATAAAAAATTTTTCCACTACGGCTATTAACACAATTGAAAAAAAGTATCTACAGTTCAGGAATATTGATTCACTTTCTTCAGGATTTATCACTCTTACATGTTTCCCATCTACCGCTTCTAAACGATAAGGGAAAATAGAGCGGAGTTTGAAGTTTTCATCTATTTTCAATCATCTGTTTTCATACGGGATGCTTATATACCAGTATTCATTAGAAACCATAAGTAATTACAAATTTCACAAACGATATAACTTATTGTTTGTATTCCTGTTCTAAAGCTGTAGTGAAGATTAGTAAAAACATTTCTTGTTGCTAGTATCTGAAATGGATCAGTAACAATAGTTCAAGTATTTATTGTGCTTTTTACATGTAAAGTGTGATGAAAAACTGACCCAGTATAAGAGACAGCCGAAGTAAAGATTGTAACATAAAAAAAAATATATATCCTATGATTAAACGATGTTTGAAAAAAATTGTAATGCAGCACCAGACTGAATAATTATGAAGGAAACACCTAATTTGAATAAAAACAGTAAAAGAAGGACTACGATCTTGAAGAAGCAAAAAAAAGCAGATTTGGGAGTGACATGCCAAAAATGTATAGACTTTGTAAATTCAATTCGACAACAGCCGTCTTAGTAGAGTGCCGTCTTAGAGAGTATAGCTCCTATTGTTAATTTATTTATCGACAAAAACTTGCTTGATTTCCAGATGGAATTTCTAAACGGTGTTATAATGAGAACAGCTACATGGGCTATAAAGCATGAACCTAAGTTCGTCAAGCCGGATTGGTGTCAAAGCAGGACCCTGTTGATCATATGGTATTGACATTGGTAGATTGTCAATACCATATGATCAACAGGGTCCTGCTTTGACTCCAAGATGTTTTACCCCGTAAAGCTTAAAAGAATGTATGACGTCGCTCAAGTCCCAGACAGATAATGAAGAAGTAATATCTTTGACAGATTCAGTTTTCTCTTCTGCGTCCTCTTTGTGTCCTTTTTGTATTCTTTAACTAATGAAAGTTCCAAGGCTTACTTACTGTTCATATTTACAAAAAAATTCCCTTTCTGCAGAAATTATGTGAATTAGACTGATTTGTATAATGTATGAATGTCAATATTAACAGACTGTTACTTTTTGCTGGTTTTGTTGACGTGCACCAAAATAAAATCCCAAACACGGTCATGAAAGCAAATTCTAGTCGTTCTAGTTTCAATCTTCTGTCTTTAGTTTCACATGCAACAGAGCGTTTTTGCTCAGGATTGCTCTCAATAGCTGTCAAAGCATTGTGAATTTCTGTAAATGACTCTTTTAAACTTTTGCAGGCATCTGCTCGGGCTGACTAGCGCATATCAGATGAACTTTTGACAGGAGTTTTGTTTTTTTTTATCACTACCTAGGAGTATTTGTGCTTGTGTAGTTTCCCATCTTTGAGATGAAGCTGTAAAAAATGTGTAAATTTCTTGAAATAGACCAAAGAACCAACAAGCTTCTTGAGAGTATTCAGCGGTACTTTTACCCACTAGGTTAAGAGAATCTGCGTAGCAGGGCATATATTCTGCTACGGGGTATAATTCTTTAATTTTAGCCTGAAACCCATTATAAATGCCTGGCATGTTTGCTGCATTACAATAAGACTGGGCTTTGCGGTTTATTTTATCAATTTCAAACATGTCTAATGTTTTAATAATAGCGTCTTCTATGTCTTGTGATTTGTGACAGATATTTGCAATAAACTTGAGAAAACCTTCAACGGGCATAGCTTGAATATATAGGATCACAAATGTTAATTGGTCAATGTGGTAAATATTTGGTGTTGAATCCATTATTATTGAATAGTATTTTGATATCTTGATTTCATCTTTTATTTGTGTTAAAATTGTGTTTGCCATCAATTCAAGAAGTTCGTCACATATTGTAAAACTTAAGTAATTGGTACCTCCCTTACCCCTGCCTTCATATTGTGCAATATATTTATGTAAAAATGGATCAAATTCCACGATTAGTTCCAGCGTTATTAAATAATTTCCGTTATGAAGAGAGTCGAGTTTTTCGTCGTAACCCTTAAAAGATAAACCACGTAATGCTAAAGACTTTACAGCCGCAACCATTCGTTTCAGAACTTCACGCCAATAAGTCAACTCTTCCAGACATTGAGCTGCATACTCATGAACGATACGGCCGACAATGGTAGATCTACGTTGCAATGTCAAATATATGTTTTATGTTCATACGCGTTTTCGTGACTTTCCAATCTAACCGACACGTTCTTTGAATCATTAAAACCAGCATCTTGTTTTCCGAAATGAGTTCCTTCACCGAATTATAAACAAGGTCCACAATATACTTTCCTGTACTTAGCGAGTAAATAAGCCATTTTCCTGTTCGTTTTTTTCTGTTTTAACAACTTTCGCTCAAACACTCAAACATTGTTTTCATAAAAATAAATTAGATTTTATCGTCATATATTCTCTTACTCAATTAAAAATTTGCTTTTATATTTTAATTAAACCCATTCAGTGCAATATATTCTAGCGTTGCGTTATTGATATCCCATTTGATTGAAAGATAGAAAGTAGGTAACTGAATAAATAAGTTTATTCAATATTAGCAATCACAATTTTTTTCTTTTTATATGACAGCACTAAGTTTTCATGTTTGATTCTAAATTGGTATTGATTCTAAATTGGTTCATTTTCATTAAGAATGACGTCACCATCATCGCTGGATAATGAGATGTGTGATATACATTGCCAATATGATAAGTGAGGAAAAGGTTCAATATCATCTAATCCATTAGGATCCGATGACATTGAACCTTTTCTTGTTTGTGGTGAAAATACCGAGATTGATACAGCTCCAATAATTGAAGATACTGAACACAGTGAGACTATTGCTCGCCACAAATTTCCAGAATCTGAACGGCGAACGTGCCAACCTACTTCCTCTCATCAAAAATAAAAAAGCGAAACTTCCAATGGAAAGTTCAGCAGTTTATTGGAGCAATATTTCTGATGTTATTGACATACCTAACTAGTCACTGAAATGTACTCATTGGTACTAGTTATAGAGATTGCCATTTAAAATTGAATCGAAAACCGGAGTTGACAATGTGGTACATCCCGACCATAATTTAGGAGCATCATCTAATGTAGTCGTCAGAATGGCGTGAGGAATACCAAAGCTTCAAAATTATCAACTTTATTTCAATAATTATTTCACTTCATTACCATTACTGGTGTACTTAACTAAAGAGGACCTAATGTGTCTTGGGACAGTGCAACACAATCGAATTCCCAATAGCAAATGGACCATTGATAAGGAAGTGTTGAAATAAGAACGCAGACGGTATCAATTTGTCAAATATTTATGAAATGACAAAAGAGTTCACGTTTCATATTTTGCTACCAAGTTTCAGGCCAGATGTTATAATAAGGCCAATAAGAGGTACATAAACATTGAACACCTTCATATCGTAGGAGAATACAAGGACACATTTGTGGCGTAGATTTGATAGCTAGTATTATGATGAGATATAAAATTATGATATGGAGCAAAAGATAGCAAGTTCAGATATTTTATCAACTATTAGACCTCATGATCGGAAAATTCGTGGCTTCTATACCGAAAACTCTTACAAAGAAACAATCTAACAGGCAAACAAATATCTTCAGCAGATGTTTAACTTAAAGCAGTTGAGACTTTGCGCAAACTTCGACTGAAGCCTAAAAACATCAAGAATCGAAGATCGATTGAAAATGAAATTCAGAACAAAAAATATAAAGGTGCCGTGCAGCATGTTCCACCGATGGCAGTACAACATCGAATCGATTACTGGACATTTTTAAAAAGTGAATATTCACTACCAATTAGTGATTTTTTTAGTAATTCAATTTTAGAGAGCACTTAATTACCCAATTATTTGTATGTTAATTTTTTAAATTATTTTATGTCCTATTATTGTATGTAAACTTCCGTGCACGCCCTTTGTAACCTTGCGCCTCTAGGCACGTGCCTAGTTTACCTTACGGATAACGCGCCACTGTTCATACTCAAATTATGATTGACCACAAAAGTAGCCAATCAAATTTCATCTTTTTTCACGCCTTCATTGCTCTTTGATAAAAAAAATTGTAAGCAATCTTTGGGCCGTTGTTGGTACTGTATTTCTATGTTTGGTTGTGTTCACGCGCTTGACTAGATCCTTCTTACCTTCAGTTGTAATAGATGTCTCTTAAACAATATTTACAAAATGCAAACGAATCTCCCTTTTTGATATTTATGAGTTTAGAACAATAATGCATAGAAACCAAGTACGTGCACGATAAGTGAGGCCATCGGAACTAAGTATATATTATATATATTGGCTTAGTAAGCTCAACAACCTGACATTGATAAACGTAATTTCTTAGATTTAACAGTTTTGGTTTTTTTTAAATGACGGGAAATGGGTGTCACAATATATAGGAAAGACCGAACAAATATTCTAGCATAACATTCCACATGTAAGTACTGCATTTCTCGTTATAATTTAACCTTAGAATATACAGTAATCCAGAAGGCGCATACGCACATATCTCTTGGCGGCCGTCTGAAGCCAAAAATTGTCTCCCCCTCCAACGTGTTCCTTCTAGTATCAACAGGAGCAAAAACTTTGTAAGTAAACCTTCCGAACACTGCAACCAAACTTTCTTATGGACCAATCTTACTTTTCAATCACGGTTTTGTTTTTGGTATTTGCGAGAAACATATCACTTTTATAATTTATTAGTTTCACATTAAAAAATTGCTTAGTAAATTGTGATAAAATGAATTAACAATGGCCATATTTATTTTACAAGCAAGACAGAGATAATTCAGCTGATACACCCAATATCAATGCTCACACAGCCACTTCATATTTTATTAAGCCTTCTAATTATATTATAAATTTAATTGTCAAGTATTGAATATATTTGGCGTTCATTTTGTAAAAATTCATTATTCACAATTAAATGAAACTACGTGATGTAGTATTATTTATACTTTCTTTACCACGACCTAGGTTTCGTTGTATTACAACATCTTCAGGTGGGATATTAGAATCTTTGCTAATATTCCACCTGAAGATGTTGTAATACAACAAAACCTAGGTCGTGGTAAAAAAATTAAAGAAAGTAGAAATAATACTACATCACGTAGTTTCATTTAATTGTGATTAAAAAAAATTAAAGCCAAAGTACAATGTACAGACAAAAAAATTAACGTGTGCTTTAGTAGCTGACAAAATGGCAATAGACTGTTAAATATAAAAGTAGGTCATAGACGACTGGACATGGAACCGGGCATATTCGACTGTGCCACAAAGGCTATCGAAGCTTATACGTTTATCCTAATAGACTTGAATGAGCACTGGAAAATACCATTGGAATATTTTTTTATTCATGGACTAAAGGGTGACAAAAAGCAAACTTGATAAAACTGTGTCTTATAAAATGTGAAGAAGTGCGCATAAAAGTGGTCGCAGTGGCCTTTGATTGGCCCATTCAACCAATATTTCCGGCATGAAGTAATAGCTTCATTGTCAAATAAAAAACCCGGAGAAGATGAAGACTACATTCTAGCACCCAACAGCAGATCACGAAGTGATGTTTTTAGATTCTAGCTATATGATTAAACTAGTGAGAAATAATTTTGAAGATAAAATAAATTTTTTAGACTAGGACAATATGAAAGTGGTTTGGGGATAAAAAAATAAATGACACCCAAGAAAAACAAGGTTTACATATAGGTAACAAACTGACTCGTAAACATCTTCAATTTAGAAACTCTGTAATGAAAGTTAAATTGGCAACTCTTTAGCAGGTGTGTGGTAGTTGCAATTACGCTTTGCCGCAGTCTTAAAATGAAACGATTTCAAGGCCAGTGAAGGAACAGAAAAATTCCTCATGATTTAGGATTGCTGATTTGTATAGAGGCACGAAGGAACTGGATTACATTTCCACATACGGGTTAAGCCAGAACCTTATTGAACTACTTTTTGGGTCAATAAGAAAGCAAGGCGGGCGTAATGATAACCTACTCCAATTTAAGGGTGCTTATAGGAAACTATTTTGCCGTAGGAATTTCCAAGTCAGTCAAACTGGAAACCGCGTGCCATTAAAGGATGCATCTGTTTTCACATGCTCATCTGCTTTAACCTGAAATAATTCTACATCTTTTTCAGAAAGATTTTATGAAAAAAATAAAGAAATAACGAAAGAATTATTGAAAACTCCGATTAGAGAAGACGTTAGATTTAAAATTGCGTCGCGTACTTACGAACTACGAATAAATTACAATATCACAATTTCTTGTTTTTCTTTTTATTACTGTATTTTATCAAATACATGGGGATTTTCTATTTAAAAATCTTTCTTCCCTCTAAACCCTAAAAACCAGGAACCATTATAGTTTTGCCATATCAGTCTGTATGTCACAACCATTTTACTTGTAGATTATTACATATATTGAGATAAATTTGTCAGAAATATAGACAATAATAACTCAAAGATAAATGACAAAAAACATTTTTTTGGGCCACCCCCCCCCCATCCCACATAACGAAAAGGGAGGCAAATAAAAATGCGTTGCCTACCCCAGCTGGGGTATTGTTGAAAAGTTCTTTGAAAATGAAATAATGTATATCCAACAATAAAATCATGTTATTTCTTCTGTTTCGAGATATTTGTGCTCAAAGTCATCAACGAGTGTCCCCTCCACCTAATTTTGGAAGTAAAATTGCAAAAATCTGAAAAATACTTTTTGATAAGTGCTTCCAATGAAACTTTTAACTGGTGCTGTGTACATTTACGTACGGTTTCAGGAAAAAAATTAAAAAAGTCTTCTTAAAATTATGCATTTTTGTTAAAGCGACGTGGACCTTGTTATCTAGAATGTAAAGTATATTATAGAGGTGGCTACAGAATAAGTTCAGTCATGTAAGCAAACCCAGAGGCAACTCATTATTATTTTTTCAAGGGTACTAGCAATGCAAACTAGTAACGTTATTAACCTCAAGGATATTTCGTAAGTATATCGGACCTCAGTTATTTTCAGTAAGAACGCGGTCCAAAACATCCAATGGAACATTTATGACTTATAAAATAGGCTGATGTAAGTAATGTTTCCGCAGATTTTTGTATAAGACATGTCAACATTCTTTAGGTTTATACATTTATAAAAAATGAATTTAATAATAGTTATTAAGATAATATAATAGTTACCTAATCCCTGTCATTATTGCACAAATTTTATTTTCGTTTTCACATAATAATAAATCATGACTAGTTAATTTAGTTATTCTAATTTTCACGGACAATAGTTTTAAATGGAATAATCGAGCTCAGAGTTTTAAACTGATCAATGTTAAAATAAAAAGTTACCTACCTTAATATATATGCAACATAATATTTGTGATATTACCAAGAAATAATAATTCTGAGTCCGTGAGTTAATTACGGACGAAACGGTTTCAATTTCCCTACAATTGGATAAATACAACTCCACTAGCAACATTATCCCTTATATTTGTGTGCGTGTCGGTGAACGTGATTACATGTTGTTACGCTTACATAAATTGATTTTGTGCCTCACTTTGGTCAGATCGACTCTATCAAACTATCATTCTAGGCGATATTTTTTTATGTGTATGAGCCAAGCCTTGAAAGAAATCTCCGCCAATCAATTTTCGTTAAAGCATTGCATTATGCGTGATGAACAAATAACCTTCTCTTTCATATCATTTAAAAAAAACAGATTGCTGGTATTCTTGCTTTGTTTCATGGTTATGGATGACAAACTAATATTATACGGTATTTCCCGAAAGTGCCTAGTGTCGCCATGAGATTAAATAACGTTTCCGTAATAATAAAAAATTAAAAATAGTATTTAAACAAGACGAAAAATTTATGCATATAATTTATTGTGGGTCTGTATGAGGTTATCTATCTGTAGAATAAATCCGTAATCATAAATCTTCCGTAATGGACTTTCAAAATCCCTATATATGGCTACACTGGATTAAAGTATAAAACAGATAGTAGTATACTAGAAGTGCGCAAAATGCATCAGTAAAAAGAAAAGAGTGATATATATCATTTGATAGGAAAATATATATCACTTATTTATATCTTTAGCTCAGTATCTCAGTACTCCGAGTCATTAACGAAATTATTTATTACGAATACGTTGAACAATGGTCATACAACATGGTGATGAAAAGTAATGACAATATTATATAATAAATTCCAGAAGAGTGTCCACTTGATTTTGCTCAATACTTTGCAGGTTTAGGACTGTCAATCTAGATTCAAATTATACATAACATTTTTTTGTATTAATTAAATAAATTGGCTTAGATTGCCGTATTATAAAATTTTAAAATGAACCAAAAAAAGTGGTTATTTACGCAAATGTTTTAAGCGAACTAAAATATACTTTATCACAGCGTTCATATTCGAGTAGCTACGTTCGTCTACAAAGATCCAGTTGCATATTTGACTAAACAGTTCGATCGTTTCCCTTCTCTTTCATATAACGTCAAAACATATACTTTTTATCTTCACGACGCGACGAGGGAGTGAAATGATTGATTTGGTAAAACGAAAAAGACGCCATCACTTCCGAGTTAGTGAAATATTGATACATTTTGATTTCAAGTGAGTGTGTGATAGATATGATCACAACATAGGAGCAATGTTTTTATATCTCTCAGTTAGACATCTCTATAGTATACACGTTAGTGCGCAGAGAATAACATATGATACGTGTATCATATCCGTGACGCGCGTTATGATTACGTACATTTTTTTAGTTACATTTTAGACTGTATCCTCATACAAAACATTTTTAGGGTTCCGAAGCCAAACGGAGAAAATGGAAACACTTAAAATTTTGTCGTTTGTACGTCTCATCATCATAACTCTTTCAAGTTAAATCCGATTGTAATGAAATTTTCATTAGGCCAATACAAAGTAAAAAGACGTTACTTTTAATTTTTTCTAGAACCTCACTTTGAAATTACTTTCAGAATGTAATTTTCAAGCGTATAAAGACATCCTTTTTTCGGCTTAAATACTTAAAAATGCAATTAAAGACCGAACCATAATAACCATCTATAGGTGCAGCCTTTCCCCGCATCTCTACACCATTGCTGCATGAATTTACTGAACCCTAAGGCGATAACACCCAATATTTTACAAAAACATCAGTAGCGTCGCCAAACCAATACATGTTGCTGAACAGAAGGGCAATATTTTAAATAAAACTGTTTCCAATATGGTGCTCATTGGATATAATAAAATAAATAACGGTTGTAACAAGTTTGGTTGTGAAATTTAAATTAGTTTAATCAACCTCCTTGCTTTATACTGATTTCCTCTGTGTCCAACAAAATTATAACAGTATTCTTAAATAGCATCCTATAGGTAAACAATACACCTACTCTAGTATTTGGATAGAAGACCCTAGACTTGAATGAAGGTGTGATAATATGACGGTGCATGACTCTATGCATAATGCAGGTTATACTTACGTGTTTCAAACTTACGTTACAATTTGTAATAGAAAGAATTAAGGCACTTGGAAATTTCCAGTGTCATTGGTGTATATCACTCACTATTTAGTTATTTTTTTATAGGTGTGCCTTTGAATGAACTTTATTACAATTTTTTAGACACCTTTATTGTGATTATCTTTATATTTCGACATGATTTTCAATATTAATTAATATATATTCTAAAACAGGGCTATTGAGCCATATAACGTGTGCACAAGTTTTTAGTTGGTATTTTAATTTTTTTCAGAAATATTTATTGATTCACTTGTATATCCTGTGTACATTGTATACCATGTGTACAAGACACATGTTATGTGTAATTTGTTTGTACACATATAATAGCAGGTTTCTTGTGCATACAGTAAAACAACTTGCATTCTAAAATTTTCTCAAATGCGCAATCATGAGATGAATTCATATTGTTAATTACGCAAATTGTTACATCTGAAATTATTTTTGAAAATTTAATTTGAATGAAAAAATTTACATAGTGTTTTAAATGAAAATATATTTATAGGAAAGAATATAATATTATCTTTAAACAACATTATACATTATAGCACATTAGGACCAATTTTTGTTACATGAAAATTTTGTAATTAAGTTATATATATTGATATTATTTCAATTATTGTAATATTTAAAAAAAATTATTTTATAAATTTTCTCAATTTTATTCCTGATGCTCATTTACTATTTCTGCATCTATGAAAATGCATGTCTTTATTGTTATAATTTAAATAAAGCTATTGTAGATCGCCATAAAGCCAACACATCAAAGAACTAATGAACCTTATAACTGGACGTAATAAACCTTATAACTGATAAATTTTGCTTACTTCTTAAACTCTATAACATATTTCACATAAGCATTTATTCTAAAGATATTAAAATTTGATTTAAATTACCCGATGCTAAATATTAAATAGTTTTTTAGTTACTCAACATTAAATTATTTTTAGTTATTCAATGATGTATTCCACGGTCTACAAATTTTTAAACTTTGAAACATTATTTTAATCACAAATGGGAAATGCATCTCATCATGCCCATTATAAAATGTGAAGAAAACAAATAAGGCTAATCATAATTTTTAGGTATAAAAAGTATATTAAATTTTTTTAATATTTTCTCCAATGTACATACTTCATATGGAAGGCAGATGACTGCATTCAATTCAAAACTAAACTTGTAATTACGTTGTCTTCAAATAGTGTGGTGTATACATTAGACGGTGAAAGTGAATTTGGAGCCATAGCTAATCCAAGTTTTGTACCTATCGTTATGAACCAGTATAATCTGTGAAATAATAGGTACAATCTATGAAATAGTCTGCAACTTGTCTGCTTCCACACCAATTAGTTTCTCTTTACTTTTTGTGGGACACGGTTTTAAATTTTTACACTAGGAAACTCAATGTTTTGTGTTCCACTGAACACTGCTAAATAAGCAAAGTCTGTAGTCAATTGAACGTTTTGTTTAAATTTCAAAAACCTTTTAATTTACTTTGAGTATATTTATATATTTAAACAAGGACATGCACACAACTCCTATTTGTCTTCCTGCAGGCTAATTACTTTAATACTATTACGTTTACATTTTTGAGAGGAATTTAAAAAAATTCTTTTTATAGTTATTAACCAATACATGTATATTAATGTATGCCTATGGTCATATATCTTAAATTTAAATTCACCTGTCCATAAAACATATTTGTAATCTTCAACTTATCAATATTTACGTGCACGGATACTGCTTTGGTGGAGTGCGTCAAAGATCACAGTTTCTCTGTTACCATTGGAATATATTAAATTTATATTTCGCTGCAACATGTTGGTAAACTTATAGCATTTAACTCATCATAATTTTCTTGTTCGGGCAAGTTTTGAACCCACATCACCTGTCATGAGGGTGACCATGGAGAAATGGTCACCCTTGTGACTGGTGCTTATACAATGTTCAGTAGTTTTTATATTGATAAACACAGCAAATATGCTTAAGTAAAACATTTACTTTATGAGCATTAGACTATGTAGTAACGGATATTACACTTTGTATACTGTCTTTGTCGTACTGATAAAATAATTAGGAGTCGTTTGATTTCCCCAACAGCAAGCTTTGAGCGCCTCATAACATTAGGTACATCTTCGATATAATACAGACAAATCCTTACATTGTGGGCAGACTTTGAAAAAGGTTTAATTTTAAGTGTACATATTGGTAATATACAGGACTTGCAATTTAAAAGGTCCATTTTATTGTAATATTTACCATATTGTAGAGGGGATTATTCGTAACTTATACATATTAAATCCCCTCCATCTTGATTTATTATAGAGATATTTGAAGAAAACTGTGCGATGACTTTTTAAGATCTACATGTTTACTTAACTACTAAAGATAGGAAAATAAAATTAATTCCTTGTTACGACAGTGACAAGCTTAATACTGATAAAAAGACAAATAAATTTTTTTCCAAGGAGTTTATGCTAGATACGTTTGAATAACCACACAAAAAAATATTAAATACTTGTCCATATACTTTCCAACAACGAACTATGTTTCCCTAAAATCAAAGTGGTGCAACATGTTGAATAAATATTGAATATATTTGGCGTTAATTTTGTAGAAATTCATTATTCACAATTAAATGAAACTAAGTGATGTAGTATTATTTCTACTTTCTTTAAGTTCTTTACCTCGACCTAGGTTTCGTTGTATTAAAACATCTTCAGGTGGGCTATTAGCAAAGTAATGCTATTCTTCGCTAATAGCCCACCTGAAGATGTTGTAATACAACGAAACCTGGGTAGTGGTAAAAAAAATTAAAGAAAGTAGAAAGAATATTACATCACGTAGTTTCATTTAATTGTGAGTGTTGAATAAAATTAAATGTAAGAGCGCACGCACACTTCAACACAATTAACACATAATATAAAAACATGTACTTACAATAACAAATATATAAAAATTAAACAAATAATAAAAAATATAAGGCATATTACTTTTCTAATGCAAGAGAAAGAAAACTAATCGGAAATAGTTTAGCTTTAATAAAATCCAATAGTGCTTGGGATGTTTATGTTATGTTATTGATTGTTTTTATATGTTAATTACAATTGATATCATTGATTGTATTTGTATACATATTTGTACATATACAAGAAACATGCGTGTATATTGGTTCATAAAATTGTTTCGTGGGATTGATATTGAGTGCGCATTACAAGAGTGGAAGTGCTTTTTATTGAATTGTGTTTATATTATTTTTTGAAATAGATTAGTGTTTGTGTCGGCAAGCCTGGTTTTTCAGCAGCATTCTTAGCCCTGCCAGTGGATAAATATGTCATAGGATAAATATTATGTACCTTCTGTTGTGGACAATTTGCCACGGAAGTAAAGCTAGACCTTTTCCCATCCATTTTTTTTTAAATCATATTTATAGTATTATTTTACTTTACTTAACTTACTTCAAATAATAGAACATCAAATATTTCAATTCACCATATGTAAATTCTTAAATTATCTACTGAAGATTTCTACTTACTGACTAATTATCGTGTCATTAATTAAATTATTACGGGTATATTTAAAGTATATATACACATGTGGGAAAGAAATTTAAGTTATAAATTACAATATTATCTAACAAATCACTAAATAAATTAACTATCTGCAAGTATATTTTACGATGTTAAAGTCACCATGTTCCACCATTCCGCGGCCTTTGAAACAATTTAACCAAGTTTTAGTAAATAACTTAATACTTTCCCTTTCTTCATCGGTTTTGGACACTGGAGTTACACAGATTTCAGGTACGCAACGTCCAAAATTGACGGCTGGTAGCCATACAGTAAAGTCAGAATCTGGTGAATATTTGAATATGTCGGAACAACCTTGGAGATTGATCTGAGGTATAGGAGGCTGCCTCTGTAGCAGTTTCTTCAGGGATATAAATGTGAGACGGTTGTTTTTGAGTGATATTGTTTGTAAGTGCTTAGCTTTGTTTAAGCATCTGCAAAAGTAAGAAAATTATTAATTTAGAATTTGTTTTCCAGCTTTTCTTAAGCCACCTATTAAGAGGTTACATACGAAGTTAGAAAAATAGGACAGATTTTCATAATTTTTATAAATAAGTAAATATAAACTTCATTAAATAATATTAAAAATGCAGTATATAATGTCATCAGGTGCAGATTATTTGCTGATGAGAGCTTCTACAGTAATAAATATTTGTAGCAAGAATATTTAAATAGTTAGAACGTCTTCAAAATTTATGCATCTGGTATATCTTCGGTCTCGGAAAATATAATCATATTTCTGAACACAGGTTACTTCGCAAATGGTTTAAGATCCACGATCGATCCTGACTTATTTATACTTCCCTTTAATACCTATATTAAAAAATTCACCAAGTCGAAATTATCTCATAGACAGATTTAACGATTTGTCTGCTCATGGCTCGAGATCAACTTTTAACAACTTTCGATCAACTTTTTCTTTGAAATCAAGTTCAAGCAGAGAAATTTGACAATCAGCAGGAAAATCATCTCCATAAATGTTTTCGAGGATCTCTCCTGAATCTTTTTTAGTTCCACGCCCTTGACTTTTTTTCCATTCTAACTCATACCAATACTATGTATTATAATTTTTTTTCGTCTTTGTTTTTAAATTTATTATTAATATTTTTATTGCAAAATCTCTTAAGAGTCTTCCAACCAATTTTTCAAAATTTATTGTTACGGATGGCTGGATCAAATTGCTCATGTAGCAATAAGTCTGTTATATTTAATATTCATTAAAGTTGATAAATAAATAAATAAACTTTCTTACTTCCAGTAGAAATTATTATTTATCTTTTTTAAAGACTCCTGAAGCTTCATGATGGTTAATCTGAGGCTACCTGTAGTAATTTTTTCACAGATACAAATATAAGATGGTTATTTTTAAGCATCAATATTTTTATGGCTAGATTAATTAAAAAAAATTCAGGCCATATAGAAATGTCTTAAAACTTAAAATAAATTCTGAAGACTGAGATAAATGGGAAACCTAACTAGAAACAATATTAAAAATTCTAATACGGTAGTTGACTCAATCTAAATTTTGATATTTTTCTTACAATATTACGAAATATAAGTAATTAAAAACCAGTCTTTAAAAGAAATTCAAAAATTGATTGAAAAATAAGCCAGTTGTAGGCTTCTAAATTTGAAGATACGAATAGAGTTGGGTATATCCCTGTCCCTTGTCCTCTCGTAGAATATAATGTGCAATATTAAAAATGATGTCACAACACAGTAATGCCGTTCTTCTCTAAAGGTTAAATTTAAACTTTTATAACTCGGTCAATTTTTAAGATTATTAAAACAATTTTTCACTCTTCATCAGCTTGTACCTTGAAATTATGATTAATGAAATAAAAAAAAATAAGTCAAATACCTAATTATCTATGCTATTAGTTTTGACAATACACAGGGATTGTAATCTTTTTAAAATAGCTTCCACTCTATTGGCTTTTTTATATAGCAGGTCTTTCGCAACCTTTAAATTTTTAATATTCAAAATTAACTTTAGTAGTTCTAATAGCATCTTGCCATTTACAGCATCTTGCTCTCACTACGTATTTATACCAAGAATTATATCCCACTAACCATTTTTTCTGGTACCTGACTTCTGCATTTATTTATCTTCTTTCAATCTATTTAAGAATATCCAAGAGTTATTGCATGAGTTTATTGTTTATGGATTGTAATAAAGTTTGATTAACTGTTTCCTCTTACCTGTAAATTCGCATGAACTGGGCATCGGTCAGATTACATGATGATAAACTCAGTTTCTTAATCTTCATATCTCTCGCAGTTTCTAAAATAGAAGATAAATAACCCACAATATTACCTTCAACACCGATATTTTCCAACTCCAAATCGACCAGCAAGTTTGGGTTGAATGCATTCATTATGCAGCTCAGTACATTCTGCCTAATTATGTTATTACTTATTTCAAAAGTTTCAATATGGTCAAGTGACATTCTTGTCGTTTTTATCTCTGTTAGAACATGTTCAGTAATTGAGCAATTGTTCATTTTCAAATTTTTCAGCTGTATATAATTCGTCATACCGAGGATGTGTCGAAAGCCCTCATTCCCAATAGCGTTACCACTCACATTTAAATGTTCAAGAGTTTGACAGATTGGTCTTATTGACTTTTCGAACATTGTAAGTAACAATTTAGTTCCTTCTGCAGTAATGGAGTCGTTAGATAAGTCTAAAATATTGATTTGCTTCAGTGTTGGCAAACAATCTGTTAGAAATTTAATTCCATCATCCCCTAAGCTGTTGTCAGATAAAATTATGGTTGTCAATTGTGACTGATGCATAAGAGCACGAAAGAGAGGTCTCATTTGTGTTGAAGACAGTGTTTTAGTCCCTAAAGTCAATCTGTGCGTTGTGTGGCTTCTACCAATAGCTTGTTGAATTTCTTCGGATACGGCTGTAATATTGTATAATAAAACGCTTCATTATATAAATAATATATATACATAAACACATGCACGTATATATATATATATGTATGTATATATACACATATTGTTATTAAATTAGTATATCAAGCTAACTTGGGACCAATAAACCAACTATGGGGGCCTGAATATAAAATAAAACAATTGTATACAATAACATTTTTCATATCTTATCCCATTTTTGAGATACAATATTTCAACATTGTTGAAATAAAGTTAAAGTTAAAGGCCTGCAGTACATCCACACCAAGTGCCACACAATTTAATTAAAGCTATGTACTGTGTGACACATTTAACACTTTATTCGGCCTTGAATAATGAGTGATAGAAGTTTCACAGAAAGAAAAATCGATTAGATTGGTTGTTTATAATAATGAAACATTTAAATTTAATTATGATTGAAAAAATGTAAATAATAAATTTATTACCAAAAAAATAATTATTTCTCTGTAATAAAAGCCCAAATCAAAAATTTTTATGCATTATTTTCGTCTTATATTTCCGAGAGGATCCGGAAAAAATTCTTGCTATACCAATTAACCAACAGTATAATATACATTTATATACACTAATTTTAATTGTAAACTTGGTTTAGATTTCTATCATAAAACCATTTTTTATTTCTGACAAAACAGACTGATTGCAATAAATGGAAAAATCATATGGAAAAATCTGTCAAGCATGAGTAGAACTTGCACTAAGAGGGTTCCAAGCAAATTTAGGCACTTATAAACATTTAATGGTACATATTACTTTTAATTAAACTATTTACTTCGCAATGTTTAGTCTATGTATACATCTCTATTATTTCAAATACCGGTGGTAAAATTAATGTTTTATTACTTCTTTACAGTGGTGTGCAGTGCTTTTAGGGAAGGGCAAGCTGTGAAGGGATGGACATATAAAAACGACGTAAGTGTCCGTGTCCGTGACCACCCCTGATAGCCCTGAAAAACGTCGGTTTATAGCAGAGAGATCATTATAATAACACAATGATTCATTGTTTGTATGAGAATGTAATAAATACGGGCGTATTGCAGTCTGAATATAGCCGAAGGTGGTCTAACAAGCTTCAGCTTACATTGAGACTATGAATTGCTTATCGAAATCAATTTTAATTTCATATGGATCATTTCTGATTCGAGAGTTTTTGTAATTTGATACAATATAGGAATGAAGTTTATACGTTCTACTTAAAATTCCACTTACCGGTATGTTCACTTTGTGCACGCGAACTGCAAATCATATATTGAAGCACGGAATTCGCTTGATAATTGCATAAATTTTCGTAAATATGTGACATATATATGCTATATGTTAAAGGGCAAGTACGTAATTGC
Organism: Druceiella hillmani; assembly: GCA_039881145.1. NCBI lineage: Eukaryota > Metazoa > Arthropoda > Insecta > Lepidoptera > Hepialidae > Druceiella > Druceiella hillmani. The sequence goes on along the minus strand of JAYKKI010000059.1, from coordinate 11,778,507 downwards.
TTATAAGACACTGCACGCCACTGCTTCTTTATCAGATAACTATACAAAGTGTTTACCAATGAGCGCTCATCTTGTTTTACTAAAGTGTGACTTATGTAAGACATATACAAGTCTAGTATAAACATTGTTTTTGAGGTAACTTGTCCGATTGAAATACATTCAATTGTTACTGAGAAAGCGTATAGTTTTATTGAATAGAAATGTTGCAGCATTATAAAGCTGAGCAATTTCTATTTCGATCAATGAATGTTTTAAAAGTAGGTAATTAATTCAAAAGTAGTTTTAGTCATAACTGGGGCATTAAACTGTAAACTTTAAAAGAATATTATTATCTTTATTCATTATGTTAAATTGTGTTTAGAACAACTACACCATCTAACTCTAAACTTTAAAGAATGTCTTCATTGATACGGTTAAATTATTTTTAGACATAATAGTATCAGCTGATACTAAAGTCTAAAAGCTAATTATTTATTGATCAGGTTAAATTTTTGCTTTAGTCATAACTGTAGCATTTAACTCTGAGCTTCAAGGAATTATTTTTTATTTGATCAAATGTATGGATATGAGCAATGTTTTGATAATGTTATTACCAATATTTAAAGCGTCACAACATTCAATATATCTTTCCTCAGCTGGTGACGCTTTCCAATTTGTCACACAAGTCTTCAGTTCTGGCGAACTCAATACGAGACTAAGAGGATCCTCTTCTGAGAGTATTGCACCATCGGCTGTCATAAGGCTGAACACTGGACGTATTCCTGACAATCTAAAAGAAGAATAAATGAGTCAAGCAATTTTATATTTAATTACATGCAATTTACAATATTGCGTGTAATTAAAATTTTAGCACAAAGACAAAAGACAAATAAGGGGTATCATCTTACTTGTAATATCTTGATTTGACTTCTTCTACTAACCAACTTATACTTTGATTGTGAATTACATTCATCTTCAAAGGTATAAGTAATGTTTTATCTTCGACCTTTACTCTTACAGCTGCTGGAGGAATTACCGGTGCAGTTATTCCTCCTCCAGGAATGACTGGCCCTCCCAAAGTTTGAAACAAGCTATTGTTAACAGATGGTACTTTTGCAACAACACTTATATTGGTGTGTGGGGCTTTATTTTCATCAGACTTATTTTTGTGAAAAGTTTTACTAATAGCTTTCCTTGTTTGACCAGTGATATTCACGAACGGCATTTCACAATCACTATTGTAATTGCTGGAACCTGAATCATTTGAAATATTTTCAGGGCTTTTGTTTCTCCTAAAACCGATTTTTAAAAGTGTTGTCTGTTTCTTCCATCTTTTTTTCATTTTCTTTCGACTGCACGTGTCATTTAACAATGTTAGATTATTAGTTGTGTTATCAAACACTGATATATGGTTCTTACTTATAAAATTGGGTCTTGGATTAATATTTTCTCGCATTTTTGATGAATCAGAATCTGAACTGCTATCACTGTCTATGAGATCACTGTAGCGGTTCCGAGACTGATTGCTACTTCGATCAGAATTTGATTTATTAAATTTATCCATCGATTTATTGTCATTTTGCAATGATTCAATGCTAGGATATTTTTTTACAATGGCATCACTTGATTTCCTTATTTTTGTATTTTCAATATCAGTATCAGTTCTTTTTCTTTTCTTTAACTTGGTGCCGATATCATCGTCCAACCAATCATCGTCAACCTCTTCTGGATCCATTAAAGCTATTTTTTTTTCTATATCCAATGGTTTAAATTTATGGTCAAAAATGTCATCTGGTGCATTTCTATTTCTGAGTGCCTTTATGGCATTTTTATATTCCTTAACACCCTTTCTCTTATTTTCGTTGTTTACAGACTTGCTGAAAATTTCAATCGACGAATTGCTTGAATCGTCCATGTTACTGACTTTTTCTAAATTCTTTTTTACTGTATCTCTCAGATAGTTATCCTCTTCGTCACTATCAATCAAAATATTTCTGTTTTTAAACACAGGTGTAGTAGCATCTTTGTCGAACTGGTTAAGTCCTTTAGGACTCTTCGATGATCCAGGTGGTGATATTCCCTTTGGATCTTTCAAAGGGCTTCTAGCAAAAGCTTCCTCGACCAAGCTTGTTTTGTCAACATAACTATGTATCCTGTTACATATGTTTTGATAGAGGACTTGTTCATCTTTGTCTAAAATAGTTGATGTTCGCCACTTTTGTAAAGCGTCTAAAGTTGTCTCACCAAAGTCAGTTTTCAATGAAGGTATTGCACCTTTATCAAGCAGAAGTTTCACTAATGTTAAGTGTCCATTGCTAGCCGCATCATAAATTGGGCTTATACCTGGAAAAAAGTGGGCTTATCAAGTTATATATATTTATTAACAGCTGATACATATTAATTAAACTATTCTCCTGTATATTAATACAGTAATAAGACCCCATTCCCTTTCTATATCAATGGCAATTTTTACTGACAAATTCACCCCACTAAGGCGCACAGATAGTTGTGATATATGTGAACTGTCAAATTGCACACAAATATGGTGCAAAATATTTAATTTTTTACAAAATTTCAGTGAAAAAGCCGCTGTGCGGCTGTTGTTTACGAGGAACAAGATGTTCATTTGTTCCATAAAGATTCCAAATTAAAAAAAAAACTTGGTGCGAGCAATATGAAGAATCAATTTCACAGCTTTTAAGCACTAATTGTTATGTTGTAAAAATCTTTTCGAAATAGCTATGCTATTTTTGGTTATTCTTGTGTGTTTGAAAGATGCCGTTGTACAAAAAAAACATTAAATAAAACATATTTATTAACTTTATTCTGAATAGAACCTTCACTAAATTATAAATATCTCATAAACCGTACGAGTAGTAGCAAACGCAATTTCACAGATCCAATGTTTTTTTTTAATAAATAAAATTAAATAAAATAATTGTTTCAGTATACATTTCAAATAAATTTATGGTGTAGAATATGAATCTCAATGAGATATTTTCTTTGTTTACGTCTTTGCTCTTCGTACCTTTAATTAAGCTTTTAACTGTGCCAAATTCAAATTCATTTTAATAACCCTAAATTTTCCTCTTTTTTTTCAAATTGAAGAGCCATATTTTATAGAGAAATATTTATTTAGAACATTTATACAACCGCCGATGGTGCCCTCTGGAATAGTTTTGCCATAATAGGGATGCTATTATTAAAACAAAACTTAAGTACCACTAGGAGGGTTCCAGATACACTTATGAGTACAAACATGGTTACATAGTATTTCTACTAAACTATTTTTCACTATGTAAACATATCATGCAGTACATTTTTCGCTTTACATAAATATGGTAATTTTATTAAAACAGTGACATTTAGAATCATTACTATAGTTTATTGGCAAATTTTTATTAAGGCTGTTTTTTCATAACTTTGACTTTAGAAATTTCAGAAAAGGGGCAAGATGGGTGGGGATGGATAGACGAACTTGTTTTTCATGAAAAAAATTTGTGTGTGTATTTATGTACGCGCATTAGAAGTTATACTTCTTTGTCATAATATAACAATTACTTTATTTAGCACGCAAATAATCAATGGAAATAAAACAATAAAAAGACTAGAGCATGACTATACATCCGGTTGGTAAAATCTAAATTCAAATAATGAAATTTTGAAAATTAAAATTTATTTGACAAATGACCACTGCGTGGTCCATCATTTTATTTTTTTGCTGGATTTCAATTGTAAGCCAATCATCTGCCAGACTGTTTCCAAATTATCAGGCTTCAACTTTATATTTTCTCATACAGAGTAATAAAAAATATGATCTTTTTTTCTGGAATTACAATCATTATCATATAATATAATATCATTATTATTAATAATAATAATTTTTTATTAAATTGGATTGAACTAAAAATTTATTTTAAAATTAAATATAATTATTTGCGATATTCATTATTTTTATGAGTCACACTCTTACTTACATCTAAAGGCATATAGATTCACGAGATCAATTATATTATTTTGTTGACTATGTTCACGTATACTAACTTAACGTATACAAGGCTTGTTTGCCACACTTACCAATTGGCGTTTATCCGTGAGCGCACTGATCTGTCAGTGTATTGAAATTTAAAATACACTCGACTTTTGTCATTTTCTAATACAGCTCTCTGAATTTTTGGCGTTTCATAATATTATTTTGTATTATATTAAATTTATTATATTGTTATGTGTTTTATAACATTAAGTTTATTGTGTTATATATGTATCATTTTTAAGTTTGAGTGTAATTAAAATGGCGAATGTTGTTCTAAGCACAGCATGCAGTAGTTCGAGAATACATTTAATGAGATTATTGTCATATCACTGTAAAATAAACACAATCAAAATGATCTGGGCACAACAGAAATTATATGTGGCGAAAGCAAACCCTACTTTTAAATTAAACAATGTCAAAACATTTCTACCTGAAGCAATGTCCTTTAATAAGCCCCCGACATGGCTGAAAACATTATTAATGTTGTTGAACGATGTGATGGATAGATTTATAATTAATGTAAAAAATGATGAATGTCGCAAATAATTATACTAGCTAAGCGCTCGGATTGATTCAGATTTGTTAATCCTATATGGCCACTTCAATACAATTGGCATGATGACAGTCACTGCGAATCACCGAACTTATGATTTGAAATAATAATATAAAAAAATAACTTATTTTTAAGTTACAAGCGTGATTAAATTTATTTTAGTAAAACTAAAAATACAAAACAAAACAATATGCCATATCAGGTCAAACACCAATCAGTAACATGTGACATCACACTTTTGTAAACATAATTTTTGACATTTTGTTTATCGTTCGATTAAAGTTGCCTGCCTTGTATTTGTTTTTTTAATAATTGACATTTCGTTGTTGTAAAATAATAAGTATCTCAGTTTTGTGTTGCCATAAGTAGGACAAAGAAACGTTAGCTATAGAACAACCATTCACAAGGCAAATAGCTCAAATTTGCAAGGAATCAACTTGTTAATACTGGGAGGATTTTTTGTAACAAACTACGACTTGTTCAGCTGAATTTAGAAATGTTAAAACTTCTATGTAAGTATTGCATAAATTAACAGTTAAAACACAATATAGAACTCAAATTTCCTTAAAAGTACATATTTTATCTCTATTTTGGGAGTTTATTAACGTTGTGTTATGAAAATATTTATATATCATTAATATTATTTTGTTAATTTTAGTTTATTTGTTTTCTAACAATGTATGGTCATTCTGTACTGTTAGAAATTTGTTTCAATCACATGATATTGAATATAATTTTCTATCATTTGGTAACTGGAACAAGAATAAAGCTTTTAGGTAGGCATAGACAGTGATGAAACAACATCATAGAAATGATATAACACCAAACGTGATCGACATTATTATTGACAATTTTATTTAATGAAATGGTTTTCACAGAAATCAATTACCGAGCTTGAAGATATAGCTGCTGGGTCTCACCTTGCAAGATTTAGCCATACATTTCTAATTTTTTTCTTCATTGGAATGTTAATAAATTACTTGTTCTGAGTATTTATTGATATATTATTACATTGAGGAACCGCACATCATCGATACACATTAGAATTCATGACTATTGTAAAAAATAATTTAACAAAACAAATAGTGTAACATGCAAGCCGTCAAGTGTTTACGTAAGCATGACGTCATAGATAGGCGCCATTACTACTCTAGCGTTTTAGTGCCAAATTTAGATTGTATTTTAAAACGGTAAATTTTTTCTTCAATAGCTTTATTTTTTGCAAAAGTAAGATTTATTTTGGATAAAGTAGATACGATAAAACATTTTGGAGTAGTTTTCTAAATCTGTCATAATGCTTATTGTTAGGTTTCGTGTTTGTGTAATAGGCAGATAATCATATGGACCCGCATTGGTTATCCTTAAAACAAAAACTAATAATTTATGTTTAACTGACATATATATCCGAATGGAGAATAAAAGTTTATTGTCCTGCAAAATTCATAAGCACAAATCGGCATCTTCATCTGGTAAACTGATGATTTTATGAAAGTCGAACGAAAGTACAGTTTTAAAATATTATTAAAGATTTTGAGATGAGGTAAACAATAGATTTTCCGTAGCCATTATTTTCCGCTTATTACACTATACCGGTCATAATGCGTTTTCTTTTTGCAAGACTATTAACATGCATCATAACGAATCACTGTGAATGCACTACATTTAGTGCCTATAATATGTATAAATACAGTCATGGTTGCGTTTCAGCCCCCGGCTACCTCTCAGCGTATGCAATTCCTCGTATAAAAGAAATTATCCTCGTGAGTATATTTTTCTGAGACTAAACATGATGGGTTGCAGCCCTCTCTTTAACTATGCCTTCAGCCAAACTCAACGTGCAGTAAATAATTTATAATTAGATAAAAAGTTTATGAATGTTGAAACACCCAGCCAGGAATCGAACACTTAGCCTCTTCGACATGTGCTAGAGTCCTAGGTTTCATTGTATTACAACATTTTCAGGTGGGATATTAGCAAAGATAGTCATCTTCAGGTGGGATATTAGAAAAGAAGAATCTTTGCTAAGGTCGTGGTAAAGAAATTAGAGAAAGTAGAAATAATACTACATCACGTAGTTTCATTTAATTGTGATTAAAAATAATAATCGAAAATATACGTCGAAATAAGAATAAAAGCTGAAATATAATGAAATAACACTACCATAAAGTGTGTATAAAATATGTAGTCTTATTTCAAAATAATACAACACTTATTTGGAAAGAAAATAATATGTCACAATGTTTATTTTTTATTTATACCCCAAATATAACATAAGTACACTTATATATGGTGACACAGTGTAAGCTGACTGTGATATTGAAGCTATCTCACTTTAACGCATTATAAACTTAATGAATAACATATATACATATATGCTATTTCAGCATCGAAATTTCAACTATTTTCACGAAATATTTAAAACGTCTGGTAATTTCGCAAAAAAAATGGAGGGTTGTCCATATTTACCATGGAAATTTGACAAAGCTCATCAGTAAAATAAGGTTATAATATTCGTATTTATAACATTATTTATGGTGAAACTTCCTGAAGTTAATGTCTTGATTATGAATATAGTTTAATAATGAGTTTTATAAATAGTCGTCAGTTGATTGAATATATTTTTGTACCACCATATTTTAATCGTCAAATTCATTTCTTTACAAAGATTCTCTTTTGAAACTGAATAGAGTACAGTAATGTAAAAAGTATTTGACACTACTAAGAAAAAATTTAACCCCATGCCTTACCATCACATTTTACTCCACCTCGATCGTTAATCAGTCCACCTTGCTTGATCAGCATTTCAGCAATTTCCAAATGACCATGAATACAAGCCTCGTGAATAGGAAGCCAGCCAGCATTGTCTCTGACGTTCACAGGATGTCCAGTACCCAGAAGACGTTCCACTAGGATTTTGTTGCCAGATATGCAAGCCTTACAATTGAAGTATGTGGTTAAACTTAAATGCCGTAGTAATTTAATTTTAAATAATGCAGATAAAGAAAATGATCAAATGTATTGTAGAAAATAGTGATATTTCGAAACATTTGAAACCAGTTGTCAAAATTTCATTGAAATGTTGTCCTGCCTGAATTCCTCTCCATGAACTGAAGTAAAAGTTACATCATCTCGATACTTTCATATTATTAATATGTCTATTTGCTTCACATAAATTTATGTATATTTGCTATTTATATAATAAGTATATTTGTTTCACATGAGTTTATGAAATTTGCTATCTATAAAGATCTCTGCGACCCCTATCCGAAAATTAATACCAATGAATCTCCTAGTTGTATGTAGATCATTGGTGAAAACCGGAATTTACTATCTCAAGGAGTATAGAAATTATAGCACGATAAATATTTTAAGAAAAACTGTCTGCACAAATTTTCACATATTTCATAACGTACACTTTACCATCAGGTAAAGTTATTATTAATAATTTTCCCTGGCATATTTCATAAATAACGAGTCCAGCCGTTCGAACGTCGCAAATAAATTATATCTTATGCATAAGTAATAAAGGTGAAAATGAGTTGAAAAGTAAGAAGAGATGCTATGTTGCCATTCTCTTCTTGTACGTGAGTATGCATTCATGGCCAAAGTCAATTATTAATTTAGACTATGGCGAAATCTCTTTGTATCCTATCCAGTTGTGTTGTGTCGTCGCACTCCATTGTCGAAGTTTGTGGCAGGCTAAACAAAATGTTTGGCATCCAGTGGATAAGGTCGATTTGGTCCTGTATGTTGGTCTCCACATTCACCAGACATCACTCCATTGGACTTTTTCATGTGGGGATTTATTAAGGACTTAGTGTTTGAGAAAGACTATGACAGTAGAGTATATAGAGAACATAGAGATGCGTGTGTGCTTTTGACAAACTTAAAAGTACCATTAATCAAGACATTTATTTATTTAATAGAGTCCATGCACAAACAAAAAGTGTGCAAAAATGTGTTGAAAATTGGGAGGGCGACATGATGAAAGGGTTTGTCACTTAATTTGATCTCTAATTTTCATTAACTTGTGATTTTACAACTTATTTTTAATTCAATCATAATTTGATCTATCATCCGTGCATGCCCGTGGCAATCATAGGTGAGTGATGACTGATTTTATTCTTAGGTAACTACAAAATAGGTACATACTTATAAGTGGCGAGTACTCATACACAGATTACCACTGTAAATAAATTAATACCAATATATTATAAAATACTACTTTTTAATATAATGTAATATATACTGTGGTATTTAAAGTCACCAAGCGCCCTTAATTACGAAATCATAGTTTCAAGCGTAATCCGTACATACTGCACACAATCATACGCAACTGTCAAAAGTCATACATACATAATACACAATATAGGCGTTTGCCTCACCACTCTTTTCTTCGATCATGTTCAAAAAATCACCATCGATGCAAGTGTCGCGAGTAACGAGGCAAGTCACGAATGGCAAGCGCTCCGCAACATGAAGTGGCGCGAGATTTAAAAGCTTAGGCTATGTTTACAATAGACTTTTTATTCTTTATTAAAAATCTAACAGGTCAATATTTTTCTGAAATCTATGCTGTTTTGCAACCTCCTGGTGGAGCACAACTCAAAGTTTTTTTTTTCGGACAGGGAGCACAGACACCTGTATAATATGTATATTTGTTTATTTATTTATATTGTATAATATATATATTTGTAATATGTATATCTTATTGAGGCTATGTTATCCAGAATAAGCAAATGTTTTAAAAAAGCCTAGCGTAAAGGTAGCTATGAGTTATTTTTCATTAATTATTACATTTTTTTTATTTAAATGAAAAATAGTAATTTCATTTTTTTTAGGGAAGTGAAATTACTTACAAGATGCAATTGTGTTTCACCTTTCATATTCTTCTTTACATTAAAACCTCTACCCCTTGTTCTTTTCTTAGTTATCTTCTCTGAATCCTCATCCTGATCTGATACATCTGCAAAATTAAAATTCTGGCATTGGGTGATGTTTTATTGACATTGTTAAATAGAAAGTCATGCTTTTTGAAACTACACTGGAGTATTGCGTAAGTGAAATTTTATTTAAACATCAGGGAAAAATGTTTACACAGCATTGGGAGACAAATGCTAAAAAATTAGAAATATAAGTGAGGATTTTCTTCAATACATAATCACCAGTAAATTATTGAAATACCTCTGCATTGAATTTATTCAATTTGATTAATAAGCATAATTACCTGTGATGTCATCTATGCAAATGTCATCACCAATGTTGGGGGTATTCTGTTCTGGTGTCTGCTTTTCTTCGTTAGAACAATCTTCTGCATCAGATTCATAATTATCCACATCGAAACATCCAAGCAATCTCAATTCCGCCTTTATATCATCCATTTTTTCTATTTCATCGTAAGTTAGTTGATATTTCAACAAATGATTTAATACTCTAATTTCATATTTTTTATCACCTCTCTTGCAAGCCTGCATTGTTAAAATATGATTCCTTATTTTCTGGTTTTCAATTTAGCAATATATAAAATTATTTGTGAAAATGTAGTGGGTCTGATTACATATATGGATGAATGAATAATATAAAATTGTAATGGAATGAAAGAATAAGAGTGATCTTATCGGTTGACCAGATTGACTTAAATTATTAAGTTAATTAAAATAGGGAAGAGGTGCATATCGGTCAAGTGTGAGCAATTAGTTTTCCGTGTCATCAACCCCACCCTGAAATTATTAATATTAACGCACTCTGACTATGCGGTTAAAAGGCACCCATCCGTCACGGTACTCTCCGCTTAGTGCACCAAGACTATATCACATTTTGTATGCGTGGATCTGTGTGGGAAGCGTTTCGACTGAGGTATATTAAAAACTTTGAAAAACATGCAAGGACAAAAGTTGTTATTTACATCATGAAACATATTTTTTACCAAAAACTGTTCCCTAAAACCAATGGTTTAGGGAAGAATTTAATATATATAATAACATGTATATACATATATATATATATATATATATATATAAATTGAAATTATGCTAGAATTTTTCAATGCTGATAATTTTGGTTAAATCTATACCTAATTCTCAATATTCATGATTATTTTCATTTTATCCGAGTGATCCCTTTGGTGATAAGGTGGGTGGAGGATAACAGTTTTCAAGTATTTTTTCCACAAAATGTTTAAACAAATTTAAAAAGAATACATCAAACCTATTGTTTAATTTTTGCTTCAATAAATTTTCATTTGACACCTTAAATGATAACTTAAAAAAAAACTTTCTTTATTACAGCAAATTTTACAAAAAATAATATGTTATGTATATAAAAAATATTTTTATTCAAACAGAATATTAAAAATGTCTTCTTTTGAATGTAGAAGATAACAACCTGCTTTGAATTGCGTGTTCTAATTCACTTCACCGTTAGGCATGTTTCTATCTAATAAATAGGGAATAATAAACAATAACACTAATATCCTATATAAATAATAATCTAATAAGCAGGTAAGTTTGTAAATCTAATAATTCAAAACAACCTTTGAAAGAATTTTACTTGACAATGAAGTCCAGGAAAATGTTCCAGGATATAAATGACCAATTACAATAGATTATTTATCATAACCATTGAATATATTTTTAGTTAATTTTGTAGAAATTCATTGTTCACAATTAAATGAAACTACGTGATGTAGTATTATTTCTACTTTCTTTAATTTCTTTACCACAACCTAGGTTTCGTTGTATTACAACATCTTCAGGTGGGCTAATAGCCCATTGTATCATAAGCATGTTATGTTTTAGGATTGACACCTAAAGTTTTGTACTCAAATAAAGCAAAATAATTAGGTAAACCACTGGGAAAACGATAAATTTATTACTTATTCATAGTCCTTTCTACAGAACGGGCAGCTAGTTAACATTACAAATATATTAAAAATTATAAGTATATTAAGAATAATTAAGAATTATTAACATTATTTTTATTTAATTACAGGTAAATAAAAATAAATTTGAGGTTACGATAAATTCTAAATTGTAGGAAAGATCAAAGTTCCATTTACTAACCTCTTTTCGTGCCTTCAAACATGCCTCTTCCACCATCTCATAAGGCTTCTTTGCTAAATATAATCCTTCAGCTATATTGATAAGGGTCATATATGCTTCTTTAGGGATATCTTTAATTAATTCAAATTCTTTTTCATAATATTTCAACGCTTCATTATATTCACCCAGGTCTTTGTAAGTTTGGGATAAGCTGGAAACCATAGTAAAATGACTTTGTTCAGAACATAGCAGGAAAAGAGTTAATTCTATTTGCATTATGTAGATGTAAGTAATGTACGCATCTTTCAAATGCGGTGAATATTTTTTGAATACAGTTTCTGTCATTGAAATCGTGATATGAATATGTTTTCTATTAGATATCTAATATTATTCAGGGATTATCTAGAGAGGGATACGATGTTTTTACAATATATAATATAATAAACACTGAAATTTAAATTATAGTGTGATATACAAAAGAAAATATCATCGGTCATTTTATTTTCAGATAAAATGACCGATGATATTTTCTTTCGTATCTTTTAATGAAACTTTCGTAGCATTGTACCGGAGATAAACAGAAATTCTATACTTCTTATTTTATAGTGACAATATATGTGGAAAACAGTAATAACCATAGCAAAATATGTATTGCAAGAATTTTGATTTTTCTTGAAAATATAGGACGAAAGTAATCTATAATTTTTTTTGATTTGAGGAGGATTTTTATTAAATGGAAATAATTTATTTTGCAATAAAAGATTTTTTATTTTCAAATTTTTCTAACTGAAATTATGTTCAAACCTTTATAAAATATGTATTCATGGCCCCCTTCAATTATTTTTAAATCTTCTCTTAACTCATGCGTTAAGATTGTAATAGTTTTCGAAAAAAAAGAAAAAAGTTTGTTAATGATAATTATTTTATTTTGTTCTCAGGAATCCATGGAACCTGTATATTGTTGCGGTGAGAGATATAGCGAAATTTCTTAATTGTTTTCTTAATTTATTTCTTATGGTGTTTTTTATAATCTTCACATACATTAGTCTAATTTATGTGAACTAGAAATGAAATATAGACGTATTAATTGGATGCACACAATATTGCCTGTGGATATCAAAATTTGAAGTAAAAGAAGATGAATACATGTGCAAAAATTAAGTACAAATTTTTCAATACCTGACATAAATTGGTATTAATTCTTTTCCACAATCACCAGCTTTCTCTGCATGATCCAACATTTTCAGATAAAATTCTACAGCACTGGTATAATTTTCGAGGAGGCAGGATCCATCCCCCATCTTCTCGTAAAGTTTTTTGAAAGCATTATGATCAGCCGGATCAGTGGAGATCAAGAGATCCTCAGTATAACAAATAGCAGCGACTACATAGAAAGTTGCAGTAATTAAAAAAAGAAGGTGGCAAAACATACAGAAGTAAAACTTTTTCTTTTACTTGGTCCAGTGAACTTGGCATATTAAGTGCAATTGTGTTAAGTGTCTTGGAGTTATCGGTTGGAGAAATCGTCAGATGTTATTCCTTGAAATTATTGGTCACAGAAAAAAAAGCAAATTTACAAATATCACTAGACCAAATATTTGAATTCCAAATTATAGCTTTTTCAGATAAATATATTTACTTGCAATGAATAGCTTTTTCATATAACTTATATTCTAAACGAAATTGTACTTTAGCCGTTTGAGTGCCGACGAGCAACATCGCGCTTGTGCACGTACTATCTAAATTTGCCACGAGCGTAGGGGAGGTCGCTCGCACGCATTGCTAATTTTGTATCTTTCTACGTATTACATAAAGTTCAAATTATAATATTATTAGTAATTACAATATAAAAACGATCCAGGAATAGAAAATTTTTAACCCATAATGTCGGAATACGAAAATAATTCGAGTGAAAACAATCGTTTTTCAAGTTATGAAGAAAGTGATAGTGCGAGTGACATTGTGTTGCGCTCACAATTTTTGCACAATATATATTTCCATAATTTTCTTTGTATTTTATTATCCTTGTTCAAGTTTTTATTAAGAAAACTCTGAAAAAATTATTAAAATTGGAAAATTTTTGGAAGAGATACAGTTTTTTTTCGAGACAAGGGTAAATGACATCAAAAACAAAAGATTTCTTTGGCATTTTTAAGTATATATGAGTAAAAAACCATGGCACTAAAACAGTTAAAGAGTGCAATATTACAACAAACAAACAATATTTTTACCAATTTTCAACTTCTTTTCGATACTTTCCTTTTCCTCCATGTTTGGGGTGTTAAGTTTCCAAGCTTTAAGTAATACATGCTTGGCACTGTGGTAGTCTGACATTTTGGTCAAAACATCTGCCTTTGATGCTAATGCCTCGCTCTGTTTGGAGATCTGTAAAGTTATTAAAGGCATAAAACATAAAATATTCTGCAAATCAATATTCATTAGGTCTAAGAAGTGTTTCTTACCTTGTCCTCCAGCCTAGATGCTACATCTAATGCTTTGTTGTAACAACATAAAGCCCGTGAGTAGTCTTTTTGCTTGTTGGCATGGAGCAATCCCTCTGTTATGAGGCATTGATTTAAGACATCGTACAGTTCTTGATTAGCACATATTGATGCGGCCTTTTGCATAAAATCAATAGCTTTATCTAGGATACCAAGATATTCCTGCACTACACCTATATTAAGTAGTAAGCGCGCCCGCATATCCATTAATTCACGGGTGTTGACTTTACCTTTTAACCTGGAATCATTAAGTCTATTACAGAAAATGTGTAACAACATAAAATAAGTAAGAGTATTATAATCGTGGATCTAATAACTACTGGATGTGTCACACTCGGGCAACCCTGCTAACGTACGGAGGTAAAATATGACATGTGGGCTATTTTCGCAAAATCAAATATATCAGTTGCTTATAGGTTACATTCGCAAACGCATTGTATCACAAAATGCTAAATCGAGCAATTAGTTTGTGCAGGAGTCATACTGGAATATTAAATTTAGAAAAAGATGGCATGACATTTCATTTGTGAGTTTGTAACATTTATATTATATAAATTATTCTAAAGTTAATAGTTTTTGTTCACAAATTATTTGTAATAGAAATTCACATGTATTTTTTAAGACATTAGTGAGGGGTGTAAACTAAATGCAGATGTTTTATAGATAAAAATTATAAACGAAAGGTTTAAAAATGTCAATCCACATTATAAAGGTATCATTATTACTCGTCAAAAATATATCTACGTAACCTTTGTATACTTAGTATAAAAGTTTAGTCATTGCAACTGGAAAAGGGACCCTTAGAATAACTTATTATTAAAATATAGTTTTAACAGAGAAAAGCTTATAGCTTAGAAAAACACATTAAATATTAATTATTATTGGTTTTATTATTTGCATATATTCCCAAGGTACTCAAATATTACGTTTTTCATTTATTATGTTAACAGTTCATTAATGTTTTATTTTACTGTCCACATTTTTTCATAAAACCATACATATATATGACAGAGTATGCCTTGTATATCAGTATTGCGTAAAAGTATGACTAGGACTGATTACAACCCGTGAATGAAACCAATGTTAAACTTGATATTAAGGGCACATTTGTAAAAAAAAAAATGTGGGTCCCACATACGGCATATCCCTTAATTATCTGCTCCCTAATGTGCATAATGTTAAGAACTTCTATTTTTTTAGTAATTAAGTTCAATAGTACATTTACATTTACAGTTCAATATTAGAGTATTTACCTATTACATTATGCCAATCACATACATTTTCACTTATATACTTTAGATAAATGTACTCAAGTACAGAGTCAGTAAAATATACTAATATTAGAATTAAGTACTAGTGTACTAGGAAATAATTTAAATTTTCCCTTTTTTCATTATCCAATAAGGGCTTTTCTTTACTTGAAATATATTTTTAATTCTATGACCTAGTTTTGCCTGTACATTGGACAAATTTTATCTTTATTAACCCTATAAAATTAATGCATATAGAATTACGATGAAGACAATTTTGTTTAGTTTGACAATTAACACGAAATGGAGGTAAAACACGAATTTGTGCCCATTTTCATAAATTTTGATTGTTCATGCAAGGGTTGATTATTTTAAAGTTACTAAAAAATAAATGACGACATATCGTATTTCTACTCTGTACAGAATATCTTTAAGTACATTCAAATTATTATTAGGAATAGTTTGACCAAGTTTAAAAGAAAAAAGTACACATTAGAAAGACTGATTTTCAATAGTACATAGCTCGGGAATTAAATACTATTAAATAATGTTTATCGATGTTGTCACAGCTACATCTATTACGATTTAAAACACATGTGATTGGCGCAATAGTTGAGCCAATCAGAAGTGAGTATGATTCCCTTGTGCCCTCCCTCAAATTTCGACATTATTTGTTTCATAGTGAATTTGTTTAATCAATCGTCCAGTGTTCATTTGGTCCATGATTATAATATAGTACAAACTAATTTAAGATAAAATTCTAATTTTAGTTATAGTAGTAATTTAATTCACAAAGGTAATTCAACAATGTATTCAGGAAAAAATATCTTCATTTTCGTAATTTCCAAATGAAGCCCAGTGCTTCATTTCAAAGATATTTCATTCAAACATATTTCCATTTCATATTAACTATTTTTAATATTATAATAGGATTTCAATGTACCTTTCACATAATACTAAGCTTTTCATAAAAGCCTTTTCCGCTGCTTTCAAAGATTTTCCTGCTTCCACTTCATTTGAAAAATGTTGTCCTTGAAGAAGATATATCCTGCCTAATGTAGCCATTGCCCGTTGTTCTTCTACAGTGTCATTCAATTCTTTGGCAACAGCTGTGAATATTTTGAAAATATTAGAATATATAAGTACGTTTCAAAGTTATTCATAGGCGAAGTGTTAAGATAAATTGTCTTTGTGCTTATAATAAATATATTTATATAAATATCCTATTCTAAAAAAAAATTTACTCAATTAATTCAGGAGAAAAAAACATTTATATATCCCCATTGGTGTGAACTGGATATTACACTGTATCTTATATTCTACTCCTATTTGCCCCCTCACCATCTATTTGGTTCATTGTATTTATGTTCGCCAGTGTCAGCTGCAATAAGACATACATGTGTTTTTTTTGCAAAAACTCCATGCATGACTTTTAAATAGACGAAACTTGTGTTGGTTTTGTTTTACATTTACAATCTTAAACGTGTGGGATAATTAGATTTATAAGTTCTTAATAAGCTGTTAGAATCACGTACATAACAGGGAACTTAGAATTGGTGAGTTCATAGATGAGAAGATTGGGATTACTGAGAAGATCAATATCTCGTATAAATTTTCATCAGTAAATCAAATGCGAACGACAAGCTTAATAGTGATTGTGAACAAAATAGATTCTACTATACAAATACAGTTCAAATATTATGTTATTGTTGTGACAACGTCTTTTGTCCGTCCATCTGTCTGTCAGAGGCTTCTTAGTTCTAAAGGAAATAAAATAGAAATTTGGAATTCCAATATAACATGAAATTTTTTGGCTGAAAACTAAAAAAGTGTAATTAAAATTATTTAGAATTATATTTCGACTAATTTTACCTGATAAATTCATTTTCCAATTTTTATTTTAACTTAAAAACAAAGATTTGCTGGATTATCAAATTTGCAAATTTTTTTTGTTAATATTTCTCATATCCTGTATTTACAGAACAAATACTAAAGAGACATAAATATAAATAATCAAAAAAGTTATGAGTAATAAAACTAAAGTAATTTTGAGAAATTTTCTGATTTCTACGACTGTGAAAGACGTTAATTTTGATATTCAAAAATAACATTTATATTTCCAAATAGTTTAATAGGTTAAGAACAAAAGAAGAACTGAAGAAAATCAGTTATTTAAGGTAAATTCAAGTATTGAACTCGTTTAGCTACCCGCCTCTATTGGTAGAGGTACTTGGAAACGTGTCGTGTACCTGGAAGTAAGATTTCTAGAAAAAGAATGGGTAGTACCAGTGGACCTAGTACAGTAGTTAATGAAGCAGTGCTCGAACAAGTCGAAGATCTCTCCTAATCCTTGCATATCGTACATAAATGCAAATACATACTGGTTTTCTAAAATCATCTTGATAGCCCAGAATTTTGCTTTGTGTAAATGTTAAACGAACAGCTCACTTACTCACTGTCGTGCTAGGCTCTGGCTTTAAAATTGCCACCATTTCAAAAACGGAATACACCTCACCAATTGTTAAATTGTGAATAAACTCCAAAAAAAATGATAAATAAGTAAAGCGATATTGTGTACAATAATCCCAATAGGTTCGAACAAATTTATACTTGAGCAAAAAAACTTTTCTACAGAAAGCATAAATACGATAAAAATTGAGTCAGTCAATAATAATTCTTTTGTAGTTCTAAAGAGTAAATATTTGGGAATGATACGTGTTGAGCAGTTCATAACCAACAGTTTTAAATAACATAAATTTTTAAAACGAATTTAATATTTACGTATATTATTGGTATAATTAAAGAAGTTAATACATGGCCTTAGTTTTGCACCTTACGTAGTCCACAGCCAGTGAAAGTTTAATACAAGCATTTAAATAGAAATAACAATAATTAAATCCTTACCAAGATGTTTTTCCTCATATTTTAAAGCCTGATCATATTCGGACATTAACATGTACATTTCACTAATCATTCTGTTTGCTGTGGCCCATTCAAGTTGAAGGCCCATTTCCATGTAAATAGATGCTTCATATTTATATTCATCGAGAGCATCATTATATCTTGCATTTTTATAATAAAATGTGGCCAAGTCATTACAAGCTTCTGCTAATATTCCTTTGTTACTCCCATTTAACGCTTTCTTTCTTCTTTTTATCAGTTCTGAAATAATCCACAAAATTCTTTTTAGTTTGAGCGCCAAACTTTTGTAAACATACATTCAAAATAAAATTTTACGAACTTTGTTCTTCCATGATGAAATTAAATCTAAAATCGCCGTTTCATAGATATGGAAATTATTTTCATATGTTATTCAAAATAATATTAATTTTAGAGCATTCAAATACTTTATATTTTTATATTACGTACGAACTTATCTGTCAAGTATTGTCATAAATTACTAAATCCACCATTATGCTAAACCATAATGATACCAGAGACAAGAAATCATGTACGGAAACCATTAAAAACCACGACGAAACAAAAGTTTAAGGTTCCAAGCAATATCAAACCATAAAATATTTAATACAGAAAACGCATGAATTTTTAATTGATAGATATCACAGCAAATATAGATTGTTAATTTATTTATATTCCAATCTGATTCTTAATACCCAGGGTCAAAACAATAGAGAAAATAATATTTAATTTCTTGAATAATCAATGAACACTGAATTATCAATGAACTAAACAAAAATATAATATCTAGTTAATAAATGATTAATTTTGCTTTATATAAGGTTTAATTAAAACTGTCTTGTTTAATAAAAGCGATCACCAGTAAATTATTTACACATATCATTCATAATACATAAGTGTCGTTTTCGATTATGTAAAATGTGATATTAACTAAAAATATAGATGTCATATTTCATGTAATCGACAAAAAAATCACAATCAATTGAATCCGGGGTGTGAAAAATCGCAATGTACTTAACTAACATTTGTTTTGCAACTATATACATTATTTAAAACTAAACTCAATTTTAGTCTCTGGTACTTAACTATTAAATTGTCATAATATTGTTTGTTGTCTATGTAGGTGTGTTTTCATACTGTCGTTTTCTTAACACCCTTTTTCTAATAGAGTCAAATATTCAGTTATAATGAGTGAAACCCTATGTTAAGTCTTTTTAAAAAGTGATACCATAACACATTGAACTCAAAGACTATTTGCAACTAGCTGCTTTTATTGTAATGCCTTAGAATATAAGGTTCAAAATACTACGTTTGTGAAGTGATTAGTGTCAGCATATTGGAGTCTTCTAAAAGTAAGTATAATTTCTATATATGTATTATAAATATAGAAAAATGCAATTGAATTTTTGTATAGGTGATTGTATTTGTAAATAAGTTGATTTGATTCTTGAATTCCATGTGTTTCATGTTGTGGCAAACAAAATGCAGTGAACTCTAAAAGCCGGTTGCATGGACTACCGGCTAGGCAAATTGTTTCATTTGCTTTGACATGTCTTTTATTTTAAATCGGATATATACTGATATATTTACTGAAAGTACATTTCAACAATTACAAATTGTTGTTTACGGTTATGTTTAATTTTATATTATTCGAATATCGTAATATTTAAATAATTTTTATAACTTGACAAATGAATTAAACATTTTACGTTTCATATTTACTAGTTAGTTTTGTGATTAATTTGCAGTTTTAATTGCAAGAAAATAATCTTAGACACGAGATTTAAAATTCACATTATAAAGAAAAAAATTAATGCCATTTCACAACATTCAATGTAATAGATTTCGGCTTTTTAACTTTATTATTTTTAAAATTATGCGACCTTAAAAGGGCACCCAGAATGCAATAATGAAATTTTCATTAATTGTAGACCACAGGGAGTTTCTTGCTGTTAAATTACATAATTACTGGATGGGTTTTATAAGCGTGGTTAAAAATATTACTTCCACGCGTTAAAGAAAATTATGCCAATTAATAACCGAAATGATTTAAATTATTTTTTCAGATTGTACTTAGTAGTTAACTAAATGATCAGTTTTTAAACTGTTAATGTAATAAAACAATCTACATCCAAAAGTACCTTCAATCTTTCCACCAGTAATTACGAAAAAACTAGGATAGTAAATAAAGTTTCCAGAAAAGCGGCAATTTTAATAAACCAGCTTTGATCCCAAATTTTTTCATATGTTTCTTAACACACATTTCTCTTCCCTTTTTCAATTAATTTTTTTTTTCAATAAAACCAATAGTTTCTGGAGTATTTTTTGCAAGGATAAGAGACAATTTAATTCACTCGATGTTTAATGTTATTCAAAAAAGATTTTGCTGGGATATTTTTTTGCTGATTCTCTGATAATTCTGGAATAATGTGAAAGTAATAAGAAGAGTTTTGTCAGCAAGTACAATAATTATAGGACACTAGTTTATAGTGTAATAAATATAGTTAATATTCAAATACGCTTTTTATGATTTTACAAATTTAATAAAATCACTTTACCGCCCTTTAAATACTGAATAAATATTTGAACGTGGTCGGTTCAAAGACCGCAGAAAAACGATTATCTCACCCTTTTTTGATTAAAATTAAAAAAAAAACATTATGAAAAAGAAAGCGATTATTGTAAAAGAACAATACGAAAATTAATGGAAAATAATATTTTCTTACAAAAATATTTAAATACCGAACTCGTGTGCGTAAATATTATATCTTATTTTCTGTATGGAAGCGTATCTTGCCTACAGCCAGGATGAAAGTAAATATAACACAAAGAGTACAAGATGATTCGGAAATTTGTTAAAATATTTACAGGATAAAGGAGTTAAACGTTGTATTTTGTTAGAACGCGAGTGGTAGACGCCGAGATTGAGAAAATGCGAAGGAAATATTAAGGTAATGTGGCTACTTAAATGTAAGGGCGTGAAAGGTTACAAAAAAGATAAAAATGGAAGTATTAAGTGGGAAAGGAAAGCCCGGAGAAGAGAGGCGTGGTTGAAAGGATTTAGAAGTGAGGCGACGTAAGGAGTGAATAATATAATTTCGTGTACGAAGTGAAATATGAAATGACGGAGTAAATATGCGAGATAGACGCACAGTGTTCTATTAATACTGCTTACCACGTCTAGACAGGGAATGACCTAAAATTGTATGTAGATAAAAAGACAGCAAAACGTTGTACGGTGGTAACCAACTTTTACTGAGCTCATTCACACGACTACATGTACATTTCGGACATAGAAAATTAAAGATTGAATTATTTTTTGTTATCAGTTTCTCTAGATATATTAGTAAAATATCTCGCGATTTTAAATGAACGGCTAACAAATATATGAATAACAGAAAGCGTATTCTAATAAGAATTTTGTTTCAAAATCCAAGAGAAAAATATTGGAATTGTTTCTAACTACCCACGTCCATATGGTGTTAAACTTCAATCAATAATAATCTGATCAAAGGGATTGTTGTGCGTATTTGCGACATTATAGTATAAACATTTTTTAAGTAATGTATTTAACGCTCGAAGGCGTAATTGAAGAAAAATAAAAGGAAAAATAAAAAATAAAAGTACTTTTTATGAAGTGCCATGCTAAAATTGTAATTTCGACGGAGAAATACGACAGTTTTGTACAACCTTTACACGGCGTTTGTAGGTTAATAGTTCGTGCGATAGTTACCGTCGGACAACATCACTGTCACCCACTGTCGCCGTGTATACCCTACACATTATCATGTCAGAACACTGTCACAACACCTAACGGTAATTACCGTACGAACTGTCGCCATGTAAACGCCACTTTAGCCTTTTCAATCTCAATAGTCTGCGAGTTTAGAGTTAGACTATTCTTTGATTTCTAGATTTAGTGTTCAATTTTCATTTGGGAACGGGAATTTCCAGTCTTCGCCTGAGAGTTTTTCATAGGTTAATGTATTAGGATTAATTGTATTGATTTCTATATAAAAAAATCGAAATTCGGAGAACGGAAACCACATACCATTATGCGAAATATTTTATAAATTTAACTCCCAATATGCTAAAAATGTATAAATAGCATACAAAATTGAATCGTAAAACGTATCGACTTAGGGTCCCGAGAAAATATTACAAAAATATGTTAAATATTTAGTTTTACTCAGATGTTATGAATTTGAGAAAAATAAAATTTTCGCTGAAATATGGCGAAAACGCGCTCTTTCTTCATTCCTATCGCAACATGTATCTGTCCTGTAAGTAATTCTTACGAAATTAAACGTAAAAGGCTCATAAAATGCACGGCAAAAATATATGAAAATATCTAGAGCGTGGAGAACAAATTCTTGCAACGTCTGGACGGTATTTTAATAATTAAATTTTAGTGTCGGAAGCACAAGTGGAATTTTATTAAACGTCGAAGTAAGCTTACAAGTTAATTAAACTTTTTAATTCTTTGTGGAATCAATACCGGGCTACGTACTGGATATCTTTTTGAGGTACTAGGCTTTTGGAATACAATGTTAGAATATTGAGACTAAAGCGTGTATTGTGTTATAACTTCTACATCTTTAGAAAATTAATCTGTGGAATTCCACGCAAAGTGCCTTATGTAATTTTTCAAAATCAAACGTTTTATGTATTATGTTTTATGTATTAACACAAATTATATTTCACTATAATACTTAAGGATCATATGTGATATATAGCGATCTTAAGGATCATATGATGGCGACTAATGATGTGCGACAAAATGCGACAAAACTTTGATCATCGATACCTGCGGTGAAAAATGTTCGTGGCGATTCTGTGAAAATAAAAAATCGCACCATACCTGAAATTGTATATTTCTTGGACATTCTATAATCAAGTAAAAATATTTGAGTAATTTTTGAACAATATCGTTGCCCAAAAATTTTGATTGAATAGAGTTATCAATATCTCTGTAGTAATTGAAAACAATTTTTCTTGCAAAATTTTGATTGAACAGAGGATAAATTTAATTGTTATCAATATCTCTGTACTAATTGAAAACATTTTTCTTGCAAAATTTTGATTGAACAGAGGATAAATTTAATTGTTATCAATATCTCTGTAGTAATTGAAAACATTTTTCTTGCAAAAGTTTGATTGAACAGAGGATAAATTTAATTGTTATCAATATCTCTGTAGTAATTGAAAACATTTTTCTTGCAAAATTTCAATAAAGATATGCGAAAGTTTTTTTGAAAAATGTTTGCAGGTCTGCATCTTTTTTTATAATAAATTTTTAAATAAAAAGAATGAGTTTTGTGAAAATAGATGTAATTCTAAAAAAAAAAATGGTACAGAAAAATAAAAGAAGCATTTTGAAGCTAATAGGTCAAAGCTATCAAAATAATTAGGCTGCGATTTTAGAATTTTTCTCCTTTGTATTTCTTTACCTCTAACTTTCTAGTTTTTGTACTTATATTTTTTTTAATTGATATCATTAAAAATAAGTATATTCATACTTAAAGTTTAGTATTTAAGGCTTTCATTTGTTTTTTTATCCCGATACAATGATTATAATCAAAGTTAAAGGTAATTGAAATTTTCACTTTTTTAAAGTCTTTTGGTAGTAAATTTCTCTCTTCGCTTCAAATTTATTTCCAATGTATGAAAGGAAAACGAAATTCATAGAAAATATGTGAAATATCGCAGAGTAAAGACATTATTTACACTAGGAAGAATGCCTTGTCGAGAACAATTTTTTTTAGAAAAACTTGCCTGTATATTATATACATTAGTTATACGTTGTTATATACATAGTCGAGTTAAAACGTTGTGTAACTTTAATAAAAACATTAAAAAGGGTATTCTTAAAATGGAAACATGATTTTATTCATACTATTATTCGCGGTAGTTCCGAAACTCTGAATACCAAATAGAAATATCTAAAAACGCAAAATATGTTTGATTTGGATAGTCTCAGTGGAAAAGTAAGTCAGAATTTAATAAAAAGTTTAATTAGCTTACATGTTAATGCATTATTTAATTTTAAATGTCTCTTATAGCTTTTGATTTTCGTTGTTATTTTATATTTATATAATACTAATTTATTTTGCACTTATTTTATGTAACTATTGGAGATATCATTGCAGTTATTTTTGGGTTGGTTAATTATTAATGAGTGTCACGAAAGAGAAGAAAATATAACTTTATCTCAATCTATTGGAACTGATCATAAGTGGCATATGCACCATCAGTATCTCCATCTAGTTGACAAAGAATCGATAGCGTCAAAATAGAAACTCGAAAGCTTTGAATTCAAAAATTAATTAATGTACTTTAGCAGACGGTTTCCATTATCAAACGTTTTTTAAGCAAAGAATTGCTTAATAATGTAAATACAAAACAGTAGACAGTGCTAGGGGTTGTGAATAAGGATACGGAATCAAATCCCATTCCTGCTCCAATAATTTTAGTCAGTCGCAATGTGCACTGAATTGCATTACAATGCAGAAAAAAAACTTTGTCGTGCTGTGGACCTTTTCGACGGAGTTTAAGTTTCAAATTTTAAAGCTGATTCCAGTATTCTAATGAGGAATTGTGGATTTACTGATTTTCCATATGATTCTCGTACACAACCTCCTTGTCACTCCCAGAGATAAGGTGGTTTAATTAGTTGAACACATTTATCAGTTGAACGTTAATGCACATATACATATACATTTGCACGACAATCGAGTCGATTCTAACTCAACTCATGAGAAATGCAAACATTATTTTCGTAGATTTTATCTAACTTATATAAATGTGTCCCTACTGTAACCTGAGGGCATTCAAGTTAAGCATCCAAAGCTCGTGTTGGAGTCTGGGATCTTCTTTAACTAGTATTTTAATTTGTCGATATCAAAATCAGTCGACCGACCAGAGTTGGATGCTTAACGAGTTATCACTAGTCAGAAATTGTCGGAACTATCGTCTTGCAGTAGCTATAGAGACTGCATATGCTCTTTGATATATTCCTCCAGATAGAAATTCATAAAACAATCTTTGACGCACATAAGTTTTAACGTCGTCCATACTTTCTCGATGTCGACTCGTCGTTAGTCAAACGATGAATGACGTGGCACTTTAAAAAATTAAAAAAAGAGGTTTTTAAAAAATTCTAGATTCTTTTTAAAACGTTCTTTACTTCTATCTGATGTTTCTAATGATATTTCTAATCTGTCTGCTAGACGTTCATTAACACCAAAATGTAGTAAAATATGATAAGAAAGCCTTGTTTTACTGTTTGTAACAGTTACAATTCTACATTTTACTGATAAGTTTCTTTAATTAATCAATCTGAAAATGAATAATGTACTAAGTAGAGTGATAGCCCGAAAGAGTATATGGCTCGGTCATATTTCGTTTTATACTTAGTAGAGGTACTTTTAAAGAGCCATCTTTGTAAGCAGTCTCTTAGTCCTAAGACAAAACAATACTTCTCTGTTCTGAAAAATCACATTTCTTTTAAATTCTAAAATAAAGTTAATTTTTTATATATTTTGATGTATTAACAATAACCAACATTAATAAAAATAAAATAAACAAGCGTTTGGAAGTAAACAAGTAGACATTTCCACAATATTTTGCGTTGTACGTTGAGGAAAAAATGACTGAGCGAAGAAAGCAAATGAAAACAATATCTAACTCGCCATTCGCATGGTTAAATACACAAAGTAAATAAGGGTTTTAGCCAAATTATCATTATTATTATTATTGGTTTACGAAAACTTTTAAAAATAGCAATAAAGAAATTGCTTGAACAATATTTGCAAGAAAATTTGTATTTGTATGGGAAGTACGTTGATTCGGGCGCGTCCACGATAAATAGAGCATATCTCGTCTCGCTTAGCGCGTAATGTGAGTACAAAATGTGATTAATAGGTCATTAATTAAAACATAGTAAGAAGTATTTAATTAAAACACTCCACCATTTATTGTCGAATTCTTAAATCGGTCTAAGGTAATCATTTACGTCTACCCTTTTTCAAAAATATCTTGTACGATACTACAACAGAATTCCTAAGAAGTACACAAAAAAAAATAATTTAGGACCATCCAGTAGTTTTCGAGAAAAAAAATTGGTAAATTTGTATACCAGTTGTTTCCCGTGGTTTTAGTCGCACACAATTATCTTATTATGCTGCCCCCTCGCTATCTTTAAATCTCTTCGCTTAGTTCGCAAAATAATATCGGTCGTTGGGATCCGGGGGTTTATGGGCGGTAATATTTGTAATGGTCAGTTAATAAATTAGCCGGTCCCTCTATACCTTGCAAAGTTTAAGAAATGTTCCTCGACGTCTGTCACATTGTTTACCACTGCTCTGTCCATGTCAATCGTAGTGTGGTAACATAAAGTTATATTCTTCTACGTAGTATGGACTTTTTGTCACAAGAATATTAGTATATTAGTATTTTTCCAGCGAACGAACAAGCAAATAAGCAAACCTTTCCGCTTTGCATATTAGTATAGTGTGTATATATATAAAATATGATTATCTGTCTGTAACTTCAATTAAACTACATTTATATGTGGTTATATTATTTATAAGGCATTCTAACTCTAACAAGAATTTTGAATTCCTTTCCTCTCCGCGTTTGTCTATCTTTCCGTTTATTCTGTTCTGAACTCGTAAACTACAATAACGTAATAGGATATTTGACTGATGTCGATATGTTTAGTAAAAATGTTTTAAAACTGTGGAGTAGGCTTAAAAAAATTTTAGATGAAAAAATAATGCATATAACGAACAATTAATCGAAACTTCTAAATAGGAAAAAGTGTCCATTTTTTTGTTTATTAAATTGAAAAAGTTATTACGAATTTAGTTTTCTCGCAAAAAAATTAGAAGCAATATACAACTTAAACGCAATATTTAACGAGATACTAAAACTATTTAACAAACACCCTTATAATGAATGCTAAATAATTGGCCAGTGACGTCATAAGCCAGTTGTGTTTTGTGTGGGGCGTTTTCGCGTGAATCGTAGTTCGTCAGTTTTTAACTTGTTATAACTTTGTAATGAAAAGTTCAAGGTACGATATATTTATTTTAACCATTTTTAATGTTATTAGTTATTCTATTTTAGTCATGAAAATGTGGTCAAATACTCTATTATTTCTGAATGCGAATGACTGTGCTAGTATGCTATTTTTTATTCATAAATTAAATAACTTTTAGGTTTTTTATTCTCGCTGCTATTCGATTATCTTGTCTTTAATGCTGTTATACGCCCTCTATACTACCTCCTCGTAACTTACCTCGACGAAGTGCTCGTCGAAGTTGATTGCAGTCTGAAGTACATGACTACACACTCGTGCAACCTCGCGAGGAGTTCAGTAACCGTGACTCGCCCGCACGTATCCACGTGTAAACATTATGACGTCTATCTGCAAACTGAAGTACGCTGAGTACTGTAGTGAGACGCTTCGTGTAACTTCGCGAAGTCCTTTCTCTTGGGTGCAAAAAACCGACAACGATGGGAAGCCGCCCGAGGAGAGATGAGGCTACACAAAGCGAATCGAAGTACCTCTCTACACTATTCTCTTCGCCTAACGTCGAGTAACTTTGCGAGTAGTGTAGTTCAGGCGGCTTCTATGTGTTCTGAGTACTAGGCAAGATAATTATGATTTATATTTTTTTTGTATCTTGTCTTGTTCTCGAGCATTACAACAAAAATCAACATTATAACAACATTTCAACAAACAATTCTTGTTGTACTCACCAACAGACATCTGTGTAGTATAAATAAATAATACGTTGAGAAAATATTTTATTAGCTCGTTATTGATTACGTATATATAAAATAATGCCAAAAATATCAAATGTTTAAACTTACGTACGTTAAAAATAACATAAAAGATATAAAATCGTGTGGCCATACTGGTGAGGTTGTAAATGAAAGCCATAATTTAGAGTTACGAAAACTGTCAGTAACATTCCAATAAAAAAAAACGCTTTTTTTTGCACAGGATATTCAATTATCGGTAAAGGAGATCGCCAGATCTTTCGTTGTAAAATGATTACTCAAAAAACGTAACGCTCAGTTATAAGTTTCAATGTTTCTTAACATATTAGCTTCATAAATTTAACCTGAAGCAATGTGATATTGACAGGCGGTTTAAAATTATTCGACCGGTGCTGGTAAACATTATGATAATGATATTTAAGACGGTGTGGTATATTTATCCATAAAATATTTATTTAAAAATACAATTTAAAATTACAAATTAAAAAATACAAATTAAACTAATAAAAGTAGTCGGAGTAATAATTGATTGACAAAAAGTGAAAAAAGTAGTAGAAATATTAATTTAGATATTTTGCTTCGTTTGTTGAAAACTTGGTTAAAAAAGTAGTATGCTTCCAGTCAAATAGGTGGGTGGACAGGATCGTAAGATTTTCTTTGTTAGATGGTAGTTTTATTATTAAAAAGGTATTATTTATAGGTACATTTCACATACAGGGATTATTTTTACGTACATTTATTCTTGTGTGTCCGAACAGTTTCTGAAACATCCTTTTTAGTAACGTAAAAAGTAACATTGGATGTTGGCTCCTTCAAGGTGGATTAATTTCATGAATATTAATAGTTATAAACTCTGTTAACAGCCAGTAAATATTAAGTTTAAGCAAAAAGTAACAAATGATTATACAGGTATCTTTACATTGATATAGCAAACCGGCTACTATCGTTCCCTAAATACAAATAAAATGGAAATCAATTCATTTTTTTACGTATCTCATCTCGCTAGTTCAACAAACATGGATTGTCTTGCAGGGCGCAATCATCAAAACGATACGAAGCGACGCGGTGAATCATTATATGACTGAATATTGAGGTATACGAGTACTATTTCGCAGAACGAAACCTCGGTTATACTAGTAATTCAATGTTTTTTGTATTTTTTTTCATATAGATTCTGGTTATAATGATAAAACGTTTAAATGTTAAAATTAACGATAGAGCAAATGTGAGAACTCTAATTCGCGAGTGAGTAAATGTTGAAAATAAAAAAAATATTTAAAAAAATAAATAATTGGTAAATAAAGACCACAATCGAAAAGTATTATACAACATTTTTGTGTTATGTTTTTCTGGGTTGATTCATAGTGTAAAATATCTTGGCCTGATTGACCTAAAGCCTGCAAACGTTGATTAAATTAACTTGTCTTTCAGTTTAAGATTACTAGGGATGGTGGTTAAACGCCTCGTTTCAATGTTATTTTGAAACTATAAATCACTGAACTCCGTAGGATTTGACGAGTGACCAATGTCACCGTCTGAATGTTTCCATGACCAGCGATAGATTACATAATGACGTGAATAGAAAGGGCGGTGGTCAAAGTAAAGTTTTAGATTTGATTTCTTAAGACATTAAATGTCGGATGTTATTGCTAAAATAAGTTTCGGAACGTGGTCCGGTTCGATGACCCCACCCCATTCGTATATTATTAAGCGTGAACAATCAGCCGACGTCGCATCGCCTGTATCATTACAATAATGACGGCTAGAGCATGGCGCGTACACGAACTGCGGTACAGCCAGCACCTACATAACAATATTAAAACCCTCCACAAAATCGGCGATACTCAAACTTTTGTCGTTTTGTTTCGCTTATTTGTTTGCTTGCTCTAAGGAGGGTGAATCGTGTTTGATGAATGGAATAAAGTTAACAGACCTAAGTGTAAATTGTGAACATTGAATCGTGCTACCATTTAGTTTGTAAACTCTAAAGAGAAAGTTGAAAGTTTTTTTCTGAAAATTAGAATTACGATCGAGTGGGAAGATTAGTAAAGAGCAAAGTTAAAAATGTGTGTTATTGGCCTCTTTTCGGTTTGGCCTCTTTAGTTTGTAAACTCTGAAGAGAAGTTGAGTTTGGCCTCTTTTAGTTTGTAAACTCTAAAGAGGCCTCTTTAGTTTGTAAACTCTAAAGAGAAGTTGAGTTTGGCATCTTTTAGTTTGTAAACTCTAAAGAGAAAGTTGAGTTTTTTCTGAAAATTAGAATTACGATCGAGAGGGAAGATTAGTAAAGAGCAAAGTTAGAAATGTGTGTTATTGGCCTCTTTTCGGTTTGGCCTCTTTAGTTTGTAAACTCTAAAGAGAAGTTGAGTTTGGCCTCTTTTAGTTTGTAAACTCTAAAGAGAAGTTGAGTTTGGCCTCTTTTAGTTTGTAAACTCTAAAGAGAAAGTTGAGTTTTTTCTGAAAATTAGAATTACGATCGAGAGGGAAGATTAGTAAAGAGCAAAGTAAAAAATGTGTGTTATTGGCTTCTTTTCGGAACGGGCAAAATCCATTAGACAGTAATTAAATCGACAATATTATGTTTTGAACGAATGATCGTCAAAATGTTCAACATTTCGGGAAAAATGTTAAATAATGTGGTATTGATTATTAATTAAGAATAATAAAAAGTGCTTGACAAATATTTTAAATATTTAATGCTTTTTCGAAATTATAGAAAACATTTATGGTAGTTTGTATCTACATTCGATGCAAATTCAGTAATCATAATGTGAAAATACAAGGCGAAAATTCAGAACTTCGAACCACAAGAACTTCTCGAAAAAAAAATAACTATTGTAATAGATTATCTGGCTTTTTGTGCCCCACCCCGAAACGGTTAAATCTATTTAAAATTTGTTTGGATAAATAAATGTTTTAAGAAAATGATACCAAAAATGTTTAATCACGTTAAACGTTTTGATGCATACGATATTCAAGAAATGATATTATACTAGCTGTGCCTACGACTTCGTTCGCATGTAATTAAGAAAAAAGTTTTTTGTTTTTTTTTTCTTATTTGTTACTATAACCATACCAAATTTCATCAAAATCTGTCTATTAGATTTTGCTGGATACCCGTAAAAATTTACGTACAGACAAAAATTACATTTTATTTTTTCTTTCTTATATTATCATTCTATGTCATAAACCAATCGCTTTTTTAAAATATTTTCAATGTACAGAATTCACTTCGTTACAATCTTATTATATGTATAGATTAAAAATGTATTTTTGTCCGTGCAATTGTCAATTGGCTCCGGATACTGACCATTTTGAGGATTATTTCCATGAAATATAGGTATGTAAATTCAACTAAAGTCTAATATATTTCCGATCCAGAGTGGGATAAACAAACGCATATTTTTAACGTGCTTTATATTAGCTTCACTTGTAAGAATGTATGAATATAACGGAATCTTTTAATTAAATTTTCACTCATTTTCAGACGTCCTAATTATTTGAAATTTTAACACACACGCATAATGAACCATTGACAATACAATAATTTCATAATTAAACATTTAGAAAATAAAATTAAAGTAGAAAAAAAACTAAAAGAACACGCTTTGAGTATAAAGATTTTGGTCAAGAACGAAAGGATGTGTCTCAACTCGATATAACTTATTTTTTTGTTTAATAAGTTTAAAATAAGAATAAAGTGAATGACAAACAATTTCCTTTGATCTAAAAAAAGCTTGGGGTGCTCTCGAATTACGTTCATGACAATTGATATCTCTTAATTTTAATATCAATGTCTTTATTCTCATTTAAAACTTATTAAAGGAAAAATTAAGTTATACCGAGTTGTGAGACATGCTGTTGCACTCGACCAAATTATTTACATTAAAGATAATTATTTATTTTTTAGTTCATATTACTACTAAAGACTTTTTTTTAGGGTTCCGCATCTCAAAATTAAAAAAAATAACTCTTATCATTGCGTGGTCCGTTTCTCGGTCTGTCAGAACCTTTTTTCTCAGGACGGTGGAGGTATCAAGTTGCAATTAACATCAAGTACTTACGTCTATTGTCCCTTGGGTCTCTAAACTAAAGCTGCTAAGTCAAGGCAATTAAAATATAGTCGTTTATGCGGCATATTTTGACACTCACAAATAGACCAAAACCTATAGGGTGCTTCCCGTTGACCTGGAATCATGAAATTTGGCAAGAAGCAAGTTCTCATAGCACAAGTAAAGGAAAAAATTCGAAAATCGTTAATTTGTAGTTATATAATTTAAAATTTTTTTTTTCTAGAAAGATATAAAAGGCAAGATATAAAAGGTTTTCGTTCTGAAAAATAAACTTCTGTAAATAGTTTAATAGGAATATTACGTACCATTAAATGTTTATAAATACCTAATACCATTCGTGCCCGATAGGTCTTTTTATAGTATTTTAAACTATAATTCGACAAGTTACACTTTATTTCCTCGGTAGTGTATTAAGTGCCTATACTTTTAATGCTTCGTGGATCACAAGGGTAGGACTGAAGACTAATTTGGTTTTTGGGATCTGGTAAATGCTTGGTTTAAACATATAGATGTATTTAATAGGCTATTTGACAACATCAAAAATATACCACAATTCGGGGTCATCCTATTAGATTATAACGTAAATAAGCGTATTGCTTTTAATTTTCGAAAGAATAAGTTTATATTATATAAGAAATCTTTAAATTATGGTCCTTTTTTCTTTTTTGTTTAATTCATAACTATAACCTTTTATTTTATCATAATTTAATATAATTTTTTTTATAATAAAATTCATTATGTACGTTATTCATTACGTATTATATAAAAAGAAATACATTACAAATGATATATTTAATTAAAATAACTTCCGGTAATAACTAATGTATAAAACTATTTAATTCCCATGCAATGCATATGCTAATGTATATATAAGCACTATAATTTTATTCCAAACATAACTCAAAGACAAATAAACTTTTCCTGAATGTTGTTGGACAAACAAGATGTTATTGTTAAAATTTACAGATTAATTAAATATTCGAGTTGGATAATTAAATTTACTATATTTATATTGTAAATACTTAACAATTTGTATGAAATTATATTTTTAATTGTGTAATAAGTGCTTAGCGATAAAAGATAAAGTGAACTAACTGGAGAAAAAGGTTAAAACATATTCCATGGCAAGACAAAAAAGTCTTCAGGTATGCAATGTTTTAAATTGATTTTTTTATAATAAATAATTGTGTGCTGCAGAATTTTTTTTAACATATCCTTTTTAATGTATATTCTTTCATATAATTTCAACAATTTAAATTTAGATAAATACTAATAATTGTCAAAATATCATTGGTCCTAAAACGCATTCATACCAAAATTTAATATTCTTATTCTTTTGGTTTATAGGCATTGATATCGATAATAATGTTTAAAACACAAATATTACTTATATCGAAATGATCTTCACACATAAAAACATTTGAGTGAGCTACAATGCTGCTTGGACCTCTTTGGGCTAATTGCAGCCACTTTTTTCGTCTTTTAAGGTTTGTTGGCATTGAAACGAATATTTTATGTCGACTTTTTATAGACGTTTTTGTACATTGTGTCACTACACACCATTTATATACCATTTTAATATGAAAATAAATAATAATCCCCTTCAGCGGGCAGGACTGTTTGTTTACATTGTGTGTGACGTCACATTAGCCGCCATTACAGAAATTGCGTTTTTAGCGCGAGTTCGAAAATTCAAACTTGAAAAGTGATTTATGTAAAAAATACGGCATATATCCTGGAAATATAAATGTAGTGTCCTTATAATACAGAATAGAACAATTTAAAAATTCAAGTCAAATAGCCTATTGATTTTTCATCGCAAGTTAAAATATAAATACCTTATAAATAAATAGGAAAATCATCGAAACGTAGGTCGTGGTGAAGTACGAGCTTAGTTTTAAAACCCACACAGTGTAAACACAGGTATATAAACTTGATAATTAATTTTTTTTTATACAATAATATATATTTTGTACCTGATCCTTGAATAATATAAGCTTGTTTTTATATGGGTACAAAAGCTTCTGGGTGCTAGGCAAATAAGCTTAAAAATTATACTACTGTATCACTTTGCATATTTTTTAAGATATAATTTCTCAGAACAAAGTGAAAATAGAATCGAGTTCAATTCCTGAAGGCGATATCGGATTAAAATTTATGATAATCTGGTGTATTATCTCAGTTCATTTTTAAATTGACTTGGTGACACCTTGTTTATCATATTTTCGTTTCGAATTGTATCCGTGAAGATTACGGAAGTTTTTGATCTTTACCTGCTAATCAGAATAAATGAATGTGAAATGTAAATGAAAGTTGTGTCAAATAAATTTTTATAATTAACTAACTATTAGAAGAAATAAACGTGTATAAACATTTATTTATTTACACACACATATACATTTATCGATACATTACAGGTAAGCTATCCGTAAAGCTAAAACAATTTGGTTTAACAAAGTTTAAACTGTTAGATTAAACGTGAATACAAAATAAACAAGAGCTACAAAAAATAAACGACGACACATTTCGACAAATTTACTTGACCCATCTTAAACAAATCATACTTTTGTGCGACCGCAATCAGGTGACTGAGCAGTTGAATACCGCGGGAAACTGGGTTCCAGAGGTTCCGGAGGGTGGTATACCAAAAAGGTAATGACAGCGAGAGCCCAAGAAATTGTTAGGGACGATGAATTATTTTTCCATTTAATAGCTGGAAGATAATTTAATAAGCGCAATGTCTCTTCTGAGTTGAATGGAAACCCAGCATATCCAAGTGGAAATCGATAGGAAATGGAAAATGGGAAATAATCATACTGTCTCATATACAAACATCGAAGAACGTTTTTTGTACACGTTCATTTATTAATCAGTACTTGGCTTCGTGTGGATCCAAATAGTGGAGTCAGATTCTAATCGGTTTTGCACTAATGAAGTATACAGCGGGCGAATTGATGACATGGATTTTTAATCTACGATCATGAAAATGCGAATTTAATAATGAATTCGCATTTTCATGAGTTCATTCAATTATTCACAACGAATCCAAGTTATCGAAATTATTTTTTGTTACATCCGCCATATGCAGGTAAAACATCAATCGCGAATCAAATCTGACCCCCTAATAAACGACTTCATCTCTGGATGAAGTCGTTAGTAAGTATATTTGTATTTAATAGAATGGTGTGTTCGGCTGTAACTCATTATTGAACACCTGTTTCCGTTAAGCCATAAGCCGTCTGCTGCGCTCCACTAAACGACGGCGCTGATGTCACGCTGCAACCGTGATATTCTTTAAACATAACGCTAAATAAATTGTACAGAACATGTACTAAAATTTTCTTTAATGAAATTACAAACAAAAACTAAATATAACTACATATAACTAAACTAAATATAACTACATATAACAAACTAAATATAACTAAATATATGAAAAACTGTTTTTTTCAATTTTAAAATATTGCGTTTAAAAGGTATGAGGGAAATTTTATTTAACTTGTGATTGTTTCATCATTTGTTGATAACAAATAATTTAGCGATAAATTTAGATCGAATAAATAGATAAATATGGAATAAATAATTAAATAAATACATATGAAAAGTACGGCTACAAGTGCGCTATATAATAAATGGCTTTCAAATAAAAAGCTGCATTTCAAAATAAAGATTAATTTAGATTTCGAACACATTAAAGTTAGAGTAACTTTCATTCGATGAAAATACTTCCAATCAGCGCTTATGAGATGTCATTATTGTGGCTGTTTTTCTTTCATGAGAACTATTACATTAGACATACAATGAGAATAAAATTCTACGGTTATATAAAGATGGTTTATAATTTATGTGACTATTTTGTTCTTTAGGGAAAGGGTTCGACGACAATTATTAAACGGCTCCTAATACCGGTGCGAAAGACGAAAGAATAATTATTATGGACTAGTTGATTTACACCAGCTTTTTTGTGAGACGGGTCCAAGATTTAGAAGCGCTGCCCTAACCGGGCCGAGGCTGGGTGCGGCGGCGACTCGGCGGCGCCTACGCCCTCGCGCTGCCCGCGCTCCTACCCTCCGTAGGCGGACGCACTGCGTGCTAATCTCGTTATGTAATCCGCATTCGACTCTGTCAATATTTTGTGCGGTGTACGGCGATGGTAGCTGAAAGTGGCATTTAGCATGTGAGTGGAGTTGCGAAACCGGTTGGGTACAGTTTGCAATGTAATAAAGGGTATATAAACATCCTATATACAATTTGTAAAGATATGATAAGTAAAATCAAGTATTGGTAGTATTTGAAGAATCAAGAAGCTATCATCTTTTAGTGACTTAAAGAAGGAAATATGTCGACCATTTCTGTTCCTATGATGAATAAGGTTTGGTGCCTATGATCAGAATTTATGTGTAAGAAAATAATAAGCTATTATTGCTACGTTGACAAAATAATAGTTGAATCTTATTCAGAGATTTTACCATCGAAATTTGGAAGATTATTTTTAAACATATATTAAGATATTGAATATATTTGGCGTTAATTTTGTAGAAATTCATTATTCACAATTAGATCTAAGCTCCAAAAGATCCAATCTTTGCTAATAGCCCACCTGAAGATGTAATACAACGAAACCTAGGCCGCGGTAAAGAACTTAAAGAAAGTAGAAATAATACCACATCACGTAGTTTCATTTAATTGTGCATATATTAAGACTTTAAAGATAAACGCCACAAAGCGTATTTAGCACTTACCATTATATATTGTGTGTATTTAACGTCTTAGTCTCCCATGCTTTTATGGTAAAATATTTACACAAAATTCATGTAATAATTGTTCACCATGACAATAATAAGTTTATTATTTTTCTTACAGCTTTCCTATATGTTTCACAATATTCTTCCAAGCGTCCACAGTAAAATTTTTATACAAGATTCAAGTACTTAATAGTTAACATGTCAACAGTAGCTTATTTCTTCCTTAAAGCCTTCATATTCTATTCTCAATAATCTTGCAACTTTCTATGATAAAATCATTATATATTTCGCAATACCTTTCCAAGCTTCTATGGTAAAATCTTTTAACTAGATTCAACTGTAAACGTTTAACATGACAATAGTAGCTCATTTTTTTCAAGTATGTTTCGCAATTATCTTTCAAGCTTCTTTGGTAAAATATTTATATAAGATTCAAATATTAGTTGTTTAACATGACAATAGTAGCTTATTGAAGTTATACTTCTTTAGGCGCGTTATGAAAAAACGATGAGAGTGAAATTTTAAGATTCGTCACACAAAAGTTACAGTATGAAGTTGCAGCGGTTGCAGTCTCGAAACAAAAGCTATTGGCACCATCGTCGCCTCTGTTCACTGTTTTCATATTCATAGTATTTATCCACATGTCTCTAGTGTCTACATTCACACACGTGTTTTAGTTTCATATAAGTGCGATTTATATATGTGCTGATAAATTATATTCAGTAGAGATTTAAATTAAATATTTTTATTAATATATTTACTATTCGTTAATATTAGTGAAAAAATTGTGTTTATAGACTTTTTCAAGTGCTCCAATATAATTGAGGTTATCTATCCGTATGTATTATTTAATGATGCCAATGAAGTATAACTTCTCACGCGCGTACATAAGTACACGCATCTTTCTTTTCCTTAAAACTTTCATATATGTTTCATAAAAACTTTTCCAAGTTTCTATGGTAAAATCTTTATATAAGATTCAACTTTGAATTGTTCAACGTGTAATAATAGCTCGTATTTCTTAAGTAAGTGTTAAGTGTTGTTTTGTAAAGTATAATATCGGCTTTAAAAACAAAACAAAAAATATATAGGTGTCCGCTGTTAAATTAAATACTGTTAATGTAAATGTTTGATATAGTGCGTACTTTAGTGGCGGTTCCAGGGCGACCGCGTTTAAATTTCAGAATTGCGCTTAAAATAGAAATATAAGGTATATAATATTGAGTCCCACAAACCGGGTACTTATGGTTCAAATTATGTATGGATGATATAATGTAAATGTACATGACATTTACATTAGTGGTGCGAAAAATGTATCAGTGAAAAGAAGAGTGATATATATCATTTGATAGGAAAGATATATATCACTCATTTATATCTTTAGCTCAGTATCTCAGTACTCTGAGTTATTAACCAAATTATTTATTATGCATTCGTTGAACAATGGTCATACAACATGGTAATAAATAGTAATGGCTGAACATTACGCACTATTGTTTGAAAATAAAAATAAATTCTACAAGATTATCCACTTTGCTTAATACTTTGCAGGTTTAGGATTTAGGGCTGTCAACCTAGATTCAAATTATACATAAAATAACTTTAATGATAATATAGTTAAATAAATTGGAATATATTGGCGTATTTATACAATTATAAATTAGAATTTTCAAATGAAACAAAAAAGGTGTTTGTTTACGCAAATATTTTTTCATATTCGATCGCGAGTAGGTACGTTCGTCTACATAGATCGAGTTGCATATTTGACTAAACAGGTCGATCGTTTTCCTTCTCTTTCATGTAACGTCAAAACATATACTTTTATATATTCACGACGCGACGAGTGAGTGAAATGATTGATTCGGTGAAACGAAAAAGATGCGATCACTCCCGAGCTAGTGATGTACTGATACATTTTGATTTCAAGTGACCGAGTGATAGATATGGTCGTAACATGTGAGCTATGTCTTTTATATCTCTCACTCATGAGTTACACATCTCTAATTTACATCGTGGAGACTGTTACCGAATCACGGAGATTTCAAATACTATGCGAGAATTGCGAATATTCTTTCTGTGTTATATTTTATGGACAGAAAGTTATGTATTCTCACGGAATGTCATTTTATGCCTCTTTAATTAAAGCCACGATCTATGTATCATTAAATTATGCTATTATTTCGATTTTAGACTATTTGTTTGTGAGGTTGTCACGTAGAGTTTACTAATTGATGTCTACTTAAATGTAGAAACTTCATTCAAATTAAGGTGAGGTCACCACTTTTGCTGTGCTTACAGCGATAGAGAGATACAGCGAGATGCATCCAAAGCAAGGCATTATTTTTTTTTTTGCGGAAACAAACATAAAAACTTCCTTTTTATATGAAGTCGTCAAAAAGTGAGAAGATAAAGTGTTCTTTAAGTTTCATCTCGCTATTTCTTTCAATATGTTTTCGCTATAAGAGTACATGGTCTTTTCAGCTACAGCATTTGGTGGAAAAAACATAATTAACGCCAATTAATATTTTAAATTTTCCGCCTATTAATATTTTAAATTTCAAAAGGAAATCCAAATATTTAGTATGATGTATTAATATTTTAATTTACTTCAGGAAATCGAAACTTTACTATCTACCTATTATTATTTTAATTTTTAGGAGGAAATTCAAATATTTAGTATGATTTGTTAATATTTTAATTTGGTTATGATTTGTTAATATTTATATTTTTTATTTTAAATTTCAAAAGAAAATACAGATATTTAGTATGATGTATTAGTATTTTAATTTACTACTGGAAATCCAAATTTTATTATCCGCCTATTAATATTTTAAATTTTTAAAGGAAATCCAAATATTTAGTATGATGTATCTATTAATATTTTAATTTACTTCAGGAAATCCAAACTCTACTATCTACCTATTATTATTTTAATTTTCAGGAGGAAATCCAAAAATTTAGCATGATTTGTTAATATTTTAATTTGGTGCAGGAAATCCAAACTTTTTTATCTGCTTATTAATATTTTAAATTTCAAAAGGAAATCCAAATATTTATTGCTGACGTATTATTATTTTAAATTTCAAAAAGAAATCCAAATATTTAGTATGATATAAAATTTTAATTTACTACAGAAAATCTAAATACTTATTTTATCGATCTATTAATATTTTAATTTGATGCAGGAAATCCAAACTTTATTATCCGCCTATTAATATTTCAATTTCAAAAGTAAATCCAACTATTTATTCCCGACGTATTAATATTGTAAATTCGAAAAGGAAATCCAAATATTTAGTATTACGTATTTATATTTTAATTTACTGCAGGAAGTCCAAACTATTATCCTCCTATTAATATTTTAAATTTTAAAAGGCAATGTGTATATTTAGTATGATGTATTAATATTTTAATTTACTGCAGGAAATCCAAACTTTATTATTCGCCTATTAATATTTTCAATTCCAAAAGGAAATTCAAATATTTATATTATGTATTAAAATTTAAATTTACTACAGGAAATCTAAATATTTATTGTATCGATCTATTAAGATTTTAAATTTCAATAGGAAATCTAAATATTTAGTATGATGTATTAGTATTTTAATTTACTACAGGAAATCCAAATTTTATTATCCGCCTATTAATATTTATATTTCCAAAGGAAATCCAAATGTTTAGTATGATGTATTGGTATTTTCATTTACTATAGGAAATCCAAATATTTAGTATTATGTATTTATATTTTAATTTAGTACAGGAAGTTCAAACTTTATTATCCGCTTATTAATATTTTAAATTTCAAAAGGAAATCCAAATATTTAGTATGATGTATTAGTATTTTAATTTACTACTGGAAATCCAAATATTTATTATTGTGTATTTATATTTTAATTTATTACATTAAGTCCAAACTTTTTTAATCCCCCTATTAATATTTTAAATTTCAAAAGGAAATCCAAATATTTAGTATGATGTATTAGTATTTTAATTTACTACAGGAAATTCAAACTTTATTATCCGCCTATTAATATTTTAAATTTCAAAAGGAAATCTAAATATTTAATGTTATGTATTAATATTTTAATTTACTACAGGAAATCTAAATGTTATTATCCGCCTATTAATATTTTCAACTTTAAGAGGAAATCCAAAGTTTATTATTTGCCTATTAATATTTGTAATTTCAAAAGGAAATTCAAATATTCAGTATGATGTTTTAATATTTTAATTTACTACGAGAAATTCAAACTATTAATATCCGTCTATTAATATTTTCAATTTCAAAAGTAAATCCAACTATTTATTGCCGATGTATTAATATTTTACATTTCAAAAGGAAATCTAAATATTTAGTATTATGTATTAATATTTTAATTTACTCCAGGAAATTCAAATTTGTTATCCGCGTATTAATATTTCAAATTCCTAAAGGGATTAGCTTCGACGGACGTCTCGCCACTCCAGCCTTTTTAACTTCACCATTTCTCCTATGGGGACTTGTATTCTATGTTTCAGTTATTTCTGAGCAATATGAATAAAATCATTTTACGCTGTACACTCTCATCTTATAATATTTCACGAGGCGACGTATCAAAATATTTTCATAAACTCGACTGAATCGGAAACGTTTATGAGCTCCGCGGCCGCGTTTTAAACATCACCGATTTACTTCCAATGTTTCAATCGGGCGAATTAAAAACACAAACATTCACCGTCTTGAGCACACGTTCGCTTATAAACTCGGCCCGTGTTTACTCTCCAAACATCAACACGAACTTTGTTTCCTGACCGAGCGTACGCCCCGTGGCTCATCCCGTGTCGCCGGATATTTATAAACAGCTGTGATGCAAATTAGGCGTCTCTTGTTCAATTTGTTTGAATTACGGGGAAAAAGGTATATATGCGGTGGTCGTAGGCGGGCGTAGTTATTAATTATAAATACTATGAATATATCGTAGCTAACTTGCTACGATGTATTATATGATGAAGTCGGATATGTATCCATGGTCATTTGCGAAGTGTTTATATACAGATACTGCTGTCCTGCGATTTCCTTCGCGTCGAATTGGGATTTTACTCTCCAAACATCAACACGAACTTTGTTTCCTGACCGAGCGTACGCCCCGTGGCTGATCCGTGTCGCGGGATATTTATAAACAGCTGTGATGCAAATTAGGCGTCTCTTGTTCAATTTGTTTGAATTACGGGGAAAAGGTATATATGCGGTGGTCGCGGGTGGACGTAGTTATTAATTATATATACTACGAATATATCGTAGCTACCATGCTACGATGTGTTATATGCTGAAGTCGGATATGTATCTACGGACACTCGCACGTGTTTATATACAGATACTTGCTGTGCCCGCGACTTCCTTCCCTCGTGGAATTCGGAATAAGAAAAGTTATTAGGAGTTTTTAGGCGTTTTTTACTTTTTTCTCTCTCTCGGAACTCTATGAGCATAAAGACACTAATAGATGGCGTAGGTAGTACCAATATTGTAATATTCACCAAGTCACTTTTTTAAATTTGTAATATTTAAATAAAAAGTATCCTATATGTTGTTCGAGGGTATAAACTATTATCATAATAAATTTCATCAAAATCCATCCATTATATTTCGCATGATTGAAGAACAAACTGACAGAAAGAGAGACAAAAATTCTAAACAGGTTTTTGGGCTTCTGTTATCATTATATACGCTAATTAGCAACGTATCGAAATTATATTTTTTTTATCTTTTTCTTTTTTCACAAATTTATTTATCATATTTTATTCATCTATATATCACATTTTGTTATCTATATATCACATTTTGTTATTTATCTGTTTTGTAACTATAAATGTGCTGTAATTGTCATTGACTGGAAGAGATAGCTCCTCTAGTAATAAATTTGCTAGATCTACGTGTTCTTCAAAGTAAAAAAAAAAATGTTATTTCTTCCGTTCCAAATTTCCAGTTTATTATTTATTATA
This sequence comes from Druceiella hillmani, assembly GCA_039881145.1. Classification (NCBI taxonomy): domain Eukaryota; kingdom Metazoa; phylum Arthropoda; class Insecta; order Lepidoptera; family Hepialidae; genus Druceiella; species Druceiella hillmani. The sequence goes on along the minus strand of JAYKKI010000059.1, from coordinate 11,735,649 downwards.
TAATTAGGACTGATACGAAAATTATGACACGTGTCGAAGATACAAGCCGACATTGTTCTAGAATTAGTGTATCCAGTTTCTAAAGCAGATCGAGATTACATTCCTAGTAATCCTTTGTGTACAAGTTCTCTTTGTTTCTGATTCGGCGATGTAGGCAATGTTCTTAGGTATATGTGTATAATAAGGATAATATAATTGGTTCATTTATCATTTCAGCTGTCAGTTACAGCGCCGAGAATAATCTGTAATATTTTGTCGAAATCTTGTCAAAATTCACTAGCATATAGGCAGGGTTGTAGAGAAAACGATGTTAAATGACGTAATGTTATTAAGAATCGTTCACAAACAAGAAGTTTTATACAGTTTTTTATTATTATATATGGCTGAAGTTCCTTTTGAATTTCGAGTCCATAACTTTCAGTCTTCGTACAATATCTAGAAAACTAATTTTTTGGTAATTAAATGAATTGTTTAATTTCTTTTTAGTCTTTATAACACTTTAAACAAACCGACAGGTCCATAATAATACTACCTAATAAAATATTACGCAAGTGTATGAAAAACTAATCGTCAATCAGAATTTGGTTTAAATTATTATATGAAAATAGCGCAAGAAATGGATATTGGAATTGGTCTAAGTGAAGTGAAGTCTAAAGTGAATTATGGCCTTACAGGAGTAAGTACGAAATCGTGTACCACTCACGGATGCTTTCTAAAATATTAAATGTGAGAGATAATATATAAGGGGTTATAGTGGTAAGATGTTTTCCTTTGAATACTATATAACCTTTAGACCGTAGTGTATATGAGAATAATTCTTATAAAATATTATAAATATGCTTTCAAGTGTAGATATACAATTCTCTAATTCAGCAGCAGGCCCCTTTAACGAACGATATATATTATTCTATTTAGTGAGTACACAAATACTATGAAATTTTAATATTATAATATTGAATAATACAGAAAGAAGAATAAAACGTCAAGGCAAAGAAAACAGTTTGTTGTAATTATAAGTTTCTTTGTTTATATTATGGGAGAGGGAGTACAACGTATGTGTGAATGGGATAGCATTGCCGTAAATCAAATCAGATTAGCCCATTCCCTTCATTCATAATGGTAGAAATCCATAATCAGTCGACATAAATTCAGTTTGGTGTAGTTGCATTTGCTGTCAGTGCAAGTGTGTCAAAAATAACTAAACATTGACATCTCACAGTTATATTTAATTTTTATCTTTTAGGCTATTTGAAATAAATATTCACAATTAAATGAAACTACGTGATGTAGTATTATTTCTACTTTCTTTAATTTCTTTACCACGACTTACGTTTCGTTGTATTACAATATCTCCAGGTGGGATATTAGCAAAGATCTTTGTTTAAGTCGTTTGGAATATCAATGGTTCTCACAAAAATATTTTTTCTATTTTTGTGACTTCTATTGATATTCCAAATCAAAAACTATTGGTAGTCTCAAAAATATTTCTTTTATTTTTGGGATTTCTATTGATATTCCCAATCAAAAACTATCGACAGTCTCAAAAATATTTCTTTTATTTTTGGGATTTCTATTGATATTCCAAATCAAAAATGATTGATAGTCACAACATTTTTTTTTCTATTTTTGAAACTTCTATTGATATTCCAAATCAAAAACTATTGATAATCACAAAAATATTTTTTTCTATTTTTGAGACTTCTATCGATATTCCAAATCAAAAACTATTGATAGTCTCAAAAATATATCTTCTACTTTTGAGACTTCTATTGATATTGCAAATCAAAAACTATTGATAGTCTCAAAAATATTTCATCTATTCTTGAGACTTCTATCGATATTCCAATTCTAAAACTATTATTAGTCTCAAAAATATTTCTTCTATTTTTGAGACTTCTATTGATATTCCAAATCAAAAACTATTGATAGTCTCCAAAATATTTTTTCTATTTTTGAGACTTATATTGATATTCCAAATCAAAAACTATTGATAGTCTCAAAAATATTTTTTCTATTTTTGAGACTTATATTGATATTCCAAATCAAAAACTATTGATAGTCTCAAAAATATTTCTTCTATTTTTGAGACCTATTGATATTCCGAATTAAAAACTATTGATAGTCTCAAAAATATTTTTTCTACTTTTGAGACTTCTATTGATATTCATAATTTTAAAAACTGTTGATAGTCTCAAAAATATTTTTTAAATTATGAAAAAATAGGGTTCTTAGGAATCCACATAAAGGTTGTGGGCAAATTATAGCGGATGTCCTAGATCTATTATCTAGGTATATATGATTCCCGGCAGTTCATCGAGCGGGGCAACAATGCTGTTTTATATTAAACGGAAAAAATTGACTTAAGAAGGGATCAATAATGAAATCAAGTGAGCTTAGGTCTCCTGTGCGGGATGTATACAGAATACCCATTTAAATGAGCAATGCATCTAGGAACTTTTTTAAAATGTCTTATTTTGAATTGATAAGTGATCAGATGTATGTTCCGCTTTTAGCTGTGCTACTTTATATTAAACGGAAAAAATTAATTTAAAAACGGATCAATAATGAAATCAAGTGAGCTTAGGTCTCCTGTGCGGGATGTATACAGAATACCCATTTAAATGAGCAATGCATCTAGGAACTTTTTTAAAATGTCTTATTTTGAATTGATAAGTGATCAGATGTATGTTCCGCTTTTAGCTGTGCTACTTTATATTAAACGGAAAAAATTAATTTAAAAACGGATCAATAATGAAATCGAGTGAGATTAGGTCTCCTGTGCGGGATGAATACAGAATACCCATTTAAATGAGCAATGTATCTAGGAAATTTTTTTAAAATGTGTTATTTTGAATTGATAAGTGATCAGATGTATGTTCCGCTTTTAGCTGTGCTACTTTATATTAAACGGAAAAAATTAATTTAAAAACGGATCAATAATGAAATCGAGTGAGATTAGGTCTCCTGTGCGAAATGTATACAGAATACCCATTTAAATTAGCAATGCATCTAGGAACTTTTTTAAAATGTGTTATTTTGAATTGATAAGTGATCAGATGTATGTTCCGCTTTTAGCTGTGCTACTTTATATTAAACGGAAAAAATTAATTTAAAAACGGATCAATAATGAAATCGAGTGAGATTAGGTCTCCTGTGCGGGATGTATACAGAATACCCATTTAAATGAGCAATGCATCTAGGAATTTTTTTAAAATGTGTTATTTTGAATTGATAAGTGATCAGATGTATGTTCCGCTTTTAGCTGTGCTACTTTATATTAAACGGAAAAAATTAATTTAAAAACGGATCAATAATGAAATCGAGTGAGATTAGGTCTCCTGTGCGAAATGTATACAGAATACCCATTTAAATGAGCAATGCATCTAGGAACTTTTTTAAAATGTGTTATTTTGAATTGATAAGTGACCAGATGTATGTTCCGCTTTTAGCTGTGCTACTTTATATTAAACGGTAAAAATTAATTTAAAAACGGATCAATAATGAAATCGGGTGAGATTAGGTCTCCTGTGCGGGATGTATACAGAATACCCATTTAAATGAGCAATGCATCTAGGAACTTTTTTAAAATGTGTTATTTTGAATTGATAAGTGATCAGATGTATGTTCCGCTTTTAGCTGTGCTACTTTATATTAAACGGAAAAAATTAATTTAAAAACGGATCAATAATGAAATCGAGTGAGATTAGGTCTCCTGTGCGAAATGTATACAGAATACCCATTTAAATGAGCAATGCATCAGGAACTTTTTTAAAATGTGTTATTTTGAATTAATAAGTGAACAGATGTATGTTCCGCTTTTAGCTGTGCTACTTTATATTAAACGGAAAAAATTAATTTAAAAACGGATCAATAATGAAATCAAGTGAGATTAGGTCTCCTGTGCGGGATGTATACAGAATACCCATTTAAATGAGCAATGCATCTAGGAACTTTTTTAAAATGTGTTATTATGAATTAATAAGTGATCAGATGTATGTTCCGCTTTTAGCTGTGCTACTTTATATTAAACGGAAAAAATTAATTTAAAAACGGATCAATAATGAAATCGGGTGAGATTAGGTCTCCTGTGCGGAATGTATACAGAATACCCATTTAAATGAGCAATGCATCTAGGAACTTTTTTAAAATGTGTTAATTTGAATTAATAAGTGATCAGATGTATGTTCCGCTTTTAGCTGTGCTACTTTATATTAAACGGAAAAAATTAATATAAAAACGGATCAATAATGAAATCAAGTGAGATTAGGTCTCCTGTGCGGGATGTATACAGAATACCCATTTAAATGAGCAATGCATCTAGGAACTTTTTTAAAATGTGTTATTTTGAATTGATAAGTGACCAGATGTATGTTCCGCTTTTAGCTGTGCTACTTTATATTAAACGGTAAAAATTAATTTAAAAACGGGTCAATAATGAAATCGGGTGAGATTAGGTCTCCTGTGCGGGATGTATACAGAATACCCATTTAAATGAGCAATGCATCTAGGAACTTTTTTAAAATGTGTTATTTTGAATTGATAAGTGATCAGATGTATGTTCCGCTTTTAGCTGTGCTACTTTATATTAAACGGAAAAAATTAGTTTAAAAACGGATCAATAATGAAATCGAGTGAGATTAGGTCTCCTGTGCGAAATGTATACAGAATACCCATTTAAATGAGCAATGCATCAGGAACTTTTTTAAAATGTGTTATTTTGAATTAATAAGTGAACAGATGTATGTTCCGCTTTTAGCTGTGCTACTTTATATTAAACGGAAAAAATTAATTTAAAAACGGATCAATAATGAAATCAAGTGAGATTAGGTCTCCTGTGCGGGATGTATACAGAATACCCATTTAAATGAGCAATGCATCTAGGAACTTTTTTAAAATGTGTTATTTTGAATTAATAAGTGATCAGATGTATGTTCCGCTTTTAGCTGTGCTACTTTATATTAAACGGAAAAAAATAATTTAAAAACGGATCAATAATGAAATCGGGTGAGATTAGGTCTCCTGTGCGGAATGTATACAGAATACCCATTTAAATGAGCAATGCATCTAGGAACTTTTTTAAAATGTGTTAATTTGAATTAATAAGTGATCAGATGTATGTTCCGCTTTTAGCTGTGCTACTTTATATTAAACGGAAAAAATTAATTTAAAAACGGATCAATAATGAAATCAAGTGAGATTAGGTCTCCTGTGCGGGATGTATACAGAATACCCATTTAAATGAGCAATGCATCTAGGAACTTTTATAAAATGTGTTATTTTGAATTAATAAGTGATCAGATGTATGTTCCGCTTTTAGCTGTGCTACTTTATATTAAACGGAAAAAATTAATTTAAAAACGGATCAATAATGAAATCGAGTGAGATTAGGTCTCCTGTGAGAAATGTATACAGAATACCCATTTAAATGAGCAATGCATCTAGGAACTTTTTTAAAATGTGTTATTTTGAATTAATAAGTGATCAGATGTATGTTCCGCTTTTAGCTGTGCTACTTTATATTAAACGGAAAAAATTAATTTAAAAACGGATCAATAATGAAATCGGGTGAGATTAGGTCTCCTGTGCGGAATGTATACAGAATACCCATTTAAATGAGCAATGCATCTAGGAACTTTTTTAAAATGTGTTATTTTGAATTAATAAGTGGTCAGATGTATGTTCCGCTTTTAGCTGTGCTACTTTGTATTAAACGGAAAAAATTAATTTAAAAACGGATCAATAATGAAATCGGGTGAGATTAGGTCTCCTGTGCGGAATGTATAGAGAATACCCATTTAAATGAGCAATGCATCTAGGAACTTTTTTACAATGTGTTATTTTGAATTAATAAGTGATCAGATGTATGTTCCGCTTTTAGCTGTGCTACTTTATATTAAACGGAAAAAATTAATTTAAAAACGGATCAATAATGAAATCGGGTGAGATTAGGTCTCCTGTGCGGAATGTATACAGAATACCCATTTAAATGAGCAATGCATCTAGGAACTTTTTTAAAATGTGTTATTTTGAATTAATAAGTGGTCAGATGTATGTTCCGCTTTTAGCTGTGCTACTTTATATTAAACGGAAAAAATTAATTTAAAAACGGATCAATAATGAAATCGGGTGAGATTAGGTCTCCTGTGAGAAATGTATACAGAATACCCATTTAAATGAGCAATGCATCTAGGAACTTTTTTAAAATGTGTTATTTTGAATTGATAAGTGATCAGATGTATGTTCCGCTTTTAGCTGTGCTACTTTATATTAAACGGAAAAAATTAATTTAAAAACGGATCAATAATGAAATCGAGTGAGATTAGGTCTCCTGTGCGAAATGTATACAGAATACCCATTTAAATGAGCAATGCATCTAGGAACTTTTTTAAAATGTGTTATTTTGAATTAATAAGTGGTCAGATGTATGTTCCGCTTTTAGCTGTGCTACTTATATTAAACGGAAAAAATTAATTTAAAAACGGATCAATAATGAAATCGGGTGAGATTAGGTCTCCTGTGCGGAATGTATACAGAATACCCATTTAAATGAGCAATGCATCTAGGAACTTTTTTAAAATGTGTTATTTTGAATTAATAAGTGGTCAGATGTATGTTCCGCTTTTAGCTGTGCTACTTTATATTAAACGGAAAAAATTAATTTAAAAACGGATCAATAATGAAATCGGGTGAGATTAGGTCTCCTGTGAGAAATGTATACAGAATACCCATTTAAATGAGCAATGCATCTAGGAACTTTTTTAAAATGTGTTATTTTGAATTGATAAGTGATCAGATGTATGTTCCGCTTTTAGCTGTGCTACTTTATATTAAACGGAAAAAATTAATTTAAAAACGGATCAATAATGAAATCGAGTGAGATTAGGTCTCCTGTGCGAAATGTATACAGAATACCCATTTAAATGAGCAATGCATCTAGGAACTTTTTTAAAATGTGTTATTTTGAATTAATAAGTGGTCAGATGTATGTTCCGCTTTTAGCTGTGCTACTTATATTAAACGGAAAAAATTAATTTAAAAACGGATCAATAATGAAATCGGGTGAGATTAGGTCTCCTGCCCGAAATGTATACAGAATACCCATTTAAATGAGCAATTCATCTAGGAACTTTTTTAAAATGTGTTATTTTGAATTAATAAGTGATCAGATGTATGTTCCGCTTTTAGCTGTGCTACTTTATATTAAACGGAAAAAATTTATTTAAAAACGAATCAATAATGAAATCGAGTGAGATTAGGTCTCCTGTGCGAAATGTATACAGAATACCCATTTAAATGAGCAATGCATCTAGGAACTTTTTTAAAATGTGTTATTTTGAATTGATAAGTGATCAGATGTATGTTCCGCTTTTAGCTGTGCTATTTTATATTAAACGGAAAAAATTAATTTAAAAACGGATCAATAATGAAATCGAGTGAGATTAGGTCTCCTGTGCGAAATGTATACAGAATACCCATTTAAACGAGCAATGCATCTAGGAATTTTTTTTAAATGTGTTATTTTGAATTAATAAGTGATCAGATGTATGTTCCGCTTTTAGCTGTGCTACTTTATATTAAACGGAGAAAATTAATTTAAAAACGGATCAATAATGAAATCGGGTGAGATTAGGTCTCCTGTGCGAAATGTATACAGAATACCCATTTAAATGAGCAATGCATCTAGGAACTTTTTTAAAATGTGTTATTTTGAATTAATAAGTGATCAAATGTGTGTTCCGCTTTTAGCTGTGCTACTTTATATTAAACGGAAAAAATTAATTTAAAAACGGATCAATAATGAAATCGAGTGAGATTAGGTCTCCTGTGCGAAATGTATACAGAATACCCATTTAAATGAGCAATGCATCTAGGAACTTTTTTAAAATGTGTTATTTTGAATTGATAAGTGATCAGATGTATGTTCCGCTTTTAGCTGTGCTACTTTATATTAAACGGAACAAATTAATTTAAAAACGGATCAATAATGAAATCGAGTGAGATTAGGTCTCCTGTGCGAAATGTATACAGAATACCCATTTAAACGAGCAATGCATCTAGGAATTTTTTTAAAATGTGTTATTTTGAATTAATAAGTGGTCAGATGTATGTTCCGCTTTTAGCTGTGCTACTTATATTAAACGGAAAAAATTAATTTAAAAACGGATCAATAATGAAATCGGGTGAGATTAGGTCTCCTGTGCGGAATGTATAGAGAATACCCATTTAAATGAGCAATGCATCTAGGAACTTTTTTACAATGTGTTATTTTGAATTAATAAGTGATCAGATGTATGTTCCGCTTTTAGCTGTGCTACTTTATATTAAACGGAAAAAATTAATTTAAAAACGGATCAATAATGAAATCGGGTGAGATTAGGTCTCCTGTGCGGAATGTATGCAGAATACCCATTTAAATGAGCAATGCATCTAGGAACTTTTTTAAAATGTGTTATTTTGAATTAATAAGTGGTCAGATGTATGTTCCGCTTTTAGCTGTGCTACTTTATATTAAACGGAAAAAATTAATTTAAAAACGGATCAATAATGAAATCGGGTGAGATTAGGTCTCCTGTGAGAAATGTATACAGAATACCCATTTAAATGAGCAATGCATCTACGAACTTTTTGAAAATGTGTTATTTTGAATTGATAAGTGATCAGATGTATGTTCCGCTTTTAGCTGTGCTACTTTATATTAAACGGAAAAAATTAATTTAAAAACGGATCAATAATGAAATCGAGTGAGATTAGGTCTCCTGTGCGAAATGTATACAGAATACCCATTTAAATGAGCAATGCATCTAGGAACTTTTTTAAAATGTGTTATTTTGAATTAATAAGTGGTCAGATGTATGTTCCGCTTTTAGCTGTGCTACTTATATTAAACGGAAAAAATTAATTTACAAACGGATCAATAATGAAATCGGGTGAGATTAGGTCTCCTGCGCGAAATGTATACAGAATACCCATTTAAATGAGCAATGCATCTAGGAACTTTTTTAAAATGTGTTATTTTGAATTGATAAGTGACCAGATGTATGTTCCGCTTTTAGCTGTGCTACTTTATATTAAACGGAAAAAATTAATTTAAAAACGGATCAATAATGAAATCGAGTGAGATTAGGTCTCCTGTGCGAAATGTATACAGAATACCCATTTAAATGAGCAATGCATCTAGGAACTTTTTTAAAATGTGTTATTTTGAATTGATAAGTGATCAGATGTATGTTCCGCTTTTAGCTGTGCTACTTTATATTAAACGGAAAAAATTAATTTAAAAACGGATCAATAATGAAATCGAGTGAGATTAGGTCTCCTGTGCGAAATGTATACAGAATACCCATTTAAATGAGCAATGCATCAGGAACTTTTTTAAAATGTGTTATTTTGAATTGATAAGTGATCAGATGTATGTTCCGCTTTTAGCTGTGCTACTTTATATTAAACGGAAAAAATTAATTTAAAAACGGATCAATAATGAAATCGAGTGAGATTAGGTCTCCTGTGCGAAATGTATACAGAATACCCATTTAAATGAGCAATGCATCAGGAACTTTTTTAAAATGTGTTATTTTGAATTAATAAGTGAACAGATGTATGTTCCGCTTTTAGCTGTGCTACTTTATATTAAACGGAAAAAATTAATTTAAAAACGGATCAATAATGAAATCAAGTGAGATTAGGTCTCCTGTGCGGGATGTATACAGAATACCCATTTAAATGAGCAATGCATCTAGGAATTTTTTTAAAATGTGTTATTTTGAATTAATAAGTGATCAGATGTATGTTCCGCTTTTAGCTGTGCTACTTTATATTAAACGTAAAAAATTAATTTAAAAACGGATCAATAATGAAATCAAGTGAGATTAGGTCTCCTGTGCGGGATGTATACAGAATACCCATTTAAATGAGCAATGCATCTAGGAACTTTTTTAAAATGTGTTATTTTGAATTGATAAGTGACCAGATGTATGTTCCGCTTTTAGCTGTGCTACTTTATATTAAACGGAAAAAATTAATTTAAAAACGGATCAATAATGAAATCGAGTGAGATTAGGTTTCCTGTGCGAAATGTATACAGAATACCCATTTAAATTAGCAATGCATCTAGGAACTTTTTTAAAATGTGTTATTTTGAATTGATAAGTGATCAGATGTATGTTCCGCTTTTAGCTGTGCTACTTTATATTAAACGGAAAAAATTAATTTAAAAACGGATCAATAATGAAATCGGGTGAGATTAGGTCTCCTGTGCGGGATGTATACAGAATACCCATTTAAATGAGCAATGCATCTAGGAACTTTTTTAAAATGTGTTATTTTTAATTGATAAGTGATCAGATGTATGTTCCGCTTTTAGCTGTGCTACTTTATATTAAACGGAAAAAATTAATTTAAAAACGGATCAATAATGAAATCGAGTGAGATTAGGTCTCCTGTGCGAAATGTATACAGAATACCCATTTAAATGAGCAATGCATCTAGGAACTTTTTTAAAATGTGTTATTTTGAATTGATAAGTGACCAGATGTATGTTCCGCTTTTAGCTGTGCTACTTTATATTAAACGGTAAAAATTAATTTAAAAACGGGTCAATAATGAAATCGGGTGAGATTAGGTCTCCTGTGCGGGATGTATACAGAATACCCATTTAAATGAGCAATGCATCTAGGAACTTTTTTAAAATGTGTTATTTTGAATTGATAAGTGATCAGATGTATGTTCCGCTTTTAGCTGTGCTACTTTATATTAAACGGAAAAAATTAGTTTAAAAACGGATCAATAATGAAATCGAGTGAGATTAGGTCTCCTGTGCGAAATGTATACAGAATACCCATTTAAATGAGCAATGCATCAGGAACTTTTTTAAAATGTGTTATTTTGAATTAATAAGTGAACAGATGTATGTTCCGCTTTTAGCTGTGCTACTTTATATTAAACGGAAAAAATTAATTTAAAAACGGATCAATAATGAAATCAAGTGAGATTAGGTCTCCTGTGCGGGATGTATACAGAATACCCATTTAAATGAGCAATGCATCTAGGAACTTTTTTAAAATGTGTTATTTTGAATTAATAAGTGATCAGATGTATGTTCCGCTTTTAGCTGTGCTACTTTATATTAAACGGAAAAAAATAATTTAAAAACGGATCAATAATGAAATCGGGTGAGATTAGGTCTCCTGTGCGGAATGTATACAGAATACCCATTTAAATGAGCAATGCATCTAGGAACTTTTTTAAAATGTGTTAATTTGAATTAATAAGTGATCAGATGTATGTTCCGCTTTTAGCTGTGCTACTTTATATTAAACGGAAAAAATTAATTTAAAAACGGATCAATAATGAAATCAAGTGAGATTAGGTCTCCTGTGCGGGATGTATACAGAATACCCATTTAAATGAGCAATGCATCTAGGAACTTTTATAAAATGTGTTATTTTGAATTAATAAGTGATCAGATGTATGTTCCGCTTTTAGCTGTGCTACTTTATATTAAACGGAAAAAATTAATTTAAAAACGGATCAATAATGAAATCGAGTGAGATTAGGTCTCCTGTGAGAAATGTATACAGAATACCCATTTAAATGAGCAATGCATCTAGGAACTTTTTTAAAATGTGTTATTTTGAATTAATAAGTGATCAGATGTATGTTCCGCTTTTAGCTGTGCTACTTTATATTAAACGGAAAAAATTAATTTAAAAACGGATCAATAATGAAATCGGGTGAGATTAGGTCTCCTGTGCGGAATGTATACAGAATACCCATTTAAATGAGCAATGCATCTAGGAACTTTTTTAAAATGTGTTATTTTGAATTAATAAGTGATCAGATGTATGTTCCGCTTTTAGCTGTGCTACTTTATATTAAACGGAAAAAATTTATTTAAAAACGGATCAATGATGAAATCGGGTGAGATTTGGTCTCCTGTGCGGAATGTATACAGAATACCCATTTAAATGAGCAATGCATCTAGGAACTTTTTTAAAATGTGTTATTTTGAATTGATAAGTGGTCAGATGTATGTTCCGCTTTTAGCTGTGCTACTTTGTATTAAACGGAAAAAATTAATTTAAAAACGGATCAATAATGAAATCGGGTGAGATTAGGTCTCCTGTGCGGAATGTATAGAGAATACCCATTTAAATGAGCAATGCATCTAGGAACTTTTTTACAATGTGTTATTTTGAATTAATAAGTGATCAGATGTATGTTCCGCTTTTAGCTGTGCTACTTTATATTAAACGGAAAAAATTAATTTAAAAACGGATCAATAATGAAATCGGGTGAGATTAGGTCTCCTGTGCGGAATGTATACAGAATACCCATTTAAATGAGCAATGCATCTAGGAACTTTTTTAAAATGTGTTATTTTGAATTAATAAGTGGTCAGATGTATGTTCCGCTTTTAGCTGTGCTACTTTATATTAAACGGAAAAAATTAATTTAAAAACGGATCAATAATGAAATCGGGTGAGATTAGGTCTCCTGTGAGAAATGTATACAGAATACCCATTTAAATGAGCAATGCATCTAGGAACTTTTTTAAAATGTGTTATTTTGAATTGATAAGTGATCAGATGTATATTCCGCTTTTAGCTGTGCTACTTTATATTAAACGGAAAAAATTTATTTAAAAACGAATCAATAATGAAATCGAGTGAGATTAGGTCTCCTGTGCGAAATGTATACAGAATACCCATTTAAATGAGCAATGCATCTAGGAACTTTTTTAAAATGTGTTATTTTGAATTGATAAGTGATCAGATGTATGTTCCGCTTTTAGCTGTGCTATTTTATATTAAACGGAAAAAATTAATTTAAAAACGGATCAATAATGAAATCGAGTGAGATTAGGTCTCCTGTGCGAAATGTATACAGAATACCCATTTAAACGAGCAATGCATCTAGGAATTTTTTTTAAATGTGTTATTTTGAATTAATAAGTGATCAGATGTATGTTCCGCTTTTAGCTGTGCTACTTTATATTAAACGGAAAAAATTAATTTAAAAACGGATCAATAATGAAATCGGGTGAGATTAGGTCTCCTGTGCGAAATGTATACAGAATACCCATTTAAATGAGCAATGCATCTAGGAACTTTTTTAAAATGTGTTATTTTGAATTAATAAGTGATCAAATGTGTGTTCCGCTTTTAGCTGTGCTACTTTATATTAAACGGAAAAAATTAATTTAAAAACGGATCAATAATGAAATCGAGTGAGATTAGGTCTCCTGTGCGAAATGTATACAGAATACCCATTTAAATGAGCAATGCATCTAGGAACTTTTTTAAAATGTGTTATTTTGAATTGATAAGTGATCAGATGTATGTTCCGCTTTTAGCTGTGCTACTTTATATTAAACGGAAAAAATTAATTTAAAAACGGATCAATAATGAAATCGAGTGAGATTAGGTCTCCTGTGCGAAATGTATACAGAATACCCATTTAAACGAGCAATGCATCTAGGAATTTTTTTAAAATGTGTTGTTTTGAATTAATAAGTGGTCAGATGTATGTTCCGCTTTTAGCTGTGCTACTTTATATTAAACGGAAAAAATTAATTTAAAAACGGATCAATAATGAAATCGAGTGAGATTAGGTCTCCTGTGAGAAATGTATACAGAATACCCATTTAAATGAGCAATGCATCTAGGAACTTTTTTAAAATGTGTTATTTTGAATTAATAAGTGGTCAGATGTATGTTCCGCTTTTAGCTGTGCTACTTTATATTAAACGGAAAAAAATAATTTAAAAACGGATCAATAATGAAATCGAGTGAGATTAGGTCTCCTGTGCGAAATGTATACAGAATACCCATTTAAATGAGTAATGCATTTAGGAACTTTTTAAGATGTGTTATTTTAAATTAGTATGTGACCAGATGTATGTTCCGCTTTTAGCTGTGCTACTTTATATTAAACGGAAAAAAATAATTTAAAAACGGATCAATAATGAAATCGAGTGAGATTATGTCTCCTGTGCGAAATGTATACAGAATACCCATTTAAATGAGAAAATTTAAACTTTTCATCATACAGAATAATAGGTTTCACAAGTTAGTTATACGAGTGAATTATTTCAGAATCAAACGTTTTGAAATTGAGAAGTCTTTTATTTGTCGAAATATTGTCCAGCGCCATTACAAACCCTTGCGTTGTTATGCATGGAGGCGTTTGTAATAATGTATTATTTAATGTATTGCTTATCTTAACTGTTATAGGTGTAAGGAAGTTATGAGTGGAATATTCAGTACTATGTTATATCATTCATTTTACTTAACGTACCGTAGAAAGGGTTGAACAGGGATCAGGGTGTGAATAGGAACAAAACCGGGAATGAGGTTTCAAGCTTAATAAATTGAAAAAAACCTTTAAAATTGCTGTAAATTATTTAACGTATGATAGAATATCAAATATTTCATGTGACAACACCGAATTGTAGTGAAGTTTGTAAGAGATTACGGGTATTTACCTTTTTTAAAAAAGTTCTTTAACATTACGGCTTTCTTGTGTCTCGAGACTTGATTATAATTGAAAACATTCAAGTATTTAAGATTCCAGAGTGGTGTTAAAAAAATATCAATTTGTTCCTGGAGCTACACAAAAGGCGGTAAGTTTAGATATATTGTACTTTCAATTTAGAATGAAAATATCTGAAGCTCTGTAATTTTGCCTTACGAGGGTAATAGTTACAGTAAAGGCGTATATAGAAACGACTTGGGGGGTGGACAGGATTGATATACTTGGTTAATAATGACGAATAAGAGGTCATTTGGAACAGTAAACTTTTTACAGGGACAGGGTTGTCACAATATGCATTTACTCATTTAATCTAATTTGATACAAAACTTTGGCAGTACTTAATCTTAAAGTTAATGTGTTTTGCACAGACATAATACCAGGTTTATGTAAAAGTATGGGTTTCAAACGGTATGGAGTGTAGACATAGAGAAATACGTAGTAGAACATTTGAATTATTCTGAGTGGGATATCCCTTAGATACATACGATCTGATGGTCTTAGTTAAAGGTTATTTGGTAAAAAATTTATAGAAAATCTACCAGGACCAGCTTTTGTAAATAATTTTTAAAAACGAAATAGTCAAAAATTTCAAGATATTAAGAGATCTCGGGCGTTTATTTCACCGGAAGTTATCGACGAATATTTTGTACAATTGGAGAAGTCATTACGAGTGCTATTGAATAATGTTATAAATTACGAGTAGATAAAATTATCAGACGACCCTGGAAGAATGAAGGTAATAACAAAAATAGGTGCAAACTACTCAGAAAGAGTAATGAACTCTTAGTTACGTCTCGACGTCAGAGATTATGGCAGAATCTGCTGCTGGAGTATTGGCACTTTACTATGTAGTCTACAGAGCTAAGTATTTATACGAATTTTGTGTTGAACAAGGACCAAAGGTATGCAGGTATAATTGCATTATATCTGGCTGGTTCGATAATAATACTTTCTAGGACTGGGTTCATTCTATCATGCTGGTATACTTCAAGGGAAAGATGGGAAGAAAATATTTGTTGGAGATAACCTACGAGTAAAGAAATGTATAGAGAAGTAATGTGTATGAATCTATCAAGTCGAAAAGTGTACCCAAGTATACAGCGCCACCCATCTGAAGTTGTTACACTAAAGGTGCCATATTACTCTGACCGCAATACATACGTATTTTGTTATCTTGCTCGCACTCCCACGCCATTATATATATACTGCCACATTCATATCCATATGTATATTAGACAAATCTACGAAGCACGCCATGCCAATTTGACTTTTATTTCAGCATACATAGATGTGAAATTACAGTGCGACGTGTTAACGTAAAGGTAAGCACGTACTGAAATTATTTTGTTATAATTACATTTTTGGTGGTTTTTACTTACACGCACAATTTATTTAATCCGTAATCAACTTTTTTTTATAAATGTGGCCGTGGT
Organism: Druceiella hillmani; assembly: GCA_039881145.1. NCBI lineage: Eukaryota > Metazoa > Arthropoda > Insecta > Lepidoptera > Hepialidae > Druceiella > Druceiella hillmani. The sequence goes on along the minus strand of JAYKKI010000059.1, from coordinate 11,719,684 downwards.
TGAAGATTCGTGGAATTTAGATAATTTTAAATCGTTTTCCCATAATTCTATAGCTTTTGCTACGCTATTACTTAATAATTGAGTGGCTATTACTTAACTTTCATTATTTGGTGTCGGAATCCTAGATGCTGTTTGGTTATTAGAGAAATGTAATCCCAAAGATTCTTGCAAATTATGAAACCGCCATTGTATTGTGTTACTATCACCTTCAATTATATTTTTTTAGATTCAAAGGTGTTTCTAATAAGTTTAACACACGGGTCTAAAAGTATCACGAAATTTTTACGGTTTGAACGGTGTTTAAAAGAAGTTTTTAGATTGTTTGCGTCTTCTAACTTGCAACCTAATTCTTTCGCCGCTGCTAAATTAGAACTACATCCGTCAAATGGTAAGGATACGACTTCCGTGCCAACTTCAATAAATTTTTCTAAACATATTTTAATTAAATTAGCTTTTCTCTCACCTGATAAATCGTTTATCAAAAAATATCCCCATGGCAATTTCCAATTGTCATTAATAGGTACTAACATTAAAACAAACGCCTATTTAGCTATCTCGTTGGTAGCTTCACCATAATTCACCAAGCCTTCAACAATTTTACCGTTAAATAATTTTTGGTGTCTTAGACCTATTTCATCTATAATAAGAGAGCAAAAATTTTTTAATTTACTGTTTTGACATTTTTTTTTCATGAGTAGAGAATGCTTCACTAGTAAATCCCGGATTAGCGTCGTACCAATTAGTTAAAGTGGATGGATGGGGTAAACATTTATCAAAAACTGACCTTGCGTAATTATAGCCTGTGGGAGAATAGTAATTTAATGATAGCGCAAATTTCCTTGAAGCCGGTGAAAATTTAACAGTGGTTCATTTATTTTTTTATTTAAACACATTCTATTTATAATTTCAGTGGCAACAACATTTTTGTTGAGAGCAGGGCAAATATCACTATTTATAAATCTGTTTCTTTTTAAAGTTTTAGTTAATTCTTTTAGATATGTATTTTTTCATAATTTTTTTATTGACCTTTCGCATTTCCTTTAATTTTGCTAACCTGTTTGCGCTTATTTGTGTTGTCCTTTTTAATATTTCTTTCCTAGGTGTATATAATGCAGATTCTAAATTTGACGATGGCACGTTGGTAATTGCGGTGGTTTATCTATTAACAGTGTGGCTAAATTTGTGGCGGTCGTGTATACTGAAATGGTTTATGGAGTCCCCATATGTGGTTTAATGAGTAAGCGGTAGTGTGTCGTGAAGTAGTATGTCCTGAAAACAGTTCATACTTTTTTAATGTCTGAAGATCAAAGTACCTGGTTAGACAATTACTTTGATCTTCAGACAATAAAAAGTATAACGGGAGTCACAGTTTAAGAAAATGTTAATCACGGTGAATAAGGATAGGACTGCTGTCTTGTTAATTTTGCGATATCATTTTGGTGTTGTATAAAAATCGTTTTCTTTAAAATGTAAAGAACACAAAACGGAAAAAAGGAAGCCGCCAATTATTATTTGTTTTGTGTGAAATTATATTTATTCATTTAATATTTATTTTGTGATTTTGAGGAATTCTGCAAATAATTATTAAAAAAATAACATTTTATACATGTATTTGACATACACATAAAACGATTTATAAAATACACAAAAAGTTAGTAATAATTCTTTAAAGCATATATACTTCAGTACGTGCTTTACCTTTATATTTAGTTACGACGTGCGTTGTCCGTTTATCATTAATTTAAAATTGATTTAAGCTTAAACAAAATAATTTTCTAACCTGTGAAATGTAATCTCATTTGATCTATTATGTTTATGGGATGCACTTAAACAATTTTTTATAATACAGGATGGCATTTTAACGTGTTTGTCGATTTAGAAAATAAAATCTACGCTGCGTTATCTGTTGTCAGGCGTCTAGCAATAGACTGATTGAAGCGCGGCATAATTTTGCAAGGCGGCATAATTTTAGCGGGGTCACATTTGGGTCGAACATTACTGCTCTATATATTTCTTACTCGTAGGAGATAACCTATCGTCACATTTCTCTTTAGATTTGATTTGTGAATGTAAACAAGAAAACGTGCATTTTGTATTTTATCCTGCAAATTCGACACATCTTACGCAAACTCTTGACGTTGCATTCTTTCGATCTGCAAAAAGCGTTCGGAGAGACATTTTATTGAAGTGAAAAGAACCGACGGCCGGGCTTTATCTAAATTGCCAAGAATGTTTTCCCAACTTTATGGAATAAGTTATTAAATTCCCCAGAATGCACAGCGTCATCAAATATCCTGACAGGATTCATGAAAAGCGGCATAAGTCCTTTGAATAAAAACAAGGGTTTAAATTACTGGGAAGTACTACATGTGATGAACAAACAGTTCATAAAGATGCTGTTACACAGACGGAGTAGCAATGTTAAAAGAAATACGATATGGAACTGGTAATAAAAAAGCACTGTTGAAAAGCTAATCCCAGAAGACAAAAAAAGATAATGTAAAGCAAAATATGCTACTACTTTTAATACCAAAGCTAGACATAGTAATGCGGTATCTAAGATATCAGACAAAAAAGAAGATTTTGAACCAAAAATTATTACTAATGAAATTGATAAATCAATTAAATGCGAGAATAAATGAAAAGTTGTATCAAAAATTAAATTGAGTGAAAAAAATCGAAACACAAATTATAATAAAAATAAAAAACTGAACTAAAAAATATTAATGTCTTTAAGAAACTATTTGACATGGTAGAATATAAAAGAAATAAAATAAAAAAAAAACAATCATGCAAAAATAAAGGAAAATAAAATAACCGTTTTTAATAACATTAAAGATTACGATTTTTTAAATAATAACTCTGACGTTGAAAAACTGCCTATCTTTTCTATGAAAATTTTTGTGTACAACAAGAAATAGAAATAACGACGCACGAAAAGTATTATGAAAATATATAAGAAGAAAATATTTAACCTAGATATGAGAAAACTACAGGGAAGTTAAAAATTACACACAGCAATTGGTAGTTTAAAACCAAAGAAAAGATAATAGTAAATCTTAGAGAAATGAAGAAAATAACTTTAAATGATTCAGTTAATCTCAGGACTATACTGGGAAATAAATTGTTTTAGCAAAGAAGAAGACATTGTATGATCTCATGGACACTAACATTTAGAGTAGGTACCAATAATTATTTACCAGGTAATTTTTGGTACCTTTGTTGTTTGCATAGTTTATAATTATGATTATAAAAGATCAATATTCAGTGTTCTGCATGTTTTCGTCCAAAATATTATTTAAGAGTATTAATTGTTCTTACCTTCATTGTTTGCATAGTTGAGTTACAATGGTATATTAGTAACAAGATGTTTAACGCTTATTGGAAAATACCTATTAATTTGTCTGTTTTTGTTAAATATCCTTTAAGAATAATTTTTGTGTAACTTTGTTCTTCACATAGTTTAGAATTATGATTGTACAAGATCTCGGTTCTGTGATTTTCGTCCAAAATATTATTTAACAGTATTTTTTGTAATTACCTTTCAAGGGCGGATTCGCGGTGGGGGTATCATTGGAATAATGACAACCCCCCCACCCTCCCCCGGCAGGCCGACCACTGATATTTTTTTATAATTTCAATAATGAATTTAATAAAATAAGTATTTTGTATGATTGCAAACACATACACGTGAATGACACGCATAATACGATTATGTGCTGTTATTATAATTATATGATTCACCACTTCGTTCACTGTGAATAAATATTGTTCGTACAATTATAAGTTTGATTTTGCCGCGCCATTCGTTCGTGGCTGCCCTTCCGATCCCTCGATGTGTTGGTGAAGCCGTGGTATAGTAATAATAGGTGACCGCGACGCCCGCGCGCTGCTGGTCTGTCTAGCGTTCAACCAATAAGACCGCGAGCCGACCATTTCGCTAGTAGTCGTCAGTTATATCCCGTCGTGCTTGCTTTAGCGTGAATACAAAATCGGTGTAAATTAAATAGCTCATAAAAATTGACTTAGTGGGGCTTCAACATTTCAACAGATGGAAAAAGAGTTCTTGAAAGTTGTTGCAGCTTGACTTGCAGGAGATGGTAATTAGTAAATAATCATAATTACCATAACAGTGTTAAAATCTCGTACCTGTTAATGTTCTTATGTGCTTACATGAAAGTTATAAAGCAAGTGTGTATATTCTTTGGAAGGAAGGAGTTTTTAGCACTTCACTGCTTTTTACTTTACTAAAGCTCCAATGAAAGCTAAGAGTTAACACTCTTGGCTTTCGTTGGTGCTTTTTTATAGGATAGGTTATGTCTTTGACCACATAACGTTAATATTTATTTAATCATTTGATGTTACACGAAGATTTTGATACATGGTAGATGATACATATAGGTTTGATGATACACGGTAGGTACTAAACCCGGTTTAATAAACTGATGTATTTATTTATTTAAATACTAGCTGTTGCCCGCAAGTGTATTTTGCACGATTTTATTTGCATGCGTTTTGTTTACAAGGTGATTAGGGAAAAAGGTGGGTCAAAACATAATATAGGTGGTGGTTTATTTAGAGAAATAGACTCCTTTTTTAAAAAAGAAATCAAAGCTTGATATTGAAAAACAACTCAAAAATTTACCTATTTTAATCTTAGACGAAGAAAAAAATTTTCTCCTGTTACTGATGCTGTTCTGTTCAATGTATGCCGATATAATGTACGTCGACTTCCGATTCTGATCAGATACAGAGCTCCCTTTCTCAATCAACATTTTCATCAGAAATTGGATGGTATGTAGGGAAAAACATAGACGATTCAACTAGAGCTATTTTCCCGCACTGGGTTGTTGACAAAAAAGGGAAACAAACAAAAAATATGCACAGAAGTCACACCTTGACAAGTTTCACTGGTTTGCTTTGTCGCATAAAGACCAGGGCCTTTACTGCAAATATTATGTTTTGTTTGTAGTAGCACATATAGGTTTGCTACTACAAACAAACTACCAAAAATACTTTTAAAACGACTCGTCAAAGAACCATTAAAAGCCTTTGATCAAACCGATACCACTAAATTTCTATCGAAGCGGGAAAAGAACTTTTAATAAACCTGAAACTAATATTATAAACGAAAATGGTAGTCAGAGAATGACACAAGTTAATGAAAACAGGGAACGACTTGCAACCAATTGTCAAAATGATAATTTTTTGTGGTCATCAAATTATATCGCTACGTAGCCATTATGCATATGTCAAATTGTTGGATAAAGAAGCAGGTAATGACAGCGTGGTAACTGATGAAGGAAATTTTAGAGCCCTTTTAAAATTTCGTATAGAATCTGGTCAAACAACATTGCAGTATCATTTAGAGACTTCTAAATCTAACGCTATATACACTAGCAAAACTGTGCAACATGAGTTGATTGATGTTAGCAACGAAATCATTCAGGAAAGTATTTTACAGAGAAATCTAAATTCTTTTCAATTTTATTCGACGAAACAACAGACTCAGATGTGAGATATATCACAAATCTCACAGGTGAGTCTATCATTTAGATACCTTCACAATGGTATTATAAAGGAAGATTTTGTGACTTTCTGTGATATTTACGATTTGCTTAGATGTGATAAAGTGGATAACAATACAAACTATATAGAGCGTCGGTTGACAGGTGTGGCACTGGCGAAAATCGTTAAAAATCTCTGTCTCAGATTTAACATAGATTTAACATGGTGGGTATTGGGACCGACAGCTGTTCGGTTATGGCTTCAGATACAAAAAGTGTAGCTACATCATCTAAAGTAATTTCTTGCTGCAATAACTCAATCACGATAAGAACATTTGTAGCATTTGCCAATGCATCCGTGAAGAGGCATCAAGTTTTTGAAAAAGAACTTGGAGTTATAAAGCAAGGTGTCTGTGAGACTCGTTGAGTTGAGATGCATGATGATGAGAGGCATGCAATTTCAAAACGTGGTGAAAATTTGTAGCGCTCTTGAAATGTTTTCTACTTGGCAAGCCAACAAAACTGCTAATGACGCGCATTGCTTACTTCAAACATTGTGCAGTTCGGACTTCATTGTATCATTCATCTGTTTGAGTGATGTTTTAGGTATTCTTTCTCTTTCTCGTCTAAGTATTCCGTTTGTTATTCTTAATTAATTTATTTAAGAGTATCTCTTGTTTTATGTATTTGAACAAAGACAATTTAAATTACAGTTTTCGACAGCTTTTTGAAGATGTTAAAGATATAGCTTAGAAACTAGACGTGGAAATTAGATGCCCGAGAATAGTGTCAAGACCAACACTCAGAGCCAATAACCTGCATGCTCAATCGGCTGAAGAGTATTTTCGCAGGGTCGTATACATCTATCTTTTAGATTGTGAAATAAATGGCCCATAAGACCGTCTGTCTTCTTAATTTATTTCAACTAGGCGTTTTTATTCTAAATATCGATTATAATTATACTAAACAAGACTTTGAAATTGTTAAACAACTCGCAAACGATTATAAACTGTTTACAGACAACACTCCAGTTTCAGTATTAATGAATATCCACTGTGGATGGTAAAACGGCAGCGGAATAATAACATTCCGCAGTCGATTTCTAATCTAATAGAAAATTGTGATGCTTAAATGTATCCCAGTGTAAGTTTTTTGATGTATAATACCAGTTAGTGTAACGATGGCAGAGAGCTCTTTTTCTACTCTCAAGAGGCTCAAACCTTGGTTTAGAGTGTCAACGGCAGAAGACGGCCTAACTGGACTGACTTTCTCCACGTTCACAAAAACATTGGGTATGTTTACAGTAGAGGAAGTCATAACTCGTTTTGCGAGAAGACAAAAGAGAAAAACTGATTTTGTTATTTGAATAAATTATTTTGACGTAAAACAGTAAAATAATATTTCTTTTTAATTTAAATTTATTATTGCAATCGAATTGGATTGTCCTTACTGGACCTCGACTATGTGACCCTCCCCCTGACTCGAACGCTGGATCCGCCTCTGTTACCTTTATTGTTTATATAGTTTAGTTACAATGACATATTTGTAACAAGACGCTTAATGCCTATTGGAAAATATCTACCAATTTTTATGTTGTTGTTAAATATCCTGTAACAGTATTTTTTGGGGATCATAGTTTACTTAGAATGGCATATTTTTAACAAGATTTTAATGTCTCTTGGAAAATACCTACCAATTTCTCTGTTTTTGTTTAATATTTTATTGTTTATGTTCTATTGAATTACAGTCATAAATGCTGCCTGTTCACTAATTTACTCTTTCACTAAATTGGCACACAGTTATGTGTCTCTATTGTGCTTTGAAATAAAAATATACAAATGGATCCGTTGTGTTACGTATCCATGTAATTCTTATCCTGGATTTTGTCAACCCTAGCTTTTTTCAAATCATCCCTGTCTTGGTCCAGTTGACTCCGTGTCAAGCACAAATAGGGAGGACATATATTTTAGCTGATATTATGAATTCCTATCATGTCATTAGTATTTTATGTCGTTACCGTAAAGTATGAGTAACGGGAGATACTTAGAAAGAGTTAGTGCTGTTATATTCGCCATTTTGACGTACGTAGCTATTAAAATAAAGTATTCACGATAATACAACATGCGGGTGTCTGCTTAAAGGCTAACTCCGTAACGTTTACGCTTTTCATCAAGTAACATAATATAACATGGGGTTGATTATCATGGGGTTGATTATCACCGACAAATTTAAATACTATACATAATATGTTGGTTGTACAGAACTTGGTGTCTTAAAGCCCTTTCTTTTTTCCCTTTTTTTTTAAAGAAAATTACCGGTCTTTCAAAGAATAATACGCTTAGATTAACTAATTTTTATTTATACGGGCTTGAGTAATTATGATATACAATCTGTGAAATTCAGAAATTTCTGTTCTGAATCTGCAAAAGAATTTATACAAGTTCTATGAGTATGACTTTGGATAGAAAAATAATGCTTTAAAAATTAGCAGGAAATTAAATTAGTCCCGCTAAGGTTGCAGATAGATGTTTTTGTTTTAAGACTATATAAATATCGTCAGATATTTTTTAGATAGTATTATTATGTCATCAGAGATATTTTTTCGATAATATTTTATTGTCGTCTGCGATATATTTCCGATAGTATTATAATGTCGTCACAGATATGTTTTCGATAATATTATAATGTAATCGGCGATATTTTTCCGATAGTATTATAGCGTTATCACAGATACTTTTTTGATAATATTATATTGTCGTTGGAGATATTTTTCCGATAATATGATCATGTCGTTGGGGATATTTTTCCTATATAATTATAATGTCGTCAGAGATATTTTTTCGATCATACTATTCCGATCATAGATTTAGACCTATGTCAATAAAATTCGCAAGAATATTTGAGTAGTTCATAACGAGATCTCAATTAAAATGTAGTAATAATTAAAAAAAAAATCAATGTATTTCCCAATACATTGAATAGATCTTTTAAAATGACATTTAGGTTTTATACTATTTTCCCATCTGTTATACTCAATGTCTTGTTTGAGAAGTGTTAAACATCAAAGTGGCATGCAATGTTAACGCCCCAAATTTGTTTCATCATAATTTGGAAAAATTAAAAATATACTTGGTAGGTTAACTTGTTTCTACAATTTCAGGAAATATAGATAGCTACGCGAATCTATTGTGTGCATGACCACTTGGTCGGTTGCTTATTGTTTTTGTATTAAGCATAGGAAAATTATTAGAGTTATAGCGCTCACGCATAGATGGCGCTGCTTAAATTTTAAATCAGGGTAGCGTCTAGTCCTTGAAAATTTATGTACCTATTTTTCAAAATATTAAGTTATTTATATTTATACATCGATCATTAAAATTTGTTTGCTTTAAATTTTATGTTGGTAACATGAATTTTCCATGTTATAACATATTTAAATGGAAAATGTATAACATATTTACATGGAAATGTATAACATAATTATATAACATATTTACATGGAAAATGTATAACATATTTACATGGAAATGTATAACATAATTATATAACATATTTACATGGAAAATGTATAACATATTTACATGGAAATGTATAACATATTTACATGGAAACGTTATTTTTATAAGAAATAAAGTAATAGTTAAGGTACATGGATATTTGTTTACATTTATTAATGGATATTTGGTAACATGAATTTTCCATATTATAACAAATTTAAATGGAAAATGTATAACATATTTACATGGAAATGTATAACATATTTATATGGAAAATGTATAACATATTTACATGGAAATGTATAACATATTTATATAACATATTTACATGGAAACGTTATTTTTCTAAGAAATAAAGTAATAGTTAAGGTACATGGATATTTGTTTACATTTGGTTTTGGAGCTAGTTTACGAAAAACTCGTTTCAATGAGTTATAAACAGTTACAAAAAGATTTTGAATAACCAAAATACTATCTATTTAAACTCAATACGCAAAAGGCTAAGGACGCAACTTGATAACAACATTACGAAGTGCGATTTCATCGACAGAATATCCTCGACTCCTACATGCTAAGCGCGATATGTTTCTCTGACGGTTACCATCTCAACATCCCCCGCAGGTGCGTCTAGGCAGCATTTCAAAATGCAAATGATAATCGGATTTCAAAATACAATTTTCAAAATACAATTATTTTTTCCGACGGTTACCTTCTCAACATCCCTCGCTGGTGCGTCTAGGCAGCATTTCAAAATACAAATGGTAATCGGATTTCAAAATACAATTTTCAAAATACAATTATTTTTTTCCGACGGTTACCTTCTCATCATCCCTCGCTGGTGCGTCTAGGCAGCATTTCAAAATACAAATGATAATCGGATTTCAAAATACAATTATTTTTTCCAACGGTTACCTTCTCAACATCCCTCGCTGGTGCGTCTAGGCAGCATTTCAAAATACAAATGATAATCGGATTTCAAAATACAATTTTCAAAATACAATTATTTTTTCCAACGGTTACCTTCTCAACATCCCTCGCTGGCGCGTCTAGGCAGCATTTCAAAATACAAATGATAATCGGATTTCAAAATACAATTATTTTTTCCGACGGTTACCTTCTCAACATCCCTCGCTGGTGCGTCTAGGCAGCATTTCAAAATGCAAATGATAATCGGATTTCATTGGAAAAGATATTTATTATATTTTTTATTTTTTATAGCCCACGCTGTTTACTATATCGCGTATCTAAATATAATATTTACATTCAACAATACTCCTTTAAATAAAAAAAAATATTATTGCCCTTCAGTGGTTATTTCCATCAATCCCGGTAACAGTGTTATTAACAATATTTAGCGTCTATAACCCACGTTGTTTATCATATCGCAGTATCTAAATATCGTATTTATATTCAACAATACTGCCGAAAATAAAAAAAAATTATTGCATTTCAGTGGTTATTTCCATCTATTACAATAACAGTGTTTTTAAATAGTAAATTAATATATGATGTAAATGCGTCAAAACGTGATGGGTTGTTGTGGCAATTGATGCGTTTTGCAGTTGTACGTACTTTAGTTGATTCGAAATATGTAAACGAAATGAGACTTAAAAGAACATTAAGGTGGATTATTTTTCAATTAGAATCTTTCATCAAAAAGGCATTGTGTAACCTGCAAAAACAGGTGTTTTGGTCTGCATATTTGTGTGGTTGTACGTTTAGTTAAATTTGTTATTGCATAAATAGACTAAAATATTTTAAAGTGTTTTCTTCAATTTTCAAAATCTTTTGTACTCAAAGGAACAGAACCCTTGTAAAAACTTAGAGTGCGATACCGTATGTATTTGTTCTTTATCATGCATAAATCAGAGAAGCTATAGATAGAAAGCTGACCTTGTGACAGAATATCGTCATCATATCAACACTGGATGGAACCTCGATTAATAAAGCTTGCCAAAAGGATATCAGCAAAATAAACCAAATTTTGGATGAAAAAAAAGACAATGATTTCTCTGCTACAAGTATCATATCACAAAATAATCACTGCAATAAGTATTAGACTACGTATTAATGAGAAAAATGAGGCAAGTTTTCAAATTTGTGAAACCAAAAAAGCCTTGAAATCTAATAAATAAATGAAATGGGTAGATGCGGAAATCGACAATATTACTTATAAGTGTAATATTACAAATAATATTATAAACGCGGAAGGATGTAGTACTTATTAGGACTTATAGGCTCTTCTGTAAAGGAAATTAAACTTGGCAAGCTAAAAATATGTCGACGGAAGAGCCTGCCGCTCAATAACGAGTTTTACTGTTCAAATTGAAGCAGAACTCTTGGTCGGACGAGACAGGAAATTAAATGTTGCATTCATATTTTCTTTTTTGTAGTTAACTTACAATAACTAACGCGTTTTCTTATTTATACGTATTTAGGTTTTAAATTCTTCAAAAGCCTCTGAATCTTAAAATTTGTTTCGTTTAAGGCAATCGATTTGTTGTCGGAAAAATTTCTTGAGTAATATAAAATTATTGAAAATTGAAAAAGACGTTCTAATGCGAATCGGAAGGCTGAGGCGAGGAGAATTGAAATTGTAAATGTATGCACATGTGACGTCATTTGTCAATGTAGGTAGGAGAAATAATTTGTTAAAAAGCTTCACGATTCCTAAAAATCGCACAAGGAATTTCTTGAAAATTACGAGTATTTGTTCAAAACATAATTTGGCGTCGCACACATTTTTTTAAGTAGCTCTTAATTCTTTTATTTAATTTATTTAATTTATTAATTCGCACTATTTTTTTAATTAAAACATTTTATTTTTCAAACAATTGTTTTTTTTTAATTTGTTGTAATTTTTTTCACGATTGAAGACTTTTTTTACAAAATCATGTCAAATTTCTGTTCAGTTAATGTATTTTTTGAGGAAAAATGTAAACCGGCGTACCGGCGGATTTCCATATTTCACTGTATATTAAAAACTAGCTAGCTGCTTAAGTAAAATTACCTCGAATTAGAAGTTAAGAACAAACCGAGAAGATAAAAAACAAGCATGTTGGGCATTAGGACAAAATGTTTATTTTGATGCATATTAAATTAGAAGAAAAAATGTTCTAGGTCTTCGACTAATATACAGATTGATGATATATTTTTCCAAAGATATCAGTTAGGGAGTTGATCATAGTAACTTGCAAACTAATAGCCTGACCTTAGACTGCCTAATATATATATATATATATATATATATATGTGTGTGTATATATATATATATATATATATATATATATATATATATATATATATATAAGGATATATTGTCTGACCGATTGACTTACATTTCAAAGTACATGCGAAACAGCTTGGTCTACAACTTGACATTTTACACAAAGGTTCCGTGTATAACGTAATAAAACAACAAGGTTTTTTAATTCCTTTCTGAAAAGGTTGAAGGAAGATAAATATACTTATGAAAGAATTTATCATACTGTAGGAACGAGAGATTAAAAAATATTTCTTAGCAATTATCTACATTATATAAAGAACCTCTGCGCAAAATTTTTAAACCCAGAGTGCTAAGAGTTTTTGCCTTTGTGCTAAGCTTTGATTTGTATTTTAGTAAGCCAGTGTTTACATTTCTCTTGTAAGAATACATTCTCTTTCATTGGTTTTCTAATTTTTTTTCTATTGATAATATTTTAAGGAAACAAAAACAGGATAATGCCAGCACGTGTATGACCCTCTGTCCCACTTAGGAAAGTTGATGTACATTTAAACTTTTAATTCCATCGAATCCTTTGTTTTATATTGATCACAGAATTTTATTTTATTTACAATAGAAACTTGCGGTAGGGTTTATAAAATACCAAAAAAAAACTATGGCAGACGTAAATCCGATAGGTGAATTTGTAGAGGTTTTAGCGCCATCTAGTGCTAACTTAATTAACCGTTAATTTTTTGTACGTATCTACGTACATAGATGGTGTGCTTAGATGAGGACAACACGACCCACCGATACGGGCGATATATGTATTATATATTGTGTCTGAGCTAACGATTACTCGTACAAACGTTTTTCGTTTCATGACGTATAAAACAAATAAACAGGTAACAGTCACAAAGAATGACGTAGCCTGTATCTGTATCTCATATCGAAATTTAATCTAGCCATGAGCGAAAATGTCATTATGATACGTTCAGTTGACTTCGCGTGATAAAGTAATAAAGAAATAAACTGACAAAAATATCTTTTGTTCCTTTTGTTATTAGGTCCGTGTTTCACGTAGTCTCCTGTAATGTTATTATACAATGTGAGGTTTCTCATTATAATTTCTTTTCTAAAATTTTCCCAATTTTGTTTTTGTTCTTACGTAAATTATGTATATGCAGAGTGTAAACGAATACACCAATCGTATGAATGTCGATAACCGTAGTGTTGTCAAAGTTCATCTTGATCTTTTTTTCGTAAAACGATATATATATATATATATATATATATATATATATATATACATATATATATATATATATATATATATATGTATATATATATATATATACACATTTAGATTTCTCTTGTGAGAATACACTCTTGTTCATTGGTTTTTCATTTCTTTTTCTATTGATAATATCTTAGAAAATAAAAAAAGGATATAATAAAATAACTATTCGTTTCGTTCATTTGTTAACGTACGCTAATGATTGAATTGAGATACACTGAGTATTAAAATATCTAATAAAATAAGATATTTCTGTATGTATAGTCCTAAAGTATAAGAATATGGGAAAAATATGCAGTCTCTTATTTGCATATATATGGAAATAATGTGTCAGAAAAAAGACATATATAATGTAGAAAGACGCGAGTGAAACAAAATGAGTAATGCCTGAAAGATGATAATCTAAGGAGACTTTATCATGGTAAAGCATATTTGAAGGCGTTGATGAGGATAAGTGAAGTGAAAGCTATTACAAGCAGCATAGAATAGAAAACCACCGTATCCTATAACTTTTGCCTATTCTGCCCAGGCGAGAGATAGAGAGGGTAAGTTGACTTTAAGTTTTTCACAGAAATTCATCGGTCCTTTCTTTAATATTATGGTGAAAGTAAAATCATTTTAGTATTTTTTTGTCGAATGAATATAATTTTATTGCTTTCTATATAGCTTCTGCTTAAACAATTAAAAATATCTTAATAAAGAAGGTTCCGTGGATTTAAATGTTTGTTCCTTGAATGGAGTCAAAACTCCTTCTTTATTTTAGATCAAATTCAAACTTACAAATATTAGCATACTGATGGAGTTTAGATGTCTATATTGGTGATTGACTTATTTAAACCTTCATTATTGAGATGACTCCGTCATGGCCAACTGAGCTGGATATGTCAGTGGGTAAAAGTGGCCTCAGCTTTTTATCCTCTTTCAAAATCAAATTGAAAACTTTTATTTATCATTGAAGTTGTCGTCACTGTGGTGTGTTGGATCGATCGCAAGGCGTAAGGCCTTTGATGGTACAGTGCATCGCGGGGACCCGGATTCGATTCCCGGCAGCTCATCGAGCGGGGCGGGACTGGTGCTCTGGTTGGCTGTAAGAGGTGGCTTCCGCAGCAATAATTCCGCCATATGTATTAATTGTATACATTTAAGTACGTAAATAAATAAATAACCCTCCAGGTAAGCGCGCTAGTCGATATATAAAGCACGCATGCGCGGCGTGTACAATATCTTCCTTGCATATGTACTCGTATATATAAAAATATACTTAATTGGTTGACACATGTTCTAATTATTTAAGATCTGACAACAGATGGCTCTGTTAAAAATTAAAACGCGTTGAGGTTTGGTTTTGACATCAGTATGTAAGTAAAACTTTCTTAATCATCAAACTTTATAAATGTTTTTGTTGTGATCAGATATTAACTGTTTTTTGGGGTAAAATTCGTTATGCTGTTTATTAATATTACCGCATATTCTTAATGGATTTACTTATTAATTCATTTTCATGTACGTAATCTCTGGGAATAAAAAAATCGTTTTTGTTAAGTTGAAATACAATCTATGCGTAAGGAAACTTTTTAATGTTCAAACTCTCAATTTTTCACTCTTTCTTGAAGTTTAATTAAAATTGAAAACCGTTTCGAAATTTAGTTATTCTGTTATTAAAAGCTATGTAATTCTTTTTTAATCAAGCTTATATTTCGATATATTCTCATTATTTTCATGCGAATTTCAACAACTTTTACTTCTGTCTATCTATATGCATATAATGCTTTTATCTTTGCGCTTAATTCTAGAAAGATAGGACGAGCAACAAGGAACGCAATACTCCTAGACCATTACACCTTTTATTAATTTCAAATATACTTTAGTTTGAGATTTCTTACTTGCCATATTCAGGGTATTTAATTAAATCAATTTAATGCATCAATTTTTTTCTGGGTTGTTATGTTTTTTCTCCATTTAATTATTCCATGTATACTTCTTTGGCAACCTTTCGCGGTCCACATTATGCTTGTCTGTCCATCACAGTCTTAGAGTTTCTATAATTTTAGACCTATTTGAATGACATTTTGGAAGTTTATGCTTAATACGGAGATCTGAATTAATATGTATCTACGATATACCCTAATTTTATGTTGGTATCAGAAATACTTTGTATAAAAAACTATTTGATATGTTAGTTTCAGTTTTTGATCATACGACAAAATTTTTGGAACAATCTTTTTACTAAATGTAGTTTACGTTAAAGGAATATTTATATAATTGAATTTTAAAACTAGTGCCTACTAAAATGAATATACAACAGAACTAACGATGTGTCCTGTTTCCATCTGAATGTCCTTCACTTAGCTGAAGTTGATATTATTCCCTTATTAGTCTTAAACCACACAGTTTTGACCACCAGGGTACGTAGAGCTAAATACGAAGAAGATTACGTTTAAAACGAAAGTTAACTGAAGAAGTCTTCTTTAATGACGTAATCTGATATCACTGAGTCAGATTATCCTTTTGGTATTAGACCGCTTAGACTTCTGCATCACGACCGATTAAGCTTCATGCGATACTAGTGAATAAAAAAGGTTAGTTTATTTTTTATTTCTTTATTTCTCGAAAAACCCATGCCCAACTTAGAGATTTACCCAAAGCGCTGGGCATATAGAAGAACATATGGCAAATGGTTATAAAATAATAACGAATGAAACATTACACTCATGGAGCAATTCAATACATTACAAATACAAAGTAATTTGGATAAATATCATCTAGCAATCAGTCGTGAACTACCAAGCGACTCCATGACCCCATTCCTAAAGAGGTCAATGGAGTAGAAAAAAATATCCAGGTTGGGTGCATCTCGCAATACTGCATTGAACAATGTGAGTGCACGAAAGATAGTCTTTTACACCTTTCAAGATCAAATTTAAAACATAAGTTTATTTAGGTGTTGAGTTTTCCTTATTATTGTCTCCTAGGGTTATTGGTGAGACTGTCTTATTGGTCTTAAACTACTCAGATGTTAGTATCAAAATCAATTGAACTTTGTGTTATGCTAGTGAATAAAAAAAGGGAACGCACACGATATATGTCCTTTTTCCCAATCATACCACCACCTTTTACGAAAAGTCCTTCGCTGTCCAAACTATAAAACTTTGAAATCAACTGGAAACGGATACCAGGAATTTGCCTTCTTTAAATGAGTTCCAAAACCATCTAAAAAAGTCCTCCCTCTCATAATCCCTTAGTCCTGCCCTTCCTAATTCCATTTTGTCCACCTTCCCTTGTGCTCGACAAAGTCAAGATTTATTATTGATCTTTTTTTTAAATTTTTTATATTTAGTTTGCTTGTGCTTATTTATATGTTGAAGTATTTTTATTGTTCGCTGTAAAGTCCCAATAAGTTTTGTTTTAAAAGTGTTTTTTACAGTCTTCCACGTTACAAAATGTTCAAATTTAATCAATGTGGTCGACTGGAAGAGATTGCCCTTGTAGCAATAAGTCCGCCAAATGTATATATTATTGTACTTTGTATTGTATGTATTGTAGTTTGAAATGAAAAAAAAGTAAAGAAACTGTCATCTGAGATGGAGTTTGATAGTCCTACTCGTTGTGTTTTACAAGCGTTGTTGAAGAAATAAAATAGCTTTCCTTTTGTCTATGATAACTAATTGATAGTCGATAACTTATTTAGTCTATGGACTATATGCTGGTTGTACAACACTACTTCCCTTTGCTTGTTTTTTTTGTTTGTAAAAAAGGTTTATAATCGCGTATATTAAAATTACATTAAAATCGTCTTTAATTTGATTAATCTCAACAAGCGTATATACGAGTATTTAGTCCAAATCACGTACGATCATAATATGGTTCACAGCAAGTGCTACACGTGCTACGTGCGCTCGGGCCAAGCGGCTGCAGTGGAAATAGGTCGAGTGCAGCTTCGGACGCTGTCGCTGCCATTCTTTGTGGGACGCAGCGATAGTAGTGGGTGCTTAAAAACAGTATCGTCCGTTCGTTCACCTTCAGACCGTGGCAGGATATACAGCGAAGTACGAGAAGTCGTTGATCTTTAAAATTGTCTGTTCAATTTTCCAAAGTAACTAGAAAGTAAACTATGGTTTTTAACTGGTTTTTCAAAGAAGTATAAAAGCATATGCTTTTTGTTGCTATTGTCACAAAAGCTCAACATGCTGTGAAGATCTAAATGGTATAAAGATAATTTCTTTCATCAGAAAAATGTTACTCTGGACTTGACCTGGAAAAAAGAGATAAACTATTAGTGTATATATATAAATATATAAATATATATATATATATATATATATATATATATATATGTGTGTGTGTGTGTGTGTGTGTGTGTGTGTGTGTGTATATATATATATATATATACACACACATATATATGTTATGCTAGTGAATAAACTTTGAGCGCGACTAATTTTCAAATTCAATTTTTTATTCTGAAATTTGTTTAAAAAAACTCAACGTAATGCGAAAATTTCGGAAAATTTATGGTGATAGAAATCTGAGTATAATTTACGAAAAATTTATCATAATATGTTTCTAAAAGGAATTTTTTTTAGTGAACATAAATCTATGTTCAAATATAAATCGAAAATAAGTTTTACATAATTTATCAACGATAAAAGAAAGTAATTCTTGGTCTGCAAAATGAGTGCAAAAATTCGAGCGATATATTGTATGTTTCTAACATATAATATACATATAATCAATGTTGTTAAGTCAATACTATATAACATGCTTCATCACAAAATCCTCGGTTCTCGAGTGAACTCTCAGTTTTTCTTTTTAACAATTTTTAATAATTGTGAAACATAAGTAATAGAAAAGTGGCAATATTTTTAAGAAAGTAAGTTATTGTAATTTATTTTTAACATTAAGCTGATAACCGATATTCCTATTTTATTCTTGTTTTTCATTTTACTTCGCTTTCCTTTCCATTTTTCTTTTAAAATTTAAAAAGGATTGGAATTTTATTATTACATCGTTTCAAAGTAACATAATATACAAATAATAAAATATTGTCTTTGTATACTACTTTAGAGTGACCACAAAGATAGATGTTTCTCGCCCGTTTGAAATCCAATTTTTAATTGAGTTGCGATCTTATTGTTAACTTCTATTGAGATTTTAAACTCAATAAAAATTAAATTGAACATAAGAAACGTTTTGAAATATAACCTATCAAAGTAGTTGCGATTAAATGATGAATCGTACAATTAAAAAGTTGAATTGAGAAGTTCAAACTAAGGTTATGATATGAACGCATTATCTTTATAGATATTTTGTTACTATTCTAAGTTCATTGCGTAATTTAACTTTTTGGTTTCATGTAGATTACAAATACAATTATAAAGTTGTAAAGTTGAATAGGGAAGTTTAAGCTAAGATTACGACATCAAAGCGCTATCTTGATTGATATTTTGTTTGCATTCTAAGTTCATTGTGTAATTAAACTTTTCGTTTTCATGCTGCTTTCCGATTACTATATTAGATATTAAAAATACAATTGTAGAGTTGAACTTGAAAGTTCAAGCTAAGGTTACGAAATCGACAGACTATCTTTATAGATATTTTGTTTGTATTCTAAGCTATTGCGTAATTTAATTTTTCGGGTTCATGCTGTTTTCCGACCACCATATTAGTTACGTCGTATTTAATTTTTTTAAAATTGATTAAAATTATTAAAACTTTAGTTAAAAAAATAATTTTGTGTATTTTATTTATATATACAATTTATGCACGTCAGTTTCAATCTATTGTACTTTCATTGATCATATATCTGAAATCATTTCTCTGTCTAATTTTTTTTTTTATTAATATTAAATTAATGTTTTGAGAAAAATTTCATCAAAAGTTGTCGGTCGCCCAAACAGGCGATTTTAGTCATTTTTTATGTCATGTCTCGTTTATATTAAATTTTTAATGTTTTTCTAAATCAAAAATTATTTATTAGCAATTTTCTGCATTAGTAACATTCAGCGCAGCGTATTAGTAAAATACAGCGCAGCGTATTAGTGAAATTCAGCGCAGCGTATTAGTAAAATTCAGTGCAGCGTGTTAGTAAAATTCAGCGCAGCGTGTTAGTAAAATTCAGCGCAGCGTATTAGTAAAATTAAGCGCAGCGTATTAGTGTTAGTAAAATTCAGCGCAGCGTGTTAGTAAAATTCAGCGCAGCGTATTAGTAAAATTAAGCGCAGCGTATTAGTAAAATTCCCGTATACAAACAGGTAGGGATGAACAACGAGTTATCTTATAGGGCATAATTTTTTTACGTAATTATATCTCCGTACTTGGTGCGTAATCCAAAAAGTATGTATATAACAGGGTAAGGAAATCAATGAAACCGCAAGGAAACCGTATAGTTATACAGGATATGAAAAAGTCGTTCACGCAGGTTAGCATTCAAGCAAGTGTAACTGATACGTCAAGCGTACTTAGGGAGGGTGGAAATCGTCTTTAGTGGATGGCGATGACGTGTCGTTGACGTAATTCATCAAAGTTGTTTGCGGGCTTATCGACGTGACGTTCGCGCTTGTTCGACGTCGCGTCGTGTGTTGTATAAAGGATGGAACTTTTATAATGTTTTACTGTCACATTGATCAAATCTTTGCAGACATTATTCAAAAGGAAACTTGGAAAAGCAGTATCAGTATGGCGGTTTTACTCGTGTTATCCTTGTCAATAGTACTTTAGATATTTTAAATAGTTGTAAATCCCTTTTTTGGTCAATAAGGTTTTATTCGTTTCCCATTTTCAATAAAATTTCGGAAGAATCGCCACGCTATTTAACTTTCTTGTTGTCCTCTTTCTCCACACTCTCCATTTCTCTCATCTCTTCATTTTGATGGATTTTTTTATTTACAAAGTGTATTGTTCCGAAATTGTTTTTTTTTAAATCAACTTCATTCATTTTCCTCTATAATACTATTGCTCATATAATAATATTGGTATAATTTTTACTTCGTATTATATGGTAAAAGTCGAAGTACAAGTTATACTGACGTACTATCGATATAATTTTAGTCCGTGTTTTAAAAAAAACAATTTCAATAATTTTCTTCTATAATACTATTGCTTAATTTTTACTTCGAAATAAAAGTTATGCCGATGTACTATCGGTATAACTTTTACTTTGTCCTTAAAAAACAATTTCATTCATTTTCTTCTATAATACTATTGCTTAATATAATACTATCGGTAATACTTTTACGTCGTGTTTAAAAAAACCATTTCATTCATTTTCTTCTATAATACTAATGGTTAATATAATACTATCGGTAATATTTTTACTTCGTGTTGAAAAAAAACCATTTCATTCATTTTCTTCCATAATACTATTGCTTAATATAATACTATCGGTAATACTTTTACTTCGTCTTTGAAAAAAGCCATTTCATTCATTTTCTTCTATAATACTATTGCTTAATATAATACTATCGGTAATACTTTTACTTCGTGTTTAAAAAAAACCATTTCATTCATTTTCTTCTATAGTACTATTGGTTAATATAATACTATCGGTAATATTTTTACTTCGTGTTTAAAAAAAACCATTTCATTCATTTTCTTCTATAATACTATTGCTTAATATAACACTATCGGTAATACTTTTACTTCGCGTTTAAAAAAAACAATTTCATTCATTTTCTTATATAGTACTATTGCTAATATAATACTATTGGAATAACTTTTACTTTGTATTATTAATTAGTAGTATTAATGTGTAGATATTTTTCTAAGCGTATAAATTCTGGAGATGCATTCGAAAATGGTTTGTATAAACTTGTTCTATATATTTACTGTACTATATAGTATATAGACATAATATATAATAGACATATCGGATTCAAATTCATTGAATTTAATAAAGAAGGATATCATAAAAATGAAACATTTTGTTAGCTTTTACTACCTAGGTAAAGTCTGTATGTATTATAAATTTATTATAGAGCTTATTGTACCCTGAATTATTCTCGTAAATTTGAAGTGTTCAGAGATGTAAATTAGAGAGTAGATAGTTTAGAAATAAATCAAGTAATGTTTAGAAATATTGTTTGTGCTTGTTTATTTATTTATTACATTACTAGATGCAATCTGTATAAAATATTTTAGTAAAATGTTCACTAATCGTAAGCTTAAAGCACAAAGTAACAATATATACAAAGTTAAAATTCTAATAAATTTGTTTCAATCCTTTGAAGTTAGAGCCTAGGGAGCTAACTGAAGTATATAATCGTCATGTTACAGCTTTGAAGGACTAAATTTTTAACCCAAGCAGGGATATTGTGTATATATATATATATATATATATGTGTATATATATATATATATATATATATATATATATATATATATATATATATATATGAATATATAAAATCGTTGATGCGTCTGTTAGTAATCGTGTAACTTCTGAACAATTTGACCTATTGAGATCATAATCACATAATATATATGTTTTGTCAAGACGAAGATAAGCTATAGATATGGATAGCTCATAGCTATAGTCGACTTTGATAGCGTGCGCTGTAGTCAAGTTATTAACAAATTCTTTAAGGATCAAAATGACTGAGGATGGACCAAAATGACTATCTACAATAATGTCGGTTTAGTGTCAAAAAAGAAATTCACAAAATCTGGACCCGATAGGTGAAGTTTCAACGTTTGAGATAAAGCGCTAGCTAGTATGCATATATCTATACAAATAATATGATTGTAACAGAGTGAGTTCTATACATGGAAAATATTTTAAAAAGAGTGATTGATTTAGCGTAAAGTATTATAACAGAAACCAGACAACATGTTTTTCGAATTTTGACCTGATTCCCTGTGTATTAATTTTTCGTCAATCACGCGATATCTACATGATGAATTTTGATGAAATTTGGTATGGTAATAGTTTGTACCTAAGAGCAATATATGAGAGACGCAAAAAAATTGTGCGTGTCGGCTCCGACGCGCTACTAGAGTTAACTCCTTAGGCACGATTGTTCTAGAATGTGTAAAATAGGTAACGCTGTATATAAAAATAAAAAAATTACATTCGTGCAAACTAATAATAAATTCTGTATTCTAATTTCATTATAAACGTGTACATATGAATGTACTTTCCTTTTCAATAATAATATCACTAGCATTATATTTATCGGCAATAGCGCCCCAAGCGTTTTTTTCCATCTTCATGTTTGCTCCGTCGGTGCGTTTATTTTCAATTATATCTTTGTAAGGGACCAATATTTGGAACAATAGCCTTTTCTCTGTTTTCATGTAGTTTCTTTTTTTGTATTAATTTTGCTACTTTTTTGTTAAACGCAATAATTTCAGCCAAAAAGAAAAAACGCTTACAACTTTAGTATATGATCTGTGCTTACTACTATCAATAAATAATTCGATATGTCAAGATGTGCCTGAAATTAGCTAACGATTGATGCGCAGTACGTACTGCGCAGGTGAAAGTAATGAATCTAAACGTAAATCTCCGATCGGCTAATCTTCGATTTTCCACACTCGATTAGTTAATACTAGTTTAACATGCGTCTATTGAACCGTTGGAGATATAATACGACAATTCAGATTAATCTAAATTTACGTAATCGCGATTTAATCTGGTTTTATGTTTTGTCTATTAATACGAGCCTATGTGTCATTCCGTCATTGTGATTACGCCATAAGAAAATGCCAAATAAACAAGTGATATCTCACTCTAAAGCTGCGTAGAAATGTTGCGCAGAGAGGCCACCTAACATTTACAGTTTTTTAACGCTCTTAACTTCGTACGCTCTGACCTTCTGATTTTACTCCTCATAAAACTTCATACGGGGGCTATATTTGAAAATCGATTCTTAAAGAGTAAACTCTAAACATTGTAATAACTTTTCTAATACCGAATTTCAAGCGAGTGAAACCGTGGGGCACTGATAGTAATTGTAAAGCAATTTCGTCACACAAGCCTCTAGCAAAAGCGATTGCATAATAAAATTTAATTCATTAAAGGTCATTGCTATATGCGTAATTTTATTTGTACACTCTTACATATATTCTATATATACACATTCATAACTCTATTCGAATCTGTTATCTTCAATTTACATCGATTAACAGACAGGCTGTAAGTGAAGTATGTATACAATTAATAAATGCATAAGTAGTCCGAAGGGGCTATCTTAAAGGTTAATTTCCCACGCGCCGTATTTTATGAACTGGCTTTGTATGTTGCTTCTATTTGATATAAAGCGTCCGTATCAGAGTGGTCGCAAGAGCTCGCTGTCACAAATTTAATTAAGATCTTGACACTAATACGAAATAAATCTTGCAAAGTTGATGAAGTTTATAAACTCGAAAGGAAAGTCTTCACTCGTGCGGCTAACGCTTCTGAATTCCAAGAGAGTTTAGTTACTTTGATTTGTTTGCCATTACGATTGGTTCAATGCAGTATTAAGAATAATCTCTTTGTATATTTAGTATCTAGCGGCTTTTATCTACGGCTCTGCTCCTTGAAATTCGTGTAACGAAAAATGACGATGGTACGAAAGTTTTTGTTTAGTCGTTAAATTCGCCTAATTAAGACATTATAGGAACCGCGCAAGATGCTATCAGTACTGTAATTTTTTTGTATTATGTCCCCGTTACATATATATTGTAATCAATAAAAATTATTTATAATATATGGTGTAGTGTGTCGCTTAAAATTATTTTAGTAATAGGGTATTTGACTATATTTTTTTATTACTAATATAGAATAAGTACCATTAAAAACTGTTAAAATAAATATATCGCACCTAGGAATTTTCATTACAAACTTATAACCACTTAAAAACAGACGAACTACGATTCGCGTAGAAAGGCCCGTACAAAACATAACTGGCTTACGACGTCACTAGCCTGTTATTTAGCATTCATTATAAGGGAGTTTATTAAATACCTTTAGTATCTCGTTAAATATTGCTTTTAAGTTATATATCGCATATTATAATATTTTATTTTTTTGCGTGGAAACTAAATTCATAATAACTTTTTCAATTTAATGAATGAAAAAATACTTGATTTGACACTTTTTCCTGTTTAGAAGTTTCGATTAATTGTTTGTTATATGCATTATTTTTTCATCCCAATTTTTTTTAAACCTACTCTACAGTTTAAAATATATCTTATTTATAAAAACAAAACAGTGTTTATTTTTTTAAAAATTAAACCTCATATTTACTAGTAACATAACCTATTTACATTCAACAACGTTCGATATTTTCTGTCGATTTTAATAGTGCAGTATTTTATCGAGAAATATGTAATCAAAAGTACTTATTTCTATCGTATTCAAACAGTTCTCTCTTTCATGCACGGTCGCTATAGTTTACTACTATACGTATTTGAATCCGTATTAACGTATTAAAGCCGTATTAACGCTATGACAGACATACTCAAGACTACTAGTGATTGATAGCGTGCTGCAGAGAAAATTCTTATTCTCCTGTCTTATTCAAACAACTTTCATGCACTGTCCCTATAGTTTACTATTATAAGTATTTGAATCGCGAACCACAAAGAGAAGTTAAAATTTCATTCAATATTGAAGTAAATGTCTTATCTAAGAGTCAGAATAAAACAGGATTTTCAAAGCCGTATTAACGATATGACAGACATACTCAAGACTACTAGTGATTGATAGCGTGCTGCAGAGAAAATTCTTATTCTCCTGTCTTATTCAAACAACTTTCATGCACTGTCCCTATAGTTTACTATTATAAGTATTTGAATCGCGAACCACAAAGAGAAGTTAAAATTTCATTCAATAGTGAAGTAAATGTCTTATCTAAGAGTCAGAATAAAACAGGATTTTCAAAGCCGTATTAACGATATGACAGACATACTCAAGACTACTAGTGATTGATAGCGTGCTGCAGAGAAAATTCTTATTCCTGTCTTATTTAAACAACTTTCATGCACGGTCCCTATAGTTTTCTATTATAAGTATTTGAATCGCGAACCACAAAGAGAAGTTCAAATTTCATTCAACACGGAAGTAAATGTCTTATCTAAGGGTCGGAATAAAACGTAAGATTTTCAAAGCCGTATTAACGCTATGACAGACATACTCAAGACTACTAGCGATTGATAGCGTGCCGCAGAAAAAAATACGCGTTTTTAAGTCCATCTATTGTCGGTATGGTTCTTTATGGTTTTTGGTCAAATATTACTAAAAAACCTCTGACTCAAAGGATCGAGATGAAACAAAGTGCAGATTAAATCGAGAAACGTTTTTATATAAAACAGTTTCATCAAAATCATATCAGTCGTTTTTGCGTTATTTTAAAACAAACACGCAGAAATGAATAGGTTGAAATGGAAGCCCATAGTTGGTGGACATTTTTTACACGTGTCAGGTTTCCGTAGTCAATTGGTTAGTCTAAGAAATTTGTTATGTCCTTTCGCCTGTCACAGCTTCGCAATTTCTACAATTTCAGACCTATGTGAAATTTTGTAGATAGACGTTTTGGTCGTATATCTCAATTATTAGCCAGAATTAATAAAGCCAAAATTAATAAAAAAATGAATACGTGTAAGGTGAGGACGTGCTTTTGTTTTCGCACTTTCTGGAAAGGTATATTTAGATGTAATTGAGGTTAAACCATTTTTAGGTTTCGTGCCTAAAAAGGAAAAACGGAATCCTTAGAAGGTCACACACGTGCCCGTCTGTTCGTCTGTCCGCTTGTCCATCAGCTACTTTTCTCGAAGACCGAACACGATACAATAATAAAGCAGACTACTGCATCTATATTTACGAGAAAAAAAAACAGTTTTTACAATCTACGTGAAGGCTATAACAAAATTGTAGTGATTATTCTAGATGTCATAATTTTTTAAATATTCACCTATCACCTCATTTGCGAAATATTTAGCCTTAACATTATTTGTAATGTGTGTAATTTTTAAACGGATGTATAAAAAGTTGACACAAAAATCAATAGCTAATGTTTAGTAAATATGTTTGTTTAAAATCATTTGCGGCAAATTTTATTCCTTAGCTTATTTTTTGAAGCGGTTATGGAACCCTACAGTGTCCATTTGATGAATTTTAATGTATTCTTAAAATTATGGAAAAATTGCAGTGTCACTAATAAACTGGGAATAAAAAGTTATACTTTAAATAAATAGAGAATAGATAAAAAAAACTGTTAATAAACTTAGTAAATACCAAGTTCGTCATAACTTTATCTGTCAAACACTATACCGATTTCGGCCTAAGTTCAACTTTAGTATAATTTAAAAAATGTTGACATTATAATTATTTTAAAGATAATGGCTACTATACTACTCGTGTGTAGTATAGTAGCCGTGCAATGGTAACTATCGAGGAGAAATTTTATTCAATTTATTGCGTAGTTTAGTAATTTAGTGCTGCAGCAAGACCAACATTTACTGAAAACTATTTTTAAATAACATAAAAATTATCTCATACCCTTTTGTAAATGAAAAAAGGAAAAATGGAACAAGAACGGACACTATTAAAAAATAAAACAAATTTTACGATGCTCTAAAGATATTATCTGATGTGACAGATGTATTTTGTATTCACAATCATAGACTAAGTGTGTATATGGCATTTTAAATGTGTGTCTATGAAACGCGGCGTTGCCACGTTGGATTTTTAAAATAACTTCGGAATAGTTATTTTATTGTTTTAATGAGTTTATTGGTAGTAATATATAATTTCGTAATACCACACTTATGAACGATGTAAGTATTCTCAGAATAAGAGTAGTATAACTTAAGTGTAATTTTTTTTTATTAGTAACAGTGTTAATGTACAAACGATGCTACTCGTATTTTATTTTACCACGTTTTATTAGCTCGCTTTCTTGTCTGTGTATTTGTTTATCCGGTACAAAATTTGCAAACGGTTAAACTAACTTCTCGTTGCGCTAGAAACTTGAAACTTTAAACATAGCTCAGAACTGGATGACAATGCAATATTAACTTTTCCTTGGCTGTCTGTTTATTTGTCTGTTCGGCACAAAAGTGAATGCCCACGCGACGAACCTAACCTACGCCAATAAGTTAGTTACTTTTTATTTCGCTAGAGACTTGAAATTTTAAACATAACTTAGAACTGGATGATAATTCCATATTAACTCGCTTTCCTGTCTGTTTAGCTCAGAAATTAAATTATTTTAATGCGTTTTATACCTTTTGTTATAAATATTACTAACGCTTGTGAAATAAATACTTAATTTATTAACAATATATGGACTGTCTGAAAAATTGTTGAAAAAACCCACGACAAATGTAGTTGTTGTAATTGAAAAACGATTAAATATTTTTTTTGAAAACCCCCCGACTAAAAGAAAGTAAGGACCTATTAATATAATTGCAAACCCAAGAAAATCCGTCAGGACTGCAATGCCATGCCTATGCCTAGAATTTTGCAATTTTATCAGTTCGTGACTATTTGAAATTCTCTTAGGTACGCAAATAACTTTCTATGACGTTACAATGTAATTGATATTCGGAACGGAAATGGTAATGGCAGTCCCGACGGATTTTCTTAGGTTTGTAATTATATTAATGGGTTCTTACTTTCTTTTAGCCGGTGGGTTTTCAAAAAAAATATTTATACATTTTTCAATTACAAAAACATCATCCGTCGTGGGTTTTTTTTCAAAATGTTAAATTTTGTTATATATTTCTTTGAATAAAACGTTTATTTCCGTCGTGAGCTTAATAACAATTTTAATTTTGCTTTTTATTATTAGTTTTAATAACTAAGCTTCTAAAAACATTCGTCAAAGGGAAAGCTTATGTGGTTCTTAGTAGAGTACTATCTTTAGACGGCGTAGGAATAACTAATTTAAATAAAAGAAAACTCGTCAACAATCCACACAATACTGCAGCCTTCGAAGAATTAGAGCGCCTGAGAAACATGTTACGTGGATCACACATTGACGAAGTCGAAGAAAGACCACAAGGTAGTTAATCTAGATCAATTAAAAATGATTACTGCAACGTCCCCTGACAAGTTAACACCTAATAACCTTCGCCGTTAAATCACAAACTGTTTACCGAAAACCGTATTTAAATCGATCAAACGCTTTTGGAGAAAAATGGGAGCGTTCGTTTGCAACAAAATGTTGCAGCGCCCCCTGGCGAGCTAACACTATAATACCTATCTAAGAACCGTCGCTGATCAGTCCCAAATGTTTTACAGAAAACCGTCTCTAAATCAGTGAAACTATTTTGAAGATAACTGGGAACATTCGTTTGTAACAATATGTTGCAACGCCCCACGGTGAGCTAACACCATAACACCTATCTGAGAACTATCACCGATTAGTCCCAAATATTTTGCAGAAAACCTTGTCTAAATCGGTCATACCATTTTGGAGATAAATGGGAACCTTCGTTTGCAAGAACAACTTCGTTTACAACAAAAAATTAAGTATCCAGAGTTTATAAAAAAGAGTTAAAATCACATTCTTTAAATTTTGAAACCAGTGTAAGGTAGCTAGATTGCTAAAATGAAAATTGTTGATAGACTGATAATGTGTTTATGTTATTGAAACTGTGAATCAAAAGGTTCGATAAGTGATTGCGTAATGTCTTCAAGTTTATTAGTTTGTAAATATGGATGTAAAACCTTGGAGTTTCGTTTATGTTACGTTTATTCAAAATCTCTTATCCGATCTTTGAATGTTATAAAAACGAATTGAATAGGTTATTTTAGAATGATGGACTTAAAAATATATATAATAAATTCGAATCAAGCATCAACCTAATATTTTGAAATTGCGGTATTACATGTGAGCGCATAACTGTAATTTATTATTTAGGTACCAGTTTAAACCATTGTTATGTGACTTTAGGCTCACAAGATAAACACTTCACATTGTCAGCGCCTAATAATGCGAAAATTCCGAATACACACGCAACTCAAAGTCTCGTCTTTAAGCAAACATTGATTTAAGCACGCCCCATTACCGCCTACGTAAAATGGACCTCTAAGCGGGATTAACTGGCAACAAATGCAACATTACAGCCTCGCAAAAGGCCTTAACAGCCTTTAAATTTATACACCTTTTCCGCTTCCTCTGACGTGCGATTGAGTGGAGTCAGCTTCTCTTGTCTATGCTCATTTCTTATATTGATCGCTGCAATATCCGGGTGCCATCCGTAGCTATGGCAGCGGACACCCATTATAACTTTCCCCATCGGTGATCCTTGCCTCTATAACTTCTCATTTTAATGAGATCCTTTGTGGAAGGAAGAGTATTCTTTTTTTATACGTAGAGTCCATTATACCGCGTGTTTGAGGGTGCCACTGTTTAAGAAAGTCGATTTTAATCTAGACAAGTTATTTTTTGCTCAATGGACATTAAATCGTTTTGTTCTTTTTTAACGTTTTAATGAAGTAGGTTTATGAGCATTTAATTTCAAGCTAATTCTAATCTCACATTTTTTACAGCGTGACGAGAATTATAATACAACTATGAAGGATAAAAAACAATTTTTCTTTTTAATGCTTTTTATAATTATTGAAATTTTTTAAACGTTTTTTTGTATTTTTTAAATTTTATTATTAATTTCATGTTAAATCTCTTATATTTATTTGATTGTTTCATAAAACGGAATGTGTATATCAATTGTATTAATTTATATCTGAATATTTTCAGATGATTAAAAAAAATTCACTGGTCATGAAATATGTTCAATTTTGAATAATATGTTTTTTTGAATGATGCGGCATTTTATCGCGAACTAATCGGGCGAAATAATGATTTTATTATTTTTTTATAGAATTAGCAATGCTTTTGCATTAAAAATGTGATTCTCATTTGGCGTAAGATTTTATGCGTGATTTTGAAAGTTTGAATAATATGGAAATGGCAAAAAGGAAGGTAGAAAAGTGATTTAAATGAATAAAATTTTCTAGTTGTTCATAGAAAGCATATTTAAAAGCGAAATTTAAAAAATAAACGAATAAAGCAAAGAGTTCTATAACTGAATTTTGTTTTTATAGTCTACCACATCCAAAGCGGTCTAACGAAACCTCATTGTTATTATTATGTCGTTTGGTACGTTTGTCACAGACCTTCAGCCGTTTATCGGAAAATATTTCAGTTACATGTATTATATAATGCATCAATTGGAAAGTGAAAATTGCGTGTAAAAGGTGATGTAATTTAATTATTAAAAGGGCGAATTGTTTTCGTATCTAGATTTGTGGAATGTTGTCAAAAAGAAGTCTTTGAATAGAATACAAATATATTTTCAATTTTTTTTTCGCTCAAAAATATAACGCGGGAGGCCCGAATATTTGCCGAAATTAAAGCAGTTTTGTCACCAGGTCAGCGTTAATAACCTCAAATTCTTGGAATTATTTACAATTATTTACATTTTTATTTTATGTCAATTATAATTACAACTAATAACAACGCTCTTTTTTGCTGTAACGATCCGGTATGGTACCGTTTTAAAGTTGTTGTGGTAAAGTGTATAAATTTATTAAATTATGTAAGTACGAGATCCTAGTGGAGCGAGCCCTATTTGCGGTTGGTCAGTTTTATTTTGGCTATGTGACATAAATAATAAATATGACAAAACTACGGGACCAGCATCGTTTGTAACAAAATGTTACAGAGCCCTGATAAGCTATCATAACACTTATCATGCCTACCATAACACCTATCTGAGAACTATCGCCGATTAGTCCCAAATATTTTGCAGAAAACCGTGTCTAAATCGGTCATATCATTTTGGAGAGAAATGGGAACATTCGTTTGCAACAAAATGTTTATAGCGACGCCGTGATTAGTAATCACCATAACAATAATCTATCTAAGAACCATTGCCAATTAATCACAAATATTTTACAGAAAATCGTATCTAAATCGGCTAAACCGTTTTGGACAGAAATGGGAACATTGGATTGCACAAACAAACAACCTCTCACCCTAAACGCATATACCTCCTCCGTTCCGTCGTTGGGTAATAAAGAATTTATTATTATTATTATCATTATCAAGATATTTAAAATCGATTGCAAATTTTCACACACAAAACACTAAAAAACATATAATAATTATTAACATACATTTTTTTAATCTACCACGGTTTCTTAAATCGAACTAAAAAATTAAAAATAATTTCTCCTAGACCCATAAAGACCCGATACAGATTTATAACCGCATACATATTGTGCTGGAAATTTCTGATTGTGAATTTTAGATAGAAAATACTTGTAAGTTCTAAAACGAAAAACGTGGGACGAATGCAATAGATAATAATAAGAGGTCTCACAAGAGGTCATATTATTTGTGGTGCAATAAAATTGTTAGTGACTTAGGTGAACTTGCGCCCCGCATTTAGTGCGATTTATGAACGTGGAAATTAAAAAAAATTGTGTAAATAATTATTAAGCCATGTAATTGTTTTTCATTTTGTCAAATATCATGCACTTTTTTTTGTTATAAATACATAATAATTTATGCTCTGAAGTCAGTTATTGTACAATAAAAAATTAAGTATCCAGATTAACATCCAGAGTTTATAAAAAAGAGTTAAAATCACATCCTTTAACTTTTGAAACCAGTGTAAGGTAGCTAGATTGCTAAAATGAAAATTGTTGATAGACTGATAATGTGTTTATGTTATTGAAACTGTGGATCAAAAGGTTCGATAAGTGATTGCGTAATGTCTTCAAGTTTATTAGTTTGTAAATATGGATGTAAAACCTTGGAGTTTCGTTTATGTTAAGTTTTTTCAAAATCTCTTATCCGATCTTTGTATGTTATAAAAACGAATTGAATATTTTAGAATGATGGACTTAAAAATATATATTATAAATTCGAATCAAACATCAACCTAATATTTTGAAATTGCGATCTTAAATGTGAGCGCATAACTGTAATTTATTATTTAGGTACCAGTTTAAACCATCGTTATGTGACTTTAAGCTCACAAGATAAACACTTCACATTGTCAGTGCCTCATACTGCCAAAATTCTGAATACACACGCATCTCAAAGTCTCGTCTTTAAGCAAACATTGATTTAAGCACGCCCCATTACCGCCTACATAAATTGGACCTCTAAGCGGGATTAACTGGCAACAAATGCAACATTACAGCTTTGCAAAGGGCCCTAACAGCCTTTAAATTTATACACCTTTTCCGCTTCCGCTGACGTGCGATTGAGTGGAGTCAGCTTCTCTTGTCTATGTTCATTTCTTATATTGATCGCTGCAATATTCGGGTGCCATCCGTAGCTATGGCAGCGGACACCCATTATAACTTTCCCCATCGGTGATCTTTGCTTCTATAACTTCTCATTTTAATGAGATTCTTTGTGGAAGGAAGGGTATTCTTTTTTATACGTAGAGTCCATTATAATTTTTTTTTGTCGTAACGATCCTGTATGGTACCGCTTTAAAATGTACACTATAAATAAAAAAATATTGTACCTGTTGTGGTAAAGTGCATAATTCTTTAAATTACGTAAGTACGAGATCCTAGTGGAGCGAGTCCTATTCGACTTGGTCAGTTTTATTTTGGCTACATGACATAAATAATAAATATGTCAAAACTGCGGGACCAGCATCTCCAGTCAGATGTTTCTAGAAATTTTATAATTTCTTCAAAGCCACAGTGGGTGAAGCTTATATCTTCGAAATAGAACCTTCGAAATTAAAAAAAAACTGGCCAAGTGAGAGTTCCTGTGGAGCACCGAAGGTTTCTACTTCGTTTGAAGTGAAATTATTTATTTATTATAGATTGTTACTAATATGGGCATCCTAGTATAATTAATGAAGTAGGGCAGGTCATATATATTATAGTGAATGTCTCCAAAACTATGACATCGATAATTATTGTTATAGTGTTCCTATAATCTATGTTTTTGTTAATGCTTCTAATAACCGTGTTTTTCTTTTTATAACTTTATAATCCGTAATTTCGGAAATAATGAATCTTTTTGGCAGACGTTCAGCAGGATGTGACGAAATTATAAGGGTTCCATGTTTCATAACGGAACTCTAGAAAGTAGTTGACAGAAGGAGTAGTAAGAGATTGTAGGTGGCTGTGTATTAATATCAAAACCAATCAGTATTAATATCAAAGTATCTGCTTGTATGCTTGGGACAATTGATGATAAAAAAAAATATGTACATTTTTTTGGTACAATTCCAAAAATAATGTTCCAAATTACGCGTCACTTGCCGATCATTTTATAGTTTTATATACCTATGCTGCGCTCACGCGATAGTCACCTTTTTGCTGTGACATCCTCTAGAATTATATTACATCGGAACTCTCCAGTTTCATGCCGTTTTCAACTGTATTACACCGGAAATCTCCAGTTCAACGCGGTAGTAGAACTGTATTACATCTGAACTCTCCAGTTTCACACGGTTTTCAACTGTATTACACCGGAAATCTCCAGTTTCACGCGGTAGTAGAACTGTATTACATTGGAAATCTTCAATTTCACGCGGTTTTCAACTGCTCAACCACCTGATCCCGGCCACGCTAGAGTGTGATTTGTTTATGATAAATGAAAGTAAATTTGTCGAAATGTGTCGTCGTTACCTTTTGTAGTTCTTGTGTGCTTTTTTTATTCACGTTTAATCTAACAGTTTAAACTTTGTTAAACCGTTAAATTGTCATCGTTACGAATAGAATACCTGTAATGTATCGGACAATCTGTGTGTGTGTGTGTAAATAAATAAATAAACGTAATAAAACTATATTCTATATACATTTAGGTACATACGAGGGTTTACATATTCAAAGGTATATGTCGATTATTAATATCTAATGAGTGTCTTTTACTTTAATTTTTTTTGTTTGTGTGTTTCTGACCTTATCAATGCTACTAAATTTAAATAGAGAAATAAAGGTGACCCACTCCATTTGTCGATCGCTGAGTCGAGTCTGTCGATTGCAGAAAACGAGCTGTTTTAAAAACGAGTCTGGGCCCATAATGTTACTACATTATGGGCCCAGACTCGTTTTCTAGCCAATTATACAGTTTTTATAGGTTGGTGTAGTTATAAAAATGTAATTGTGCAGTAAGGATGAGTTTAAACTTTGTCGATAACGTACCTAAGCTGTTAGGCAGGGCAAGTACGATGAGCTGGCGTTTGCCGCAGAGTATTTGTTGATCTTGAAGGGTATGGACAAGTGCATAAAAATGCAAATGCCAGCCAGGACGCAAACGTAGTTGCAAAGGACTCCAAGACCAATGCTACATTAGTGCTCACAATAGACGCTTCTTTGCACGTGCATATAAAAGAAACAAAATCAAATGAGCTGTGGGTGAAATTGAAAAATATGTTCGACTACTCAGGATTTTCGAGGAGGATCAGTTTGCTCCGACATCTTATTTGAATAAGACTGGAAACGTGCGATTCCATGACGAATTATGTGACGCAAATTTTGGAAACAGCGCAAAGGCTCAATAGAACAGTACTAATTATAATGAATGAATCGGCTCCCTTCTTTTAGCCGGATTGCCAAATCATTTCTTGCCTATGATAATGACTATCGAACGTACGGGTATTCCAATAACCGCGAATGTTTATTGACATATTGGTACGAGTGGATCTTATAGAGGCTCTGCGTTTGTCATAAAAAATGGCAGAAAAATCGCGATGGTGGTTAAACTGATAGTGGCGCTTGTAGTAGCAAATATGATGGATCGACATCATCAACAAATTATGATAATGAAAATGTCAATTGCGAAAGTAGTACTATAATTGTAAACAAATGAGACATTATCGCAATCTGTATCCACTGTTAGATAAAAAGCACGATAAAAATAAAAATAGTAATGCATCGAGTATGATTTTCCTAAACGGAAGATATAATAAATACGAGTTGTACGTCGATTTCGGTACAAGTGCGCTAATGTACCCGAACGAGAGTTGGATGCTGAATACATTACATTGGATATTACCAGACATTACCGTTGCAAACCAAACCGAGGTACCGGTTTGGTTTGCAAGGTACGAAGTACGAAGTCACAATGAAAAATGTTTTGTATAATCCAGGTTTCTTGATTAACCTGTTGTCGGCGATGAACTATAAAAATAGAAGTAACGCTATATTTGTATCAAATCACTGCAGAATTCGCTATAAAAATAACGAATTTGTTATTGAAGCAGATTTGATCGACAATATTTACAAGTTAAAAACACAAACACATAAGCTTTCTTGCTGACAGCTTCGACAATTGTAGAGCAGATATATAACACAGAATATTAGGACACATTAATAGCGTTGATAGGAACAGGACGAAGAATGGCACCGTGAAGAGTTTAAACTATCCTGATAATTAAACTATCCTGTTGCAACCAAATCTAAGTGTTAAGTATGCTGTGAGGGGAAACAGTAGCGGTTAATATTTTCAAATAATGGCCACAGAAGCACTGATACTTTACAGCGCATACACTCAGATATATGCGGCCCTATGGAAATAAGTCCACGGGAGTACTTTCAAATAGTCAAATCGCTTGTTGAGAATCACCTAAATAAGAAAATTAAAGTATTGAGAACGGTAATGACTGTGAGTACTGTGGTAATGAATTTGGAAAATATTTGGATAGTGAAGGGATTGTTCACCAGAAATCTAACCCATATACACCATAACAGAATGGGCTAAGTGAACGGACTAATAAAATAATCGTGGAAATGGCTTTTTGAAGGTAATTTAAGGCAGAGGCACAGTGGTCTACAAAACGTCATATGAACTTTGCCATGGAGTTAAACCAGATATAAGCCGGAAGTGGCTTCTTCGGTAGTCCAGTAATAGTTCAAATTCCAGTAATGATTTACAGACTATAATGGGATTAAAATGCCAGAAAAATATTTTAGTGGGTTTTTTGAAACTGTATAAAGGTATAGAGTTCCATAACTGAGTGTAGAGTATCGTAACTGATACTCTAGAAAGTCGGAGGAAGTAACCTTCTTTATTAAAATACATCATCAGTGGGGGATCATAACGTACCTGAATTGACAGTCAAGGCAGAAACAACCGATAATTTTACATCCAGTGAGGCCGACTATGGTGCTGTTGAA
Source organism: Druceiella hillmani (assembly GCA_039881145.1). Lineage (NCBI taxonomy): Eukaryota > Metazoa > Arthropoda > Insecta > Lepidoptera > Hepialidae > Druceiella > Druceiella hillmani. The sequence continues at coordinate 11,683,092 of JAYKKI010000059.1, read as the reverse complement.
AAGTTGCCATAGATAGAGGAAAATTTACAGGTGACAAAAGCAGACTCACACAAGGATTTAGGAAGAAGTAAACGACAGAGAAAATTTCCTCAGAGATATGGTTATATTCATTATTACAGATAAACTTGATGATTTTAATGCCTTGTATCTAGAAAAAAGTATAGAAAGGATTAGGACAAGAGCATTGATCCAATGCTGTGAAGGAGTACATTCAGTGTTTCGAGAACGAACACTACCATCAATGTGCACTATATCAACATGTTAAAAAACATGTTGGTAGTGTACATCGATGTTATTGTTTGTTACCGTGTTAAACTAGTGGCGAAAGGATTTATGACGACGAAACAGAGGGTGTTGATTTCTCTTTTTCCTCTGTGACCGCTTTGTCGAATGGGGAACTCGAGGAGTCCGTTTACATGCAAATACTGGCTAGTTCAGATTGTAATAAAGGACTCAAGTTAGAAAGTCTATTTATGGTTCAAAGTACTCCTCAAAGCCTGGTACAAGAAAGTCGGCAGTTAGTGAATATAGGTTATGTAAGATTTAAAAATGAGTCATATTTATACACAAAGGGTAATAGTAATTGTAAAACCATCATTTTATTTTCTCAAACGGTTTAAATAAAACTAGGAATTTAAAAAGTGTATTAGCTTCACATTTCAGATTAAAAGATTTAGGAGAAATTGAACTGTGCTTAGATATGAATGTATGTGTTGATAAAGCTTATGGAACAATTTCATTAAGTCCAGGAAAATTATGTAAAAAATTACATAAATTTAATATGATAGATTGTAGAGCGGCTAGTACTCTAACGGAAAGTAAATTAAATATGAGTAAAGATGAAACTTGTATAGGTCAGGTATCTTTTCAGCAGTTAATGTGTAGCCTAATATACTTACCAATATTAACTAGACCTGACATCGCTTACTCAGTGGGTTACTTTAGCCAATTCAATAATTGTTATAATATTGGACATTGGTCTTATGTTAAACTCATATTAGGATGTTTAAAGAAAACAAAAGATTTTGGATTAAAATATAGTAAAAACTGAAATTCTGAATTAGTGCTGTTTGTAGATGCTGATTGGGCAAGTGATATAATGTATAGGATGCCCTATACTGACTGTTCCTGTTATTTCGTCATGAAATGTATTCTCATGGGAATCAAAGAAGCAGTAACGGTCCAGCAGAATATATGAGCCTCACAGAAGGTTGTAGGGAAGCTGTATATTTGCGTAACTTATGTCAAATAACTGGTAAACTTTGTATTATATACTAAAGTGCTTTCAAATTATTTGCAAATTATGTTTTCCATGAACGTATTAAGCAGATTGATGTAAATATTATTTTCGTAAAAAATTGTATAACAGATAAAATAGTTGATATTAAATATAGACTAACTGGTGAAATGCCAGCAGATTTGTTCAATAAAAGTTTGCATAATGTCAAACATTATTACTTTATGAAGCTCGGGTATTTATGCTGTTTTGTAGATTTATGTTTATCCGCTTACTATATAGTGAGGTTGCTGATTATTAATATCTTACTTATAATGCCCTTTACTTTAATTATTTTTTTTATTTTTTATGTATCCGACCTTATCAATGTTACTAAATTTTGAAAAGAAATATAAAAATGTCACCTTCCATTTGTCGATGATCGAGTCGTGTCAGTTCATTGCAGAAAGCACGTTGTTTTACTTTAGTATCTTTATTAAATATTTGGAAAGATTGCTCTTTATGCTGTGAATATATTGCCTAGTATACTTTTTATAGGCGTAAAATCAATACTTAGTTACCTTTATCTATAGATGTAATGTGTTTTTAATATTGATACCTTTATCTCATTAGATTATTAACGCAAGGCGACCGAAAATTACGTTGAAGGTCACGTTACTATTAAAAAGTTAGGGACTGGGGCATTTTGTAAAACGCTTTGGAGGTTCATAACACACGAAGAAAACGCCGATTCAAAAAATAGTTTGAACAGAATATTAAAAGATTGCATCAATGACATCGCTTAATGTGGCCTTGAAAAAAAATCCGGTTTTTTAAGCATATTGCCATGTACTTATGGAGAGATACTTAACTTTTTCCTGTAAACGCAACTGTGTGTTCTTGTAAAATTTCTTACGATGTGGTGATATACTGATACATAGGTGGACATGATGAAATTATCCGTTTTTATCATTAGTCTGTAGGCTTCCATATGATAAAACGAGTATTTATTTATTCATTCAAGTCTTGGTCAATTTACAGTGTAACAAAAACACATACAACTATAGAACAAATATAATAGGTAGTGCGATGGTTCGTGAATGGTCCATAAAACTCCACAATAGTATAATGGTGTTATCCGAGCAACATATAATGTTAAAATCTGTAAATACCAAGCAAATTCTCGAAAAAAACTGTGTTTCCTTATAATTGAATTATAAAATAATCGATCGAAATACCTAAAAAACTGAGGAAATTGCAGGAAAAAATTCTTATGTGGAACTGGAACAGTAATTTTAAGGAAAATACACATTTTCTCAAAATTAAATAATATTGCAGTGAGAAAATCCGTTTTTTTTGTACAATGTTTTTCAGTACGCATTTGCTTTTTTATTCTTCAGATATAGAACCGTTGACGCCTTTAATTTGCGGTTTCTCGCGTGGGGATGATGTAATTTAGAACATATGTTCTTAAAATATGTTGTCTTAACATTGGAAGTTGCTAAGTAGTTAGAAATGTACAGAATCGAAAACGTGGTAAGAAGAGGAAAGAAACCTGCGCCTGCAGCCATAGGCTGACATTTTGCTTCGATGTGCTATTATATATATATATATATATATATATATATATATATATATATATACGTTCACATTCTTATTTTAGGTTTAGCTCTATAAAATATGCTATATTCAAAATACCTCATGATCAATTACTAATATTAGTTAAGATATTAATTGTGTGTGAAAGAAAAGTTAGTTTGTCTCCTTCACGAATTCCCTTCCTTCGTAATTTCCCTTCTTCATTTTATCTTTGTATCTTTAAGTGTGTCCCTGTATAGCTGTTTAAAGATATCCGATGCATCGATGCTTCGAAATAAATTATCAGTCATGCAATTTATCTATGATTCTGTCACCTTGATAGCCCAAGTCGCCTTGCGTAGGCACTTTACTAGTGATTATATTACTTTTGTTTTTGCTAGCACTTGGTGATAACATGAAACGAGGAATATTGTACGTTGTTTAATGACATTATCTTTAACCCACTATATGGCGGTAATATAATAATTCTGGTGAAGTCGCAGGAGTTGACGGAAGTGCTGACTGGCTTAGATAATTCTTTCAGATGTGTGAACCTCTCATGAACTTGAACGAAGTAAAGACATGTATAACTCACAGAAAGTACCAAAACGGCTGAACGTTAATAATGCTAGCATCGTAGTTAATAATAAGTCTATCTGTAACAAACGATTCAGCTCGTTAAGAAACAACTTCGATAAAGAAACTGACGGAAGAAGGCTTCGACTCGTCTGGGCAGCGTTGGCAAATAGTGCTAGATTTTCACGACAGCTTGATTTGGGAAAGGCCTGTGTCCATTCATAGATACAGGTTAATAATGATATCAGTAAAAATTCAGCACTAAGTCGTTCGATATTTTCCAAAATATTATTTTATGCATAATAAGAAATTATAAAAATCAAAATTTGAAGAACTTATTTTGATTTTCTGAAATAAAAATTGGTAACATTTTTCCCACTGTCACTGATTCGGCAACATGAAGGTGAAAAAGAATTAAACGGCTTAAGGTAAAAACATCGTCCAGATACTTTTTGCTATCAAAGATTCGTTTCATAATGAACTCTAGAGTTAAAATTATATTTGTAATATTTGATAATTATTACCATATTTAATGTTTCTTCTGTTTGTTGTCTACTTTTGAAAATGGGCAGTTGGATAATCGAGTGGCAATGCACTGGAATCGCAACTGGTGAATCAGAGTTCGGATCCTGCTGTCCGTGATTCTTTTCTCTTAATTTTTTTATTAATAATTTACTAAATATTTCCTTAACTTTTACATCAATATTTATATATTTCATATACATGGTGTTTGACCGAATAATTGTAATTTTACCCGCATGTTAGTAGAAAGTAATAACAAATATTTTAAAGCCGCCATCGTCATAGGGTTAATAAACTGGCGATCAATGACATAGATGCGACATGTGCGTACTTATGAAATTCTGAGAATTTTAAATAGATTGCGTAAAAGTGTGAGACTGTGGAAAAACAAAGATCATTTAAATAAATGACAATGTTATCAAAAATTGGTGTATTCTTTAGTATTTCATGAAAATCTTCGTGTTTTTAAGTGCCCTACACGTCACATATCAATCGATTCAATCAAATATTGTAAATTTTTTTACTTAACAGTCCAATTTATTTTTATACAATTTTTAATGTTTTATAACTTTTACGTTTTAAGACGTTTCTCTTGTGAGAAATATGAAAATACTGTTTAAGCCACAGTATTGTAAAGGTAATGGCTGTTGTGTGAAATTAGCTATTTAAATTCTTTTGAGGAAATGATAATCTTAGTATTTTAATTTTTGTTAAAAAAAAAGGAAAAAAAAAGAAAAAAAGAAAAAAAAAAAAATATATATATATATATATATATATATGTATATATATATATATATATATACATATATTAATATATAAATAAATACTTAAAATATTGTAGAATTGAGGAAAATCTGTAAGTGCATACTCAATACTGGCAACAATACTCTACAAGAAGTAAACTGTTTTAATCCCTCATTATATAATTGTTATTCTATGGAGAATATTTTACTCTGCTATTAAATTATGGAATCAACTGAACACATATATACAAAGTGAACCCTCATTGTCTCTGTCCAAACATCGTCTGAAATTACATTATCTTCCATGATACGCAGATCGAAATCCCTTATATAATTCGTCCTCATCCCTTCCCCATCCCTAAATATACTGACATCAAATATATTTGCCATAGCTGACACATGATAAGGTTTTTTGTACAATGGACAATCGTAAAAACGTATTTTTATAACTTATACTCAAAAGTTTATTGCCAAGACGGAAATTGCAATTGTCTATTTGGATTTGGAAAGACTTAAATCAGAACCTAGTGAATTTTTATGTAAAATTAATGCACAAATAATGATGTTAATGAGCCTGGTGCTCTGATAATAATTTTTCAATTTTGCCTTCAATTTAGTTTGGTACAGTCTCAAATCCCTACGTCCGACGATTTGCAATCGATTTATTTTTTCTAGATTTTGGTAGATACGTTGAAATCCCTTTCCACAAGGTAGGAAGATGGAAAATATATCAGAAACTTACTTGCGATAATTCATAATGCAGGATAAGCAGCAGGTATATCTTTTTGTAACTAGGAATGTTGATATTGCTGATATGGAAACTTATCATATAGATAAATACTAAAATTGAAATATCAAATAAGTAATTTAGTTATATCTGTATAGTATACACAACCGCGTAAAGTGTATTATGTCATTTACAGAAATCTCGAAGGTTGATCCGAGTAAGTTGAAATCAATCCCTACCAGTCCATATCTACTTTGGACATGTACCTAAATATAGCGTGTTGTTGTTTTGCTTTTATCCTCTATTTTTTCATGTTTGTTCGTGGTGTTGTAAGTGCCATTAAGTGGAGTTTACTGATCATATATTGTCTATCACGGAACTTGTTTTTCTCACTTAATTAATTATGGTAGGTGGTAAGAAATTGGTCTTATAATATGAATTCGCCAGTGTGTACTTAGTTCCTTAAGCTTGCTGGGAAATACTTATATTTGGATTTAAACTGAATACCGAATGTTAGGCGAGCGTCCTGATTGAATAGCCTGCTTTTACAAAATTAGTTATTGGATCTATTGAAATATACATAATATTGGATCTTAACATCGGAAATGGCTAAGTAGTTTAAAATTCACAGAATAGAAGGAATTATGTTTAAAGAAAGGAGCTTCTGTCCTGCAGTAGGTAAGCCGTAAGCTGACGTGACGCTGTGATGTGTTTATTACATACGAGTATATACTTACGTTCATCTCTTACTTATGTTTATTTCTTATACCTAACGGGTAATTTTTTTAATTACACGACAAAGTATACTATGTTCACATCCTTGACCCAGATTACGTGAATCCAAAATTTGAAGTTAATTAAAAATTTGGAACCGAGATAATTCGATAAAGTCTGTTTCTCACTTGTAAGTTAGTAATTTAATTATCATTGAAAAGTTCTTTGGTTATTTGCTTCTTTGTTTTAAGAGTACGTTGTATGAGTAGGTCAGATTTATATTCCTATCTTTACCTAGCGTGTATCGGTATATCTTTTTAAAGATTCCTACGATACGTGGATGATATAATGCTCCGAAATAACTTACTGATGGCTCTAGCTGTAGCATTTCTAGTATATTATATTACTTTGTTCTTGCGTGGACATTATGCGAAACGCGGAATGGTATGTTGTTTAATCGCATTATGTTTAACCCGTTATATGGCGATAATATTATAATTCTGACAACCATGCCGAAAGAGTCGCCGGAAATGCTGATTGGTTTAGACGATTCTTCCAGGCAAGTGAGCCGTGGCATGAACTTGTACGAGACTGAAGTCTTATTAAACTTACAGATCGTACCAATACCTGCGAATGTGACTAATGTTAACATCGAAGTCTTACAAGAATATGTCTACCTGGAACAAATGATTCAGCTGGGTAAAACAACTTCGACAAAGCTGATGGAAGAAGACTTTGATTGATCTGGGCATTGTTTGGGAAATTGCGTCAGACATTCACGTCACAATCCCACAGTAACTAAAGACTAAAGTCTATAAACAGTGCGATATGCCCGTAATGACATACGGCTCATAAATTTAAAATTTTTCAGCGACAAAGGAAAGAACTATGCTCGGAATATTTTTGAAGAATAAAATACGAAATGAAGAATTCGATGGAGAACTGAAGTAGTCGTTATAGCGGTTAACATCAGCAAATGATGGAGTAGATGGAGAGAAACTGATGGAGTAGATGTATTCTTGAGTGGACATCATGAACTTTGAAGTGTAGTGTTGAACCAGATGGGTTGACGATTTAAAAGTCAGCGGGAAGCGACTGGATGCGTAAGGCGGAGGACCGCTTGTGGTGACGTGCCTTTGGATAGGCCTATGTCCAGCAGTGATAGATAAAGGCTGATGACGATGATGATGGCGGTAAAAATAATATTTTCATAATATTATAAAATGAAACCAAATGTTTTCTTTTTATCACTCAGAAGGCTATGAGATATGAGATGTTTGCTTGGTTATGAGATCATATAGCTATAAATTGTATAGTTTTGTATATTTGTTTTTATGTATCCAATCGACTTTTATAAAACCGCCAATCGCGAATAAGGTTCGCAGTTCGGGATTCCATACCAAGGTGTTAAATTCGTTTTATTGATACAAATGTTAGAGTAGTAATTCAAACAGCGTTTAGAACACGAAACGTTAAGGTAACTTGTATTTATCTTGATACGTGATGCACTTTAACTGTCTATTATTTTTTTTACTCATATTTGTGTTCTCGCTATATTTTTGGCTATTGTATAATGTTTGTGATTTAACAACAACGATATCAGTATTGGAAATTAAATTGTTTAATCCAAAATTCGTCATTGTTGCTGAGTTTGTTTATTTGACAAAAGTTTCGATATTTTGGTGTAGTGTCTATAATTTGTTTATTTTCTTAGAACGAAACTCTCGTCATACCTCTAGTTTCACCAAGAATAATAACATATCTGGCGTAGAAATCCGCGTAAACTGTATACTTCGGTGGCTAACTGCTCTAAAATTTTGTCATTTTTCATTAATATTTACTTATTTTTTGCTTTGTGGCGCATCGAATATTGAAAACTTAATTGAAAAAGTGTCTTTGAGTACTTTGTTAAACTAAGTCTGGCTGTTGGCTGCAATAGTAGTTTGGTTTGGCTGGTAATTTTTGTGTCTATAGCAGATTATATCTGCAGCTTTGGTTACTTGTAATTGTATTGGGAAGATTGCTGCGTGTGATGCTTTGTATTATCTCAATTTCATTTCTGAAACTTTTTTGTGAACGGATGGAATTGGTAGTTTATATTAATGAGTAAATGAGGAATGCCTAAAACCATAAAATTATGTTAAAATAGACTGATTTAGTCGTTTATTATTGACGAACAGTTTGTTCATTTAATAAAATAGTTAATCTATAACATTATCTGATGTGTCTTTTCTCCACTATCATTGTCAGCTTGTTGCTATTCTTTGCTGAAACTTTTCTAAGGCGCGCCACTATGCATGGTATTCGCCTTCCACATCCAACCGCTTTCCGCTTACTTTTTTAGATCGCGCTGCACTTCGGGGTTGGTGCTCTCCATTCGAGAACCCGTTTTTCAAACATTGCCAATCCCAATCATATCCTACTGCCAGCTACTTTGTCGAAGTTGTAAACATTCCTTCGCGGCAAGTAAACATTCCTTCGAAGAACTTCGATGGTAACCTTATCGATTATACCTTCGAAGTTGGTCACCCAGGATATTTTATTACACGATTCAAGTAAATTATAATTTTAAAAATAATATTTGTAATCGTTATCTAAAATGACGGATAATAATAGTAGGGTGAAAATTATTTTTCATTTAAAGAGGAATCTCGGCGTGTAAGAAAAAGATCCTGTGATATATTTACTGAGGACACGAAATAACAAACAGGCGTATGCAATAAAACAAGCGATTCGATATCGTGCAAAGGCTCAATCTTGTAGAGGTAAGTCGACAAACGTCGGTTACGTCAGGCGCCGATCGTCCTTCCGTATCTAATGTTTTGATAAGCTTAATGGTCTCGTTCGGGCAACCGAAAGACCGGTCTGTGCCCTTTTATGCTTTGTAAAGCTGCTTTACCGTAGACTGCCGCATTGCTGCGTGCAGATTATATTTTACTGGGATATCGTGAAGCCAAAAAGGGAAGGTTGTGTTTTATCATATTTGGGTGTGTGTATGTATGTTTTCTTTTGGAGTTTAAACTGTTGAGTCTACTTCGTTATATTTATTTGTCTTAAATATTTAAAGGTAAATGGGCATCCAAAAGAATTAAAGAAATGAAAAGAATAAGAATCCTAGTAAAACTGTTGGTTTTACAAGTCTGTTTTAATAAACGATCTTGGTATCAAAATATTTTTATTAAATTTGGTATCTCTGATAGTAGAGTTACGAGCTTTTATACTAATTGTGCGATTATCTAGCTGTTGTTTAGTGAGAAATCTAGAATATCAATATGTATAATTTTCAGTGAGAAAGGGTAAATTTCCTCACACTTTCGACAATTTCCGCAATTGTGGAGGAAGGAAAGAATGTTGAAGCTATAAGTTTATCTATTATCAAACTACGATTAGTACAGCAGTTAGAATAGTGATCTGGTCGGCCACCTCCCCGAGAAGTGAAATCTGCGTGAGAGGACGGGGTGACGTATCATTTTAAGTATAATTTACCATTATGTCATGACCGCATTGGCTGAAGATGATGTAAAGGCATTATAGTGTTTATAAAGAAAAAAGAAGTAAGACTGGTTCGGCTATATACAGTGAATTTCTCACAAAGCAGGTATATAGATATGAAATGTAAACACGAAAACTCAAAAAAGAAGCTCAGGGTTTTAGGTCGATCATTAAAAAGGAACTAATTTAAGAAGTAAAAAAACAGAAATGTGTTCATGAGAGCGTGTAGAGGACGAATAAGATGAAAGCTATTTATAAGAATAAAAGTGCCTCACATTTCCTCTTTTCTTCATACGTGATATAAACATTTCTTTATACGTGAAACATTTTCTCTCACTGGAAATATATAACATTTTTAATTACTAATGGGATCAGGTTCTAAATTTCCTACGAATATGGCCGTATTTAATAAAACCAAACGCGGTTGATGTAAGCAGTGTTAATGTTACAAGTTTGGACCTATTTTACGATTTATCATCAGAGTTTAAGACACTTAGCTATTGAGACAGTATGTCTATAATATACCAACATTATTAATTAATCTGATTTTAGACAATGTCAGTGAAGTACAAACAGTCTACTAACTTAATTGACTTGAAAATCCACTTAAATAGAATTTTCCCTGTCTGGTATTAAATTTTCAAAGAAAAATGCTGACCAATCGTTTGTTCTTTAATTATTCGAGAAGATAACACTAGCTTGAATATTTTCCTGCTTTAATTCGACAATATTCAATGAATTCCTCGTTTGATATGCACCGCCGTTTCCTTAAATCTTACCTCTTAAATTTAATGACAGCATCAATTTCCAAATTTTCTTTCACCTCTTATCCCTATATGCTGCTTATACAATGGTATAAGTGCGGTAGGACGAGCGTTACAGGTTGTGGCTCCATTCGTGTGGTTCGTTCCTCATAATCTTAAAGTAGGAAGAATGAAATAGAATTATGAATAGACGCTTATGCTATCGGTGCGTCGTAAATTTTTATCATTTCCTGTCTTACTGTTTTTGTTTCTAATCGATATAATGTCAAGTCAAATGTGATACCAGTACTTGCACTAGATCATATTTAAAAATATTCTATATAATTTTCAGTGGTGTGATGTCATAGATATAGACCGGATATTTAATTTTCTTGCATATTACAAACTCCAAAACAAAAAGAGGAATAGGAAAATAGATTCAAAATTTACTTCTGTAATTTAATCTTCAAATTTTACTTCTGGAAAATAGATTCAAAATGTACTTCTGTAATTTAATTAATCTTCTGTAATTTAATCTTCTGGAAAATAGATTCAAAATTTACTTCTGTAATTTAATCTTCAAATTTTACTTCTGGAAAATAGATTCAAAATTTACTTCTGTAATTTAATTTCCGACATTCTACATTTAGTGGACACTTCATCTACAATTTTGGAAATGCAAATGGCTTTTGGAGAAAATTCAGAATCTTCATTCCGATGCGAATTTGTTTTCCAACTGTTACATCAAAAAGTATCCTGTTTTATACAGATAAATAGTCCAGAGGTTTACTAAGGCTTCACTTTTACTAATTGTCATTATTCCAATCGTTAAGTGAAACAAAATTAAAGTTCACAGGATAAATCCTGTTTTATACAGATAAATAGTCCAGAGGTTTACTAAGGCTTCACTTTTATCAATTGTCATTATTCCAATCGTTAAGTGAATCAAAATTAAAGTTCACAGGATAAATCCGCAAAAAAATAAAACATGGTATCTTAGTCGCATGTGAAAGTTTGTTATATTAAAGAAAAGAAAGAAGAAAGGGCGACCAATGATCATGGCGTTTCTTATTTATTGCCGAATAGCGTCACTACTTATCTCATTCATTGCCCATAGTCGATCGATTAGTTACCAACAGTTGCCGAAATTGACCGATGGTTGTCCATAGTTGCTAATTGCTGTCGATAGTTGACCGATCTAATGCGGTTAGAATCTATTTCTTTTTAACATTGTAGCGGTCTTTCGTAGATACTCGTAACTCGATACTCGATACTAGAAGTGCCTGTAAGTTAACGAATTCTTAGAAATTCGTGAATAATTTGTTTAATCTACAAAGCGGATAGCATAAGAGTATTGTGTCGCAAAGCACATTGTGTCCAGCAAAATAATAGTTTCATTAAAAATTTGATTCATTTCTGTTCTAATATTACTACAATAAACAAATTAAATTTTGGTTAAAATACAGATACCTCAGTTTCAAAAAGGGAGACAGTTTGTTTGTTATCATTTTATAATCTTTACAAAATAAGCAAGTTAAAATTAAAATAATTGACAAGTCTAGTTCTATATAATTTTTTTGGTAACCTAAGTCAAAGTTACATGATGAAAAAAAATTAGTATTTATTCGAAGAGAAAACGATTTTATGATAATTTATAGATTAGTAAAAAACTTTGACACTTAATTGATAGCGCCACTCTCACCCACATGGAAGAAAAAGAAAAAAAATTAAAAACGTTCATTTGTAGAAATATACGCCATTATTGTTAAAAATACGGACTTATATATATTAATTAGACAAAAGAAACATCAATGTTACGTACAATTTAATGGAACTTTCACGTTTCTTTTCTTTAATTCATAATAAACATGAGAAATCATTACTCATAACAAAATATGTACACATAATTGTTTAATGTAAATCATACATTTAACATTAGCATATATTATACATAAAGACGCACAGCTTAAACATTACGTTTAAATTAATAAAGCATCGTACAAAAATTATTAGATATATTTGAAGCAAACTGCCACAGAAATTATACTTGGGACTTATATTAATTAATAGCCACCTGAAGATGTTACAACAATTAATACAACGAAACCTAAGTCGTGGTAAAGAACTTAAAGAAAGTAGAAATAATACTACATCACATAGTTTCATTTAATTGTGAATAATGAATTTCTACAAAATTAACGCCAAATATATTCAATACTTATATTTATATTTGGTAGCCTAATACTTTTTATCCCAATCCAATTTTCGCTAAATTTGAAATTCAATTATTAACGTTTTTGCAATAAGAACCGAGTGTCCTGACGTCTGATGAACGAGTTGGTGAAAATAAAAATCGCAAAGATTAGATGGTTAAGTTACGGTATAAGTTACTTTTATCCCAAGCATTATTTTTGTGATGACAATATTATTACTGTAGAAAAACTCCATGGCATTAATAAAAAATCTGCGCGAGCCAAGCCTCTGTAAAAACAGTTACCTTATTATGCAAATGATAACATTTTCTTCTAAAAAAAGGACATAGCGACGCTATCTTGCTCATCTAGTCTGAACTGCCATTTTTATAACAAATTTTTATTATACTAACACAATATATACTTGGTTATGAAACGTATCAAAATTCAACAGATAGCGAATAATAACATTGAACACGTGTAAACACACAGTAAAGTTTGCTTTCGAATGATTTTGAATGTTTGACTAGAACAAAGAGTTGCGCCCCAACATCCGGGCATTCAAATGACAAATGCGACGCCTAACGACGCGATAACCGCAGATACCTAACCGGATTAATGCGTGGGCAATTCTGCCGGAGCAACAGTACCTACGTGAACGTACGCCCTAAGCGCGTCGGTCACGAGGACGCCGCCCCTAATTGAATGAGACGACATTAAAGTTTGCCCCGTGAATTCGGTCGCGGGCGCGGCGCGGCCCGGCCCGGACCCATCTTTATTGCCGATGGGGGAATTATTATTATAGATTAAGGTTACATAGGTGTTGCCGAGTCACCATTGTTGGCTTTGGCGTCGAGGTTAGTGGGTCGGCAGAAATAGCCGGCGGGATACCCGCGCGTATCGGCGACAAGCGATAGGGGTATCGGCCGTCGTTTAGCGGAGGGTCTGTGCCAGATGGGACCGTTTCTGTTGTCGTTGCGAAATCGGGACTGTTTAAATAGGTTGGTAGTTTAGGCTGATTGTGTGTACGTGGTGTTTGATATTATGACGAATTTTGGATGAATACCCTGTTATTATGGTCAACTGTCTTTGTATAGCTACTTTGCTGTCCATGTTGATTGTTTTTCAGCACCCGTCCTTTCTGTAATACCTTCCAGTTCATCTGATCTGCGTATCTCAGTTCTTATGTAAATCAGAGATAGGAAGTGATTTTTTACGAAACCGTACATCTTCAGTGGAAGTCATTTTTGAATATGCGATTTGTTTTTTATTATGTCTTAAAATAAATAGGGCATAACAGGTTTATGCTGTGGGTTTGCTTAAAAATCGGCAAGAAGCATTATTAAAATGTCTTGAACGTGGAAAGTTAGATGCGAGATAAATTTTCTTTATCATACGCCAAAATGTTGGATATATTTAACTGATAATCGTATAACATATCTAAGCGTCTTAAACGGATGATTGTATGACTTTGCTGTCACAAGATTAAAGGAGAAAATACGAAAATAAATTTCGTTTGTAATCTCGTATATCGTATATTCAGTGAAAGCATAACGAAGTCGACAAAGACTAAAGGAGAAAGATAAATTAAATAAAATATACAGGTACCAATATAGATGTGCCGGCGCGAATATTTTTGCACGTGTTTTTTATTTTTTTATGTACATATTTTATCGGCATCTATAAATTATATTCTAACCAACATTAATGAGTTGTACGAAATGTTGAAAAATTATTACCAATATCCATTTGAAGCATTCTTTACAAAGTTTTGTTTTTCACTGTCATTTATGATATTTACTGTATATATGTATTGTATGTATTGGCACGGCGGGGTGTCGGGGTCGCACACTACCTTCGGGCTGGCTTAATCTATAAAACTGGAACAATCCCCGTCTAACAAATTTTGAACTACCTTAGGAAAATAAATTTACTGTTTGGATGTCTTATTGATGGATATATACATACCCAACACACGTTGGTGGTGGATGGCTTTAATACAGGTCTTCATAAGAATGTTCTGAGAGTGGGAAAATTTTGGAATATTATTAATACGACTAACCTTGTCTTTATACCATTTTTTCAGTATTTAATTTAAGTACGAATGTATATACATTCCTTTTTATACCTTACTTTAACTTCTCCAAAACATGTTTTGTTTAATAATCAAATCACCACTCTCGGATTTTCTCATCACGATTTTATCATTTTGTCAGACAATTTGCGTAGCCTCGAGCCATTGGATCCAAACCTAAAACACTTTTAATGCGTAATTTTAAACATATTGATACGATATTTTTCCTTCCCGTCGTTTACGTGGTTGTTACTTTCCGGTCGTTTACGCTGTTAATTGGCACGTTACTGTAAAATCTAAAAACTGCGAATTTGTTGTAGTTTCTAGAACTCAAAGCGTGCGAGATTTGCAAATTTATAAACAAAATTGTATCGCTCTTCGATAAGTACTCTCTACTCAGACAAATCAAAACCAAGCGCAAAGTAGCTTCTTGGCTAAATTATAATATTCTGAAGTGTATGGTTAAGCGAAACAAAGCGAAAGCCAAATACAAATTCGGTCTTTATCCTGAGCGTTGGGAAACCTTCAGTATGTTAATTAATAAGTGCTTTTAAATGTTAATTTATGAACATTTGGAAATTTCTTGGCATATATATTGCTAGTTGGATAAAACTGCTAGATTAGCGACTATAAAAGTGGTGATCAATTTTTTGTTTCTAAAACTTGTAAATCTGAAGTTAAGGCAAATGTCCTTTCAATAAAATCGAAAGCTTTTGGTAGTTATGATATAAGCATTGATATGTTTGGACCCCGAATAGACATTTTAGAACCCACCATCACAAATATATTTAATATATCAATTACAACCACTTCGTTTTTTTCTCAGCGGAAGAGGGTTTATCTCATTCTATTGTCCAAAATTCCTGCCCCCACTCAGTCGAAAGACTTTCATCGAATATCCAATTTATCATTTCTATCTAAAGTTTTCGAGCGAATCATCAATATCAGATTAGTGATTTTTAATGAACATTAGCTTCTTAATATTTTTTAGTCTGGTTTCAAATCACAGCACTTCTACTGTTTTAATTAATATTACTGATGATGTATGTCTGGTCATGAATAACACTCAACTCACTATTTTCAATCTTCTTGAGTTCAGTAGTGAATTTAATTCTTTAGATTTTAATGGTTTATTACCATATTTGAAATCATTCACATCATATCACAACTTTCTTTAAAATTATTTTTAAATGTTATCTACACGGCCCTAAGAATGATGTCAAAGCATCAAATATCTGTTCTAAGTGGATCGATTTGGTAACTGGCGTGCCGAAAGATGATGTACGATCTCCGTTCATGTTTTCAATTTTTATTGAAAGTATAGCCAAAGACCTCCAAAGCCTTTGTCACTTATATGCAGATGATCTGCAAATTTACAAACATAGAGAATTTAATAGCATTCATGCTACAATTAATCCCTAATTTAGATCTTAAACTGGTCAGTCAATCGGCTCAAAAGATGGTGCCATTAGTAAATTTAATAGTCTCAGGCGATTATTGTTGGTAGTAAGGGCTAGAATCTAAAATCAGCACAAATGATTGCCCACAGCTTTCATTAAACAATTCTGTGTTACCAATTTTTTGTACTGTAAATGACCTGCGTTTATTGATTGAGCATACTTGATAGAGTAAATGGCGTCAGTCGTCTATTCTTCGGTAGGGTGCATTCTCTAAAACGTCTCCATAATATCTATGTTTAGATCTCGGCACAAATGTATGGCGATTCATGAATGGCACTGTTTTTTTATTTCTTCCTGAGTTTATAATATTTGAAACAATTCACATATACCTTCTTACCTCGGTGACAAATTCGTGAAATTATCTTTTGATGGTCTAGATTTACGGTTTGAAAGCTTACGCATGCTTCTTATTCCTAAATATAATCCGTTCTTTTGTGAATATTCATTTACTGTTTACGCTACTAAATTATGGAATTCATTGGAGCCTGACATCAAAAATTCACCGCCCATATACGCTTTCAAAAGTCATCTGAAAAGTTATACCTACCATTATCAATATTTTTACTTCTTTTTATTTCTTATTCTTTTTTCTTTTCCTACCTATCAGTATTTTTTCTTTTCCTACCTATCAGTATTTTTTGGATTTAAAAAATTTAACTAATTTAATTTTTTTTTATTTTAACAATTTAATATTTTATAATCCGTTTCTGAACTAATTTTAGTTACATTCCTTGGTTGCAGTTGACTGGATGAGATTGCTCCACAGGCAATAAGTCCGCCGTAAGTACAATTGTTGTTTGTTGTTAAAAACTAATAATTGAAATATTAAATAAATAAATGAATAAATAAAATAAAACCGACTATGGTTTCGCATAACATTTTTCTATATTGTACTTTTTGATTTGGTATAATTTTTTAAGGAAAAAAAGAGTTTCTGATACAAGAGCACGCATTGCTACTCGCTAAATGATAAATCAATATGTGTTTGCAAATATGAAGATAGTAAAATCACATATTTTATTTGTAAACTAACATTTCATAATTATTCATAAATCAACAACATTCAGTACTTATTTTCTAAAAATTAGCAACATTTTTTAGCAATTAGAGATATTTATAATAATTATTTTGTCTTTTAAACAAACTTCTTTAGATTGTAACTTGTGCCTTTTTTGTTTTCTTTTGCCAAAGTGCAAACCACTTTTTATTTTGAATGTTCATAATTTATAAGTTTGTTGCCCGTAGAATAACAATTTATTACCATTTTATTGCGAAAAGTTGAAAGTCTTTTTTAACATACACAAACTAGTCAATAAAATATATTTTTTAAATAAGTTGTCTGTTTTGGATTAAAACTTATCTTATTGGAAAAATAACTCCAATATGTGTTTTTGACGTTAAAAATTATGTAGTGAAAATTCTAAAGGTCAAATTACTCTTAATAAAAGATTTCAGTTAGTGAAAACTGTCATTCCCATTTCTTTTTTCTTTAATTTTTCTATCATAATACATTCTGATTTATGATTATATATTCTGATTTTATGTGTTTCTTTTTAGTATTTGACCTTTTCTAGCTTTGACAATGACTACTTCATATTATTTTTATCTCTTGTGTTTTTTCAAGAATTTTTACAAGCCAGTAAACGAGCAACAAGTGCTCTTGCTCAATTTTATTGAGTTTTTCTTGAGAATATTTATGTGTTTCTTCTTAGTATTTGACCTTTTCTAGCTTTGACAATGACTAGTTCATATTATTTTTATCTCTTGTGTTTTTTCAAGAATTTTTACAAGCCAGTAAACGAGCAACAAGTGCTCTTGCTCAATTTTATTGAGTTTTTCTTGAGAATAGTGGTCGTTGTTTACTCTTTAATACCGACTAATTTAAGCAATTAACTCATCTGTTTGCCCAAAGTGTCGTTAGTGAGACAACAATGAACTCATTGATTAAGAGTATGGGTGTTACTAACAGTCAGATACTTTCGACTGTCTTATTTTTATGTTAAGTGATTTATCAATCTCTGAAGGCTACTGAAACAGAAGTGGTATCACGTGCACCCTTGGTTAGAACACTAAATGGAGTATGTTTGTTTTTACAGTATCCCGTCTTTGGAAACTTTCTCTTTTCCACTAGAGGTGGGGGAGTATACACTTTAATCCGTACGAGTACTAAGTATTTTAGTGGAACGGACATATTAATGTATGACATTCCGCAGATACCTGTTACACAATACGCAGATTTCTGTCTCTGTTTGTAATGACTCACTGCTATAAGAGCAAAAGAAACAAAGCGATTACGGATGTACGCAGGCTATCCCGTTCATCGATATAAAACCAACCTTAGGAAAGAATTAAATAAAAAAAAAACGTTCCGTGTAATATGTGTATATTCATAACATGTCGTGATCTTAGATAAGTTAGTATCTCATATACTCGGTACTTTGTGCTCGTTTCATACTCAACGTATCCTCGAGTCTGTCTAAAGTCCATTGCGTATCGACATTTGGCGCGCACATTTTCTTTCATACTCCCTGAAGGCCTGTGATAAAAGGTTTTATAGGAATAGAAGAATATCCATTATATTTTATTTTAGTAACTTTTTGTTTAGTTTCATTTAAATAAATGAAAGTCCAAAATATGAGAAATCCCGGTATGTAACAAGTAAACAAATATTGAATGATTTGTGAGAAGTGTTTACGTTGCGTGCTCCAATAGAACACGCGACAAGCAAGTATGTGTGCCGCGTAGGGCCTAGTATTTTGTAACAGATATATGTACCTGTTATTTTTACATATTCGTAACAGGATCACCTTGTACGAAAGAATAGGGATATCGCACACCTTTATGTTCTATTCTTCATTATAGTTACTTGCTTAATAGAATTTATCGCAATGTACTGAGAATGAGGTGGAGTAATTTGGAATTAAGTTCTACAGGCTAGATGTATTTTTGATGGTATTTTTGTATTACATTTTAAGACTTGAGAAGTGTACTTAATGACTTTCGAAAATTTAGCTAAATTTTTTTTATCCGGTTGAACTCGCTTGATCCCTAATTATAAGAAGAAAATTACATTTTACGGGGAACAGAAAGTTATTTTAAACAATAATTTTTTTTTTAAACTTTCTTTTTAATCGTTACAGTTTAAAAGTTAAATACGTGTACGGTTTAGTGTTTAAAACTGTTTATTTAACCATACTTACGAATCATTGTGCAACGTTATCCCAACATTCGCCGCTACAGTAATTATAAACTTAATGCTAATGACATTTTAAGTATTTTTTTATTCGAATATGATTATTTGACTTGAGTATCGTTTATGTTCAAAACGTTAACGACACGGCGACGACTCGTGATAAATAATTACGACCGTTAATGCATCGAGCGAGCGCTACGACGGGCCGCGCCCATGAACGAAGGCATAGCTCGTCGCCGTTCGTGTAGTGTCATATCTTAAATGCAACGTATTTTATTTGATTGTGTTTTAAACTTATCGACTTTATCAAGAACTATTATCTCTATATCCAATTTTATTGTTTTTGCATGTTATAAATATATCTAATTTGATGGATGAAATTGATTAATAAAATAGGCACACAGTATTGAAGAAATTTCAATGTAAGAAAGATAAGGAAAATAAATTAAAATTCGAATGTCATAGTTGGTTAATGTCAATGGTTTTATTGGTTTTTGGTATGATAGCGTATTTGTGAAGTACTTCACAAATACGCTTGTTGGAAGTATCAAAATAACGCGTGTTATTTTGATACTTTCAACAATAGGGTATTAGACTGTCGTCGGTATTTTTTGTAAGTATGTTTTAAAATTGTAGAGTATGTTTTACAATAGGGTATTTGACTGACGTCGATATTTTTTTGTAAACATGTTTTAAAATTGTAGAGTATGTTTAAAAAAACCGAATGAAAAAAATAATGCATTTAACAAACAATTAATCGAAACTGCTAAAGAGGAAAAAGTGTAAATTTTTTTGTTCATTTAACTGGAAAAGTTATTATGAATTTAGTTTCCACACAAAAAATGAGAAAATTATAATATGCAACATATAACTTAAACGCAATATTTAACGAAAACTAAAGATAATTAATAAATTCCCTTATAGTTAATGCTAAATAATGACCAGTGACGTCATAAGCCAGTTGTGTTTTGTATGGGGCGTTTTCGCGCGAATCGTAGTTCGTCAGTTTTTAAGTTGTTATAACTTTATAATGAAAAGTTCAAGGTACGATATATACATTTTAACCGTTTTTAATGTTATTAGTTATTCTATTTTAGTCATCAAAAGTATAGTCATATACCCTATTGTTTAAAAACATGTGCTTACATATCTAGCGTTACAACGCATGAAAGGCATGGGGCTCGTCTTTTTTTCTTACGATGTTGCTCCAATTACGAATACCTAGGTTTCGTAGGTCGGTCTTTTCGTCGTCGACTCAACGAAATCTTAGCCATCTCACTGAGCCTTAGGGTTTATGGTTGGTACACGTTAGTCTTCCATTCGCTTGTATATGCAATTTGAGTCTCCTTGTTTTAATTTCCGCTGAATCAAAATAATATGCTTTTAACTTTGACATGATTTTGACTTGACATGATTTTGACTTGACATGATTTTGATATGATTTTGACTTTCGACATTCCATTCTTTTGCCTTTTCCAGTTTACTTGCGAACATAAATTCACTTGAATTTCGTTTAATGGCATGATATAAAGCTATCTTGAAAAAGATATTTGGATATTTTAGTATTAACAATAAATGGATAAACAAGACTAGCATTAGCAATATGGGGTCATGCGAAAAAAAAATTATGATAAATATAAGACGGCCATGAAAATAATGCCACGATTGTACAAACTGTTTAGAAACCGCAATATACTACGAACACTAAAGTTAAACTAATGACACACTGGTATTCTCAATTTCCAATCACGGCGCTGAAATGTGGAACCTAAAGGGGGCCGACTGGGATCGTAATACAACTTCGAGTGAATTATCACAGGTTTCCTGGACTGCACCAGTGAGTCCATTTTACGTCAATTGAATGTAAACCGGAATATCCATCATCCGTCTCTCCAGAAAATTATAAATCCTTGGTCACATAGCCAGGAAAAATGGCCATACCCTCGAACCGCTGATGGTTACTGGAAGGTATATGGGAAGAATCGCACTCTCTTGAGATGTATCTACTAAATCTGCACATATTTCAACACAAAAATTCACGATGCAGTCAATTATACTAAAAATAGACTCGCATAGAGGGGAATGCAAGGAGGTGGAAATACAACCCAAGGAGAAGGAATAAATGGATAGATGATAGATGATATAAGCTCAGCCGTAATGAATTTACTTCTGTACTTATAACATCATTGTAGGTAAGTTTTGATAATAAGTATTAGTTTGTAACAGAGTCTCTGATATGAAAATATTATTTTGATCTTATTGGATTTGAACTCATTTTCCTTTAGCTATATTGTAGAGTTTGTATTATCAAGTACTATTGACTTTATTTTAGATACCATGTAGTTTAAGTTAAAATTTGGCTAATTATTTATATTTAGTTTTATGATTCATATTAGGAATTTTGACACTACTTAGATATTATACATACGCGGAATCAATTTGTTATGGAAGATTATTTACTATACAGTAAATAATATTCAAATCAAAATATTTGTGGTACAACTTTGGCATGTCTTCAAGTGAAAAATTTTAAAATAATGGTTTTACCTGTTATTCTGATTTCTTTCTTTTATCTTTTTTATCAGCTCATCCTAATAAAGTAATATACTTATCCACATCTTTATAATTATTTAAATTTCTGTACGAATAAGGAATTTGAGTTGACCTTTATGTGTGTTTGTATATTTTGTTCAAGTGTGAAATTAATAAATATTTTTTAAAATTTTATTTTCTGTGATATTACATTTTGACGTTAAGCTATGATTTTCAAATGTTTATATTCATTCCAATGCAAGTTTCGAGCTGTGCAACACTTTACGTGAGGTGCGACTCTTGCCTGCTTGTGTGAGAGTGCGTGACGCACACATAACTGTAATGCCACGTGCCCTTAATGGCGCGGAGTTATGAAATGGAACAGATTTTATTTATGTGTTTTTATTTCGTTTTCATTACATAAAGCTCTCAACGCGTTGGGCTTTGAAAGTTCCGAGTTTCGAGCTTATTTTAAGCGGAACAATAAGTGTCAAAGCTTCACCGTTACGGGACGGCTGCAGTGTGAATGAAGACTGCTAATTGTGTGTAACTGCATTATTCTATTTTGGAGCTTGCGATGCTGCGGAGTGCATGTTGCATTTCGAGTTTTCGTAAATTGTCTATACCTGGATGATTCTTTTAGGTATAGTCTTTACCTGGATGATCCTTTTAGGTACTTTTCGTTGAGTAAATGAAATATTGAAGTATAAGTCTTGTAATTAAAATATATTTTAGTATTAACAATAATAAATAAGTGAAAATTTACTTATTCCTTAATTAAAACTCGACAGAAATTTGTTGCTTGTCATTATCATAACAGCATTTTATTTTTTGGACTTAGGCTTTTCCTCCTTGGGCAATTTTGGGCTTTTAACATCCAAATGTTGCTGGCAGACTGGAGGGTGTCGTCTATTCATCTCTTTGGTGGCTCTTGTTACTTAGATATAATAATCTTAAAAAAACAATTCATTTAATTTTTAATGTGATGCATATACAGTCTTATTTAATGAACTTTTTAAGCTTTAACCGTAAGCTAGAAAGATCGGTATGCTGAAATAAAAATTAACTAATAATTATTAAACATCACTCCTTGTGTAACAATCATAATTTTCGTTATAGTTACTTTGTAGTGATTTAGAAACTCGAGAAAATTTGGCAGCATTGGTTATTTGCGTTAAAGTTATTTTATAGTTGTTTAGCAATCCGAGCAGCTTGACAGTAATGGCAGCATTGTTACACGTATTGGATTTATTTAAATGTTGAAAATCTGTCAATAGTAATGTCGAAATTTCAGTCACAAGGATGATCTCTTTAAACTGAGTTCTGATAACTAATAATAATTCAATCTGTATATTCAATTTTATTTAATAAAACGCTGAGTATTTGAAAAGTAGCTTAATTTTATGAAATAGTGCACACAAAATGTGGCAGAACATTTTAATATTAAGATTCGGCAGTAGAAAGTTTGAAGTACATATTTCTCTGAATGCTCTGCGGTCAGTATTTTTTTATTATCCAAATAGCGGCCACTATATTATTCATGTAAAGTATATCCGCATTTCGGTAATAGGCCAATTATAGTATTTGGAGTCGAATAAATATTATTTAGTTAGCCTTATTGTGTAGATGTCATATACTATATCTTGATATATGAATCTTGGTTTTTATATTTAGTTGTCACTAATGACAAATACAATAAAAACCAAAGGCAGGATTAATCTTGGCAAAGAAAATGATGTGCAGATTTTCAAAAAGTTGAACGTTTCTGTGTGTAGTGATATAAATCTATATACGTAGTTTGTTGTGCATTATTTGCGTGTTTGTCTGTGTGTGTGTATGTTGTATTTCATCTTTAGCGTAATGTTCTTTATACATATGTAGACTGCAGTATTTTGAAGTGTAATTAAACTGTCAAGCAGATGGAGAAGGCAAATCGTATCATATGCGGTTTTTGTACACATGAGACGTGTGAAAGAATCTTTTATTCAGTTGTTCCTTATATAATGGATAATATTTCAACTTTATCCTTATAAAGAGGATCATACTCTGGTGAAATATTGAATTGTATTTTTAAAGGAAGCCAGACGTGTCCCTGCAGACAGAGATATTAATGTAAAAATCACAAATTACTTTTATATATATGTATCAAGTCTTGAATTCTGAACGTTAAGTAATTACCAAATTAGAAATTTGTCTAATAACGAAATGGATATAATAGCGAAAGCTTTGTTTTGTAACCCGATATTAACATTTAGTTAAGGGAAGAGCCCGTGACTGAAACTTGTCAGAGCAACTGTGGGTCTTTTGATTAAAAAAAAACAGTTCTCTCCGATTAAGTATTTCTTACATCCGATATGTTTAATTAAACCGTTATTTCTATTCACGAGAAACGAATGTTAGTGTAATAATTTGAAAGAGATAATAACCTCTTCTCTTTAATATTTACCGTTTTGTTTTTTAAATCTGCGACAACTAATATTGAAAATTCGCAATGATTAACATTACCTGCATTTTGCGCCACAGTATAATAAATATTATAAAAAGAAAGAAAATAAATAATAAAAGACTATTATCATTTACTTGAAAATAATTTTTCTTCCAAAATACTGAATTTTCAGGCTGCGGTACGGCCGCTTTCACGTAGTTGAGAAAGACTGATAATCGAACGTCAGTAAACTTTTTCTTTTAGGCAACCCAAATAAAAAGAACTCCACGGGATTGAAACAGGGTGATCGCGGTGGCCACAAAATGGGGTTTAAGAGGCCGATCTACCTCATCTGTCTCAAAAAGTTTTATACAGTTATTTTTGCATTTGAATCCATAGTACTTTAGGTACGAGTGCGAAAATACTCACGGCGCGAGGCACATATCATGCTGTAGCTATATGGGTTCTCTTGGCGTTAACGTCACCTCTTCAATCAGAATCTGAGTACCATTTCATTGGACCTGCAAGCGATTTTGTGCATTGAGGGTAGACGAAATTTCAAACATACCAATAATTTCTCACAAAAAGGTATATTCTGACAAAGAAGAGTAGTCGGAATGGAAATGGGAATTCTTGCGACATACAATTCCGCAGCAGCGCTTAGCTTGACATCCAAACATAATTTAAGCATATTCAAACGATGTCTACATTATATATTGTTTGAATATGCTGCTCTAAGTATTACGAGAAGCAAAAAAATAAGTCCAGAGGATTGCCAAGTGAAATCACTAAATAATGTAACACAGACCGAGTATTTTTACTATATAATATATTATTGCACTGAGGACAGATCTAATACGACGTAACAAGTGAAACAAAAAAAAATTCCATCTTTTTCTACCCATCCCTCCTTGTTCGTTTTACAAGTTACAACTGGTGACTACTGGCTGTTACAACTATGCTGTCGCAGCTGGTGGGTATTCCACTTTTATCCTATGTATGGTATGCTGTCGAGTCAGCTAGCGATTTAAAGGTTGGCAACATTAAACCAGGGCACACAAGTATTCACCGAGAAGAATGAAAATCTTTTCCAAGTAAATGTTACTTTTTTATTTAAGGTTTTTCATACTTCCAGCATACTATTTCAATAATGAAGAATGAAATATAATTTGACTGAAAATTGAAGCCTGGTGAAATAAACCTATGTAGAGCGTAACTGATCTAAAATTTATACTAAATTCGAAATGTTTCAAAATAATCGCCACACAGGTCTTAATACATACTTTTTACATCAAAAGATCTCAAACGAGAGTTTAGGAATTGAATAAAAAGCAAATTTAAAATTTAACACTAAAAAATACAGTAGTTACCCAAAAAATTCGATATATTTTTAATAGCACATTTATTCAGAAATAATATAAAAAAAACGGAACGAGAAAGTTCCTTAGGCCATTAAAGACATCCATTTAGGACTATTGTAGTAAAAACAATATCCAAAGGTACCAGAAATTTCAGAAAAAATAAAAAGGGGTATTTCGGAAAAAATAAAAAATCCCTGTGTCCTATAAACCGTGGAACTTTTACTAAACGTAGAATTCCATTTTTTAGCGATTTGGTCCCCTCTATCCATGGATACATTTTCCACTATTTACGGGACATCACTATATACGAAAAGTATTTTATTAGCTAAAGCCCCTTAGTATTTTATTGCGTGTACGAAGTTATTGATCGGCAATGAAATTAGAGAATCAACTAATTTATTTTTAATTTAATTCTTCAAATTCTATAATAATATGCCACAGCAATATAGTTAATGTCAGGTATTCAGAATTTTTAATATTAACTGTCGCACATTTAAAATACAAAATGTTACTATAAATATTAAACCTAAGAGGTTATTGCCTTTTCAAAACTATTATATTAACGGTTGTTACTCGTGAATAGAAATAACTTTTTAATTAATTATATTGGATGTAAGAAATACTTACTCGGAGGAAACTTTTTTTAAATCAAAGGATTCACAGTTGCTCTGACAAGTTTCAGATCACGGATTCTTCCCATTAACTAAATGTGAACAATAAGTTAGGAAACAAAGCTTTCGCTATGACATCCGGTTTGTTTTTAGACAAAGTTCTTCTCTAATAGAAAATTGTTAATTACTAAAGTTCAGAATTCAAGCCTTAATATATGTATATATATATATATATATATATATATATATATATATATATATATATATATATATATATATATAAAGTAATTTGTGATTTTCGTATTTATATATCTGTCTGCAAGGACACATCGGTCTGCAAAGATCACTTAATGTGTTTAACTTAAGTTCTGTTCTTTCATACTGTTTCATACATAGGCAAGGTGAGTAGTGATACTGGAACGGTATTTCCTTTATTGGAAGTTTAGTAGTGTTGTTGGAAAATAATACTTTTTGTCTTAAATGCTTCTTATATACACAATTACCTTCTTATATAAATTCTTCTGCTGTAACACCTCCTTATATTAAAATCATTTAGATTTTTATTAGAAATAATGAATATAAGCGTTCCTGAGTACCGATGAGCCGTGAGATCAGTCCCAGGTCCAGGAAATTAAGTTTGATGTAATGTTTTATATAGTGGCATATTGAAGTTTATATAGTTTTTATATAGCGGCATATATACACTGAAAGTAAATAATAATCAAAGTATAAGCACGCATTAGCATAAAGTCATTAAAGAAAAATAAGTTCGAAACATTTTAGTAACAGCGAATATATGTTGAAATTTCAGATATGGCTATAGGTCATATCTGGTCTGAATAGCTAGAACCTTGAAATTTGGTACATATGAAATTGGATGCAAATGAAAGGAAAACTGAAAATTAGAAATTGTTACCTAGAAATAAAATTAAACCTTATATTATCATACCTAGTTTCATACGCGCGTAGTAAATGTTTACAGTTTCATACGTGTATTGTAACAGCGGTTGTGCTGTCGTGTGCGACTTTGAGTTATTGCAATAATTATGTTAAGACTGCGATACAAAGTCTGACGTTGACGTTACACAAACAATTTACGAATAAGTTAATTAAAATGACACGACGATATAAAACTGTAGATTCTTGTTTTGCTCTCGCGTTCCGTATTCCATAGCGATATATATTTATATATATATATATATATATATATATATATATATTCCGTATTCCATAGTGATATATATATATATATATATATATATATATATATATATAGAATTAAACAATAAAATGGTGGGCCATTCATCTGTCAAATAAACAATAAATATCTGTTCAGCGAGTAACTTCATGGTGTCGATTTCCTATAAATTTTGTGTTGCATAATGACCTACTTCATTCTGTCAAATTTTTGTCGCATTCGTAAAATTTCACTCTCATAATTTTTCCATAAAACCCCTGAAGAAATATAACTTCACAAAAAATAGTACGTAATTTAACCCCTCCCCCTAAAACTACCATACAAATATTTTTGAGTACTATTGAGATAGTGTGAGTTAATATATTTTACTGCTGTGCAAATTTTAAGTTTCCAAATCAAGTGGTTTCTAAGAAGGTCTGTGACACATATACGGACAGACGTGTGGGTAGACTCACAACGGTTCCGTTTTTTCTTTTGAGATACAAAACCCTAAGAGTCGTAATTGAGTCCTTTATATAAAAGAAACAGCCAAATTTCATCCAGATTGGTAAACATTTGTAGAAACTGGAAGGAAAACTGGAGGCAGGAAGATAAAGATTTAAAAAAAAATTTAAAAAATTACTAGTGTTTCACTACGCCACGTGAGTGCAATTTGAGAATCAGTTTATATATCATCTTGTCATTTTAATTAATACATTCATAAATTGTTTCTGAAACGTCAACGCCAAATTTTGTAATGCTGGACGGACATGACGAAATTACAAGGGTTTCTTGTTGAATGTGAGAATCTATAGTTTTCATATTATCCGGTTCTTTTTAATTAAGGCGTGACTAAAATATTTGTAAAACGTCAATGTCAAAATTTGGAAGGCTGACTGAACATGACGAAACTACAAGGGTTCCTCGTGTCGCTACTGAATACGGAACGCCAGAGCAATACAAGAGTCTACATTTTTATATCATCGTGTCATTTTAATTAACGTATTCGTAAATTGTTTGTGTAACGTCAACGTCAGACTTCGTATCGCAGTCTTAACTTAATTATTGCAATAACTCAAAGTCTCACACGACAGCACAACATAATCATAAAAAGCAATATTTCGCCCTTCGCTTTCTCATCACGCGCGGATGTGCCCCATTCGCCATCCAGACGTTTATTCATATGTCAAGTTACATTCCTGCGGCATCCGACTGCTATCTTGAAAAGTATTAGTATTGAAAATGATTAAAATAACGTATTAAATAAATGGGCTTGGCATTGCGCTACATAATAGATGCCAGCCTGTGGAGATATATGTATGTACTGTGTATGTGTTAGGTCTCGCATGCGCTCCCGGCGGTACCCACGTCAATCACCGTGCCCTAAGGGGCCTGGCTCTAGCTCTCACGGAGGTAGGCAAACTAAAGTATTTTTATTTTAACATTTTATTCTTATCACGTATTGCGCTTGATGCTTTATATCACGTGTCATAAAGGTACATAAATACGTTATGGTTCGGCTGTTTAAAACATACATTTGCTGATTGTGTTTGGAAGCTTTATATCTGAGTAGCTTTTATATAGAATGCGCATGTAGATCATTAGATTAATGGTCTAAGTTTTCGTAAAAAAAATTCTCGGAAAATTATTATTTATGGTAAATTTTAAAAAGCCTAAAACACAAACAACTTTATAAATATGGTATAAATATTTGTTTAGTGTTATAGGTATGCTAAAATCCGGTACAATGATTGCTTAATCTGCATTTTGTTGTTAGGGGATATCAAGTTTTGTTGTTCGGTAACCGTTGATTCGTCAGTGCCTTAAAATTGGTGGTATGCTTTGATCTAACCTTTGTAACTAATCTGCCAAATGGCTATTTTCTAACTGTGCCAGTTATTTTTCCTCTGAGTATGAAAAATCTTAAAAAAAATTAGATACCGGTATTTAATTAGAAATTTTAAGTGAAATCATTTCAGTTAACTTGCATCAACAATTTCATTGTACCCCTGGACTTAGACAAAAACCTGATTTATAAAAGACCCTTGATATTGAATTAGTCATTGTAAATGAGTTTATTATATTTTGTAAATGACAATTAACATTGAATGGTATCTTGTAATGTTGAATTATATATTGTAAATGACATTTAATATTGAATGGTATGTTGTAATATTGAATTATATGTTATACTTTCATAAAGCTATTGAGTTCTCTAGCTCTTCTATTAACTATAATTTAGTAGGTATTTATATGGATACGATGGATACGGCGTCGGATATATGGATACGATGGATACGGCAGCTCAGAGAAGAGATGAAGTTCGCAGGAAGCGGTGTATTATGTATTGTAAATAAGTAGTTTGAAATAAATTTTTGTACTAAAAATGCAATAACTAATAGTATAATTAATTCACACATATTCTTAATTTTTTTTTAATAATCGTGGAAAATTAAAAAATCGGTATATAATAAACTATGTACTTACGGCATACATAACTAGGTAGAAAAAACTAGTTAGAAATATGCTAACTGGTTTTATCTACCTAGTTTCTAATTTAGCTGTAAGCGGAAGGGACCACACAGTGCTTTTGCTTATTTTTGATACACTCAACACCATTGTTTGTTCATATGACTACAATTTTTTTAAGTTTTCTTTTAAACCATGTAATAATTTAAGATGCCTTAAAACAAGAATACTGATAGGGTTCCGCAATACAACTGGTCACTGAAAATATTGACAAGAAAATTGGACGTCATCAATAAATCAGATCCACTGGAAGTAGCGATAGAAAAAACTTATCAAATTGGATTTAACTGATTATTTAATGGTTGAGGTGATCTGTTAATTACGTGATGTATCGCCAGTCCCTGTAACCTATCTTCGAATACTTTTTGCTCGCTAGGAACAAATACTTAGTTACGTTTCTGCGTCCTAATAAACTACTGGTTGATGGATATTTCTATATTTGTCTGTTATTTACGGATATGACAGTTACTGTTACTTTCCGACAGGGAGCAATGTATGGAGATGACAGCCAGTGCGTTCCTGTAATATTTCTACATCTGTGAACAGTATTATTTGTTAGAAAATAAGCTATGCCTCGATTTTGTCAGATACATGTTATTATTACAGAGATTGACGTATTAAGTATACATGCTATGCAGAAAATTAAATTGGAAATCATTTAAATTCATCAATGGCATTGCTCCTTTTTGTACGGTTGTCTTCTTCTATTTTATATTTTATGTAATGGCGTTTATGTTCTATCAGTTACAGAATCTTTGCCAATATATATTTGAAAAAAACCTCTCCAGTACGAATGGAACTCGCACTATGAGAGTTCCGTACAAGTTTAGGCACATATTTATATACATTTAAGGATACACAGTATTTCTATTAAACTTTTTACAAATATTAATACTTAACAATATAAATATGTTCCCTGCTATATTTTTCGTAGGTATAACAACACGGTGCATATTTCAAAAGTATAAGATCTAGGATAAGCCTATAGTTTTCCTGTAATCCTCTAGTTAGATTTTACCAACCCTGTTTTTCTGCGAGTTTTTGGGTCAATAGTTTCGGAAATAAGGGAAGTGAGGGAATAGTCTATTTTCTCATATTTTTGGGAATATAATTTTAAATATGTAATTTAAAATTATGTAAAAAATATTTCTGCATTCAGCTTAACGAACCCTTTCAAATGATACTCCACGTGAAAGATACATTAAAAACAATTTCCACCTTTTTAAATTTTATATGAACATTTTAAAGAAGATGGCTATTGCAAAATACGCGGTTGATAAGATGTAATATCATACGAAATATCAAGTTTCTACATCGCATAATTTTCGAGAAAATCGACTGTGAAAATGGAAAAACGTAAATATAATGCCTACTATATCTTTCACAGGAACACGTAGAATTAGTTAATTAACTAATTACGCCGAAGACTAGATGAAGCAAAGGTAATTATGTTCACGCCAAACTAATCACCTTATAAATTAACTTCTTAAGTTTTCTCGTTTGCTAAAATTTTCCTACCAAAATTTACGGCACGTGTAACTTTTGTTATTTACCATCGTACAATGAGTCTAACGACAAAATATTAATTTACCACGAAGAAACCGGAACATATTTACCTTCCACTGGGCTACTTATTCCAATTCTCCTTTAAAAGTAGTTCGTGATGGAGGTGTGACGAAAAAGAACGGGAGTTGTCGTGGGACACTCAGTTGGAACGAAGTTCGTTCGCTATATATTACAAGACTGTATTAAATACAAAAAAAATACTTCAGCACAATAAAACATTGTCAATTTTGACATATTAAAAAAATAGTGGTAATGAAGCGATCCGAGCAACATCTTTTAATTAAACAAAACTTGCATAATACGTGAACAATGTTGCATGATTTAATTTTGGTTTCATTTAATGTGTGTAAACTTTTGTTGATGCAAATAGAAGAATCATCCACTTATTGTCTGACTTCATCATCAATATCCTCAACTTCTACTGAATCACTTTCACAATTCATTCTTTATTAATAAAAAATCACATCTACGCTCCTTAGAAGTTGTACTTCTTTGGCATAACAGAAGATTAACTTTATTTAGCACGCAAATAATTAATGGAAATAAAATAATAAAAGGTGATTATAAATATGGTTGGTTAAATCTAAATAATTAAATTTAAAAAAAATAAAATTTAAAATTTATATGACAGATGACAGGTCCACCATTTCATTTTTCTATTGGCTTTCCTTTATAAGCCAATCATCCGCCGGCACGTTACTAAATTATCGCGTTTCGACTTTATTATTTTCTCCGAGTAGTAAAAAATTTGATCTTTTTATCTAGAACTAAAAAAATAAATAAAATTTATAATTAATTTTAAATTAATTTTTATTATTCTAATTTTTTTAAAATTTTATTATTTTTATTTTTATTTATTGAATCAAATTATATTAAATTTGATTACTAGCGTGACCCGTGCGAAGTCTTCGCATTATTATTTATTCCATTATGATGCTCAGATGACAGATCAAACAAATATTTTACTAAAATTGACATATAGAGGCGCAAGTATCAAAAGCATTGAGCTAAAGCGCCACTTTATTTATACGTGAGTGGATTTGAAATTAAACAAAAATTTTACCGACCGTCAATCATATTGACGTTAAGTCGTTAGATGGCAGCATTGCTGTTTTGTGTATATAATTTTAATAATTAATTAATTTGCAAAAACAATAGCAATAATAAATTTTTTAGTTGTGGATGCCGGTAGAGCAAGCAATTATCTATAAAATGATATATAATTTATGTGGATTAGTTGTGAGGTTTTTTCTAAAAAGGGAGTGTAACATCTTAAAACCTTAGCGTATTAATATATATGATTCCTATTGTAATTATTTAAAAAATTTAAATGAATATAATGAATTGTAAAATTTACTAAAACAATCTAAATAAAGTTTAATTTGTAATGAAAATAAATTAATATGCTGAAAATTTATTGTAATTTGCTAATTTTTAATATTTCATAAATTATAGAGTAATAATTTATAATGTAAATAAATATACACACAACTGGCAACTGATAAATAAAATATTGACATACGCTTATGGTTATACTGTAGCAAAAGTGTCCTTATATACTGTAGCAAAAGTATCGTTTGAAATCTTAAATTTTTTTTGGACTAGCTATCATTCGCCTAGCGTGTAATATGCCATAAGGAACTTCATTCCAATAATTTGTATGGGCGAGTTTCAATGTATTTATTACAGATTAGACGTTGTCCTCGAACAATTCTCCGTGGATTACTAATATATGAACATTTTTTTGGATAATACGACAAAAAAAATATAAATTAGATAAAGATTATGAGAAAGAGTTAAATCATTATCAATATATATCGTTTAATTACCTATCATCTATCTCGTGACTGATTTCTTAACAGGTTGAATAGTTAGAGACCACTTGATGACGACCTCGTAGCGGAAGTTGGAATAAACGCCAAATTCGTAATCACCGGTGTCTCTTACAAATCCAAAGAATGTGACGTTGCTCGTATGATGTCACCCGCGGCTGAAATGAGTTTGATTCGCGGTGAACGGAGTGATTAAGTGACTTTACTTTTTCAATTGAGCGAATAAATGACTGAAAATTATTTCTCAATAAATTAGAATGACTATGAAACCTGTGTGATTCATTAATGTGTAAAAACTATGAAACTTGTGTTTTCCATGTATAAACTATGAAACCTGTGTGTTCTATTAATATTCGACTTCAAATATACGACCAGATTTCCGAGCATCGGTCGCAACTAAAATAGTTAGAGATTTGCTACTAATGGTGTATACATCTTTAATATTTTTTCTATAATATCCCCTCAACTCAAAGAATAATTCCTTCATATCTCCAATCCAAATTTCAACATTTTTCGCGTCATAGCCTTGACTTTGTTCTAAAGTTGAAAACATTATCTTAATCCTTCGGCATAAAACTGTATTCTACGAAGAATTATTTACTGTATATGTCACGAAAT
The DNA here is from genome assembly GCA_039881145.1 of Druceiella hillmani. Classification (NCBI taxonomy): domain Eukaryota; kingdom Metazoa; phylum Arthropoda; class Insecta; order Lepidoptera; family Hepialidae; genus Druceiella; species Druceiella hillmani. The sequence goes on along the minus strand of JAYKKI010000059.1, from coordinate 11,649,211 downwards.
TATGGAATAAATTAATATAAAATTCACCAAGTTTCCTCAGTGAGTGCGTTCAGAACCTGTCTAAAATCTACATAAAATGTCTAAGGATCCAACATTACCACATCGTCCTTCATTATCTCCCTAGCCTTGATGTGTCGCTTGTATTATTTAATTTAAGTTTACAAAATTGTTTTGTACCTCCGATTTATATATAAAAAGCTTCATGTTGTTGTTTGTCGTTCATCAATGGTTGTTTACTGTTATTGCCCGCATCAAACATTACATCGATAAATGTAATAATATTTCTCATTTGCCTTTTAGTTCTCAAGTCTAAGTAACGTTTAATATGTGAATAAATAAATAAACAACTGAGCTTATATTTTAGGCGGACTTTCTGTTTAAAAAATCGTTGCAAACAGCATTCGCAATATCAGAAAGGACAAGGCATTGTCTTTTATTTAAATTGATTGAACGTTGGGCAGTTCGTTGATCTTTTCCTTCTTTTCCAACTTCCTAATGCGGTATCAAGATGAAAAAATACTTAACTATGTTTCTTAAACTCTTTGCACTAAAAGGGTGCATTTGGTTCATTCGTTTTGATGTAATATGAGAGAAATACAAAAACTCCAAAGTTTAAATTTACAATGCAATTTCTTTTCTTTCAATTTTGTTCTTATGAGCGTGAAGAAGCAATGAAATATATATTTCTGTTAGTTTAAAAGTAACAGCCAGTAAAAACAAATTGTGCGTGTCAGCTCCGACGAGTGACTGGAGTTTACTCCTTAAGTACGATTGTCTTGGAATGTATAAAATAGGTTACACTATGTAAATAAAAATATCAATATCATTAAATGTAAATGGAAAATTCTTTAATAAAAAAATGCTGGCAATATAATTATTTTCAAGTAAAACACTATTGAACAAGATCAAATTTATACAACAAAATTAAAAATATTTAGTAAAGTCAGGCTATGAAGTTAGAAGAATCAGATATTCCCACATAATGATATTTTAATTTTATTGATTACTTCTTGATATAAGCGAACGATAGTAAACTATATGTCACACCCCGTCATTGCGATTACTCCATAAGCAAATGCCAATATGTGTGTCAAACTCCCTCATCGCGATTCAACCAAAAGAAACTGCCAAATAAACATATTGACTTCTTACTCTAAAGGTACGCAGAAATGTTCTTAAGGACTAAACTCCAGTAAACTTTAACAATCTTATCACCCAAACATTAATAAACATACAATTCATTCTTAAATGTATAGATAGTATTACAGATATCAGGGATAAATTGCTTTAGCACTGCTTTAATTTAGGATATTATTAATACTTATTTATTTTATAAATTGCGTTTTGAAAAGTTATTTATTAGTATTCTAAATTAGAATTAAAAATTCTTTTATTGAAATTCAATTTTGCTGCCGACATGTTTCACTTTATAAATATTAAAAATTAGTTCGCACTGGATGGTTCAGTTTACCTATAGCTAGAAAACGTGCATTCAATTAGGGCTAGATGATATGAGCCAGTAACTGTTTTAATTCAGGAAGCTATTAAACATATTTATTCTTAATATTTGGTAATTTAACAAATACTTGCAAAAACATATTTTATTTCGACAAATTGAATTCTGAATTTGGATTCGGGTACAAATGATTACAGAAACTCCATTACGTAAAAATTATGTTATTGAAATACAATGTGATTACGGTTTAAGTTTGGACTAGATAATATAAACCATTATTTTAAAAGGTTTCAATATGAAAATCTTATTTCTTTGGTTAATATACCTTTTCATTGAACATTTACCATCAAATTGTAATGTATATTTATAGACCCTTATTAACAAAGCTCGACAGCATAAGTGCGACTTTAACAATTAGTTAAAAATTCATTAACATTTTTTAGCTTTTAAATGTTTTAATCGACGTGCTACACTGTCTTTCTACATACAACAAAATAATGACTATTTAATTGATTATTGAAAATTTAACTGATGTGAAATTTAAAAAATATAAAATAAAACACTGCTCATATTGAGCAGAAAAGTTTATAAAAATAATATCTGTTGATGGGACTTCCACAATTAGCGCTATTAAAGAAATGATGGGGTCAGTTTGGATATCGCTAATCGCGTCTCCTCCACCGGTCGCCATACGATGCTGCCTTCCCCGTGCCAACTCTCCTCTCTTGGATTTTATATTAAGCTAAGTCGGCATAGTTGACTCCCTGTTGCCTGACGAAATAAAGTACACGTTTCTTAGCATATTTAGAAAGAAAGAAAGTACATTCGTGCAAACAAATTAATTCCGTATTGTGTTTTCATTATAAACGTATACATATGAATGTACTTACCCTTTCATTAATAATATCACTAGCATTATATTTCTCGGCAAAAACGCCCAAATTCAAACAATATCCAATAGATTTTGCCCGTTCTGGATTGGGGTAAAGAATAGATATCTTTCACACTTTCCTAAGTTTATTATACTAAGGATAAATTGTATATGAATAAGGGGGATGGAATACACGTATAGCGACTTCGGATATTTTCACTGTTATTTCTATGAAATATATGTCAATTCAAACAATATCCCATAGATTTTGCCCGTTCCGGATTGGGGTAAAAAATACATATTTTTCACACTTTCCTAAGTTTATTACATTAAGGATAAATTGCGTAGGAAGAAGAGAAATGGAAAACACGAATAGCGACTTTGGATATTTTCACTGTCATTTCTATGAAATATATGACTATTCAAATAACGTACAATAGATTTTGCCCGTTCCGGATTGGGATAAAAAAACGAATATTTTTCACACTTTCCTAAGTTTATTATGCTGTGGATAAATTGTGTAGGAAGAAGAACAATGGAATACACGTATGAATATTTTCACTGTCCTTCCTATGAAATGTATGTTAATTCAAATAACGTCTAGTAGTGGGTTAGAGAAGAGTATGGACAGAATGCTAAAATCTGTAAAGAAGTCAGTCAGGCCTTTTCCCCTTTATTTTAAATAATTTTTAGATGGCGTTATAAAAAATAAAGCCCTTAAATTGCAAGTTTCTTGGGCATTATCTAATGGCCATATGCCAGTAGGATCATGGTCAGGTTGAATTCATATTACATATTAATTATGTACTGGTAGATTTACTCGAGAAGTTAATCTAGTATGAAATAAAAAAAACAATTATTTTAGGCTGTTTATAATATAATACTTATGTGCAATGACAGATTTTTTGTGTACTTTTAAATGCCTTCTTCTGCTCATCATTTTGACCTAATTTTAATGTTTTAACCATAACTCACTCCATATTGTCACCACATGACAGTGTAGATTGTCCTCTCGTGATGTGTCTGAGCGGTTACGTAAGAACTGCCTAGTTACTGATGATTATACTTCGTAGTTTTTAAAAGGACATGGCGCATTCTGTGCTAGTTTGTATAGAGACAGGCCGGCTTGTACCTGCGGTTTCGGGACACAGGACATGTGTCATGTCTTGTTTCACTACAGTGAGCACGATGATGTACATAGAGTTTTGTTAGAGAGCATGCGTCTTGACATTGGAGTAGATTACGTGGATCTTCAGAAAGTGGTATAAACTGATCTTTGAGTTACTTTGTCAAGAAAAGAATGAAATGAAACAATGGATAGACTGAATGACTAGGGACAGTCGCTGACCCATTTGAGCGGAAGCGCTTGATTGTAGATACGGAAAACTATTAGGGAATAATCGAAGGTCCCTTCTTTTACATGAGATATTACTGGTTCCAGGGAACCGGACACAATCGGGGTGAAAGGCGGGAATAATGTTACCACATGACCCCTTTGTGGTACAGCTAGATGGCATATTCTTAATGTTGTAATAATTACACAACCCCTAATTATTATTTTATACAAGATACTTGTCAAAAAGTATTTAAATTGGAACTATCATAATTTGGTAAATAGCAAAGAATAGTAGGTCAATAGCAAAGCGACATGTCTAACAATGAATACCAAACCAAAGAAGGATAGAATATAGATAAGTAGTACAGTAGTAGCAAATAAAGGATAAGTAGTATTAGATAATAGATAAGCAGTACCAAAGAAACATAGATCTATAGGCTGTTGAGAACAACCAAGTTGGCTGACAGGCTGAGATTTAACGTATTTAATATCAAAAAACGTGCGTCCTGAAGTCTGTAAACCCGAAGCGTATACAAATTTATTCATTCGTGTAATGCTTTATGTCATATTCTTTTTTTTATAATAATTTCCGAATATTTTTTTTGTGACCCATAACACCAGTTGGCAAGCTGATAAAGCGGATCGTATGATATAAATCAACGTCAACCTAAAAGGAAAGTAGGTGAATAAACTTCACTGATAATTGAAAATGCCAATCTAGATTGTAGGGCTCGTTTGCGATTTGATTATAATTGACGGACGTGCGTATTTAAACGATGTGAATACGAACATATTTATAGCTTTTATCGTGTTATTTGGGAGAATGTTTTTGTCGGAGTACGTGTTAGAAATGGTGGCCATAAATTTATTTGTCACCTAGCGTGCGATAAAAAGTGTTGTATTTGCTTTTATTTGGGTGCCGTTCTTAAAGAGTCTAGTTGAGACCCTTATTGCTGTACTATCCTTTCCGCTATTTGGACGGACTGGGATAAGGACTTAAAATCCACGCATATCTAGTTGCTTGCCCTAAAATTAGAAATGGTATTTAATTTGAAGGGAATAACAGGTACTAGAAACGGTATTTATTAAATTATATATATCTAGTTGCTTGGACTAAATCTAGAAATGGTATTTAATTTTAAGGGAAAAACAGGTGCTAGAAACGGTATCTATTAAGTTATTTACAGATATTAGAAATGGAATTATTAAGTTAAATAACAGGTACTAGAAACGGTATTTATTAAATTATATACATCTAGTTGCTTGGCCTAAAATTAGAAATGGCCTAAATTAATTTTAAAGGAATAACAGGTACTAGAAATGGTATCTATTATTCCCTTAAATATAGAGGCTGCCTGAAAAATATTTTTATGGGATACCGTTAAAAAGACCTCTTTGAGTGGAATTCAATTCTGTTTTTTTAAATTTTTATATTTAATGAAAAATAACGATTTGCTTATTTTGCCGATCCATTTTGTTACCGAATCTGTTTTTAAAACATAGGAATTCATTACTTAGGGAGATGTATTTCTGCTTTAATATTTCTCATGTTTTGCATTTAAACATCAAATATTAATAAAAATACATTTAAAATATTGAAAAAAGTTTTTATGTATGTCCATTAGACTTGCACAATTTTCAACCGTTTTCCATCAAATTGTACATTTATAGAGACAGGCGTGATGATTCCCGTTCCAACTCTTTGTATCCATATAGAGAGTGGAAGTTAGAAAAAGACCGAAAAACGCTGGGTATTTAATTATAATAGTATTATATAAATACGTACCTAGATGACTTTCATGGCTTGAAATCCTTAGTGTACGAGTCCGACTTGAACTTGACTGTTTTATATTTTTTATGTTTTACCGTATTGGTGACGAAAATAAAGCCAAAATTAGATGAGCCATAACTGCATAAAGTACGATTTAAAAAACGTACCCATTAGATGACGCGTTTAATGCCTAAAAAATCCAATTATTTTTGTGTATACTCATTAACATTATTTGTAACCAGTCGTTGGACGACATTTTTCAACTTCAACATATTTTTCATGTAAACTGTAAACAAGTAAATTATTTAGGTATATACTTCGTGATTGAAAACAATTTGCTAAAAAACTATTATCAAAAAGTGCCGTAAATTTGACATTCCAGAGGAAAAAGTATAAAGGAAAAAAGGATCTAAACGGAAGTGATAAATAAATGAAGTTATGAATTTTTCAAACGATTTTGGTTATTATATTTTGGCGATGCATTTCTCTTATATTGGGATCTAATAAAATCCCTACCTTTGCGGCGGAAATACTGAATAAATTTTGGTAAAACGACGAACAATGTTTAGAAATGACATACGTTGATTTTTTAACGTAGATCCAGGCTAGCACCGAGGTAAGAAGGTATTAGAGGTATATTGTATTAAGGTAGATTATATAAACACAAAAAGTACCGTAAATGAAGCTGGCACCGAGGTAAGAAGGTATTAGAGGTTGATTGTATTAAGGCAGATTATATAAACACAAAACACAACAATTACGGCAAATGAAGCTGGGACCGAAGTAAGAAGGTATTAGAGGTAGATCGTATTACGGTAGATTATATAAACACAAAAGACAAAAAGTACCACAAATGAAGCTGGCACCGAGGTAAGAAGGTATTAGAGGTAGATTGTATTAAGGTAGATTATATAAACACAAAAGATAAAAAGTACCGCAAATGAACCTGGCACAGAGGTAAGAAGGTATTAGAGGTAGATTATATTAAGATAGGTTATATAAACACAAAACACAAGTTTTTACAATTAAATAAAACTACGTGGTGTAGTATTATTTCTACTTTATTTAAATTCTTTATCCCGGACCTAGGTTTCGTTGTATTACAACATATTCAGGTGGGCAATAGCAAAGATTGTTGCTAATTGCCCACCGGAAGATATTGTCATACAACGAAAGCTTGGTCGTGGTAAAGAAATTAAATAAAGTAGAAATAGTACTACATCACGTAGTTTCATTTAATTGTGAATATTGAATTTACGCCAAAATTAACGCCAAATACATTCAATACAAGAAATTTTACAAGAACAAAGTTAAAACCAATTTAGGAAAGGAAAACGAAGATTATGTTGACCACGAATCGTGCTCTAAGCTGCAATGAAATATTTAGGATATTTAATAACCGCAATCACTATTACTGTACTCGTAGTCTGAGTCACAATAGTGTAACGTCAGGTTTTTGATCATCTTACTGGACGATGCACCCTTAGTGCAAGCAACTCGGCGTTTCTTATAACTTTTAGTCCCTTTGTACTGTGTGTGTACTGTAGAGCAAATAAATTTAAGTAACCTGGCTATAACGCGCCACAACATTGTTACAGCCGTCGACGTAAATATTACATCAGATGTTCAATGCTCGTATGACTTGAATGTGATGGTTTAAACATATTAAACCTTGAGTAGGCCGTATAAAATCTTGAGTGTAGAAAACAATTATATTTTAGATTTCAATATTTTTTGCAGTCAATGATACGAAGAATTTGGCCTCTTTTTATTAAAGATATTTTTGTATTAGGGATTTAGACTACTTTAAAAAAACTAGTGGTACAGGTATTTAAAATTAGATCCACGCCATTGCGTAATAGAAACCAGTTGTACAATAATATGAAATTTATCAGAGTGTAATTATGACGTGGTGAGTCTTCTGGCAAGTAGACGCCCTTATTCTTGACACTGTGCACTTAATACACAATTATTCAACATGTTGTTGAGCTATAAATGTTGATTAAGGAATTAAGTGCATGTTTTATTTACAAATAACGAAAAAAAAAAAAAATTCCATATTTTTCCTTTGGCCAAAACAACTAAAAATGGAACTTGTAAAAGGACTTTTGTGATACTTTTTGATCAAATAACTTCAATAACTTTCAAACTTTAAAATTTAATGAATTATCGTTTAATTTCGACCATTGGGCGACCACTAGTCTTAAATTAATGCTTCAATTTCACTAACGATTACATATTTTTTTCTTACTGTCGGTATGGCCGGTCGGTATGGTTTTGGTTTGAAATGGTAGGTCCTATGTAAATTAAACTAGTAATGAGATATTAAGCTGCAAATGTGTCTACTCATGATAATATCATAATTTGCAAGATATATTTGTAATAACAGTGTGGTCTTTTCAAAATATTATGAGCCCTTGCATATTGTTCTATATCAAAATTAAAGCCGCTGCTTTAAAATGAATCATTTTCATTGATTTTGATAAGTTTTATAAATTGCAAATTCCCTGTTTTTCTCATTTTGCGTAAGTATTAGTGAATACATTAGCCTTTGGTCTATCACGCTATATCTGCTGGTTTACGCACGTAACAAAACACTATTCGTATAACAAAAAACATTTTTGATTTTCTAAAAAAATAATACTTTTCCCTGCTACTTTCCGGTGACGTGATGTAAAAGGTTGCAGCACGGTTTTGAAACTATTTTCCGAGCAAATGTTCGGGTCACGCGATCTCGTTCGTTTTTGGCGACATCGGTAACGATTTTCGTTTAGCGCATCCGGAACCTCTCCCCCTTGCCGCGGCGCCGCCGTCCTTAAATAGACGCGCGCCCGGCGCCGCGGAGCTTTCGCGGCGTCGCGCTCTTCTTGACGGTAATTGCTTAATGCCCGCGCGATATTTTCATCATCCCAATTAACCGGCGGAACCGTTCGAGACGAATATTGCTCAAATTAAATTTATAACTTTTTAGCAAGTAAGTGTCGGGGCGATTGTGATTTGTAGTCGCTGAGCGATTTGAAACCGACGTAGATTGAGTCACTGCCTGGTTTCTTAATGTGGAATATTGGAAATTAACATGCGAATCCGCCCTAGAGGAATATTGTTCAAATTCTATTCATAACTTTTTAAGAAGTAAATGTCGCGGCGGTTGGGATTTGTGGTCGTTTAGCGATTTAACGCCGATGGAGATTGTGTCACTTTGGGGTCTCTTAAAGTGGAAATAGTTGAAATTAACTGGCTAATCCGTCCTAGAGGAATATTGTCCAAATTCGATTCATAACTTTTTAAAAAGTAAATGTCGTGGTGGTTGGGATTTGCGGTCGTTTAGCGATTTGACGCCGATGGAGATTGTGTCACTTTGGGGTCTCTTAAAGTGAAAATAGTTGAAATTAACTGGCGAATCCGTCCTAGAGGAATATTGTCCAAATTCGATTCATAACTTTTTAAAAAGTAAATGTCGTGGTGGTTGGGATTTGCGGTCGTTTAGCGATTTGACGCCGATGGAGATTGTGTCACTTTGGGGTCTCTTAAAGTGAAAATAGTTGAAATTAACTGGCGAATCCGTCCTAGAGGAATATTGTTCAAATTCGATTCATAACTTTTTAAAAAGTAAATGTCGTGGTGGTTGGTATTTGCGGTCGTTTAGCGATTTGACGCCGATGGAGATTGTGTCACTTTGGGGTATCTTAAAGTGGAAATAGTTGAAATTAACTGGCGAATTCGTCCTAGAGGAATATTGTTCAAATTCGATTCATAACTTTTTAAAAAGTAAATGTCGCGGCGGTTGGGATTCGTGGTCGTTTAGCGATTTGACGCCGATGGAGATTGTGTCACTTTGGGGTCTCTTAAAGTGGAAATAGTTGAAATTTACTGGCGAATCCGTCCTAGAGGAATATTGTTCAAATTCGATTCATAACTTTTTAAAAAGTAAATGTCGTGGTGGTTGAGATTTGTGATCGTTTAGCGATTTTAGGCTCACGTAGATTGAACATTCTTCTATTTGTGAACATTCTTCTATTTGTGAACATTCTTCTACTTATGTTACTAAATTAAGGAATTCATTAGATCCTAACATCAGCAATTCACCGTCCATGTATGATTTGAAAAGTCGCCTGGTAAAATTACATCTATTTTTTATTAACTCTGACCATTTTCTTTATGTCCACATCCTATTCGTTCTTTTATGTTTTCAGTTTGTTTTATTATAAGAGTATATCTTTGCAGTCTACCTCTTTACTAATGGATTTCATTCCTTGGTTGTGGTTGACTGAAATTAAAACAGGACTAGTTAAAGACCCTTGTGCAGTAATGATTGTACTGTTTTTAATTTAGCACTCAAAACAATTGACTAGTTCCTTCTTTGACGTGTCGTTATAACGCTTCATGAATATTTAAAATCGTTATTAAACTTATCTAATATTCGGTTCGTTTATCCGAAACTGACTTAAAAAAACCAGATCATGTCTATGACTTTGTTCTGGTGTAATCAGGAAAAAATATTTTTTTATCTTATATCTTGCTCTCGGGTATGTATTATTACTATGCCAAATGTCATCAAAACCCGTCCAGCAGATTTTGCTTGATACCCGCTCAAATTAACTTACATACAGACAAAAATAAAAAAAAGTTTTTCTGGCTTCTCTTATCAATCTATATATTATGAAAAATATTTTCAATGTCTTCATTCTGTAACAATTTTATTATATGTGTGGATGATCAAAGGTACATCTCGGAAAAAAAACTTGCGAGCTTCTCATCCGTTTTAAATACCTAAAACGTAACACGAATGCTATGCGGTACAGATGCAAATGCGGTAATGACTCATAGATGCATTTATTCAATCACGAGGATCACACGGTAGATTTGACGTCTCATGACTTTGGAATGCATCTGGAGGTTTCTTTTTATAACGCAAGTTCCGTAAACGAGGGCCTGCTTTCACCGCGCACGTGTGTTCGCGACGTACATAAATCATGTGAGATCTTCTCTTCTTTGTTCGCGCGTTCTGTTTGTCACGGGGCCCGGCGAGTGGCCTTAATGGTCCAATTAGAAGCAGGAACTTTATGCGGTCAGAGGTAGAAGACGATTTGTTGACTGTTGTGCGGCGGAATCTTCGCGTCCGTTTGTTTGGTACGAGTTCGAGATGTCTTAACGAGCTTTAGGCTTGTGGTCGTGAGTTTAGTAACAGTTGTTAATGTTCGTACGTAGATCATTGGTAGATCTCGTATTTCAAACGCAGTTATAAGTACTCGGTTCTCGTGTTTAACTGCCTATTTCGGATAGCGATGCTTGTTTACCGTTAGATTCATGTCATTACGAGCGAGGCTGGTGTAATTGGATCGGGAGTTAAATTTGAATAAGTTTCTATTTACTAATTAATTTTAACAGATTAGTTTTATTTTTCGCTTCAATCATTTATTTTTTTTGTTAAACTACTAAATAAATATGTATGTCTCTTTAGTTACTTTTAAACTTCAGTTTTTTAGTTACTGTTTTTAGATTTCTTAAGTTTTGTTGTTTTTTTAGTGCTGATGCCTCTCTAGAACAGATTACAAGACTGGTGACAGTCAAGGCATACACGTATTTATAATATAGTTGTAAGCGATAATATTTGTATAGTATTTTTAAATGCATGTATAAATTAAAAAAAAATATATGTATACATACGAACAAACTACAAAGTTATTATGTTACTAACGTCTTTACGCTCATCCTTGGACGTCGGAAGTTTTTGATCAAAGCTTACTGCTAGAAAATTTACTTTATTTTCTATATTTATTCAATAAAGAAAATAATTTTGTATAACTTCTTGCCCTGTTTTTCAAACAGTTTCCTCAAACAACAAATCTAGTAAAGAACCCTATCTAATTTGTCGTAGGAGTTGCGTCGTACTTGTTTAATTTTATGATGCATGCCAGTGGTGTTTAAATATTATTTGGGTTTCTGATGCCTCCGATGAAGAACCTATTTTGGACTGAAGTTCGGAACTATGACTGAAAACTTTACAAAGGTATTTAAGCTTGCCGATAATCCAATAGTATGATCTTAGACTTTGAAAAGTTGCAAAATCTTGGAATCCAGACTACCTATTTGAGATAGAAAGTTGCTGTTTAAACGAAACTTGTTTGAAATTATTGGCCAGTATTGAAAATTAAACTAAATCAAAATTCGGAAAAAAAATTAATTTGTCTTGAGAACTGAATGTGGAATCTTGGAGTTTTACTAAATTATTTAACATATGCGGTTTCTGTTCAAACATAAGTTGATCAGGAACATGTGGGTGGGAATTATACTAATCCAATGTATGATGAGAAACGTACCGAGGGTTCAATGATATGAGGGTGGTTAAAAATATCACCCCGTCGTCAATTTGGGGTCGTGACTTTTTTGTCTTTGGATAAGCTTATGTGCTTTTAAGCTGAGTGAAGTTGCTAAATATTCCACAAAAGAAAGAATTGGAACTTGCTCGACACCAAGCAGTACTAGGATGCAGAGAATTCCTGCACAGGCTTCTTATGAGAGAGTCTCTTAACAAGATTAAAAAATAAATTTATAGTGAAAAAAACCTGCCAAATACGAATAGAACTGGCACTACGAGGATTTAGGTTTTTATAAACATGTAAGGGTTTATAGTATTTCTATTAAACCATATAAAATAACGAATTTTTCACGATTTTCACGATATGTCTACTATAAATTTCACAGGCCCAAAAACATGGTGTATATTTAAAAAATTATGACCCTGTAATCGCTATAGTTTTCCTACAATCTTTGAGCAGGCTTCTAAAAACTCTATTTTATTCATTATTTTAGGTTTATTTGTCTAAATAAGTCTAAATAGGTAAATGTTACTAAGCAAAATTGAAAGTTATTGCATCAAGCAGTTTCTGAGGAAAACGAAATATACGTGAGTTATCTTCGAAGTATACCGTTTTGTTTTGAAGTACGGAATCCTAAAAAACTAAAAAAAACTCGCTTTTATTATATCGAATATAACATAATTAAAGAACGTTCTTATATTTTTAATATTATTTTGTAGGATGGAACAACAAAGTTCTGATTTCAGACGGTTTTGATTCCATTTTATGTGTCCTATATGGAAACTTTTACATAATATTTGCGTTCAGTTCAGTATACGTTCTAAGTAATGTACTCACAAAATGAATGCGTTTATATTATAAACGCTCCAAACATTTCTTTTGAAATGCAAGTTAATGGTGGGAATATAATACTACCAAAAACATTGTCCTGTTAGCGATGCTTTATTGTGTTTATTCTAGTCAAATAAGGATTAAAGCTTGGAATGAAAGTAAGAAAGTTGAACTTTGCATAGACCTTTGTTTTAAGGTTATAAACAAGGTCTGAAAAGTCTTACAAGATATCGCGTCCCCTAGTCAAGATATCAAAGGCCAAAGGGCACGAAAATAGATTTTTTCAAATATCGCGCTTCCTTGGTCTCGTATTATTATTAATTGTTACAAACATTTTAGAGCACAAAATTCTCTACAGGTTTGATTACATGCCTTCTATGTATGAATCACTGCTTGCAACATATAGCGCGGAGAATGAACAGCGGTTATAGGATGACGCTACGTAAACTGTGAGCCACTTTACAAAGGTTATTTATATAATGAAAATAATTTTTTTTTATATAAATATTTATAAATAAGAAATAAAGTAAAATGTTTATTATAATTTATTGAAATTAATTATTTTAAATACCTTATTGGAAGTACGAACTTTTCACGTTCACTCTCCTCTCTAATCGTTGGGTTGGTCCTTTCCTTTTTTCGTTTTCCTATATTGGTTTTTTATCTAAATAAAAACTATGACTGGTTAAATTCTTGTTTTATTAATTTACAGCTCAAATTTTATTTATTTATTTTCATGAGTATAATTTGTATTGTCGTGTGTTTGCAATGTTTTTGAAACATAAAAGTTGATAGAATATTGTAGACAGTAACAAACATGTATGGATATAGAAAGTGGAAAGTAACTTGTAAACGATACACATAATATAATATTCAGGAAAGTATCGATATATTATCAGGTTTTATTTATGTTACGTGTTTTAGAATTCCAATGCATTTCAAGGTATTAAAGAGTTTATAAAAGTTTCCGGATAAAAGGAGGTGATGTTGATTTTTGACCTAGGAACAGGAAAAATAAAAAATAATAATAATTATAAAAAAGAAGCAAGCAATTTTCTCTTTCCATCAAGTGCACGTTATTGTTTCAATTTATGTTGTTTTGTTGACAGTCGTCATCTACAATTACCTCGTCTTCTTTAAGACTTAATAAATTTTAAGCCACGTTGAATGTACTGTGTATTCCACGTTGAATGTACATGAATCTCGGTCGTAATATATTATATACGATGTCCGCTAATAAATGTCGGACAAAGAAAGACGTTATTCCTTGACTGAAAAATAGTTGGCGTTAAAAAAATTTAATAGATGACTTTTTTAGAAAATTTATGATAATATTCATAATTATTTGTCATCTTTTTCGTACAAGCGGCGATCGTATCGTGTACTTGCGCATATTGTTCATCGCCGCTCGGGGGAATAACCTGCTAACAGCTGAGAAGACATTGCCACTGCGGGTGAAAACCGTACTCCGGGCAAGTATAGGGTATATTAAAAAGTGTTATGTGTAATATCTTTTTTTGCACTCAATTAGAAAAAGAGTGTGTTTTACGTCTTAATTCAACGACAGTTTATTCCTTTATAGCCAACGAATAGCGTCTTTCTTTGTGCGATTTCTATTCCCGGACACCGGATCACTCACGGACAACTGTCATTTTCTTAACAAATAAGTTTTTAAACTTATTTTTAAATTTTCGTTTCATGTCTTAATCTGTTAAAATTTTATATAACTAATGGGGCGCGCATTACTCTCAAATTATTTAAAAATAGTTTTTCCTAGTTACACCTTACTTCCTTAAAAATACCGGGCTAAAACTGGGTTGAACTTTTAACGGTATCGGAAGTATTCTCAAGGAACGTTATTTCTCCATTCCTTCCTATAATTTTGCTAGTAATTCTTTTTATTGATCATGTCCTCATGATTGAGGGTTGTGTCCATATGGAGTTGCTGACTTCCAGAATTTTATTATTCCTGTCCATTGGTTCTATCCATGGCGTCGTTGAAGGGCATATACGACAACTTTCGTATCTGGTCCGACTATTAGCTTGAAGAGAATCTCTTGGTCTGTTTTCCGTTGTTTTACCCACTATTAATAGCTTTTTTAGCCTACTTTCTTCGCATCGAACTATATAGCTAAAGTATGCAAGTATTATTGGCAGGTAGATGGGAGACAGTTACTAATAAATTACCTTATGTATGAAAGATTTATAGAGAACAGAATCAGTTGTCTCTGTAACAAATATATCAATTGTCTATGGAACAGGAACGGAGGGGAGGGGGAATAAATAGCAACTAATGAAAGATAATATTTAATCATGTCAAATAAAACATGGTGGCATTGGTGAGATATTAATTCGTGTTGATAACTGTAGATTTACTCTACTTTTTTGTTAATCTTAAGTTTCAAATCATCTAAATACATATGGATTTTGTAAAATATGAATACATTCTTAAATCAGTATACTTTGTAAATATTAGTTATGTAAAATATAAAGACATTCTTATATCAGTATAGTTTGTAAATATGTAGTTATATAAAATACAAAGACATTTTTATATCATATAGTTTGTAAATATACAGTTATGTAAAATATAAACATATTCTTAAATGAGTATAATTTGTAAATATGTAGTTATGGAAAATATAAAGACATTTTTAAATCAGTATAGTTTGTAAATATGTAGTTATGGAAAATATAAATATATTCTTAAATGAGTATAATTTGTAAATATGCAGTTATGTAAAATATAAATATATTCTTAAATGAGTATATTTTGTAAATATGTAGTTATGGAAAATATAAAGACATTTTTAAATCAGTATAGTTTGTAAATATGTAGTTATGTGAAATAATTATTAATCTCGATAGTTATTATTAATCACTCTTAGATATTAATTTAAAATTGATGTTGTTAATTATTTCATGTTGTTTCATTGTCAATGTAGTAATTAAACATAAGTAGTAATTGTAGTAATTAAACAGTGTAGTAATTAAACATAAGTAGCAATTGTAGTAATTAAACAGTGTAGTAATTAAACATAAGTAGTAATTGTAGTAATTAAACAGTGTAGTAATTAAAAGTAACATTATTTTTTCTTGTGAATTATGTTTCAAAATTTCAGAAAGGGGATCTTATGTATGAATGACTTATAAGAAAGCGAATTAATTGTCTATAGAATGTATGTGTTAGTACTCTGGAACAGGGGCTCGCTTTCTTAGGAAAGGTCAAGATAACATATAAACAAAGAAATTAAACATAAATAGTAATTGATGATAAAAACAATTGTTCTTTAAATAATTTAATCAAAACAAAACAAAACAAGTTCTACTTAATCTTTTGCTAGTATAATAAGTTCTGTTTAATTAAAATTAATCTAAATTGCGAGTCTAATATTACCCAATATAACCATAAGATAGGTTAAATATATGTTAACGTAACTCACTGTAATACCTTAATTGACGCTCAGCCCTTCACATTCGTTCGTTCATCGGCTTTGCTCACATGTTTCTGAATAACATTATTTTCCCATTCGTTCTAAAATTTTTAGGACTGCAATTAACACGGGGCGTTAATGTAATTTTCGAATTCGTCATTCCGATGTGTTAGCTTTAATTCTCTTTCCCGGGAAAGTTATTTCTGATCTTCCCCCGCTAGCAGACGGACACACGTGGACTAATATAAGGGAGGAGGGGTAAAATTCCGGAAATAGAAATAGCTGCGCACCGCCTCATCCCTCATTTCGCAAATGTAACAGGGAGTGTCTGCCCAGTGCCTTCCACCTGGCGCTATAAATAGTTCTATGTATTTCTATGTATTACATGGAACAGGGCTGTTTGAATGTATATTTGTATCTTGCTGATAGTAAGTTTATTTGTGTATAGATATCGTTTAAGACCAAATTGGATTTTTATTTCGTTTGACGAATGAAGCTAAGTGAACCATCTGAATACCATTGACAGACCTAAAGTTTATAATCTAAAGTTCTATGGTACACGTAAGTATACTACAGAACTTTAGACGTTTAGTATACTTTTAATTAATTTTAGAATGTGCCTAGAAATATGTATTTATAGATATATCACGTGTTTAGGTAACGTAACTCTGGCCTATCCCCGTCTCTTCGGACGACTAGTTAAAACGCGTTGACGAAGATAATTATAGGACATACGAGGAACGTCTTAGAAACTATGACGGGTAGAATATACGACGAAGTCTTAGAATACACGCTAACCGAGACGGCAATACATATAGTGTGCTGCACGAGTCTCGAAGTCGATCGAAAATTAGTTACCGAAATTGTCAAACAAAAGTCGACGCCTCTGACACACCACCTACAAAAGTCGTTTGTCTACACTGAGCGTAAACATACACGGATTTAACTTCATTTTCAAACTAAGGAGGTAAGTCCTCAAATGGTTTTTGTTTTAGTAATTTTTTGGCAGAATACAGTTGTAATAAGTGAATTTTGAATAACTATGTTGGTACCTAATTTAAGGTTGTCCGAAAAATATACAAGGATTTTTTTAGATATTTATTAGGACGTTTTGATATTAAATTACTACCACTCCAGTAGCAGCATGGTTATTTCATTCTACAGGAGTTTCAGTGTTCTACCTAATAGATATCTCATTTATTAGTACGCTGCAAGTATTATTATTTTGTTATCAGTACGTGCCACTAGTAACATAAGAGACGCATTTGACGTAAACACTCTCTAATTCGTTTGTGACGTAGTGCTCTATCGTGTTAGTGCTAGCATTGTTTTCATAGCTACTTTATCTAGCTTAGCACTTATTAAATTTAAAATTAGCCATATGGTATTATCGTAATTAATAAACAAGTTTTTGGCGAGAGTGAAACATTATATTTCATTCACTGTTCAAATAACAAATATTTTGTGCAGTAAACTAGAAGTTCAATAAACAAGATGTGGACATCGTGTTTAATAAAATGAATGAAGTATAGATAGAGAGAGAGATAGAGAGAGAGAGAGAGTTTCATTTTTTAATTGAAAAACAAGTTTTTTTTAACATTTTTCCTTAAATGAAAAAGTCAGAAGTTTCAGTTTGTTTTCAATTTTGATCGCAACTGAATTTAATTTTTTGTGACAAAATCAAATTTGGCCACTACCTTTTTTTGGTCACGGCCAATGCGACAAAGAAGAGAATAAAAGAGATTTTAGTTAGTAAGTAGTTTATTTTAGTCGTTATGAAAGTTTTGTATTGTTTTGTCACAACTGTGACATTTATAATAATTATCGACTCGAGTTCATTTATGTTTAAAATTAAATTAATTAAATCTAATCTAGTGGGCGTATAACGTTGTGACTCAAGTTGACTAATTCTT
Source organism: Druceiella hillmani (assembly GCA_039881145.1). NCBI lineage: Eukaryota > Metazoa > Arthropoda > Insecta > Lepidoptera > Hepialidae > Druceiella > Druceiella hillmani. Next base: position 11,631,279 of record JAYKKI010000059.1, on the reverse strand, counting down.
TTTTATTTATGGCAGCCAAAAACCACCACACCAGATGTAAAACACGGGTTAATTGGTGCTGATTTGAATATCTGTTAAGAATAACAATTTTTTTCTCTGTCAGTTAATTGTGGAAGATATCGTGAAAAACGAAACGAAGTAATCACTTGCTGTATTTACATACAAGTCGGTGTTTTTATTTTGTTTTTTTTTTTTATTTTCGAACATTGCTATGATGCTACGACATCGTGTACTAATGATAGTATCTCTTAGTCGCTCTCTGTGGTCAAATATAAAATTTACAAATATTTACTATGTTATATATAGCACGTACTGTACAGTATTACAGTGTTTGTGTTCAAACCGCCGTTGGGAAGTTTGTTTGAATTTCGGGGGAGTCTGCCTAAGTTCTAACTTAAAATATATAAAAAAGGAATTTATTTTAAACATCTGTCTCATTTGTATTCTTGACTATTTTTGCATTAAATATTTCATTGAGTAATGGAGCATCCAGAGACTTCAGTGTTTTTAAATATTAATACTACCGCTAACCAAACAAAAAGATTTGATCTTATTTTTGCACTAAATATTTCATTGTTTAATGCAGCTTCCATAGACTCCAATATTTTGGGACATCGATACTACCATTAAACCAAATAAAAAGATTCGATCTTATTTTTGCATTAAATGTTTCATTGCAGCTTCCATATACTCCAGTGTTTTGGAATATTAATACTACCATTAAACTAAACAAAAAGGTTCGATCTTATTTTTTCACTAAACATTTCATTGTGTAATACAACTTTCATAGACTCCAGTGTTTTGGAATATCAATACTACCATTAAACCAAACAAAAATATATGATCTTATTTTTGTATTAAATGTTTTATTGTTAATGCAGCTTTCATAGACTTCAGTGTTTTGGAATATCATTACTACCACTAAATCAAAGAAAAAAAATTTGATGTTATTTTTGCATTAAATATTTCCTTGTGTAATGAAGATCCCATAGACTTGCATACATTAGACAGTGTTTTGGAATATCAGTACTACCGTTAGACAAAAAATGGTTTGACCGCATTTATGCGATAAATATTCCATTGAGTAATTTAGCTTCCGTAGATTACACTGTCTTGGAACATCAATACCACCACTAGACAAAAAATATTAGAAAGACAATATGGTATATTCGTTACTACTTTAACATGTCAGAGTGTTGCCGAAATATTGTCGTGGTACATTTCCCCACATGACTTATTTTCCGCGGTGCCGCTATGGGCGGCGCTTTCCTTTGCTTTATATCCACCACCAATGTTCGCCCTAAGTTGTTTCTCGTCTTACGTTAATGTTATCGCATTCATTTTTACTTCCTCATTTCCCATTTCCTTCCTTTCTTCCCTCCGGTTTATATTTATTTGTTTTTCGTATTGCGATCTTGTTTAAGTGAGGATGTCCACGTTTAGGTTATGCGCGGGCGCTTAACCGGTTTGTTATGTTGTCTAGATTGCTATTTCCCCCGCTTCTTTTGTATTTGAGGGATAAAATTGCGATGCGAAATGATGGAGGCACGTTTATTTTGATTGAGTAATTATATAATGTAAATGCTCGGCTTCAACGTGTAGCTAACTCAAATAAGTGTTATTATATATGAAATATAGCTGCGGTGGAAAGAGGTTTATAATATTTTTCCCATAGATTTTCGTAGGTTTTTTATTCTGATATGAGGGTCAATGCATCTTCAGAATTGCTGAAATGTTTCAAAAAAGTACAGGCGTCACTGGGTGGTCGTGAATTTGCTCCAATTAGCACCACAATTAGTTACCGTAAGATACAGAGTTCGACTTCCTGTGTGTTTCATGATTTATTATCAAGTGTTTTGAATAAGATAATTCAGTGAATGGTTAATTAAAAGTTTATAAATATAACTTTATGTGATAAAGGTCCTTTCCCTTAGAAAGACTTAAAAGCATTGTAATGGATGTACATATTTACGAGTATACTGTCATCCTCAGTAAAATAATATTATAAAAATAGTCGAAAAATTCATCACAAGTTAAGTATGTAATAGTGTGTTTATGCTGTTGTAATTTATTATCACATCATTATACAAGAATAAGAGGAAATGCGTAATTATTGAGACAAATTTTTCAAAAAGTCATGTTACTTTTCAGTTTTATTACGTTGCATTAAATAATGTTTATGATTTATATACAATTTTATGTACCAGGCGATAACGAGAGCTCCAGTGATTTTTTTAAATAGACTTATGCATGACTTTTGATCGTATTATTTCTAATTATCATTAGATAAGGGATACTATTAAAATTCCGCGAATTGGTATTTTCTTTTGGTTCCTTCTAATTTAAAAAAAAACGATTATATTTGAAAATAAGTGTTTAAACTTATTAACCTGTTGTAAAACTAAAACTTAAAAGAAAATACTTTTATGAGTAGACTTCAAACATTATTGGCATTTCAATGTATTGGTTAATTTTATGTTGTTTAATATATCTTTGTACAATGTTTATAAAGTATTTTTTTATACATAAAACTTCTTGACAACGGAATGAACAACGAATGAAATTTAATTTTTTTTTACAACGAATGAAAGTATGAATGAAACCTTTTTTATGTAAAGGCACGCAAGGTAAAATCTTCGACTGCTTATGTCGTTATTTTTATTATATTATGTATTTTTTTTAAACGTATTTCAAATTTGTGACCGGGGACGATTAGTTATCCAAATTTTTTTTAGTCGCCTGGATATATTTGTAATAACCTGACTACCTGTAATAACCTGTAATAACCTGAATAACCTGACCAGACTGAATTGTATGTTGGCATATTTTAAAGAGGCGCTGCCCAGGATATCTCAGGGTGAGTGTAACGTAAGCACACTCATGTTTACTCATGCGTGGCCGAGGGCTTGTTTTGCTGTAATGCCAGTCTGAGCGAACTTTGGTCCGCGAGCCGCCCGTTGATTGATTTCGGCATTACTAAAGTTTAGTGAAGTTGTTTATTACTTTCGAAGTTATTTTCGATGTTGATAGATGTTTTCCGACTGCGGAAAATTTTATTTTTGCCTTTTTTCGTAGTTTTGTGAGTCTGCGAATTGTAGTCTCTTCCATTTATAGACTTGGTTAGCATCAATTCTAATTCTAAACTTTCTATATTCCTGTTATAGAAAGAATGAGTTTTACACCACAAACACTATAAGCATAAATATTGTTATATATATAAAAATAACATGAGGTGGATAATGGGATTGCAAACACATTAAGTACAGTCCTCCACGAACAGATATTTCTTAAAGTAGAATGTCTATGAAAAAAAATTAAAAAACATGAAAACACCGAATAATATAATAAACGATTTTTTTTCGAAAACATTCGTATATGTTAAATGGGGAAGTTTAAGGTAGAATAAGGTGTTAGTTGTGTTGCCTCGTAAGCACATACGTTGTAAGAAATTAGTAAGTTGTAAATAATTATTATTTTTAACTATCCAGCGCTCCGTAAAAAGTTTCGAAAACGGCTTATATTTTTCAAAATTTATTTTATAATTTTTAGTTATTTGTTAAAAAATTACATATAAATATGGGTAGACCTAATAAAGGCATCAATGTCATGTGTGTCACAATGAAACGAGAGAGGAAAATGAAGGTTGTTTGAAATAAATAGAGAAAGAAATTCAGGGAAATTTTCAAAAGAGCATCGTGGGTATTAGCTTTTACAAATAACAGCCTAGACAAACAAGGTGTCAAGTTATGAAAGCGTATAGAATCATGTTTCCCGTCTAATTTTAATTATGGTTTAATATTTAGTATAATGTTTTATTTAAGGACGTCTTGATGTTCGCTGAGAAGTTCTATTGTCAGTACGATGTATAGACACATCGTCACCGGACCTTGATTCAGCTGGTGCTGAGATTGCTTTTTCATTAACTTGTCAAATAAATGTCTTCAATCACGAATGATGTAGTATTCTATACATTTCCTACTGATATGACGTTCTGTTGATATACCGAATGATTTACTGTTCTTGCTGAATGTACAAAGGAAATACATTAAGGATTTACTATCTCCATCTGTGGAGTGCATAATCAGATCTTGACCAAATTTATAAAGGACTACTCTTCTAAATAAAAAAAGGAATCATTGAAATCAATTCATAGAGGTCGGAGAACACATTAACACATACAAATGCAATCAAATTGAGAATTCTCCTGCTTTTTGGAGGTCTGCTAAAATGGGATGCAACGGCAGATAGATGAGCCTGACATAGGGAAATAAGGGTGCCGCATTTTACATTTCTGTTATAGAGATTTTCCATTTCTGTTATGGAGACGCTGTGAAATTCATCCTCATTTGTTTTTCCCCATGTTGATACTTTCATCCGTCATCATTGACAATCGTAAAAGGGTTCGAAGTCGAAAAAACTTGTTTCGGTTTTTGTACCATTTGTTTCTTTAGGTTTGGTTAATTTACGAAGCCCTTCTTATAATTTATATGTCCGGTTGAACTCACATCTGCGGCAAAGTGACAGTAAATATCCTCGAATGGGTATATTCATGTTATTTGCAGGTGCAAATAACAGGATTATTAAAATAGCTTGTTCTTAAAAAGGTATCTTTGTCGGATAAATTACTAAGATAAGCGCTTCGAGCGAGCGTTTAAATTATAATTAATTTTAAGTTTAGTGATGTTTTTAGAAATAATACTCGTAGTTCTTTTCTTTCAAACGTTAATTATGTTAGAAGTGATTATGTTAGCTAATTCGTTTTGTGGAATATTTTAAAATTAAGTATAGTTTACGAGTATGAAGTTGTTAGTCGAAATTTAATTAACGTTTTAATAGTTCCCTTTTCTTTTTATTATTTATATTCTGTGTTTATTTAAAGTTTAAAAATTTATCTCCCAACATGGTGTAAGCGAAGTATGCGTATTGAGTTAAATGTTATGTTGCAAATTTCTGTGTATTGAAATGCATGTTTATAATTGAAGATAAATAAAATGAATTAGTTTTGAATTTAATGTGGCTATTAAGCAGACAAGTTATTAATTTTTCTCAAGTGTTTATTAAACATCATGTTAAATATTGGTACTTTATTTTTTATTATTGGACAATTTTTATGGTAAAAAGAAATAAGGTGCTTATAAAAATTAAGAGTTTTTCGTTCATAAATTCATGAAAATAAAGTAAGTTTTTAAGAAAAAATTAAGTAAGTTAATATTATCACAAAGCAACAGTGATCTTAAATATATATTTTTTATTTTACAATTTCAGTGACAATTAGTGAAAAGATTTTTCTATCTGTGCACTATTTTGTTGGAAATCGGAAAATTATCCGGCTGATAGACAATATTGTATAGGCCATTTTCACTGTAGAGCAAAGTCAATGAGGCCAGATGCGATGGGTTTTTTCTTAACCAACACGACTTTCATTTGGTGTTGTAACATTAGGAAATAATATAGGTGTTTCAGGAACTAATATATCTCTACACTGTTGCGTGAGCCGTCCCCGGGTGGGAGTAAATCGCTTCGTTTATAAGTAATCAGTTCGTTTAAAAGTGGCTGGCTGGTTTCAACCCACTCACCTTCTGTGAAGTTGGATGAATTGAGTATCTGCCCCTTTACGATTTGGAAATAACAATATGACAACAACATTAATATTTTTGTTTCGTTTCCAATTTCAGACTTGTTTTATTGGTACAGTCAGCTGTTTGCATATTCAACGACTTGCACTCGTTTTGCTGTCCATTTGTTACATTAGTAATATTTTCATTTAGATACGAAATTTTATCCTCAATTAGTAATAAAGAATACTTAGTGTATTTATAATAGAGAAATAATACTTAGTGATTGTAATCCGTTGATACCAGTGTTTATACAATATGCGACTTTGACATCGATATATAATTGTTAAAAATACTGTTTGAGGACACTCGTTGATAATTTTCTTAGTATTAAATAATCCGGCTAAGTGTTTGTCATGTCCCTTAAAACCGAATGTTTTTTATTCGAAATTTCTTGGTTTATAATTTTTTAGATCTTTCAAAAACATGTTTGAATAATTAGAGTGGAAGAGGGTGAACACTGGATGCTACTTTGAAGTGTTATGTTTTCCAAAGGAATTAAAAATTGAAAAATGGTAAATAGAGACTCTTATATAATTTATCCAATGGTGTACCACTCGAAAGGTTGTGCGAAAATAAAATTGCTCCCACTTTAGATGATTTTACTAAATTATAATTGAGAAGCACCTCTTTGCAAAATTTAATGCATATAGAACTCAAAACTAGAAACTACAATAGAGTGACAGACTTACGGAAGGAGAGAGGAAATTATAAGGTTTCTGTTTTTGCCATTTTGACTACACGAGCCTTAAATTTACTAACGAACAACCCAAATTAGACGAGGTGTATACTATGGTGCGCACTCTTTTATTGTGCTTCCGTAAATCTAATTTTGCTGTCTCTGTTGTGTAAGCATCTATATATAATTTAATTTATAAAAAAAACATTCCTTGCAATAACAAGTTATTCTCAGATTATTAGGAATTTATATTTTCAAGGTATGTTGATGTTTAGCTCGAGTTTTGGAAAGGACTATTGTCTATTGGCTTTACGGTATACATAATTGAACAAAAATATGGAAAGGTTTTACATTCCGAATTCTTGGTAGATATTTTTTTTCCTCTTTTGTCAGAACAGAACCCTACTCTCAGTATGATTTAAAAAGAATACTCTAATATTTTTTAAGCAAATTTTAATTATGATGAAATCATTTTTCGTTGCTGCGTCTTATTAACAAGCTGTATAACGAGCAGGTGTCTTATAACTTGTACAAAGATACGAAAACGGTACGGTTTACAAAATTGTACAAAGATACGAAAACGTCAGATGTTTTCTCCATCTTTTTGTTCTTTTGTCAGAATAGAACATTACTCATTAAAAGTATTTTACCCTAATATTTTTAAAGCAACTTTTAATTGTGATGAAATAACTTTTTATTCTGTGTCTTGTTAATAAGCTTTGAAACGGACTATTATGTAATGGTTATACGGTATATATAATTTTACAAAGATATGAAAACGTTCTACAGACCGAATTCTTGAAGGTAAGCTTTTTCCTTTTTTATCGGAATAGAACCCCTGTTAATTATGATTTAAAAAACATTCACTAATATTTTTCAAGCACCTTATAATTATGATAAAATGACTTCGTTGCTGCGTCCTATTAATAAGCTTTTTAATCGGCTGTTGTCTGAAGGCTTTGCGGTATACATAATTTTACAAAGATATGAAAACGTTGTACAGACCGAATTCTTGAAGGTAACCTTTTTCCTTTTTTGTCGAAATAGAACCATTTCGATTTAATATGGTGAAGATTATATTTTTTAATCAGATAAAATATATATAATAAAATAAAGGAAAATAACAAAAAAATTCTGTTTATATTTTGTTATTTGTTTTAATTTACTTTTTAATCATATTTACTGGCATGCGAGGAGAAGCATTAGTCATTTAGAGATAAAATAGTGACATTCTGCATTTCCATTTTACCGATGGTATTCCATCAATTTATGGAAGGGCTGATGTCGCTGCCAGGGACAAATTGTCGTAATTTATAACAGAAGATGTGCGAGTTTGAAAATGTGTAGTCATTAGCAAGGTTTTCATGTTATAAAGGATATTTGGTAGTAATGAAAACTTAGAAAATCTTCAGTTTCGTTGTATGTCGATATAAAGTTGCCTGTGGATGAAAAATTTGGGTCGGTGTTTAATCCGAAATTACTTTCCAATTCACTAGTCATAAATTCTAACGATTTTTGTACATAAACACACACTTTTGCAAATTAGTATGGGATAGTAGATTAGATTATAAATAAGATATTGGCTCAATCAAGACTGTTTAACTGAAATCTCCATGTTCGAGAAAGTGCGCAATTAAAATTTAGATTTTTGTATTTCGTAATAAATATATGTTATTTCTAGTTCTTTTAGATATGATCATATGTAACATGCACGTATTATTAGATTGCAGCTGAGTGCATTTTATTGTACTGGATACAGAAAATGTAATTTGGTTTTGGATTTGGATTGGATACAGATTATGAAGTGTAGCTATAAAATAACGAGAGTAATGGACGAGAAAAGAAAACATTTTATTTTAAATTTATACATATTTCCTTCTTTTTTCCTTCAATATACACCCCTCCACTATCCCTATAACACTCCATGCGAATTTACCTTTGTTCGAAACAGTGCTGGAAGTTATCTTCTATGAGCTTCGTCATGACGCTTGACGTTTTTTCTTTCACAGCTTCATCGGTCTAAATATTGTTCCCTTTAATGCAGATTTGACTTTGGGGTACAGATAAAAGTTACACGGTGCCAGAGTTCGACAAACAATGCAATGTGAGTCGGTGCGTTGTCACGATGAAGAACCCATGAGTTGATGACTTGTTTTTGCATAATTCGGATCGTATTTTTCTTATTTTTGAATGGAGTTGAGCAAAAACCTCAAGGTAGTAACGTTGAGTAAACTTCAGGAACCCAGTGAAGGTACATAATCTCATGAATATCGAAAAAAAAAATCATGCGTTTGAATTTGGATCATTCGAGGCTATTTAGTTCTCGGTGAAATTGGGCTCTTCAAGTTCAGGGATTGATGTTTAGATTCTGGATCATAAGTGAAAAACCAAGATTCGTCAGATAGGACGTGGAAGGCGACCTCTTCTCAGCCATCTCGGAAACGCTTAAACCACTCAACAATCCACGCACGTAATAAAAATTCATTGCCATATACTTCTTTTAATAAAAGATATGTTTCAGCAGCGGTTTTTCCAAGTTCCATATGAAATTTCATGGCAATCCGTTGCTATATGAAAACACTTACCATTTTTTCGGAAACAAAAAAGCAGATCTTATGCAAACGAAGATCATGACCATACTAATATGTCTACATCATGGAAAGGGCAGCAATCGAAAGAGAAGACTACACGTTACGCAGCTGTCAGTTATATGATTTTGGCGGATGCGCAGTTCTCTTGAAGAAGCATGAATCTTGTTATTTTGTAGCCACACCTCGTATGTTGATATCCGTCTCTATTGGGAAACTTAATGCTTGCCAAAGAAAAAAGCACTAGAAAACATAATTTCTTTTTTGGTGCTTTTAATTTGCCATTTATAAATATGGCAATTATCCTGTAATTTCGACAGTATATGGAGATTTTTTGGTGTTTCTCTAAAAACTTTAGGTGTATTTTTCTTAAGCATAAGGTTTGTCCTAGACTGGTCTAAGCGAAAATGAATTTAGATGGTTAGACGAACATATAGTGGATAGTGGAGGTTTTGCCCGTTTAGGGAGCAATATCTAGACACAAATCATTTATATGAAGTTTTTTTCATCAAGTAAATATATTGAGTTTTTGAACAGGCTTCAAGAAAGGTCTTAGCATGTTTATGGATTAATAATATCTGATATTATGACATTTTTATTAATATAATAAATAAATAACGTAACGTTTCGTCGTAACAATTAAATGTTCGTATGAAAATCAGAATTTTTAAAAAAATATTTTAAATTAATGTAATATGTCGAAAGGTAAGACTACAAAAGCAAGTACAGTTATACTCTTTTAATAAAGTGGTTGTAATGTCATATTATAGCTTACAGGATTTTGAATCCAGATTTATTTTAATTGTCGTTACAGTTTTCCCTTGTTTGATTTTGACTCTCCATTTGATTTTGACGAACATTTTGTATATATTGATTTGTTGTGTTTATCCGTCGTTATTTTAACAGTTTTCCAATAGTAGCCTTCTTTGCAGATGTACGTAAGTATCGAATATAATAAAGAATATAATATTTTTCATTTCTTTCACTAAAAAGTGAAATTATTGCGAATAGCAATACGATAGTTTTTACGTGCAAACAAATGTATGTGCGCATTTAAAGGTTTATAAAATCTGACATACGACATGAGATTCCGTGCCTTGATTTCTTCTTGTTTTTTTGTTCTTAGCGGCACTTATATAGTTTGGGATTTCTGAAAAAAAAGTACCGCTTTTCAGTTATGCTCCATTAAAATTTAAATCAATGTCCGATAAAAGCTCGGGAAAAATTTGATGTATACAAACCAGATAAAGTTCATGTCTCGTTTTTCTCATTATTGTATCCAAAATTTTAGTTAAGACCGATAAAGATGTACCCATCATTTTTAGTTAACATCAATAAAGCGGTTTTGTCCATTTGGACAATAAAGGTTAGTTTTTTCCTTGTGCGCGAATGTTACTGGCAGGTTGTTCGAGTGTCGAGCTACGCGCGGGAGGTGGAAAGATGGTGTCACGTTGTTACTGTTGCTATGGTTACGTTATATGACATTTCATATTTTTGAGTAAAATTTTGATGGCGTTTTCATTTTGTTGAGATATTGTTCTTTGTATTTGGTTGTTGTTTAATATTTGGTTGCTCTTTATGAATCGATTTTAATTTTTGAAAACGTAATGTTTTAAGAGCTCAATATGACGGGCTACACAAATCATGCTGTAATTTCCGTATAAATGTGACATCAGCTATGAGGCTAGGATCGGTGGACTTTAGTATATTCGATCCTTAGCTCAGCGGAATTTTATCCGTTTTAAGTCTAACCTGTTCTCACCACCGCGGGTTTTAATGCTATTCCATGGCAGGCGATAGTGTGTCTTGCGTTTATGTCTCTAGAAAATACACACGTGACACTGAAGAACATTGTAACTCACTCCTTAATGATATTGAATGACTATATTTTTTTGTACATTTCTTTCTCCACAAGAATATCTATCGGTAAGCGCTTTTGATAATATCAAAAGACATAAAGTAATTTCAAAATTCAATATTTTTATATTATGTTTTGCAACTTTGTGACGGTCTCCTGTGTAATTGTGAAAAATGAGCTGGGGGTTGTCAATAATATGTTAGTTTAGTGGCTGATAAAGTCCGCTAATTATGAGTAGAACTAGCTCTACGATCATTTCATTCTCGCTTAAGCATAAACATACGTTTAATGGGATAAAATATAGTGTTTTCCTTAAGCTATTTAGAAATATTAATATTATTATTCATTATATATACCTTGTATGTTTTTTGCAGGCGTCAAATATCTTAAATTTCTCAAAAAGCTATGAAATTTAGAATTATAGCTACAGTTTTACGGTATACTTGTATTTTAAAATTCTTTTTTAATAACTTTGAATTTGGCAGTTCCGCAGATAGGGGAGCAGGTACATATTTTTTGTACACATTTTCAGGAATACCTGTTATACTAAATGACATGAAACTGGAAAAAAGAACATTTTGGGAGTGTAAGAACTTGTTCTTTCAATTAATATCCCATACGGTAAATTAAATTAAAAAAAAATTACTATTTCATTTGCCTCATTAAACATTTCATTATGAATATTTTCAGTGTTCATTATTGAGATATACGCGGGTCAATATGCTTTTTCATTCTGATTTTTTTTTCGATTTTCAAGTTAGAAGTTTTTATATCGAGGTTTAGTATGCTTTATCATTATAACAAGTTTAAATTTCCATGTCAAATGGTTTCTGAGAAAAAGGTCTGTGAAAGATTATTTTATCTTTTTGAGGGACGGAGTCCGAAAAATAAATGAGGATCTTTCTACGGAGATCCTACTCGCTTTGTTTTTGTGGGCTAAATAAATGTTTTTGAATAAAAAGATAGTAAATCAATTACACATGATGGTGAATTAATCTCATTTCGTCATTCTTCAACGCAAACATTTAACAGTAGAAGTCAGTTTCCGTTCGCTTATTCATATTTCGTTAGTTTAAAAAGTGTTTAGAAAGCGAGCTAAGAATTATGAAACATTATTTTTTGCTATTTTTATATTGTATTATGATATGTCCAATACTCATATTTTTTATAAGAAATACAACAATTAACACGAAAAAACTTTTAATAGAAACTTTTAAAGAGAAAAACTCAAAATAGATATTATCATTAAGTTTTTCATTTTATAACACGCTACTACGAGTATCGTTTTATATTATCTTCAGCTGCGGGTTTTTTAAAATATTGCATCTCTACAAAAGCATACAAAATTTAAAACTTATTCAATAAATGTTATTTTGTACCTTTCCTTTTAAATTTATTTATCTAGATAAATTTAAACATCTATAACTCAAAAATACTGAACAAACTATTGTTAAAGATGCATAGAAATAACACGATGCCTATATAGCATAAAAATATCTTTAAAATATTGAGAACATCGGATCGTAACATTGGGAATATCAACACTTTAAACTGGGTTTTAAGTAATAATTATTTTATTTTATATATATACTTAATATTTTAAACTTTAAGAATATCGCCAGATGTTTTACGGATCAGAGGCTGGAGCCTTTCTGGTCTTTAGGGATTACATTGCTGCTTTAATCTCTGACAGTAGAATTGGCGGGTCAAGGTCACTGTTATCCCACGAAAATGGTTTTATGTCAGGAATATCGTTCAAGTACAGTGATTCGCAGTATGAAAGCTATCTCTTTGAGATTTTATTATTTTATTGGCAAGCCAATATTAGAGCTGGATAATTATGTCAGAATGCTTGACCAGTCCGGGAAACTGCAGTTCACGTGTTTTACAAGTATAGAAGTCATTGAAAGCTTCATCTACCTTGTTTTCAGCATCTCCAATAAAGATGGATGCGAAGAGAAAATGTGTCGTCTAGCAGCCATGGCGCAAAATTCCATCGATTCGTTTAGATAAAGTATGGAAGGACAGGAAATAACGTGACATATTAAGTCACATTTAGTAAGAACTCTGATCTTATCCATCTTTATCTACGGTGCTAAGTCTTGGACGTTGAAAATGCTTGATCGCCAAATAATCGATGATTTTGAAATGTACTGGAAGAAGTTGCTAAACAATTATCATGAATCAAACACAAAACCAACGTCTCGATTCTGAAAGAGCATGGAATCGAAACAAAATTGTCCACCATCATCTCCGACAATTTCTCGAATACTTTGAACACATTGTGCGGAAATCTGCAACAGTGTTGAGAAACTCATTGATACAAATGTATGGTTGATGGGTGAAGACCACGGAGACGCTACTTTAAATGCTGGATAGACCAGATTCGAGAAACGCTTGGCATTTCATTACATGATGCCCTACACAACGCCTAGAAAAGAAACATATGGCGTAATATCATTAAAATGAAGATGCCATGTACTTTTTAACCTTGACTGTCATTTGAATTTCACTTAATACGTAACAGCCATAAAATAATTAAAACAATTTCATGACGGACTTTCCATGACGGAATTTGGACCTTAACAATTTATAAATTAAAAAAAAAGTGTTAGATAATCATGTGGGTTTCTTTCAAAATATTACAAAATTATTTTTCATTAAATTGCACATAAACGAATAACACGTATGTATCATTCCTATTACTCGTACATTTACACCTGACGTCGCGCTATTTAAAAAATATGATAATAAAGGGTTGTTGCCCTTTTGCTGTCTTTTAGCTGAATATTTTTAACCATATTTTGCTGAGTATTTTTAACCATAATTAAAATTGTTTCTAACTTTATATTACTTTTATTGCTTAGAAATCGCACGTGCATTAAAGCCAATTGCAGACAGTTTCACCATTAGCAAAAAAGGGTTTATGAAGAAATTGTTAATTTTTTTTAAACTTAATTAATTTTATCATTTTTCAGGACTATTTAATAGTTTCCATGAAAACTATTTAGAGACAAATACATTTACATGAAAACTAAACAATAATGATGGGTCCTTTTTTTTGGTTAAGTGTGAATATCTTTTTTTTTTATAGATTAAGGCAGGAAAATTTTTGATTAATTTGTAGTCGCAGCACCCAAAATATCGAACATACAGAGTAGTGATTTTTATAAATTTTAAAGTATCTACCTCAAAAGCTAAGAGATTTTTATTAATTTTGTCAGTAATTGTGTTATATCTTGGCTTATCTCCCGTTTATATATATATATATATATATATATATGTATATATATATATATGTGTGTGTGTATATATACATATATATATATATATATATATATATATATATATATATATATACGCGTCTGTCCTATGTTAGTCAAAGACGTTTTCTCAGAAAATGCTTAACATAGAAACTTAAAATTTGGCACAATAATAAAATATATTAACCACCGATATGTATCACAATAAATAAAACAAAACTGAAAAATATGCGCTCGAAAATTTTAGATAGGACAAAAAATAAATACTTGAAATTTTTTAAATTCCGTGTATACTACGTGGGGTCGACTGTTTTCTTATTTTAAGACTTTGATCCCCAGAGATATAATGAAAATAAGCCAAAAAGGTGTCCAGCCTATATTTTAAAAGGTGCTCATCCCACATTTTTGAAACTACTCAATCTAAAATTATGAAAACAATATCGATTTTCAAAATCGCACACAAAATTTGTAGGAAAACTAATGTAATTTTTTAAATATTCCCAATATTTTAAGCTTACGAAAGATCTAGTGAGCAACGTATTTACATTTTTCTATTTTCAGAGACTCTCTCAGAAATCATGCAATATAGAAAATTAGACATTATAATATATCTTATTAACCCATATATTTTACATAATTAGTAGGTAAATAAAGATCTTCAAAAAAATTTTTTTCTCAATTTGTATGTCATGTGGAGCATCATTTAGAAAGGCTTGATATGAAAACTACAAAAATATTTTTATGATATTTAAAAAGATATTCTAAAAATATTCCAAAATACAACATGCCCCTCTTATTAATCTTTATTCCTATTCCAAAATATGACTATGGCGATTATCTTAGGTCTTTTAATATTTTATATGTGCACCGCGATTTTCAATCTATGAAAGTTATAGTATATAATGTTTTGCAACATATTTACGTTGTGAAAAATTAATACTTGTAAACAGTTTATTAGAAATACTACGTACGCTTAAATGTTTCCAAGTGCCGAAATGTGTACAGAAACCTCGTTTCGAGTTCTTTACGAGTTCTAATCATGCTGGACATAAAACCTTTTTCCATTAAAACTACTAAATTGTTATGATTTGTAATTTTAATAGTAAATTTTATCATCGTTATTCTTTCTTAAAAATGAAAGTTTAAAAAATATTTCTTTATATTTTCGTTTAAAATACCTTGAAATCAAAAATAAGATTTTAGTGTAAAATGATTTGGCCGAAAGTTAGTTGGCTACTCATAAGTGTGGTTTTCTACTTAACAGCTAATATCTTCGTCAAAAAGGGTCGTAAAAGAACTGACTAGTTAGGAGGCTCTTATTGAGAAGAATCAATTATACAATTTGAGAAGAAGAACATATGAGAATTCACGGAGTGTTTGAAGTTTAAAAATATTTTTTTGGAAATTTCTCTCCCCTTATTTTTAGCTTGATTTTTTTGAAGCGCTTCTTAACGGGTGTTTGGGGGTGGCTACCTGACTGGGAGAAAGTGAAATGTCACGAACGCGGCGATGAAACGTTCCTCATTGGCTGGACAGCGTCTATTATTGCCCATATGAGTGAGCGAGATGGAGTAAAAAAGAGATAAAATGTAAAAGGAGAATAAAATGTAAAACGCGCTGCTTCTCACCCGACTTCGTTCTTTTTAAAAATATATGTATGTTAGTTCGCGTGTGCGTGTGCGCGCGTGTGTGTGTTTATGTGCTTGATACACATGCACTCATGCACGTGTAGTAGGAAAAAGAAAGTTATTCTCTCTCGTAGACAGTTATTTGTTATACTTAACCTGTTTATGTATTTTCTTTTTTTGTTAAGCGTTTTTTACTGTGTGATGGATAATTCGAAAATTATTTGTAAAAATGTCTATTATTTATTACTGTATCTATATTATATTATATAATAATTAATAACTAAAAAATTAATTTTATATCATCGCGTGAGAAGCTTCGCTTTTGTCTGGTGTCCCAATACACCTCATATTTTTTTATCATATTTGATAACAATTTTTCGCTAAAAGATTTTAAAACTAGAAATTTCGTGCTTCAAAATGATTTTTCTTATTTAAATATAATATAATATAAATTATAAAATAGATACGGCATTTTGAAGATTGTACCATTTTCATTAATTCCTATTTTGTATGGAAATTTTTTCATATGAGTAGCTATTTAAGATCGGCATGTAATTTGATATTCAATCGAGAATAAAGATTAATAACACTTTTTGAATTACTATATACATATATAATTTATGTTATGTTATAAAAATTTATGTTAACCCTTTATTACATACATTCTAATATTACTTATAAACATTTAATTAGTATTTACAAAAATTATTTTGGTTCTTCTATTGATTTATGACCCCAGGCGATTGTTTGTATGTTATCGTTCATGATGTGGCGCTTGTCGTCGCGTCCGCACAGAATTTTGCGGTGTTTTTCAGTCGTATACAGCTGATGACTTTTACTCTGAATAGAAACAGTTGTACCTATCTCTGAATTTTCTCGATCTAAACAGCGTCTGTATGCTTGTATATCCAACTTTTTAACTGCCGATTTCTGTACGCCTTTTGCCTTTTTTACACTTATTTCGTTCTCATTGTGCTCTGTGACAAATTTTTCATCAATTTCATACATGTACATTTTCGATTTGAGACCTACGAATTCTTTTATTACTTTACCATTGCAAACGTCTTTCATCAAACCTACCACTTTCTTGCCACGTCTCGGTATTTTATATACATTGTCATCATCGTAATCTGATGTATCGTATTTATCTATATTATATTTGAGATCGTTATAAAAGTCCTCAGTTTTTATTTCGTAAATGAACGAATCTGTATCTGTGTAGAGCAGTTTTATTTTATTCTGATAAAGCGGTATCATATGGTTGTAGTGAAATTCGTACATCAAATACTTAGCCAGCTCCAAAACTGTAAATCCTACTTGTATCGGTTTATTATAGAAAATTCTCTTGTGTTTAAACTGCAAAGCGACGAAGTTTTCTGTATATTCGGTTTTACTATGAAAATTAGGTAGTGCAATTAGTCTTTTTGCTCCGTAGCATGGTTTCGTAGCCTTTTCTGATTTTTTCATGTCTAGCCACTTGGTTATAAGTTTCACATCAATCCTTTTCTCGACATTTTCTATAGTTTTTCCAAATAGAGAATTATTCATTAACTTGTAAAAAACTTTTTCAGAAGAGCTTGCGGCTTCTGTACGTCGTCTTGTATTTAGATCGATGTATTTTTCTAACCATTTTGACTGATTAAATTTTAATATTTTGTGTATCTTCTTCAGTACCAGACCGTTAGCAATACACTGTTTCAAATTTATGTAATGAATTACATAATTGTGTTTGTTTTTTAGCGTTAGCATCAATTTGTTTATGTTTCCGCCCGGAGGTTTTGAATGTTCGGCACAGAACGGTAAATCATTGTGCGTATCATGTAGTTCAGATGGATATTCTAAATCAACTTCTAAGATATATCCGACATCGCAATCGGATTCGGATATAAGATTAGGTACAGTGTCAATATTAAAATTGTTTATTTCATCTTCGGACAGCCAACGGAAGTTGTCCTTGGGCAGATATTGACTCATACTCCACCCATACAGATTATTTGCGTCTAAATACATAATATATTTGGACTCTTGTGAATAGTTGTGGTCGCTCACATACTTATTGTTGGCTACGGAATGTCGATGGGATACTTGAGATATGCCACCGCGTATTCCGGATTTAATAAAATCTATCATATTTATTTCTGTTAAAAGCTCTAATTCAACCTCGGTGTGTTTTAACATTGCATCCCAAGATAAAGACGGCGCCGACACGTAATGACACGGGTCTAGATTGTACGTCTTGAAGCAGGTTTCCCTAAAATTTTCAAAAATGTCTGCCAGTAGTAAAACGTCAATTTTTAAATATAAATCTGAATATTCTCCGAGATTTTTGACTTTGAAATGACTCCACATACGCAGAAAGTACTCGTAGTCCTGGTCTGATATATCGCTGTCTGTAAGTTTATTATAAAAATCCGCTTGCGAAGGTGGAATTTGTTCCTGCAATTTACTTACGTCATCCAAATAATCATAGGGAAAAAACCACTTACGTTTTACATATTCACAATTTTCTTTAAAAATCTTTTTTGTAATTTTTAATTGATCCTCATTTAAAGTTTGTGACAGTTGGTCCAAATTTTCATTTAAGAATTGACAAGAATCAATGAATTTTAATTCTATTTTAATTTTGTCAGAACGCCAAGTGTTGATAAGGGCTATATACTTTTCTTTAGAGCGCGCCAAGCAAACCAGTTTGGTTTCTTTAGATGCTAACTCTTTTATGAACAAATGAGAATCGTAATTAGAATAATTGTGGAATATCACGGGTACAAAGAGGGGTACCTTAAATTTTAAATTGCATTCGTTATGAGCGGCACCCCTAAAGCGGCCGGTTAAATGGCAGTGATCTCTAACCTTGTCGGCCGAATCGTATGAGAAATTCCCGTTACAAATATGACAATAAGTTGCATTTTGGAAATTAATCTCATCATCAATTGTCATATTTAACGGGATGAATTTTACTAATCTTTGCATTACTTCTTCCGCTTCTTTAGTAATTACTTCGACGAATTTTTGCGCACAGTCGATGTTACGATAATTATGAAATTTTGAGAATTCTTCATTGTAATTGCAATGAAGGTAATATGCGAAGCTATATGGTTCATGACGTTGAATGTGATTCAACTTCTCTGCTTTGTCTGCCGGTCTAAGTATTGATTCAAAATCGGCATATACCACAAAAGGTACCCGTAAAGTTCGTTCAAATTTTGTGAATTTAATTTTGTTGTCTTTGATGGTAGGAACTTTCCGTTCAAATTGGGAACATTCACTTTTCTTATGTTTTTCATATGTGTCATGCGACAATATAGTCGATAAACATCTCTCGCAAAGGTAGGCTTTATTTTTGTTCTTATTGACTTGCATCGAAATTAAACGTGACAAATCTTTTATCCAGCAGTAATGAGATTTTTTGTCCCTTTCGAAATAGAGCAAGTTGATGTGTCGTGGTTTTATAGCCGGTGAGATGTAAAGTAATTCGACTGCTAAATTATCGTTTAACCCAAATACGTGGATACTCATGTTATTGTAACGTTCAAAAATTCGAACCTCATTTAAAGGTGTCGGGAATTTAATATGCTTAAAATTTAAATTTGTTTTCTCGTAATGCGGGTAAGATGTCACTCGATCATTATGCGATTTTGCTGGGTAAATAGCACTGACTAACGCCCAGGCGAAGCAAGCGTCATCTTTGTTTTTTACGTTGACGCATGCCTTTTTACTTTTTATTTTTTGAGGTAAATCGATGTATGAAGAACCGCGTAATGGTACATATTTAACCAAATGAACATCGACATATTCACAGGTCACAAGAGACCAACCTGAACCGACTTCTTGAAACTGTTCGCTATCCCGTATAATTTTAGTCACTAAATGGCGATAGAAAATGTCTTCAATATTCGATCCTTGTGTTATGACGATGTATTCACTTTGAAACGATTTTAATTCACATTTATTTGTACCAGGTAATATGTGATTGGCGTATAGTTGAAGTTTCACTTTGAGACAATTATGCTCAGTTAGGTAATCACATACAACTGTCAAAAAATTTCCGAGTAAGTGCGTTAAAAACTGTTCGGGTGTGCACACGTTGTCGATATCTGGTTTAATACGGTAGGTCGCCAATTTCTTGTTGAATGCACTCGCTTTTAAAGTGATTGCAGAATCGGTTTCTTCCGTTGCCTGTTGCGTACTAGATGAACCTGCGTTGTCGTTACGTATGATTTTCAATAGCTCTCTGCGCGATGAATCTTCACCGAACGTTGTTCTACTTGAACTGGACGCGTCGGAATGTCTTTCTGAACCGTTTTCATACTCCATTACTGCGTTAGTAAATTATATACAATGATTGTTCAAAATTAGGAAGGAGCTGATTATTACGAGCGATTGAGTTCGACTGCAGGTCAGGTGCGCTGAATATTTTATGATTGAAAAAGTAGTATCTATAAATCGTTACTTGATCGACATTCCGTTATCTTATCGGCCGTTTAAAGATAATGCAAATCTGTCTTATAAGTAATTTATTGACTGAGGAGTTGTATGAGCATGTACACTCACTTATTTAAGTATGTAAATATTTATGTGAAAAAAGTGATCGTCAAAATCAACTTGTACAGAATAAGACTGTAGCTTTGTATATAATGCGATTATACCATTTCAAAAGTAGAGGCGTCTACTGGATGTAATATGTCATTCATAACGTAAAAAATACTGAATCGGTTAAAGACTATGCAGGTCGGCCTCGTCGAGTGTGGCCATAATAAGGATAATGATTGCGTGTGTGGACTGATATAAATTATCGACCCCCTCCTGATTTGCCTCAAACTGGCATCTGCATCTTGTAAGACCTGAAGCAGGCCGACGGGCGAAATATCTTCTTGGCTGAACACTGGAAATTTTCAACTTGACACGGATTCTGGACGCGAAAATGAATGAATTTAAGCTAGAAATTCTCGATTTGACATGGATTCTGGACACTAAAATGAATGAATCAATCAATTTTATTTATTTATTAACTTTTATGTATAGTACATATGGCGGACTTATTGCTACATGAGCAATATCTTCCAGTCAACTATAACAATTTGTATTGAAATTTAGTTGGTCTACTGTAAGAGATTTTACAATGAAAATTCTTCATAGCACATTAGACAAAAAAATATAAAAGTAAATCAAAAAAGAAAACAAAATATTGACATGATTTGGGATGAGAAAGACAGGAAAAAAAAGGAAAAGGTTTCAGGAGATGCAGGACTTTTTCACTCGATCTTTGAAAATATTTAGAGACGTGATTTTCCAGGTGATTCCAAATTTTTGCTGCTTGGACAGTGAAGGATTTACGTAAGTGGTAGAAGTATGTTTAGAAATAAGTAGGGTGAGTGAACTTTCAGATCGTAGCCCTAGGCCGTGAGCAGACAAATCTTTAAATTTGTCACTAAGATAATTTGGGCTATGAGGATTTCTTAATATGTTAAAAAGAAGTGTACGTATGTGAATTTGGCGTCGATCACGGATCTTCAGCCATTTGAGAAGTTTCCTGTATTCAGAAATGTGATCATATTTTCTAAGGCCGAAGATATACCGGATGCATAAATTTTGAAGACGTTTCAACTTGCACAAATATTCTTCATTAAGATCAGGATAGCATACATCTCGATAATCAATCAATGATAATAAAAGTGTTTGACAAAGGTAGATTTTCGTTTTAGTCGGTAGAAAATTTTGAAGACGTTTCAAAGAGTGTATCCTGTTGAAAATACGACGACTAATATAATTTACATTGACCGCCAATTAAGATTTTGATCGATCAGTAGGCCCAGCTTTTTAACAGTTGACGTGTATGGTATTATTCTACTATTTAGCACTGATTTTGGTAAACTAGGTAGGTTTACTTTAGAGATCAGTCTTTGACTTGGGTTAACCAAAAGACCCATTTCATGAGCCCACTGACCAATTGAAGCGAGATCTCGATTAAGGATGTCGATACTTTTTGATAAGGAATGGAGGTTCGAGTGCGCATAGGTTTGTAGGTCATCAGCATAGAGATGATAATTACTAGAAATGTTTTTAACAACATCATCAATAAATACTGAGAAGAGGAGAGGAGATAGAACTCCACCTTGAGGTACACCAGCTGTAAGATCAGTCCACTAGGTAAATTTTAACTGGCAGTTCTCAATTTGACATGGATTATGGACACGAATATGAGTGAATGGATAAATTTATACTAAATTTGATACAGATATTTGTGGGTTTTGGACAGAGAAATGAATGAATGAAAAATTGTTGACCGTGTAAAAATTGGACTTTTTTTGGACATTTTTGAATAGAGTATTAATAAGGTATCGGACAAGTTACTAATAGATACATTTTTATACAATCTGTATAAATAGAATAGCAACCTATAATCATATTTAAAATTCTTAATTTCATCAAAACCCTCATCTGCAAGTATTCTTTCTTTTAAAGTAAGTGATGTCTTGGCTAGGAGTATAATAAAACTCTAGTTTTTTACTAAGTTGCAAGATAGTTATGTTCAATATAGTTATTTTACATAAGTTGCACATTTATGAATTTGATATTAGTAATAAGTGACATTAAATTCAATAAACATTTCGTGAATGAATTTAATTTCAATGTACGGTAGATGATATTTCTATAAAATATAGAAGAAACAGTAAGTAATGCGTTCTATATTTTGTAGAAAGACCATGTACGAATGCGTGCTCATCTATTTGACAACATCCGTTATTCATGATGACATCATGCTCAACATTTTTTTCAAAATTCGTCTCAAGAACAATATTTTTATATGGTCAGTATTGCGTTTTGAAGAACAAGTGTATTTTTTCTCTGATTCAATGTGAAAGGTTCTTATTGAATCAGAGAAAAAATACATTTATCCTTTGAAGGAATCCATAAAATGTACAGACTTTTTGTCTATAGCATCGATTTTTCTTTGTATGCTGTACTCCTGTGTAGCATGCAGAGATCCCCATTAATCCTCTGAAGATGGAGTAATAGCATAAATTTATCAAATACATTGACACTTTTATTAAGAATTAAGCAGTGGTAGAAAGAAATAATTGCTGCAATAAATTTAGTTAGCAGAGGGTTAATGAAGTTAGTTGAGTTAAATTTTCTAAAAGTGGTGAATATTTATAACAAGTTGATTAATTGTTTTTTTTAAATGTTTATGTGAAACTTGCGTGTTTATTAAAGTCCTAGTTTGTTGGTCTCTCCAAAAGCTTTTACACAGTAGTCGGAAAAAATGGTGTGCGCTGTTGCACGAAAAGGTGTTACTTTCCAGAGGCTGTTTTTGTATGGGGCGATGGAATTTAGGCATAACTGCGGCGCAGAATGGGCGGTAGACGGCGCTGTTTATCGATTAGCGTCGGGTGGTGCGTTGTATGTTTTGTGCTTTTGTGTTCCTCTACCCTACCGCCCACGGCCGTGGGTATTGACACATACTCGTAATTGTTTGTAGTACATTGAATTTATTTTGTCGTATTTCATAAGTTCAGCTCCCAAATTCCGTCGACACACCTTGAAATAAACGGAATGGAATCTTGTCTTATTATTTTGTAAATTTCTTTCCTGCTTATGTTTGTTTTCGAAAGTAATATATCCAGTATTTATTATATTAATTTTGGGCTAAGTCAGGGAATTAATCTCAGACTACTTGTATTTAATTTGATATTTGATTGGTTATAGACATATCTATATCAAAATCGCTAAATCTCTTCTGTTTGTCTATGGTCTAAACTACTATTCCTTAAAACATGTTGCAATGATGACTGTGATCTCTTTATAATATATCCGGTATTTATTATATTAATTCTGGTGTAAGTCAGGGAAATAATCTCAGACTACTTGTATTTAATTTGATATTTGATTGGTTATAGACATATCTATATCAAAATCGCT
The DNA here is from genome assembly GCA_039881145.1 of Druceiella hillmani. Lineage (NCBI taxonomy): Eukaryota > Metazoa > Arthropoda > Insecta > Lepidoptera > Hepialidae > Druceiella > Druceiella hillmani. The sequence goes on along the minus strand of JAYKKI010000059.1, from coordinate 11,607,728 downwards.
AAATCTCTTCTGTTTGTCTATGGTCTAAACTACTATTCCTTAAAACATGTTGCAATGATGACTGTGATCTCTTTATAATATATCCGGTATTTATTATATTAATTCTGGTGTAAGTCAGGGAAATAATCTCAGACTACTTGTATTTAATTTGATATTTGATTGGTTATAGACATATCTATATCAAAATCGCTAAATCTCTTCTGTTTGTCTTTGGTCTAAACTACTATTCCTTAAAACATGTTGCAATGATGACTGTGATCTCTTTATAATATATCCGGTATTTATTATATTAATTCTGGTGTAAGTCAGGGAAATAATCTCAGACTACTTGTATTTAATTTAATCTTTGATAGGTTATAAACATATGTATATCAAAATCGCTAAATCTCTTCTGTTTGTCTATGGAAAATTGGATATTTAAGTATGATCGAGGTTATGAAATTCACCAAATTATAAAAAAAAATATTATTTGCCCAAGATTTTTTTTGTACATTTTATAATCATTAGTGCAAATGATTATAAAATGTAGTACAAATAATAACGAATAAGAGAGCACAGCTCTTCAAAAAATGGTGTAAAAATTAACAAAAGTCGTAGACAACTAAGGAACTTCATTTCCGATATCGTCAATGGAGCAGAAAAAATATCAAGACTGGGCACATCTCGCAATACCATGTTGAACAATGTGAGTGCACGAATGGCCTATGAAAACAGAAGGTTATAAATAGAAAATGTATGGTACTATACCCATATATTTCCCATTACAACAACCTATTTTCTCCGTCCTGAGTATATAAGTAATTTCATAAGGAGACCAAAGCCTGCATTCGTATCAAGAATACTACGAAGTGGAGAGTTAAGCAAAGCCACATTCATTCAAGAAAATTGTGGGAATTTTGTATGACAAATTCTGGTACCCTATAGACTTTTTATTACTGTGAGATTACCCATAAATACATTGAGATCCCGTACGGGGAAAACTCTTCGAACATATCCGTCTATCTCATAACTGTGGACAAGGAGAATCACGTAAGAGGGAGTAAGTCTTCATTACATATTTTATTACATTCAAATGTAGCTTATTGCTCAGACTCCATTAGAATACTGAGTGGATATTCCGCTGAACGATAAAGATTGGCTATTAATTCCTAAGACGGGTTTTAAATCATCGGAAAACACAAGACAACGAGCAATGTTGACAAATAACGTCAAGCAACTTATAATAGTCAGAAACAAAGTGGAGCTAAATTACTATTTTGGCAGTCTCCATATTAAGTAATATACCGGACTTCAAAATTCTCAAGCTAGACTTGTTGTATACGAGCCTGAAGTAATAGACGAAACACGTGGTACTTTTTATATCAGACGAATTATTTTTGTGTGTTTTTGACACCTTTATAACATTATTTGTTATTGACATATATTTGTTATGTGTAACTAAATTATCCAACGTTTTCATTTGATCATCTGGTTGGTAAGTTAGAACGAAATGAAATAATCAATAAATGAAAGTTATTGTTTTTATTTTGAATTTACTTTATACTGATATTTTTATGTATTTTTGTGAATTTTTGTGAATCATGTTTCCCAATTATACTTGTATTTTAATAATAATAAATTAATTTCATGAGAATTCTTCACAGGAAAGTTAGTTTTATAAATTAAAGTAGCTGGATACTAACGTGAGATTCGCTAACTAATTAATGTTCGAAGTAATGAAATTTGTTAGAGTTTTGTTCTGGCGAGAGACGAAAGGAATAAGAGGGAATTGGCAAATTCTTCAAAAGTTGCGATTGTATAGACGTACTTAGATTACATAGAAAAGGACAAACGACAACAAACTATCTGAGGCTATGTCGGAGCTTGACACAGAAATTTCACAGAAAATAATAATTTGGATGAAATACAGTCAAAACTTCTTATTCACTGTTTTGTTATTCGCGATTTCAGTATTCGCAGATTAACAAAATGAGACCATTTCCTGTATTTGCGGGTCAACATTTCTTTATTCATGGATCTAAAGCTATGAGGCATATTACATGTTTAGAATAATATGTATTTATTTACCATTTATCTATAAAAATACGCAAGAAGGTATCAAAATATTTATAAACAAACAAATGTTATTGCTGCTTAGTCAAAAGTTCTTTGAGAAAAGCCGCTAAAAATTGTTGGAAAAACTGCCTTTGCAGATACTGCAGTGGCAACAACATATCCAGAATATTGCTGATGATGTGTACAAATCTGAACAAGTGTTTCACGTAGACGGAACTGCTCTTCTTGCTGTCAGGAAAAGGATGTCAAACAAAACTTTTATATCCGAAAGTGAAAATCCGCCTCTGGTTTTAAGGCAGCAAAACACAGAGTTACACTGCTGTTCTGTTCTAATGCAACAGGAGGTTTTAATTAAGACACTAACGCTTTACAGATCGTTAAAACTTCATGCTTTGAAAAATCAAAACAAGGAGAAATAAAAAAATTAAAACCTGCCAGTGTTTTCGCGATCAAACAAGAAAGCGTTTGATCGCGAAAACACTGTCCAAACCTGTATTCCAACCTGGTCCAAACCAGGGAATAATCAAGGCCTTTAACCTCTATTGCATCAGATGAACTTTTAAAATGATGGACATAACATGATCATAAGCAAATATACTGGAAAAATTAATAATGCTGAAAAAATTTTGACCTTCTAAAGTGCATTGTCAATATAAAGTATCGTTGCAAGAACTGAAACCATATATATTCAAATTATGCTGGAAAAGATTGTGGCCTGATCTAACTGTCGATGATGATGAACAATCTGTGCAAATTCAAATTGGAAATGGAATAGATCGAGATGGCTTTGAACAGGTAGAATCAAGTGACATTCAAAAATTTCTTGAATCACAAGATAAAGATTTGACTGAAACCGACTTTCTTTATAAAAATTGATCTATGTATGGAAAGTAGTTTTGATTTTAAAAGAAATTTTTTTGCTGTTACGGCAAAAACAAGAAATTTATAGATTCTTTAAACCATTACCTAAGCTTGATAATAATTAATATTTTTAAAGAATCTGATTAAATTGCTTTTATTGTGGTTTTTATCATGGTGTTTCCTTGCATCGCATTCCCTATAATCCCATACAAATTACCGTTCCGTATTCATGGTTTCTGTATTTGGGGCATATTTATGGAATATATAGTATATGTCCCGCGAATGAAGAGCTTTGACCGTGTCCTCTTTGCGGTAAAATATATTTTACACAAATAACATATAAAATATATTGAGCCCTAATATATTTTCATTACACCGCTATACAAAAAAAATAAATTACTTCGCAGTGAACAAAAGTAGTACGTCACAATGTCCACACAATTTTCTTTGTTCGGTGAAATTTTACTCGTCCTCAATGTTAAAAGAAATCTGTATCTTCTCATAACGAATTTGAAGTGAATTTATTTTGTGCCTACGGGGACATTAAAAACGTAAATGAACCCAAATACACAAAAAAGCAAGTAAAACATGGAGGCGGAAATAAAAAAAATGAGGTTTTTAGGATGTGGAGTGAGGCCTGTAAAACGAATCGAAGCCTCTCTTGATCAGCAGCAATGCAAAGAAATATTACAGAAAACCGGTTAATGGTTGTTTCAACACGATAATATCCCAAACATATAGGTGGTTCGTCAATTTTTTCCTCTCAGAGGAGTCCGTGTCGATTCTAGGCTGGTCCGCAAATAGCCCAGATCTAAATCCTTTAGAGCGCCTGTTGTACGAAGGCAAGAAAAAAGTTGGAAATTAACGCGCAGGTAATATAAACTAGCTTTGACTGTTTTCAAGAAGCTTGGAACAAAATTTATTTAGAAATATGCAATATTTTGATATCGTCAATGCCTTGCCGATGTCAAATAGTTATACCCAACAATGGCAATCACATTGTATACTAAATTGTGCTATAGTAAATTTTATTTAGTTTAAAAAAGTAATGAAGACAAGTTTCTGCCTGTAATTAGTTTTTGATTATGTTATTTTGTATGTTTTATTATATATCTCTAATTAGTTGTCTCTTAATGAAATAGTACGCAAAAGTAGTTATATTTTAAGTTTTAACAGAATAGGAAACGCGACTTAGTTAATTGACCACAACTGTATATGTGAAATCGAAAATCACGTATTATTAACATAATGTGTACATTGAATTATAATTAAATCAACATATTGTAGACAAGTATGGTCGATAACCCTGGTTATAGATATGTTATCAACTACCGTATATTGTGAACGAAGCTTTCGACGAATTGAGTAGGAAAAAATGTCGGTACGATAAATCGTTATTACTTGTCCATTTTGATCAAGAGATATTTAAAGATATGCATCACCTACGCCTTCTGATAGTGATGGCTTAGAGGTTAGTAATTGTGTATTATCTTATAAAGTAACTGTTTAAATCGCACTCAAAAATTGTGCAATCAACATTACAGATACATGCAAAAGTAGTAATTTCACCACACTTTTCATTTTATTTAAAAAACGTGTCGAGCGATTTGTATAAAAATATTTGAAAAACAAAAGTATCCTACAGCTTTGGTAAAAATCCCCCTCAAATATTGTACAATTAACATTACAGGAGAGATAGTAATTTTACCACACTTAATTTTTTTAAAAACTCCTTAGGCGATTTGTGTACAAAAATATGTCAATCTAAAATGATGTTATGTTAAAATTTTGAAAAAAAATACCGTTTAGTTTTGGTAAAAATTCCCCTCAAATATTGTACAATTAACATTACAGGAGAAGTAGTAATTTTACCACACTTAATTTTTTGAAAAACTCTTTGAGCAATTTGTGTACAAAAATATGTCAATCTAAAGTGATGTTATGTTGAAATTTAGAAAAAAAAATACCGTTTAGTTTTGGTAAAAATTCCCCTCAAATATTGTACAATTAACATTACAGGAGAAGTAGTAATTTTACCACACTTAATTTTTTTAAAAACTCTGAGCAATTTGTGTACAAAAATATGTCAATCTAAAGTGATGTTATACCGTTTAGTTTTGGTAAAAATCCCCCTCAAATATTGTACAATTAACATTACAGAAGAAGTAGTAATTTTACCACACTTAATGTTTTTAAAAACTCATTGAGCGATTTGTATACAAAAATATGTTAATCTAAAATAATGTTATATTAAAATTTCGAAAAAAAATACTATTTAGTTTTAGTAAAAATTGCTCTCATAATTGTACAATTAGCAATACATGAAAAGTAGGTATCTCACCACGCTTTGTTTTGTTTAAAAAATCAAAACAAAAAAGCAAAAAAAAAAACGCAAAAATTATTTTTGTACAAACTGTTAATATGATGTTATTGTTAACAGTTGTGAAAAAAAATATTTTCAATAAAAAATGTTGTAATAATTTTTGTATATACCTTAATTATATTACCTAATTGTTGTGAGTTGTTGTTTTTCCGGATCAATTTTCATGAGAAAATAATTTGATTATTTCTATTGCAGGCTTTGACTAAGTCATATAATTGCATTTTCATTAAAATCCATCTAGAGGATTTTGTTCGTTTATGTATATATTGGCTTCTGCCCGCGGCTTTGTTTGTGTGGGAAATGGATTGGTAATTTAGTATATTTTTTTACTTTTTTATATAATTTTTTGTTTATTTTTTAATGTATTTTTAATTGATGGGAGTTTTCCTATACATTATATTCATAGTTTTTTTTATTTTGTGGGGATATAAAATACTGGTTTTCTGGAATATCTACTCTTGACAACCCAACATAGAATTGATAGTACACAGCTCCGCCAGTGTAGTCGCAATCGCCGACGATGGTGTCGGTGCGGTGGGTGCATATTGCAAGTAAACCGAGTATGTGAATGATGACTGGGGAAAGGCAGGCAGGGAGTGAATTTTTAGATAATATAATCCACGGATTAATTTAATTTACACCACAGACAGGTGTTTTTTGCGATATTTGATCTTCCCTTTTAAAACCATTCCTAAGCCTAGAACAATGATTTCACGTCTTTTCAATTAACACCTGAAAACGACTGAAACTTCAACTTACTATGCAACAATTACTGCCTAGGAATGTTTTTTTTATAAGATATAGACTTTTTTCCAATTTTTATTGTATCAACCAGTTTTGTAGCATTGGCATTACATAAAACCAGATACAATATAGTCCATGTTAGAACGCAGGATATCATCTGTCCGTCAGAGAAAGAATTTTCAAAATCTATTGGGTAGTTTTTGAAATTATCACAAACTAACAACTCATAAACTTCTCTTGAAGTAAAATTATTAGTACTATTTTAAAGTAAAATAATTATATTATGTAATATATTCCTCATTTCATATAGATACATTTTGTCCTTCAATGACTTGAGTTCTGCTGAACGGATTTGATAATATTTTCACCATTGTTTAAGGGATTTATTCCGAATGATTTATTGGTTTAATTTACTAATTAAAAATAAACTAAAGTAAAAAACTAAAAGTTAAATAATTACCACTATCTCATGAAGGGTTATAATATTAGATTCTTTTCAAAATAAAATAAATATCACCATTTAATGGAGAATTCAAAAGCTACCTTACAATGTTTACTTATAGAAGAATGTCGCTGTTAATTAATTTACTTAATTGTCTATGTGAGTTGTATATTATCTTATAGCTTATATTAGTATAAGTTATGTGTAAATAATATTAACAATATCATATTTAGGGTTCAGTACTTTAGAATGATAAACGGGATTTTTACAGGATCCCTTTGTTATTCGTTTGTCTGTCTATAAATATATTTTTTCTTAGGAAAGGCTAGTTATTAAGTTGAAGTTAATATAAAGTTATTAAAAAAATATACTGGGTGACATTTTTATGAGTGAACAAATTTCAAGAAGCGATTCGAAGCGAAACGAAGAAACAATAACTAAATCATATAATGAAAGAAAAACAATTTATTTTAACTCTTCCTGGCATTGCCGCTTTCATAAAACACTTTCGAGAATGTAAAGAAAATTTTTAAAAAAATATGATTTAGTTAGTGTTTCTTAATTGCTCCTTAACATTTTGGTCACTCATCAAAATCTGACTTAGTGTAATAATTATGACCCCATGGTTCTGTAAAACTCAATGCAATAAAAACATACAGCCTTTCAAATATCGTGTACTTTGGTTCTAATTAAGGGTCCTTTTCGTTGACTTAGAATTTTAAAATTTATTATGAAGGAAGTTCTTAAAGGAAATAATTCAAAAATCTTTATTTATAATTCTATGTTGAATTATTAGATGAGCAATTCATTTTTTTCATTTTTAGATTTTATTTTTTCGGTTATTTCTACTCGTACTTACTAAGACTTACAATAATGTGATAACGGTACGGAACCCGCAGGGTACGATTTTTATTCGTCTTTTATGTATCTATTGCTATTCTACATGTCACTAGATGGAAAAAACAACTATGGATTGTGCTCATCTCTACAAACGTGTTATGTCAAAGTTCTGGCAGAAGTGCTTGCATGCACCGCGAGTCTATTTAGATATATAACTTCGCTTTGTTGTGAACTGAACTGTGTTGTGTGAGAATTTAATATATATTTTTTATCTTAAGAGTTTAGGAGATAGAGTTTCCTGAAAATTGCACGCTTTTGGTATTGACTGCCTCATAAAACCTAAGGGGTATTTTCTTTAGACATAGAAAATCTTACGCTTTTTTTAATTTGAAACTTTAGACATTGGAATTACATAATTGTAGATCTTAGAGCGCAAGTAAAGGAAATAAATTGAAAATATTAGTTTTCCCTTCCATTGCAAGTTTTGTCTAGAGTTATCACTTAATAAAAAATGACCAAGCAATAAACGTGAAAGGTGACAATATATGTAATTTTTTTTAAAAAGTAAGAACCATATCATTTGCTCTAAATATATTTTAGTAGTCATATCGTATCTACAAATATAGAATTTGAATTTGGCACATATTTCACATTCTTTGACTTTTTAAGGTTGCGTATCCGTTAGGTCGGAACGGAGTCTTACTTTTTTTTTCGTCTCTCTGTCCATTCGTCCTTTTGTGTGCCTATGTGTGGTTTGAAACTAAACGAATATTTGAAGATTACACGTAACGTGTATTTCTTTGGCCCAAAACTAGAAATTGTGTTAAAAATTACTTAAAATTTATTCTATGTGGCTCTCGTAAACATAAAGGTAGGGGGCTGAAAAAGTGCAGTCATTGGGTATTGCTAAAAAGAGCTTTTTGGATAGAGCACAAGTCTGTAATTTAATCTTTTTTCACTAAAAGAAAACGACGATTAACCATCAAAGGTGGCAACTTTGATTAGGCGTCATCAAATTTGTAATTTTTTTTTGCAATGAAGTCTTTCTCAAAAATTCCATTACGTAGGAAACTGCATTTCGACTCTAATATCTTTTATTCCATTAATTTAAGCAACAAATGCCAAAACAAGCTAAATCTATAATACTATCTATGGCCTACTGTTTCACTCGCGGGAAATTCTGAATAAGAATAGTTATTAGCGTTTTTTTTTCTCTTATATGTTGCTCTTGGGTATAAATTATTACCGTACGAAAATTTCATCAAAATCCGTCTAGTAGATTTCGCGTTATTGTATAACAAATTGATAGAAAGACAGACAGACAAAAATTTTAAAAACAGTTTTTTTGGATTTTATTGTTATTCCTTACGCTAAATCAATCACTCTTTAAAATATTTTCCATATGCAGAATTCACTCTGTTACAATTTTCTATATATATATATATATATATATATATATATATAGATTAAAAATGTTATATATACAGAACGCTCGTGGCGTGCGTTCTACTCAAACTTAACTGGTTTATTATGAATTTCAAATATTATTTTTAACTATAATACAATTTGGTTAGTTCAACTGAGCAACTTGCTTCCTCGTAGCTTTTTGTTCTGTCGTTTTTGGGGGAAAATAGTACTAAACGGTATTTTTATTTTCTAACCGCTCGTTAATATACCACAAATAGTTTAAGACAGAAATAATGTTATATATATTTTTTATTCAACTCGTGTGGGTCAATGGTCTTCGTCTTTTCTATTTAAGTCATGCAGGTTCTGCAAAATATGTTGATTCGTACGAGGTATTTGGTCTCATGATATTCCATTTGAATACTCCTTATAATACTAGGTTGTTAATGAATTAAACTTTTGGTCGTGGTTTAAACAGCGTGTCCTATTTAGAATATATAAAAACCCTTTAATTGTTACTTGTGTTGCTGTTCTTACCATAAGCAATAAATAAAAAAAATGTACATGTTTTCAGTGGACAGAACTGAGTAGAGCTCTATGTAGGGTATATAAGTACTATTTAATTGTTAACTTTACTTCATATGAAGAATATTACAACTGTAGCCAAAAATTAGAATTTATAAAAATTAGATTTTTTTTCATCGAATAAATGGTAAAATTGTAATAAATTTTTAAATTTCAGTAAATTCTCTCATAAAAGTCGGGAATAAATATGTTAATTCGAGAAAAAAATGAGAAAGTCCGAAGTATGTTTTGTATTATTTAATATTACGAGTATGTCTTCTGCATTTTTTATAGAGTAATAACGACTCTTTTTATAGACTAATCACTTTATGAAGATTTTCAACCGTTTCTGAAAAAAATCACCGTCACAGTTGCGATTTCAAATAAAAATAAAATAACATTGTTTACAGAACACGTTTCAAATATTTGGTGCACAGAATAATCTGAATAAATAATAGACATGTGCTTTGTTAGACGCGGTACATTGAGCCCTTAAAGTAGGTACTCTTGGTCACCTTTATAACTGCTCGCTGAAATCGTAAGATTTAAGGTACAATATAGATACCGCAACGAAGCACATTAGCTTTTTTAATATTCATTCTCTGATAAGCTTTTTAGCAATTCTCAACATTTTTTGGCACTATCTAATTACGTACAGATGGAATTATATACATTTTTAAATTTTTTTCTGGCGAATTAGTAGGTTTACGTAAATTTTCTTTTTTTTATTGTGAAAACTGATAGTGAACATTAGTAGAAATTCATTATTTGAGTTTAGATATGTACTATTATAAATCACAAATAAACAAATTATAGTTGAAATTCATTAAAAGTCCCTTTGTTTATAAGCGCAAATATGAATTTTAGCTTCCTGAATATTATTGCACCATGTTTTTTTTATTTTTCAAATTTTTTAAACCTATTCTACCTTAAATATGCTGATAAAATACATACACAAGATATACACAGACGTACGCATCCACGCACGCAGGCACTCGCGGTTTATATTTCTCTCAACTAATAATTACGATTGTTACGAGTAAATTATGCGTCCCGGAATATGGGTTTTCTAAGTAACTCTCAGGTTTTCTAAGTATATGAAATTTGTATTATGGAGCCCAGAGGAATAAAATTAAAAACGTATTTTGAAATGAAATCAAAAATGTCTGATGATATTTTATATCGCCTTTTCTTAGGACGCTCTGATTCTCCTAACTATTTTGCTTTAAGTTTTCCCACGTAATTTTTTAATTACTGGTATCAAAAGCCTGAAAAAAAACAGGATAATGATATTTAATATATTGTCCGATGCAAAATAATTCCGATCAACTTACATTAAGAAATTAAAGATACATAAGTATTCAAATATTTTTCTTACGCCTGGGAAATATGTATAGGCAATATATTACATAATGGGAATATAGTTCTAACATTTGAAACTGTTTAATAGAAATATTATGTGTTTAAACTTTTATATGTATCTAAATATATAGCTATGTATAATATATATAGTGCGATTTGACTCGTACTCAACAGGTTTTTGTTAGTATTATTTACAGTTTACTAAGGTAAATTAGGCAATAATTTATACGAGCATAATGAAAAATACATCTAGTATTTGTAACTGTTTAACAGAAATACTAGGTTCAAACTTTTAAATGTATTTAAGTGTAAACGAAATTCTTCTAGTTGCGATTTTACTCGTGCTTAGAGGTTTTTATTATAATTTTTAAACGGTTTTATTTACTTTTATGTTCCGTATTTTGTCGCTGATCCAACTTTTACGATTGATTTCTCAGCTACTTCTACCTAATCGACTCTCAGGAAAATTCGCGTATAAATTCGTTCCCCATGATAATAATACATGGTAATTTATATCTTTGATCATTAAATCCTGATGCTGTAGATGTACTTCCTGTCTAAACCATTGGACCTGAGGATCTGCTGTTAATAAATTAGTATTAGGGGTTTCATATAGAGTCTGCCAATGAACTCGGGGTTTTAACTTTTTAGTTCTGATGCTGCAAAGGTACTGCCTGCCTAAACCCTAAGACTTAAGGATCTGCTGTTTTAGATTAGTATTATGGGTTTCAAACAGATACTATGTTAATGACTTTCGGGTTTCAACTCCTCAGTCTTGATGCTACAGGGGTACTGCCTGCCAAATCGTGAGATTTGAATATATGCTGTTTAAAAATTAGTATTTCGAGTGTCGAGCAGAGTCTACTATTGAACTCCGGGTTTCAACTTCTTAGTACTGATGGCACGGGGGTACTGCCTGCCTAAACCATAAGACTTGAGGATTTGCTTTTTTACATTAGTGTTGTGGGTCTGAAGCAGAGACTCTGTTAATTTACTCCGGTTTTCAATTCCTCAGTCTGATCTTGCAATGGTATGGTATGCCTAAATCACGAGACTTGGGTCTGGTGGTCCCAAATTTGTAATGTAAGTCACAACAAATGACTGTAGTTATTGAATAAATGTAATAAAATCAGGCTGCGAATAAAAAGCTTACTAAACAGTTAAAAATAGACTAAAGATAAAAGTAAATTTTAAGTTTAACTGTTTTATTAAACAGTCAATCATAAACCCAAAAATAATTATTTATTAACATTCTGGGGGTTTTGACAACATTGAAATAAATTGTGGTCTACATTTAGAAGTAAACTTTATTTTGTTGGAAATTATACTGTTGTATAGCGTGTATGTTATATGTAATAAAAAAAACGATTCAATTGCAATATTAAGAAGCTCCAATATGCCATCCAAGCCCTAACAAAAGAAAGTTTTGTGCTAAATGTGGCCACGATTTTATTTTGGTCTGATTAAAGCTCATATTGCCTACCAACAATTATTATGAAGCTTTTAGTATATCATTGATTGTATAATAAATCTGTTTAATTTTTTACCTTTTTTTCCTCTATTGATAATTTAATCTACGTACTTAATTTCCAATATGTAACTATTATCCTTGAATAGCATCAGTCCCATATTGCTGTGTAAAACAAAAGGTTTTCGATAAATGAATTGGAATTCAAACTGTTTTTGGAAGTATGATTGTAATCGCGAGCTTAGTGATTAGTATCAAATACATAACCTTCATCAACGTCAGAAGTTACGGGGTTTGGTGCGGTCTACAAATGAAATGTGTGGTCGAACACTAATTGAAAACTAGTTTAATTAAAGTTACATTTTGTAATTAGTAACTTTGACAGCACATCTGTTACATTTCATTAGCAGATCGGACACAGGTGAATACTGTTGGTTTACCGTTGGGTTGACATGTTAGATTCAACCAAAACTATCCACTGAACTATTTCAATGAAATCTCGGCGATAGAAATAATAATTCGAATTAGACTATTTTGTGGAATATTACATTAATGTCTAGCCATATGGAAGATACGATGCCTCTCTACGTAGAGGACACGATGTCTGTTTATGTAGAGTATAGGATGCCTCTATATTTAGAGCTGTGCTAAAATTTATATTGGAAAGAACTCGGAGAAATGCTATGTGACATTATTATTTTTAACTAAATCACATTCTTTAGCTAATTTTCTCGAAAATTATTGCGGTAATGTTGGAAATATCGAATATGGCGTCGTATTTCCACTGATCATACAAAAGTTGGAAAAAACAAGTCGTTCGAAAGTGTATATATATATATATATATATATATATATATGTATATATATATGTATATATATATATATATATATATATATATATATATATATATATATATATATGTTTATATATATATATATATATATATATATATATATATATATATATATATATATATATATCTATATATTCTTTATCATCATGTCACGTAGTCATTGATTGTTAATTAGAAATTCAAATCAAATATCCGGTTATTAACTTTCGTTACAAAATTTTCGGAGCATAGAATTCGTTTAATGTGGTGCATAAAGTATCACAATATATCGACAACAGTCTAAGTAATGTTTCAAGTAATGTTTCAAGGATGACAAGAATTTTCACGGCTCGGAACAGTGTGAAATCGGATTTTCAATATTAAATACTCGTCCTATAGAGAAAATAAAACTTCAGGGGAGACTGAACAGATAGCTTAAACAAGGCAATGACTGTAATACATATCAAAGTAATGACTGAAAAAAGTTCAATACATGTATGTAAATATAATTGTGAATATACTTCACTCAAGTAGTAGTGAGCAAAATATAGTTAATTTTATAAAGATACAAAAGTCGATTGTATTACATTTGTGCTAATCTATTAAACTTGATGCATTAAAGTTAATTATTAATTAATCAATTTTAAAGATTTTCTTTTATCTGATAGTTATTTTATAAGTTAGCTGCTTGGTTAATAGGACAAATCTCATGAAGTAAAATGAAAAATAAATGTTACAGTGCAATTTTTAGTGAAAACACAAATGATGTATAAATGCCATAAACAACACTGCACTCGCCATACTTGCATTTTATGATTTCAGTAGTGCATACAATTCCGTTGACTTTGATTCTCTCTTAACTTCCTTGCCGTCTTTCAATATTTCTCAATTTTTCAGTGGTTTAGTTAATACCTATATGACCGTAGTCGATATGTTAAGTTTTCAGATGTATGTTTATATAGTGAGCGGAATGACATCTCAGGTGGTACGCTCCAAAGTCGTTTCTCTTTTCAGTTCTCATTGATGTCTTTTTAAGAATATACGGAGTAATAATTATTTTGACTCTGATGAGTTGGAAATGTATGCCAACACTGATGTACATTATATAGCAATTGTCACCAATGCTCGGTGAGGACCTCGTTTCAATTGGTAAGTGGGTTCATAAAATGGCTTTGCTACTTAATCCATTTAAATTTTAAACTATTATCACATATTTGTAAGTATTGATGGCTACTCAAGTGACTATAGATACATAGTTATCGCAATATATTCTACGTCTTCTCTCTGCTATTCTAAAGAATCCAAGTATAACCATGACCGGTACTTCTGAAGTTCTCGTTTTGCTTGTTCTCAAAATTATTCTCTAATATTTAGCTTATGAATGTGAGCGTTCCATAGTCTTTATTTATTAAGTAATAATTTTTTATTACCAAATGGTTTATACATATTTATATATTACTACGTTAAACACGTTATCTTTTATCCAATAGTTAAGCATTTTCTTAGGGAATAATTATAAAATATTTTTTTTAAGAATTGATAACATTGCTGCACATTTGTATATTTAATTTTTGTAGCTAATTTGTTTTTAATGATGAACAGATGAAAAGGCATTTTGTAATTAACATTCCTTAAGATTTAAAAATTAAGCGTACCCCCAATAGAAATTGAAACATTACGTATTTTTGGGATAAATAAATTGGTCTGCACATTAGACGGCTAGTTGTAAGTTTTATTCACTTTCAACTAATGTAACATGTAAACCAAAGTTTAATTTTGTTTGTAGTTTATATTTTAATTCTGCGCCAGCGAAACCATGGGTGCCACTTTACTGTGAATGTTTTTTATCATTAAGAAACTTATCAAAATAGGCATTCAAAAGTTGAGTTGGAAATATTTTTCAAGTGAAAGTTCTTTGGGCGCGATGAGAGTAAAATGAGCAAAGCAAGGTAGAATTTCGTGCAACGTTTAGTTGTGACGTCTGAATGTAACTAATCTATCGCAAGAAGGATAGAATATAGGTATTTATCTAACTACAGAGAGAGAAAGATTAAAAAGATAGAGCAAGATAAGAAGTGTATGTATGTGCGAAAGCAAACGAAAATGAAGTTGCGTGTCAAAAGTAAATTGTCAAAATGTTGTCGATTTATTTATCGATTTATATTTAATTTATACCGATTCTATGTGCATTCCATATATTACAAAACTAACAACAAATGTACTTAATTTATTTCTAAATCCTCAATGTACTCGTATATAGTTGTCGTTTAAGGGGTTTAGAAATTATAGCACTATACAAATTTCAAGAAATACTGCACGAAACCTTACATATTTTATTACGTACACCTTACCGCTAGCGCTATGTTGCCACACGTTTCTCGTATGCGAGAGCGTGATTCGTGGTCAAAGTCAATTATTAATTTAGTCTATTGCGAAATCTCTTTGTGTTCAGTTGTGTTGCGTCGCCGCTCTCTGTTGTCGAAGTTCGTGGCAGGCTAAACGAAATGTTTGGTATCCAGTGGATAGGTCGATTTGGACCTATACGTTGGACCCCACGTTGACCAGATATGACCCCATTAGATTTCTTCGTGTAGGGATTTATTAAAGACTTATGTTTGAGAAAGATTGTGACAGTAAAATAGAGGTGCGCGTATTATCGCTGCTTTTGACAAACTTGAAAGTACCGTTAACCAAGACATTGCTTTATTTAATAGAGTCCACGAACAAACAAAAAAAGTGTGCAAAAATGTGTCGAAAACAGGGGGCGACATGTTGAAAATGCTTATATCATTTAATTTTTTAGTTTACAACTTATTTTTACTTAAATCGATTAAAAATCAGTGCAGTCATAATTTTATCTATCATCCGTGCACGCCCGTGGCAATAATAGGTGAGTGATAACTAATTTTATTCTTGCCTAACTACAAAATATGTACATACCTGTAAGTAGCGAGCACTCATACACATATTACCACTGTAAATAGATTAATACTATTATATTACAAAATACTACTATTAAATATAATGTGGTGTATATTAAAATCACCAAGCGCACTTAATTACGAAATCATAGTTGCAAGCGTAACCCATACATACTGCAATTGTCAAAACTCAGACATACATAATACCTAATTTAGGCGTTCGCTTCGCCACTCTTTTGATCTTATTCAAAGAACCACCTTCGATACGTGCGTCGCGAGTGACGAGGCGAGCGCTCCGTAACGCGAAGCGGCGCGAGCGTTAAAGCTCGTTCACAATAGACTTTATTATTTATTAAAAATCTAACATGTCAATATTTTTCTGGAATATATGGTTTTTTGCAACCTCCTGGTGGAACATAACTCAAGGTTTTTTTTCGCGTAGGGGTCGCTGGCACCCTATATATATTTTTTTCATGACAGTATATATAGTTTGATAATAGTATATATACTTGACTACGTTTATACCTAGTTCAAAGCATAATTCACCTTTACTTAGCTCGCTTACAAATTTTAGCGGTCGAAGTACTTGTAATTAAGTCAAGTAGAAAACACGTTTTATTATTATACCATGTATTTGTATTGCTATGGTACTGCTCTGTGTTATACAATTACCAAATTACCTATAATGTATGATATTGTTTACGCGTTTCGTATGACGTATGCTGTCCTTGTCTAGAAATATGTTATTTTCCCGACAATGTACGATCAATCAACTCCCGGTAAAGGTCAGATGATCGATCACGCCGTTGCGACGAGCTTTTCGTACTGCGTGGGTAGCTTTATACTTATAAGGATTTCATAAACAAAAGATAAGGCTGAGTTTGACGCGGTTACCTGTACTTTGAGGGCACTGGCGACTTTGAGGACATTTGTGTAGGTTTGAAACGAACGCGAAATGTGTTTTTATGATGTGCCAAGCATAGTTTTTAGAGTTCTGTAGTCAAATTGAGATACTTCTAAAATACCTTCGTTTAGAATTTCATAGTCTCTACAATTTTAGACTATCTGCAAGAAATTTAACTGGTATATATATCAAATAAAAATTCTAAATAAATTGTGCAGTAAAATTTGAATTTTTTATTATTTCTTGAATTTTTTTCTCGTACTCGAATAAGGAATTTAAATTTTATTATTATTTTTATTTATTATAATTATTACTATAATTTTTTATCTTTACCTTTAAATAGGTTTTTTGAAATGAAATTACGGTCCCATGAATGATGTAACATTGATGTATTAGTAGTCTGCAGTCCAATATTGGGAATGAGTACTGCCGATGCCACCTTACATGCCGACAACAGCTACACGAAAAGCAAGAATATATATATATATATATAAGGGGCGTTCAATGTATTCTCGGTATCAGCATGATTTGCTAATGATGCGGGTAATTTAATAATTTGTACAGATAACGACACTATTTGAGGGTATATATAGCAAATTTCATGTAATTGTGATGAAGAGCTCAAGGCGGCGATAAATTATCATTTCTTTGACAAGGAGGGAAGCTATTTTTACAAGGCATTGAAAAGATAGTTCCAAGATCTGTTAAGTGTATTGATATATTGGGGGATTATATCGAGAAATAAAAAATGTTTTAAAAATTTGTGTTTTTCGATACCAAGAATACATTGAACGCCCCTTGTGTGTATGTATATATATATAATATATATATATATATATATATATATATATATATATATCACGTATACAGAGTCTGTTGTCCCTTACTATATATTTCTTTCAGGGATGATACGGTTCATTATTTCGAATAATAATAAGAAAGGAAAAGTTAAATAATTTCAAAATATTTATTTTTAATAAGCTCTTTTCGTCTGTGTCAAATGTCACAAAAATAAAAATAACATTATTTATTGAGAAAATGAAAAAAAACAAGTGCCTTCAAAGTTTTGTTTAAACTGTCAATCAGATAAATGTGACAGATCTTGCATTTTTTATGAAAAGTTAGATTATTTTTCACAATAGTTAGTAAATGCTATTTCGATGGAACTCTTTGGTCCAGCAAGTTGAAAGTGCATAATCGTTATACCAGGCTCGACAAGATCGTCGAAAACAGCCACGTAAAACTAAAAAATAACAAAAAAGATGTTTATTTTGACAACAAGTTTTTAGTTAAGCAATGGCTAAAATATTAAAAACAAATACTTGTTTTTAAAAAATATTATCTACTTCGTTATTTTTTTCGGATGCTGCCGCTGCTGCGGACAGATGCCGTTTTAATAGTTCATGACGCGCGTGGCTAGTCTCTTCCCCTAATGTGAAATTTATTCTATGTCCCTTTACTGTATTAATATAATTTATAGTAATAAAATATTTAGAATCTATAGAATCATCGTAATAAAATATACAGAACCATAGTTTCGAAGTTACATTGGAACATATGCGCTTTACACCCAGGTACATTTCGACAATTTTTTTGAAATCAGATGAAAGTATATACATTAAAAACTATAAATCAGGAAAGAAATTCTGCAGCTGTTGATTATTTATTATAAAAGAAAACCATTTTCAAAAAAAAAACTCACCAGAAATATGTCGAAATTTTATATTACATGGTTATTTCTCACTATATTCACAATAAATCATTAGACACTACATATTTGACACAAACTTAAAGTAATTAGAAATTAATGAAATTAAATCGCTTAAAATACATTTTTAAAATTACATTAAAACAATGTAATTTTTAACAGCCTTAAACGTCAAATAAGAAAAATTATCAATTATATCAACTTAATAGGTTTTACTATCTTTGAATCTCTAATTTTTTTTTTTTTTTAAATTTATGGCTATCAAGTTTTGGAATTGCCATTGCTATATAAATATAATTATGGTTTTTAATTTATATATATATATATATATATATATATATATATATATATATATATATATACATATATATATAATATCAATAATAAATATTGTCAATATTAATAATTTAAAATATATTTAAAATTTAGATAACTATAATATGAAATGAATACCATAAACTATCCAAAAAAGATATATGCCATAACTTAACCTAGCCCAGCCCAGTCCAGCCAAACAACACTAACCTAACATAATTTAAACTAACACAATCCAACCCAACCCTAATTAAAATAATTTTGTAGCCGTGGCTGATGTATTAAAAAAATTGTTTAAAAAATAGTTTCCATAACAAATCAATTCCAAAAAAATTCCAACAAAAATTTGTTAAAAATGTTTTGAAATAATAAGCAAAATCCCAGCCCAGCCTGGCCCGCCGGCGGACTGAGCTGGGCTTAAACTAAACTAACTGGATTAAATTTAAATAATCAGCTAAATAAACATTTTAGGATTAATCAATAACCCATTTTAGGATTAATCATTCGGTTCATAAGAAAGAACGACATCAAAAAATAGAATTTTTTGTATTTATATTCTTATTTATTTTTGTTTTTATATTTATTTTTTTGTTTTTATATGTATATACTTATTTTATACTATCTTTATATTATAATTTAATTTTATTCTTTTTGTTTAATTGTAGCCAACTTCTTATTTAGTTTTTATTATATTGTTTATTCTTTTGTTAACAAGCAACAATGACAAATATACGAAATATGGCTTAATCAGTGCTACTTAGCCTTTTTTTCCACACTTGATATTGGAATAAGTTCCTTCTGGAGAGAACAATCGCCATTTGATCAAAAATAAAAATAAAGATGTTATGATTCGAAATATAAACCATAGACAAATAGACTTTATCGTTTTCTGAATGTTGGTACAAAAAGAAAATGTAGTGGTGAAAGTGACAGGTTAAAAAAACATTCTAATTAAATAACTATATTTACTGATTTATATTTATTATAAATGATAATTTATAATTAAGTTTTGCTTTTAATTGTGCAATAAATGCTTAGTGATAAACAAAGTAAAGTAAGTGGAAAAAATCAAGTTTAAAACACATTACCCCGCAAACAAAATCGTCAGGTACAAAATTTTTCAAATTATTTTTTTTTATAATAAATAAGCATCAGCTGCAGAATTTCTTTCCAGATATGTAGTTTTTAATGTGTATACTTTCATATGATTTCAAAAAAAATGTCGAAATGTTCCTGGTTGTATAGTGCATTTATACCGTTACATTAAAGTTTTAATCAAGATATTATACGTTACTCGAGAAAGTTTCCACCTGTTTATTTGCTTGTGTTTCACACCTTTGTATATGTTGGTCATTTTTATTATAAGAATATTTAAATGAAGTTATTTTGATATCGATTTTGAAGTTATAATTAATTATATAACGGTACTTATATAACGGAATATACAGGAATATGTATGTATATATTCATTATTTTAATGTAATATAGCCGATGTTCAGCTGTTAAGATCATGTAACTAATCTAACTAGAAAGCAAGGGTGAGATTGGACGTATTAATTTCGTTTGTAATGCTATCTGCATAATAATAATAATAATAACAATAATATAATTTTATTTTTCAGGGTCTGGAGAGACGTATTTAAAACTGAAATGGTAAGTGTTAATTTATGCTTTACCGATTCAAATTTCTGTTTAAATGATGCATGCAAATCTCTTCTTCTGAAATTACACGTAGGATGGCCTTCTTAGGAAGCATCCCGAGATACACTTGTTCTTGTTTGTTGTATCCAGTTTTTTGTAACAAAAAATGACTAAGTCCTTTTCACTTCACTTCAACTCAGTTTAAGTCTGCGTCTATGTAGGTCTCAAGCATGCCAGAATGGCCAGGAAGTCTTTTGGTATTTCTACTTTTACGTGATGTTCTTTATGTTGTCTTTAAAGTTCAAGTTTTTATCTTCTCTGCCATGCCCTATTTATCTATATAATCCAAAAGATGTTTTTTGGGATTCTCCTTTCATAAACTGCATGCGCTTCTTTATTTTTACCTATCTAGAGTTTCATCAAGCACCCTTAATTACGAAATCTATGATTTCGTAATTAAGGGTGCTTGAAAAGGGTGCTTTTTCAAGCGTAACCCATACATACTACACACAATCATACGAATTGCCAAAACTCATATATACATAATACCTAATTTAGGGTTTCGCTTCGCCACTCTTTTGATCTTGTTCAAAAGACCGCAATCAATACTAGCGACGCGAGTGACGAGGCGAATCACGTGGCGAATGGCGAGCGCTCCGCAACGCGAATGCCCTACCCTATTTATCTATATAATACTGTCTGCCATGCCCTATTTATCTATCAAAAGATGTTTTTTGGGATTCTACTTTCGAAAACTGGTTATCAGTGTTATCAGATAACCAAACAATCAAACATACAGTGTTATCAAAATGAATCACCAACAAATTTCACATAATTACCTGCGGCCTCGCATACCGATATGTTAATATCACTTAAATTATGTTTGAATGTTTGATACTTACTAATTTCTAAATTCACAATAGTTCGCATTTTTTAAGCCACATGACATCAGAGCCACTTATAAATCTAAAGTTGTTCCTAAAATATTTTAGCTGTTGTTAAATGAGTATATAGGGCGACTTTTCTCAAGTATTTCATTACGATAATTAAAAACAAAACTTTTTTCTAATCGACTTTATTCATATATATATGGAGGAGTCCTGATGTTACTCTCAGAAGTCTGGACGAAAAATCAAATATCTTTAGAATCGTCTTAAACTTCCCGATCCTCATAGAGAACTAATTTCATGATCCACTTAATTCAGCGACTGAGAGTCGCCATTTTGCCCAATGTGAAAAAACCTGCGCTCAGGCAATATCACTTTTTTTTATATTCCATCCTCTAGAACCGAAGTATTCGGGAATTTTCCAGTTTCTCGCGGAATCCAATTGCTCAACCACCTGATAGCGGTTGCACCAGAATGTGATTTGTTTATGATGAGTGAAAGCAAATTTATCGAAATATGTTATCGTTATCTTTTGTAGTTCTTGTCTACTTTTGTATTCATGTTTAATATTTATCATTATTTGCTTATCGTTACGAATAGGTACTTGTAATGTATTGATATATATATATATATATATATATATATATATATATATATATATATATATATACATATATGTATATATATTTATATATATATATATATATATATATATATATATAAATAAATTTACGTACGTATAAGCTGTGATAAGTGAATGAGGATAATAATTGTATCCAGTTTTTTTTGTAACTGACTGACGTAACACGTTTCACGATTTTATTCGCATTGTTTCACCGTTCAGCCAAGCGGCGAAACAATGTTAAAAGTTCAACATAAATTTTTCGCAAATCGTATTAGGCACCGCGATTCGCGTCGCTCCCGCCGACGGAATTGCCGCTTTGCGGCCGCTTCAAAGAGTAATTTCATTACCGCACGCCTCGAACATTTGCACTAAGTACATAATTTTAATAGCGGCATTTGAGTTGCTCAAGTCGAAAGGGGACTGTCGGCCTTTTTATAAGGATCTCCGAATGGATTTATCGCCGCGTATCATCTCTGTCGTTACCGACCTGATTTACGTGTTTAAGCGTGGAAGTTGTGGAAAAAATTAAAAGTCTTGCGTGTCGGGAACAATTAGCTCGGTTACATAAAAGAGTGGATTAATGGCATTAAAATATTTGATCATGTTGAAACATTTTTTGGGATAGTATTTAGTACCAAATTCACCAATTGTCCTGACAGGACAAACAAATGGACCGTGGCACGTGAATAGGCAAATCTCAATTTCGTCCTCTAATATTGACCAGGCGGAAATAAACGTACCATTACAAAATTACAATTAGCTCCAGTTAAATGTGACCTTTTTATAAATGATATAATCTACCAATAGTCGAAAGGCGTATCATTATGGTCATGATCGGTGTAAACGCGGTAAGATGACAGACGTATTTACGCCTAAGTACAAAGTCTTGCTCTATCATCGTTGCCTAAGTCCGAGTCTTTACAGATCTATTCATTTATTCTTTCTTCATGTCTCTCTTCTGTGTTGGGAACTCCCTGATACTTTTCGTTTATTTCCTCCAGTTGTATACAATTCTTCATGTAAATTTGAGTGTTTTAAAGGCTCTGAGTATCATCACTTCGTAAACCATGTATATAGTCCAATTGTATTTTATAAGGTATGTTTTCATGTTTATATTTAATTATTTGGCAGCTGTTAATGTTCTTTCAATCTAGGTATCGAATCACTCTTTTCTACTTCATAAGTGATTTCTGGTTCCTACTTAGCCCTTTGAGATGTATTTAGATAGAGATATTTTAAACTAGATTTTCTAGATTTCTAGCTCTTTTCGCATACTTTTTGTACACTTTGACGATTTAATTTCAGGCATATATTTTGGGTCCTACCTCTTTTTGGTTTTTTTTCCATGCTCTTGTTTGCTAAAATTTTATTTAAATTTATTAATGCGCTTTATTATATTTTCTATAAAAATGCTGTGCTTATTTAGAAATGTAGTAAAATAATATTTAACTACAAGGGAAAACTACCTTTTCTTAAATCTACTCAATCAGTTATAGGGAAGTCATTCTTGATGGGAAGTTTTTCCTTTACTTTCAAATTTTCTTCGATCTCAAGTTGTCCGAATTTTTACTTCTTTCTGAGCTTATAACGTCTGTTCCTTACAATACAATACACGTATAAGGTATACGTAATTATAAGTAACAGGCGTTATAAGCTCATGGAAGGTTTGGAATAAACATTACGCAACACATAAACATTACGCAACACACACAAAAATAAATACACACATGTCCCAAATTTCAATCGGTTCTGCTCAGTTGGTTCCTCATACTGGAGTTAAGTTAATAGGGTTTCAACAAAATTGTTTCGTCAATTACTGTTCCAATTTCTGAAATAAGAAAAAAATCGTATATAAGGCTATGGACACTTCAAAATTATCGTGCAATGGAGCCGCGTACCACAGATGCGATGTAATACGTGTACCATCTGCCATCATAATTACGTGCAGTTGGCCGTTCTGGCCCTTGCAAGTTACGCGCAATGGGCAGCAGGTATACGATCGCATGTTTAATATTTGCTTCGTTTCGTCTTACGTGCGATTTTATGGTTTCTGCGATAAATTATGTCACACTAATGCTTGTAAGCACCGAGTTCCGACTGGCGGAGCTCGGTGCTTGGCAGGCAGGTGTAAATTTTAGATATTGCTTTGAATTCAGTAATTCAATTTTACCTGTCTCTTATCCTCGCGTGTGAGTTGTCCCATTGTAGAAACATGAGAATTATATTTAATAAATCGTGGTCATCATGTGCTTTCAACATTTGTGAGTTGTTTGAGTTATAAATCTGCTGAACATGTTAAACATGTATGGGAACTTTACATTCATTTTACTCACTGTAACTACAGGGTATTTAATATATCGACCAAATGCGAGCTGGGCTCACGCAAAGAGAGCTAAGGATAATTAATTAATTGAATCTGATGCACAATTGTTTATAGTGACTAAACATGTTGTCAAGAGTTTTGTAGAATTTATTCTTTTTTCGAAAACTATAAATCCCAGGCATATCATCGAATTTTTTTGTAATTTTTCAATAATTCTCTATTTTCCTCAATAATCTTAAAAGTTTTGGCTATCCAAATTTGTAGGGACATATTTTTGGATTAGATTTTTGCTGTTATACAAAAAAAAACACGCTAAAATTAAAACTAAGAAAGATTTGAAATTTATTAAGAATGACTTTCATGTGATCCTCTATTTGAGCTTGTTAAAGAAAATAAACTGTTTGATCCCAAAAAAGAGGAACGTAATATAATTGACATTTTCTCACGACTAGATAGAACTAGATGTGGGCAAGTATCCAGTATAACTATGGCAATTTTTAAATCGATAACACTTTTAGTTTCTGAAAGGAATAATCGTGACCTAAAGACAGATGAATGGACATTACAGACTTACCATATGGATTCAGTTTTTACTATTGTGGCATAACAATAATAACTTGAACAATAAATATTTCACTCTATACTAGTTATAAGAATGTCGATTTTTTAGTTGTATCATTTATACAGACGGATCCAGGTTTCGAATATGAATCAGTACTGTCTTAGTGTATTTTATAAAGTTATGATCTTTTTGGTATTTTTATAAATATATAAAGACAGTTATTTCTTAACCACAATAAATACCCTAGAATACGTAGGTAGCAACATCCGGAAGAATCGCATCAGCATATTTGGCTGTGTGTACATGACAATGTAAAACGCTCAACTTTATTGCCATAAAAAAAAACTATCTACTAAATATACATTTAAGTCGCTTTTCCGAGTGAACCATTGACACAGCGGTAAAACACGAGTATGAACTTGGAGAATAAATTTGGAGGAACTGGAATATAAATTTGGCTGTTAAATATAGCTGAGAAAACCAAGAATATTATTTTTATTTAAAACTATTCAATAAATAGATGTGAAGGAACGCTGTTCCACAATTTTTAGATAAACCGAATCATTTTAAAGTACTGTAAATACTTAGGTATCTTATTTAAATTCATTTGGTTTTATAAATATTAAAACACAAAGAATGAGTATGGTGGTTATCCATAAATTTTCTATCGGGTCTAAAGATTTGTAAAAATAGCGCCATCAAGCGTTAATTTATTTAGTAGTTAATTTATTGTACTACGTTGTTCACGTATCTAGTATTAATATCGTGGCGTACCTTTAATTAGTATCAGTATTAGTATCACGTATCTAGTATTAATATCGTGGCGTACCTTTAATTAGTACCTTTAATTAGTATTATTAATATCGTGGCGTACCTTTAATTAGTACTACTTTGCTCACGTATCTAGTATTAATATCGTGGCGTACCTTTACGTATCTAGTATTAATATTGTGGCGTACCGTTAATTTATTGTACTACGTTGTTCACGAATCTAGTATTAATATCGTGGCGTGCCTTATTATATGAAGCATAATAATTTTTGTTATATGCATTTTTCCCAATACGCATCCGTGCTAACTTTTTTTGCTTTATTAACCTATTAATTTTACTTTCGGTTTTTAAAGAGTTAATCACTTCACTAGGTATGAAAAATTTCAAGTTACGAAATACAATTTGTTTCCTTTTAGATTAATAGACATTCATATTAATTTCAAAAATTGAGCCAACATGGTTTTTGTTTTTTAGTTTTGAAGTGTATCTGTAAATACTTACATAAATATTTGACTGTCAAATTCATCAGACGTGATGGATAATTTGCAATTCATAGTTTCAAATGTGGAATCAAATATCGAATATGTATTTCAAACATAAGTTCCATGCCATTTTGATATCGTCAACAAATTTAGGTATCAACCTTTCCAATGAAACTTGTGTTTGTGGCTTTAATCTATCACGCCTTTAATATTCGAACCTGCTGTTGGTTTTAAAATGGTGTAATGATTTAGAATGAAAAGCTAAGTTCATTTAATATGCTTTCAAATCTGAATCAGTCTAACATCGTTTCTTTGAATTATACATTAGGTGATCTTGAGAATTAGATATATAGTTAAAAGTGAAAAGCTATTTATGAATATCGTCTTCAAGGCCTTGATGAATTGTTTTATAAGCTCAAGGTTAATCTCAGTACTTGAAACATCAGTTGGGTATGTCGAGGTAGATCTTATTTCTGTCTTACTTTTAATTTTTTTCTAACTGGATTCTGTTTCTTTCGATTTTATAAATTTGTTATTCTCTCATCCCATTTGCAGATATAGGGCAGAAATTTTAGATAAAAATTTATGTTTAGTTATTTATTTATAATATTGTATGTATAGCATATATGGCGGACTTATTGCTATATGAGCAATCTCTTCCAGTTAACCATAACAATTTGTATTGAAATTTAGTTGGTAGACTGTAAGGGATTTTACGATGAAAATTCTTTACAGCACATTAGACGAGAAAAAAAAATTTAAAAAAATACAAAGTATAAATAAAAAAAAACTATTGACATGATTTGGGATGGGAAAGCAAGAAAGGACAAGTACACAAAGGAAAAGCTTTCAGGAGAGGCAGGACTTTTTCACTCGATCTTTGAAAATATTTAGAGACATGATTTTCCTGATCTCAGGGTCCAGGTGATTCCAAATTTTTGCTGCTTGGACAGTCAAGGATTTTTCGTAAGTGGTAGAGGTATGTTTAGGAATAAGTAGGGTGAATGAACTTCCAGATCGTAGGCCAAGGCCGTGAGCAGACAAATCTTTAAATTTGCCACTAAGATAATTTGGGCTATGAGGATTTTTTAATATATTAAAAAGAAGTGTAAGTATGAGCAGTTGGCGTCGATGACCTGTATTCAAAAATATGATTTTATATTCTGAGGCCGAAGATATACCGGATGCTTATGTTGGTTAAATATAATGAATATAATTTTAAGGACATTACTTAGTAACTAGATTCCAATTGTCAATCGTTTCTTAAATACGCAACAAGCTCATGCATACTTATTATATATAAACGCTTCCAATTTGTAAATTACGCTTTCAATTTCTCTAGAAAGAGTCTGCAATCTAGTAATTTAAAATGGAAATTGCACTGCTTTGAAGCGATTCCTTAGTCCATTTACTTTTTTCAATATTTTTTGAGTAGTTTTTGAATATTTTATTATGTATAAACGCTTCCAATTTGTAAATTACGCTTTCAATGTCTCTAGAAAGAGTCTGCAATCTAGTAATTTAAAATGGAAATTGCACTGCTTTGAAGCGATTCCTTAGTCCATTTACTTTTTTCAATATTTTTTGAGTAGTTTTGAGTATTTTAATAAGTTGTCGTGGTTTTAAAAATCGTGTATAGTTGATCTCTTTTTTGAAATGTTTTAAACTAAATATTTTGCTAATCATCGATGGTCTGGTAAATTCTTGTAAACTTGGCAATAAAGTTTTTAATTTTCTAAAGATTTTGCGTGTTTGTAGGATTAACTGTTATAAAAAGTTGTTTTTTAACGATTTCGCAAACTATCGATATCGTATATTAAAGATCAAAAGATCAGTGAGCTTATTACTTTTTTTGTCGTAGCAATATATTTTTGAGCGTTGGGCTTTTTGTAAACTGAACTATTTTTTCTCGTGTTTGAAGCCATGCCAATTCATTAGACTTCTCCCAATATTTTAATAAGAATCTATTTACAAACCTATGTTTCTCACACTTTAAGATCCTGAGTGTTTGGACGGTTTAGTTTTTGAACTAGATTACTTTAAATTTAAGTAATTGCTACTGATATTTTTCAGAAGATTAAGAATCTGTAAAATGAGTCCGTAAAGGTCTTGTTACAAACAATGAGTCCGTAAAGGTCTTGTCAAATTGGGATAAAATATTCAATTAAACTTTTTATTTAAATTTACCTTACATTATGTAATTATATTAACGGAAACTGTAACCTTCATTTTTCTTTGTTTGTACTATCAATATCACGGAAAGATCAAAAATAAGAAGCTTTGGGTTGCCAATAATTGATTGTCTCAATATTTCGACTTGTACATTATAAACAAAGAACCCGCAATTTATCTTGATTGTCTGTTGGTGACAGAATAAGCATTTTTCGATTAAACTTTTTCACCTTTGTTTACCATTAGATATTTGCGAAATATAATAAAACAACTCGGGATTATTGCTTACTTGCAATAGGCGTTTGTGTAATGATAAAATAGAGGTAGACTATGCGGTGAGGAATGAGGAGCGCAGTTGCTTGAAATCGCAACTCACATTCTTTGACTTAAAAAAAGAATATGTATATATATATATATATATATATATATATATGTATGTTTGTATGTATACACAGACAAACACACACACACACATATATATATACACAAGTGTTTGTGTAAGTCATGGATCAACCGAAAAGGGGTAATAACAGGCAAAATTTGATCTCAGCAAATATCTCCTATTTTTACAAATATAGACTCTTTTTTAAAATTTGAGACAATCACTACTCTGAGTGGATCTTTTGGATGCCATGACTACAAATTAAGTCTGATTGTTATTTTTTTATAGTTAAGTATAGTTGAGCAATAAAACCTTTCCGATTGATTGGAACATTTTAGGACAGCTAGTATGGTTCTCTCTAAAAAAAGCAAAAGTTCTGTTTGCAGTATTTCATAATTTTCGTCACTCAAATTTGACTGTTCATACTGCAAAAAATTCAGAACTGGCGACTAATTTAAAAAAGTCATATAAAAAATGACTGCCTTTAATAATAAAAAAGATATTCACACTTAAGTACAGAAGACACCCATTGTGCGGTAATTACCCTATCTTCGAATTTCATGTAAATGTATTTTTAAAATTTTTTTTCATGGCATCTATTAAACACTCCAAAAACAATAAAAGTAAGTTTAGAAAATAGAAATATAAAGTTTTTATGTTATATTACGACAAATATTCATAATGCCTGCGATTGGCTCTAATGCATGTGCGACATCAAAGCAACTAAAGTATTTTAAGGTTTGAAACAATTCTAATTATAGTTCCAAATACTCACAAAACTTAGCAAAAGCTTTTTTTAAAGTTTTGTCAGTTACCCAGTTGCAGTTCGACCTATTGCTCCTTTTCAGTTATGGCTATGGGCTATGACTGTGTGTGTGTATGTATATATATATATATATATATATATATATATATATATATATATATATATATATATATATACAGCACACATATATACACAGTTTGTATTAAAGAACGTATTTATTATTCATACAGGCGATTCCGTCAATTAAACTGAGTATATTTGCAGTGTGTTTTTGTTAAAACATATAAATCGTTTTTGATGAAATCGCAAATTTCACATTGATTTTTTCAGAAACGGTTAAGGATTTTTTTTAAGGATTTTCATTCAGTGCCTTAACATTTTCAACATAGTTTGATGCATAAAATCAGCTGTATGAATAATAGATACTTATAAAGATTTTTTGTTACATCTGTGTACACATAAATTTTAATATAAAACTTGTTACTTTTCTTAAGATATGTGAAAATAATGGAAGGTTTATAAAATTCGTTACGGCTCTTTTTCAAAAAAAAATATTGTTTTCGGTTACTGAAATCCCTTTGGAACTGAAAAAGAGAATTTTTTTAAGAATTATTTCATATTCATTATTATAGGTTCTGGAAAAAAGGCTACCTGCAAAGGGATTTAAATAGTCCGTAATACTTATATAAAATTATTTTGAAATTAATTCTCTTTCACAACCCTATGTTATTAATACCAAACAAAGGAGAGTAATTGATACAAAATCAACACCGACTATGTGGAGCGCTCCAAAGCGAAAGATCAAAGTTTCATTGATATTGACATAAATAGACTTCGTTCGATTTGGCACAGACCTAATTGTGAAAGGGATACTTCAACAAATTATACGGACTTTAGGCTTCGCTTTTATCAAATTGCGAATAACGGACAGAATTCAATTAATAAACTAATTGCAAAACAACTTGTCTTCGGTTCAAACCATTGATTTGGTGATTTGAATATGTAGACCTAAGTTGGTCTTTCCACAAGCTAATTGCTTCTATTCTACAATTACTTGTAATTTTACGCCAATCTGCGTCTGCATACAGTTGTACGATAAAGGCGAGACACGATTCACTATGTCTAAAATAAATTCATCGTGTTCAATAAGAGCTGTTCACTAGACCAGAGATTAATAATCTTCGTTGTTCATCTCAAAATGTTGATCTGCTCAAATGAGATAAGTGTCCTTAAGTAAAGTTAATGAGATAAGTATCCTTAAGTAAAAGAAAAATCAGTGCACCTAAATAAAACTTATTTTTATTATTATAACTTATTTTATCTTTATGTGGATTGCATTTGATTTGATTGCAGTGCATGCTGTGTTCTAGAAATATCTTTTTTTTGTGGTTTGTTGTTTTTGTTGCTTAAATGATAAAACATAAGAGAGTGTTTACGCAATTTACCAAAACTTCAAAGAGAAAAGGCGACATGGAGAAAATAAACAAGAAGAAAGAGAAAAGAAACTTCCAAGAATTCGAAAAACAGTGCGTCGAATAAGAGAAAATCTAAGTGAAAAACAACGTGAAAACATTAAAAAGAAATAACAGTAAAAATATTATACCTGGGCGAAGCCGAGTAGTACAGCTACTTCTGTTATAATACCTGCTAATTGCAATTTCGAATCCAAAATCTACTTGTGAATGAGGTTGATAAGATATTAATTGCGAGTACGCTCATGTAGTTTTACTGGAATACTCGTGTCTGACCTCCCTTTTAGAACCAAAACACATAGATAATTCAAAAAAGTATACATTATGCGTCGAAAAACTTAACAAACCGACTAATACATTGTAAATATATTATAATAAAATACACTTCAAAGGGAATGCTCATGAAGCACGAACTCTTAATGGCTTGCGGGACCTGTAATAGAGTTCAGTACTCCGTCAGCAGTGCATGAAATGACTTGTATTATCTCCGATACGTCTGCAGTGAGTGGTTTCTTGTTAATAGATACTCGTAAAGGAGATGATTTTACGTTATATTTAGATGAGAGTCTTAGAAAGTGTAATGATTAACCAATTTTATTGGTTAATCATTACACTTTCTAGTTAAAGATTTGTTATTAATTATAACAAATCTTTAACTGATCACTGATTATAAAGGATTGGCTCTTTGGCTAATGGTTGTAAAGTGTTGTCGTAAAATCCATGTAATGGTAGTTTTTATGGTAGTTTATTGACTTTAGATTCATTTATTAAAGTTTTGGGATATTTAAAAAAATATTTTAATGTAATTTTTTTTAAATGTGAAGTAGATACCGAGCTTCAACCGTATGGGATTAGCTTGCTTCAAAATTTTATTCTTTCTGTTAGTCAAACTATAAGGTCAAATCACAAACAGAAAATTTTGTAGTCTCGACTAGTAGAAAGTGTTCAAACTAGAAAAGTGAAATTAAGATATGGTATATAAATAAACTTTGCGAAGTTACGTTACAATTTGTATAAATGTATTGTCTGAAGTATGAAGGAAGTGTGTAGCACTTTTGACTCTGTCTTTTATCCGTATGTGAATAAGTGTTTTATAAATTACAATGTTGTTTTGAAAACATCATGTTCACTAAACATATTTTATGAATTTTATTCAAAGACAGTTGCACCAATGAAATTTGACAATTAGGTATTTTCATTTATTGTTATATTAAGTACAATTGTAAATTAACAACTCTATAATAATAATATAATAACACTTAAAATAACTATCGGAGTTCGGCGTGACTAGCTACTTCTCTTGTATGAAATGTTTTAAATATGCATTATAATTTAAACATCTTTTAATAATGTTTAACCACATATGGAAGTAATAGGACATTACAAAGTATATAAAATAAGTTGAGAAAGAAGCTACGTTAAAGCAGGAGATTAGCGAAGAATGTTGTGAAGAGTATA
Source organism: Druceiella hillmani (assembly GCA_039881145.1). Lineage (NCBI taxonomy): Eukaryota > Metazoa > Arthropoda > Insecta > Lepidoptera > Hepialidae > Druceiella > Druceiella hillmani. The sequence continues at coordinate 11,575,380 of JAYKKI010000059.1, read as the reverse complement.
TATATATATATATATATATGTAAATATTTTAATTTAATTTCGTCGATAAATTAATTTGCAACACTAGACATTTACTATTAATATAAATATTCGAAAATCTTCCCAAAAATCTTACAGACCTAATTCACGATCTTGTTACTTCTCTTTCACGGTCTGCTTCTTTCATGTCCTCCTCCAATTTATCTCCTTTCGGCTGAGTTTCGCTTTACTGGCTTTAACCAAAACTTCTGGTACATATTTTGTTAGTTTGTTTTGTATAATATGTAAATTATGTTTAATTTACGAATAATTATTTTTTGTTATCTAGAAGATGTTATTCTTATACATTATAGGTGTAATATTATGGCACATTCAAACACTGCGAGACTATCCTAGCACGATTGTGTGGACAGTAATACAACGGATTTTATTAAAAATTAGTTACTAAAAGAAAATCGAAACATTAATATAAATAATATTCCAGTCATGGCTTTCACCTGGCAGTCATGAGAAACTTGTAGCCTTTATATAATTTTATTATTTTTTAGAATTAGACTTGTATAAAGATTACAAAGATTTAAATTTATTTTTATAATATTAAATAGTGAACATTTCAAAGTTAGAAATAATTAGTTCCAGATTTCTCAAAAAGTGTCAGAAATAGCAGTTCTAAAACAAGTGATGAATAAACTTAGTAAAGACGGAAACCGTATCTAAGCCAAAACTCCTAATTCCAGGGATTGTTTGGAGATGCTTGACAATCAAATCATTCAGCACGATTTGTTTTATAATTAATATATTCTTTCATTATTTGAATATTTGAAAAACGAAGAAAAGTTACCTAAAGTATAGATAGTGTTAAAATTATTTGAAATGAAAAACCTAGTTTTTAGAGATTCCTTATTTAAGTCGATTATTTCCTTTTTGTTAGTATTTATTTTTCTTTTATAAAACCTTCGTGTAACTATATAAGTTCATCAAAAACAACTTTGATGCCGCGTCTCTCATATTCTGTGATATTAGCCGAGCATGTGAATGTACGCTCGCGACGTATTCACGCTCAAGATTTTCACCGAATGTTCGCCGAGAATTTTCTTATCTATGACCGAGACGTTTGAGCGTGTATGTGAATTAGCATTATAATAAATGCTAGCGACTCGCCTCGGCTTTGCACGGATAGGCAGACAGGAACGCGTCAATGCGTGAAAGTCCGTGCGTATAATTTTCTTACTTAAACATACTGTAATAACTTTGAAAACTACTCGTTAGGAAACTACAGCATTTGAAATATATATATATATATATATATATATATATATATATATATATATATATGTGTGTGTGTATGTGTGTGTATATATATATATATATCCGTTTGAGTGCCGACGAGCGCCATCGCGCTCGAGCGCGTACTAACTAAATTTGCCACAAGCGCGATGGCGCTCGCGAAATCAGATGCTGTTTTTTAGCGCGCGTTAGGAAGGTCGCCTGCACGCATCGCTAATTTTTCATCTTTCTACATGTTACATAAAGTTCAAATTATAATATTATTAGTAATACATATAAAAATAGTAATTACAATATAAAAAAAATCCAGGAAAAGAAAATTTTTAACCCATAATATCGGAATACGAAAATAATTCGAGTAAAAATGATCGTTTTTTCAAGTTGTGAAGAAAGTTGTGCGCTCACAATTTGGCGTAATGCAAATTTTGAGTGATAGTAATAATAGTGACGATAACAATTATTTTGTTGATACGGAGGATATACCGGACTGCGAAAATACGATGTGACGATGTGACCTTGATTTCAGTTTTTGTTATAATTTTTGTTCACAATATATATTTCCATAATTTTCTTTGTATTTTATTATCCTTGTACAAGTTTTTATTAAGAAAACACCGAAAAAATTATTAAAATTGGATAATTTCTGGAAGAGATACAGTTTTTTTTATAGACAAGGGTAAATGACATAAAAAACAAAAGATTTCTATGGCATTTTTAAGTATGTATAAGTAAAAAACCATGGCACTAAAACGGATATGTAGCACGATTTGACTATATATGTATATATATATATATATATATATATATATATATATACATATATATATATATATATATATATATATATATATATATATATATATACATACATATATATATATATATATATATATATATATATACACATACATATATATATATATATATATATATATATATTATAAAATTTGATGTTTTAAAACAGGTTTGTACAATAAGTTCTAGAAAATTGATTTGAAAAATGCTGTCTTTGACTTTATTATAAAGCATTTTTAGAAAAACAATGTTACTATAATTGTTTTCATGTATCTTTATCAATTTAAGCAGCTCATGCCAAGATATATAACTCTCCGACGAATGCTTTTTTCCGACTTCATCATCACAGGAAAGTAATTTTCACAAAATATTCGTAAATTGTACAATTTCAACCTTCTTCGTGAATCAGTCTAATCAATAATAAAAACTGGAAACCAAATTTAACTTTGCTTAATACATACGTATTGAATAAGGATAAATAGCATATCTGTGACTTTAATGATGACCTTGTTTATTAATTGGAATTGTAGTTATTCAAGAACAATTTAATAGTATTGCTAGTACGTGATTCTTGATAGAATTAGATCAATCTTAGCTCAACTTATATTGCCAGCAACGAAGAAATTAATTGAGAACCAAAATTATATGAGGAAACTTGTCTTTTTATCATTTCCTACCTCAAAACGAAAAAAAACCCTTTCAAGATCACTCATATGTCCATCTGTCTGCCTATAGTGTCCGTTTTTTTCAGATACCTTTTGATATTAACGTTTTGAAATTTGGCGTAGTGATAAAGCAAATTAACCAGCATAAATTTGAATAATTAAAGCTAAAAATCTTTATGCAGACATTTTAGAAGAGATAAATGAAGTAATTTAAATCTGAGAGTCAAATACAAATTCTCATGTCTCTAACTAAAATTATTTCGAAAGGCCCCTTCATCTTTTACCCCCATTTTCAAGGGGCTGAATTTCGTAAAATTGCTAACGAGCACCTTGAAGCCAATAGGAAAATAGGAAATTTCAAGTTTATAGGTTATATAGACATTTCGTGATGAGTCAATTTCAATGAGCGGTATTTGGCTTTTATGTATGTTTATACATAATTTTTTTTGTTTTAACAATTGAAAACTGTATTATTTGTGTTTCGATTTTCTAAACCACTAATCCGGATATTCATCAAACTGATATGGCAGTACTAGCCCTTATTTTAATAAGGAATCTTGGAAAAGGGATAGGGTAGAATAAACTAAATGTGAAGGGAAACTGACAAGCTCGAATCAATTAAATGTGAACATATTTTGTTCGAAAACTTTGATGCGCAACAGACAGATTGATTAGATAATAACCATTTTTTAAACGAGTTCATAATAGAATCCGGCGTGAGATTTGTATTGAGATAGAGCAGAACAGAGGAAGACATTCTCTCGTGGAGATGAGGCGATAAGAATAATTTTATCTGACAAAATCTTCTGACAAAGAAACCATTTCACGACATTCTGCTAAAACCATACGCCGGAGATTTAAGATAAGCAATTCATTCATCATGTGATATATTTATTGTGTAGCTACGAACGATTCAATTGGTTTACATAATAAACTAAAAAGATCAAAGGTTGGCGACCGCCTACATGTTATTATAAAATCAAACACGAATACAATATAAATATCCTTAATTGGCTTGGCGGCGTCCTTTGATGTTAACTTGGATCGAACGTAAATGGAGAGATATTATCAAGTATGTATATTCCTTAATAAGGCAAAGTCGTAAAACTAATTTCTGGCTAATTATTTATTAATAATGTCTTTTTGTTACGTCATTTAAGAGAATGGTGATATTGTTCCATTAAATGCCGCTGATATAAGATTGCTCTGATGAGATTTATTGTATATTTTTTATATTTTGTTTTATGTTTATGCGTATATTTAATTACGGGATGATTGCTGTAACTATCGAATTCGTGTTCGATAATTAATAATAAAGCAGGACCGATAATTAATTAATTAAAGTTATATTAAAAGGTAATATAACGCAAGGAGTTGCATAGAGGGTTCAAAATTGTCTTCAGGGCAGGGTTGCCATATTTAAATCGCCTTTTCCGGGACATTTCTACTACTATATCTATAACTACCAGTGATTTAAGAAAAAAAATTAGTTTGACCCAACAAGGTTTTTTGAATCCAAATAATATTCAGATTAATAAAAATAAATAAAAAAGTTGTTTTATTTTGCCAAAATACAAAGTGAACTTTTTAATAAAGTTTATTGACTTATTAAATAATTATAAGTAATTTAATATAAAAACAGTCGTTATGTTAATCACACTTATCTAAATTACTAAAAGCTAATACTAATATTTGGCAAAAGAAATTTGTCTTGCAATAATTAATCTTATCTAATTTCAACTCGAAGTTTGACAAAGACAATAATATTTAATTTATTATGTTCATGTTTTGATTTAGTTATTTTAATAAATTGAAGTGGAATTCTAACTCTTCGCAATTTGTTTGAATTTAAATTTATGTCTTGATTTGATCCGTAATCATGCGATTCCGGTCTTTCCATTGATCAATCTAGCAAAATGTAATGCAGCTATGGCATGTATAGGTTCAGAATAAGACAAAAATGCCAATAAAGACAATTTTAAAGAATTACCATAATTTTTTACATTTCCGGGACAAATTTATTACATTCCTGGACACGGGACAATATCACAAATTCCGGGACAATTCCGGAAATCTCGGACATCTGGCAACCCTACTTCAAGGGCCTTCAGAATATGGAAGTGTATTTTAAGTAGACATGAAATCCTATCATAATATGTCATTAACATTGTTAATATTTCGGGAATTAAATGCGGAGAGTAACATGATCCTTGAACTTCAGTTTTAATTTCTGGAAAGGACTGAGAAGTAAGAATAATGTATTGAGAAAATTTTAAAAACACGTCGCTTGAAAACTATGGCATATATTGGTCCTTAAAATTTCACAAAAGCTCGGACGACAGAGTTAAAAATTATAGAAGTTTTCATATTTTACTCAGAAAGTTTTATGATCTTTCGAAAAAGATCGGCGTTATGTGGTGGGATCTACGAGAGCCTTACCGGCGCCGGACAAAAAATTTCGGTCGCACATGTGGACGTCAAAGTGTTAACGGACACTGTGTAAAGCCGGTATATACATATTTTAACATTACTAGATTTTTTCAGAACTTTTATTTTGTTTTTCTTTCTTTTGAGAAGTGAATTATCATGTCTGTAAAGAGAAATTATTGGAAAAAGAAATTGAAAATACACGCAATTTGTGTCAAAAATAATTCTATCAATATACTTCTGGCACTTTTTTGGATTCTATAGTCAAATACAGAAGCCTTATGGTTTCTTCATCTCTGTGTGTATGTCTGCCTGTCACACCTTTTTAGTTTCTATAATTTTAGGCATACGTGTAGGATTTTTTGCAAATTTCTAGATTTAAAGAAAGATCTCAAATAATTGTTTTCCGTCTTTTAAGGTTCTTCTTCCTTCCCTTATTGAAAAGAGGGGTATTGTGATGTTAAAATGGGTACTTCCCCTTATTGAAAAATGGTGTATTTTTACCTATATATATATATATATATACACACACACACACACACACACATATATATATATATATATATATATATATATATATATATATATAAATATATATCAATTAAAACATGGGAAAATTCGCGAAAATAGCTCTTGTTAAGTACTTTCAAATGAAATTATTTGAATAATTAAATTCATTAGTTTTGTAATCGTCACAAAAACACAACTTCAATTACAGTAAAACACCGCAGATAGAAACTATTTAACGACTGAGCTTGTTGGTGTACTTAAGATAAACTGATATCAATTATTAAAATATGTTTTGCAATTTTTATTTTTAGAGAAATACAGATGATAAATCATGAGAGCAGGTTCAATTGTTGGGGTATTAGAAATATTTATTCAGCTACTATGGACCTTTATAGGCACATAAAGCACAACAAAGAAATTTATAAATTATATATAGTTCGATTTTCGATTCGCTTTTGAAATTACTACGGAGCCCTCAATAAATGCGTTGTTCACCAAGTGTTTCACCGTTTTTTTTATTATGATGTGTAGATACGGAACCATCGCGGATATGTTACGCGTATTCAATTCGCATTTGAACGGACATTTTAGTAAAGTTTTTTAAAATCGTATAAAATCATATTTAGAAACCATTTTAACTTAGATATTCTTTATACTAACAGTTATCGTTTTTGTGATGGATCAAGGTTAGTGGTTTTATGGTGATAATAAGGTCTGAATTATTGTATTATGGGAATTCGTTATATTTTTCAAAATGAGATCACATTCGTAAGTATTAGCTACAGTTCGACAAGTCTGAAATCTCAGTCTATATGTTATTATCCTTAATATTCAAAAGGATATTAGAAACTTGATTTTGAGTTAGTTAAGATACTTAGCCTGCTGGTGGTTATGGTCTAGGCTTTAAAAATTTGTTTTCTTATCTCTAAAAAGATAGTTTATGAATACTCTTTTACTGTACGAGCTACGAAACTGTCTGCAAATTGAAGACTTAGTTTCAGAATGTATCCTGATTACACTTTTTTCACTTTTAGGTTTTTCTGTCTTAAATCTTTTTATCCCTTTAATTCCCTCTCCTATTTCGTCCTTAGCCTCTATATTTATTGCACATTTAGCTGGTATGTGCTTTACTATTAATTAGTGCACCAGACTCGAGTTTTGATGATAGAAGTAATTATAACTCGGATATTTTTGCAATATACACGTTGTCCAGGAATAAGTGTCGGGCAAAAGAAGACTTTATTCGTTGGCTGAAAAATAGTCAGTTCTCATTAAAATAAAATTAAAAAGATAGAAAAGAACTTTTTTTCAGAAAATTTAAAATAATATTCATAATTATTTGTTGTTTTTTTCGTACACATTATGTGTTCAGGTGCCAAGTGGTGAGGCTCCCACGCTCGCTTCTGTAGAAACTCTGCCCTCGTGTAAAGCTTTTACCCAAAATTGTACTGTCTCAAAGAATACGCGGAACCATCTAACGATTTTACGAGAGCTTTATGAATATCATTTGCACTTTTGTCTAAAAGAACACCAAATTTAATAAAATTGTGTTGGTCAAATTCACTACCTGAATTAATTTATTTTGATCCATTTAAAACATATGTAAAATACATGTTGACAGATAGACGCATTAAAGTTCGCTAAAGAATTATTAAACACGCGCAACCTGTCAAAACAGGAACCGAACATGTACGCGCATGTTTGAATGGAATGACTTAATAAATACAGCACACGAACTGTATTATTTACAGCAGGGACACGCTGTAAATAATACAGCGTGTCCCCATAACACGCTACAGGCCGCATTTCGTATTTGATTATGCTGATTATTTTTTCTATCGCTTGACTAACTATAAAAATATAAGCCAATTGATTTTCACAATGATTTGTTATATAGTTTAGTGTTTATATTTTTCTAAAAAGACTCGCTTTTTTCATATTCTGCCGTTATTGTCGAGCGTCGTATTATGTCGGTCTTTTTTCACTGCCGTTTTTGGCTTTTTAAATTTTTTTTCTTATCATTTTTTATTTAATAAACAGCAAAAGAAATGTGGATTGGGAACTTTTGGTTTCATCAACGATTTTATTTTTTGTTTGTGTTCTGTCAAGCAAGTGTAATGTCTCAGAATACACATTATATGGGTTTATACATTAAACTCTAAATGGTAATATGGTAGATGAGAAAGTCAGTTGTTTTATTTTGTGTCTATTTCAGAACTCAACTACTCGTCCGATTCTTTTCGAAATTTCGGCTACTTGTAGGTTAGTCACGGGGATGATGATGACTTTTTATACCGAATTAGGATTAATTTTATCTTGTCAATCAAAAAAATCACCCTGTTCGGTACGAGGACGTCAACCTACCTACATATTTTGATTTACATACTAAATGTTTAATATCGTATTAATCTTTCAAATAATATCTTTGTTCTAAATTATGTTTTTCATAAATTTTAACCCACATTTTTATTATTTTCCCACACTAGAGAACGCACAGGTCATAGGTAGCACCAACTTAATCAATAAAATTAGTAAGTGGTATAGTATAACTATTGGCAAAAACAATACAGATTGCATGCCCTCACTTGTCACTGGTCATTCCTGGCCGATATGGAAATGAATTTGTGCATTTTTTTATATGCTAAACCTATCAATTTTAAGACTAATGCTATTCCTCTCCTTTTTAGATGATTGTAATATGATTTTCTTCAAAAGAAATAAAAAATGTCTGACACAAACTAAAGTAAACGAAAAAGGAAACTAAATATCAAAGTAGCTGGACTCCAGATGCGCTATTTACGTGCGCATGCTAAAATTCCATCTTCAATTTCGTAGCTTGTCTGCACGACTGCCGTGCAAGATCCAACCTGAGGTATTATGTACGCGCAGCTTGCACGATGGGTTTTGGCACGCGGTCCGCCGCGTTCAATTTGGCACGAATTGCGATGAAATGTATATTTTTGACGGGCAGGAGTAATTTTTGACGTGAAAACCTCATTAAATTTCAACAAGTCAGTTAAAAATAGACAAAACGCTTTTATCTTGTTTTTGACAAGAGGCATTAAAGTTCGTGCTATTTCTGCTCCGACTTGCTCCACGATTTTCGACCGATAGATTTGACAGCTCAGCAACAGGAGTTACTCAAGTAATTTCAATATGTATCCATACATAGCCAGTTTCTCATACAACTACCATTTATTCAATAAGTGTGAGTAAAGCAAATAAATTAAGCGATTCAAAATAAACATTTTATTTAATTTCAATACGCTATAAAAATAAAATTGATTTGAAATTAAATTTAAATGAAATTATGAATGTGATGAGAGTTTTTTTTTTCAATTTTCCTTATAAACAACGACAGACAAATGATTGATGGATACCAGTTCAGTTTTTTTTAAGATTTTTTACTCAGTCATTTCGGAATACCCCCCTTATTCCCGAATGTGGGAAAATAAATGAGTTCTCATTTATTTGTATATATTATGAATATTATACAAATATATTATAAATACTCATTTATATCGCATATTTTTTAGAACATCTTCTTAAATATGCAATTTAAAATTATGAAAAAAATATTTTTTTATTCTTCAAATAATACATATGTTACACGCGATATAATAAATTTTAAAAAAGGCAAAATTTTTAACTCCTTTATTTACCCCCTTTTCAATTTTTAATGTGAATATTAAAAAAAATAACTAATGCAAAATATGTGGTAAAATAAATAATACATGTTTTCTATGATAAATTTTAATTTTTTACGTCGCATGATTTCTGAGAAAATTGGCTGTGAATATAGAAGAATACAAATATATTGCCTACTATACATGGTGCATATTTAAGCAATTATGAAATCTAGAATAAACAGAGATTGTAGGAATACTAGGACTTCCTACAATATTTGCGTGGGCTTCTAAAAATCCCTATTTCTTCATAACTTAAATTGAGGAGGGGAACATATTTTTTTACATATTTAATGGATGGCCCAAAAAGTAATTGAATCTAGTCGCATCATTTGTATTTAGATACAAGTATTTCCGATTACAAATTACGGACTGTGCCCGTGGTTATTTTTTAGGTGTTATTGTGAATCGGCTGGTCTTTGATTGTACAATTAAAAGTTTACACTAAGTGTTATGCCTAAAACCAAACAATGAAATGCAATTAATGTTAAGAATAGAAACAAGACAAAATTATCTACGTAAACATGACATACTCGTATTACAGTTGATTACATCGAGAACTGTTAATTAGAGATAAAAATAGCGTAAAACTTAACGGAATACTCTTGAGAAATTATAATGGTAAAATCGTTAATATATAATCAATATTGATCGTTTTTTAAACATATTCCCTTTGTTAGAATGAATTAAAAATAAACTGTTTTCATTTGTTTCATCTTTTTATACCAGTGAACTTATTCTCGTATCTTTTCATAGTATCATATAGTTTCTCCAATGATCCTAGCAAGTTTGGGGTTTCAACGGTCTATGCACTGACTAATGTTTTAATATACTTAATATACTTTTCGAAAATAGGTGAGAATGTGATTCCCGGTACTAAAAGATCATTAAATCTATTTACATATTATATGAAAAATAATCTCATTTTTCATAAAATAATACAAAATTTCTCAGTTGTCTGATATTTATTTTCAATTTAGATGTGCTATTTTATTATAACTTTGTAAACATTCAAATTCAGTGCTCTTTTGATGGTCTTATTTATATTTAATTTCTATCTATAAGGAAGTTTTTCTTGCTCCGCAGGAATTAAAACCCGCTCTTGGTATGCATTCTTATTTCAACATATAATAAACTTTTAACTTTTGATTACAAGCTTATTTCGTGCCGCCATTTTGACTTTCTGAAATTTGTCACCAATTTCTTGATTTGTGATCTTCAGTGTTCCCAGATACCAATTTTCTGTGGAATCTGAACACAATAGATGATGAAATGAAATGATGAAAAAAAAAGATGAAATTCGTTTGCCATATTAGGGCCACCATTTTGAATTTCCAAATCTTGTCTCTAAATTCTTCATTTATGGCCTTTTAAATATCTTTATAACAAATTTGAGTCGAATTGCACTACAAATGACAATACTTGTCCGCCATATTTGTGCGGCCATCTTGAATTTGGCAATTTGAATTAAAAATTTGACATTAATATTTATACTTATCTGTTTAATCGTTGGCTCACATTAGGCCTGATTATATTACTAACTTACAATCGACAAATGTTGAATATGTAACTTATATCGCTGGACGGTTATTTATATAGCGATGCCACGGGCCAGATTCGACAAATACTTTCACACTCTCATGTGGTATTTTTGAATGGATAGTGGACGGCATCTGGCAACGAGGCTTCTTATAACGTGGCTGGGGTTACCAGACTGTGTTGATCTCATAAAAAGCCACTTTCACACGGTGGATTGGGCCGTATTTTATGAGTGTCTGGATTCGAAGAAAACTAGTTTTAAACGAAAATATTGAAGATGGAGATGTATATTTAAAGTTTATGTTTATTTGAAACGTGATCCTTGCTACGATACTAACAAGATTTAAATAAAGTGCGTTTGAATTTATTTATTTTCAGATTATATTGCTTTGTAAATCGTGTTGCAAATTTTGTTAATACACAGTATGTGTTAGTGTGAAAATTAAAATAATTACTAACTTATGATGAAATTAAATCAAATGCAATTAGCGGCGACTGGTTTATAGCAATTCTATATTTCTATGGAATAATTGCTATTTTAAATTGGCTACCTGCTTGTTTTGGTAAGAAAAAGTTGCCATGACTGCATTTTGTTTATGGGTGATTCTAAGAGGACATTCGCTCTTAGGACTGGCAGCATGGCATAAATATTTTAAATTTAATCTTATAGTAGTATTTTATTACTCAATCGGGTACTTTGTGCATCTCTGTAAATGGCCAATCAATTAATCCATTTTGTTTTAGAAAAGACCAAGGGGGATACTTCATACAGGAGAGAGACAATAAGGACAGGATAGGATACAATATGAACAGAGGAAGGATATTAGTGTTAGTTTTTTAAAGAAATACATTACTTTTTTAAGAATCAAGTTTTAATTGTTTTATAGACTATCAAATCATATTTTAATTTTTAAACACGTCAGCATTAATTGGCAGTGTTAACTAAAATATAACTAATATCTTAGGAAAATAAAACAAAACTTTAGAAGTACTTAACTTTTTAAAACAAAAATTAATAGAAATAATAAAAAAGACGAGGTGTTTTTTCACCTTTGTTTACAAACATTAACCCTTTTATCTGACGGAAAGAAAATCCTAGTGTTATCACACATTTTACAGAATATCACCTGAAATTCACTATATTCTTCAATACTTGTACGTATGGCTACGTAACGGTATCCTGTTTTTCTGGGAAAAATTTAATTAGCACAAAATTGTCAATCTTTTGTTCAATTTTTTGATGTTGAGGGTTGCGATCCATCTTCAAGCTGGCTTGTCTTTTCGCAAAATGATGCGTCAGAAGGCTGTGGAAATTTTTCGGACTATTTTGTATCTTTCTGAAATATTAACAGTAGCAGTGCTTTTTGCAAAGGGCAAGTTGTGAAGGAATAGGCATATAAACATTATAGATATATACATAAACGCGTGCAAGCGTCCTCCAACCGACCTGATAGCGCTGAAAACGGCATTGGAGGCGTAATAGATTGAAAATGTGTCTCAATAATTGAATTGCAGGCACTCAAAATCAATAAACTCTCGACGTAATGCCCAGGCGTATCGAACCATAACCTTAATCGTGACTATGAAAAGATAATTCTTGCTACCTAAAAATACAATTTAATTTAATAAAACATTGTATTTAAAATGCAACTTCTGATTAGCCACTAATAGGTTTTTTTGTCGTTTTCATCTATTCGTCATCTATTCCTCTCTGTATTTGCAAATTCTTTGTCTAATTCCACCAAAATCGCAAATGAGTCGAAAAACTACAACTTCCTTGACAAAGTGCAGTTTTGTATGGGAACTTATTCAAATTATTTTTTTTTATTAAAATAATCACGAGTTACATTCGGTTATTACAGTGTTTCTCAACCATTTTCTTTCATTTAAAACAAAAAAAAAATGGAAATTCACATTTTTGCTAAACTGAACTTGTTTCACCAATAATAATCATAAAAATTACTACTAATTAGATTTATTACGAATATATAATTTCAAAATTGACTTCGATCTACTATTCCTAATTATACTATTTTTCCACTAAAGGAAAAACTGATAAATCCTACCTTAATCACGTAATAAACAGCAACATGTGATTATCGCTATTGTTTACTTTCACGGCGAAAATGCATATCAAAAAATAAACTAATAAAATATTAATTTAATGCACAAAGAAAACTTCACTGCCAAAAATTATTTCTCTGACAAGATATAATACATATATTTAAAAACCGGACAACTATTAAAATTATAAAATTATTTTCGAAAGAATAATTCATCAATAATTCATTGTTTATTTCCAAACGTCATAATTACGGCATTGTTTCAGTCTGAATATAGTTGATAAACAAACAAACTTCAGCGTGCCTTTGAGACGTATGAGCTGACATTTTGAAGCGAGGTATTCAATTTTAATTTTGTATGGACCAATTCTGATTTGAGAAGTTTTTGTAATTTCATACACTATATGCATGAAGTTTGCACGTTTTGTCTAAAAGTCCAGAAACTGGAAGCGTTCGCTTTGTATGTGCGACCTACAATTCACATTAAGAGCACAATTTAAATATGTTAAAATTTTCGTAAATATGGTGTGTGTGTGTGTGCGTGCGTCCGTGCGTGCGTGTGTGTTGAGGTTCGTCATTAAAACCAGATTTTGAACCATATTACACCCTCCATATTGAGGCTAGGTTTCGGATTAATAGATAAATAAACCAAAGTACTGATTACAAAGTAATTGCAGACATCAAGACAGCAGAAGCAGCTTAAACTCTTTATTGTTAAACTATTACGGGAAGCTTATATTTTACGGTTCCTATAACTTGACGAACGTTTAAAGTGTCTGGAAAAGTTTTTATGTTTTCACTTGATCCGAGATATGCTTCGTTATCCGAGATTATTTGTCATGAATGGTCAAAACTTTTCTGAAGGGCGTTTATCAAATCTTCTAACGACGACATATATCGGTACCACTTACAACTAGTCCATCCGCAGTCCTCTTACATGTTGCATTCGGTCCATCGGGAGCTCCCTTCGCGTGACCGGCTTCATATTAATTCCACGTGAAATAAACAAGTTTAAGGAAAATTCTTGTAGCTTTGTTGCCGACACGTGAAAATAGTTTTATTATGATAGTTAGTGAGCGGTCCATTACTGAGTGAGCGGTCCATTACTCAGGAAAAGTTAACAATTTCAGTAGGCAATCTGTCGAGGCTGTAAATGTGCCTAAATTGCTGAAGGCGAGTGTGACAAATTTTTGGATAAAGTGAAAAATATGAGTATTTTGCTTCTTCATGATGAATATGAGTATTTTGCACTTGCAAAAAAAAAATATATATAAAAAAATCTATACACGCGAAAAAAACTTTGATGATGAAGATCTCCTACGACGGTTCACAAGTCAATTTTTTTCTTTTGAAGTCACCTGCATTTTACGCAAATGCTATTCACTCCCTGCCAATGCGTTGAAGTCATGTAGTAGAAAATGATGGTGATTATTGTATCGAGGAGTAATTAATTTTAAATTAGAAATATAATAAAAAATATAACATTAATGACCGCTCATAACTTATTAGCCAACACATTACAAATAAATGTACATCACTAAAATAATTACGATAAATAAGTACGAAATAAAAATCACCAAGGGAGAGACTGCGTTCAGTGAAACTTTCACAACTACCAAGTAGCGTAATCGAAATGAGAGCACACTGATAGTTCGCGTGATGCTTGTTGCTCACTTGACATCAAAACCATTATGCTCAGGTTTAAATTTACAGCAAAAACAAGTACACAACCTTAATATTTGAAAGATTTCAAAATACACAGGTGCCGAGATGCGAAATACGGGGTATAAAAATTGTGTTAAATTTTGAAGCTATACTTCTTTAGGTGCGTTAAGAAAAAATTATGAGAGTGAAATTTTACGATGCGGGCATACGCACGCACGATGCAACATAAATCGACAGCATGAAGTTGGCCATGATGCGCGTGAATGATGCAATAAAAACTCGGCAGTAAGAAGTTGCTCACTAAACATATATTTATATGCATTTAGTGGCTAATACTATATTCAAGATAGTTATTAAAATACATTTTAAGTGTATTTCTCTAAGTGAGGTTAAGTTTCGGTATGTATTTATTTCATTAGGAATGATAAATTATTACTTTATAATTTATTGAATACTTGATATTAATAAATTGTAATAAATGTTCAGCATGTTCATTTATTTTCATTATTAATTAAACTTTGTTTAGATCCTTTTAATAAATTTACAATTTATTTTGTACACGTATTCATTCAAAGTCAGGAGTGTACATTCATTACATTAAAAGAAATTAATTTAATTTTAAAATTAATTTCATTTCATTAAAAAAATAAATAATAATAATTACTATTTGATTATTAATTGATAATGATTGTAATTCTAGATAAAAAAATCAAATTTTAACTACTTTGTACGAGAAAATAAATTTTAATTTTTAATATTTAATTATTTAATTGAATTTAGATTTTACCTATTTTATAATATTGCTCCAGCCCTCTTATTGTTTTACTTCCATTTATTATGTGTATGCTAAATAAAGTTATTTTTGTGTTATGCCAAAGAAATATAACTTTTAACGCGCGTACATAATTATATGCATAATTTTTTATTATTCTTATGAAAATGTAAATGTTAAGTAATTTAGATAATATGGTTACAATTATTACTTATGCTTGTTTATAAAAATAAAAATGAAATTGAACTATTTTAATGAATTTAGATGTATTTTAATTCGTTATATATTATATGCATAATTTTTTATTATTCTTATGAATATGTAAAATATAATTATATGCATAACTTTTTATTATTCTTATGAAAATGTAAATGTTAAGTAATTTCGATAATATGGTTACAATTATTACTTATGCTTGTTTATAAAAAGAAAAATGAAATTGAACTATTTTAATGAATTTAGATGTATTTTAATTCGTTAATTTACTGACTGAACAGTAAAGAGTCAGGCCAGGGGTGAGACTGTATTCAAACTTAAGGTTGTGATGATGGCAAAAGTAAGTTAATTTAAATAATATAATCGATTCGTAATAAAGTAGATGTTATATGTTATAGGATGTAATCGTGATATATTAGAAATTTTCGTAAAAATCTGGGTTTCTATCGTCACTGTCAAGAGTGTGGTACTCTTAATGTAGAATCACTATTAAATACTTTTTCTTTTTGTAAAGAAAATTAATAGTAAAATCGACGGTGATTTCAACGGTTTAGTTATTTACTCTTTGCTTTGCTGAGTACAGAACTCTAGGGTCCAATCTGATGAAAATGTAAAACCTTGTATAACAATCTGTGATATATTAGCCATACACATACTTGAACTTTTCTGGAGATTTCATTATATCTTACAATTTTTTATGTACCTGTAATAGTTTAGTTTGTTTCACTCTTACATGCTCCTTTTTTCTGATTTTGTAACAGAAAATGGTTTGTAACTGACAGTTTGTAATAATTAACAACATTAGCTGTTGAACATTTTTGTAAATCTTGATGTTGTTTAAAATAAGTAGCTGTTATATTTTATAGCTTGATAAAATCTTCTATCAGGTCTAGAAGGGAAGGGCCTTCTAGATCTGATAGAATAATCTTCCTGTCAATCATTATATCACAGTTCCATATCTCAAACTGGAAAATGGAACCCCTATAAGATCATTAACGTATCTCATCTGTCAGTGTTTCTGTCACAGTCGATTTGCTTAGATAATAAGCGACGTAGAAACTTTATATTCTGTTATTCTTATTTTATTACATATAATTTTTCGCTGGTCATTTTGTTCTTTAATTGTATGTGTTCAATCCATGAAAAAGACTTAATTTCATGTTATGTGTTCTTTTACCTCTTAGATTTAATAATGTATTTTTGTGTTCTATTTCTAATATTATTAATAAGAAATATTTTATAGAGCTCTAGGAATTTCTATGATAGTTTACTTACCGGACTATTCATAAAAAATTGAAGATGCTATAAGCAAAATTTATGGTTTAAAAAAGAAAACTATCAAATACGAGTAGAATTCTTACTACGTGTGTTTCAGACACATTTAGACACATACATATTTAAGTGAAAAATAGCGTTGAGGTGTGGATGGAAGTACAGCTGGTGTATGGAAAATGATGGTCATTCTACGTAAACAGCTTATAATTATTTTTAGTTAAAAGATTATAAACAATGTTTGAGAAATAATTAACAATAAATGAAATAATTTTAATCTTTTGTATTTATAATGTATTAATTTTAAAAATCAATTTAGGTCTTTTTTTTTTATTTTATTGGTTATCTAACATTTTTATTGGTTATCTATGGTCATCTAACATAGACTTAAATACTAGGGCGTTAAAATGCAAGTATATGCCATTGATTAACTGTGATTTAAACAAGTTATGCTCTTTAATAGGAAAAAACGCGACTATGATCACATTGAAGTTTAACAAGCTAATTCTAAACAAATGTTGTCAACTGTCATAATGTTATAGTTTTTTTGACTTAAAAACGTTTGTAAATTCAATGTTTGATCTGTAATTGCACCCGAATGAGCGACAAGGTCTGTTGGTGTAATTTCAAACTTCAATAACTCGGCTGAAAATAGATATAGAGTCGCCATTTTAGTTTTATTGTAAAGACGAAAAATTAAAATTTGTACAGCTCCTATATTCTAAAAGCATGAACTGTGCACGCGCAGAGTGAGTGTATAATACACTATTGACGTATGCACAAAAGTAAATATGGCAGTATCCAACACTACTGTTCTTTTTTTCAGCATATTTTATATAAGTATTTTTGAATTTGTTTTAGAAAATATTTTATTGATACTATTCAGAACGCATTTAGATAAATTGTTTTATTTAAATTTTTGTTATTATTATTCAACATTTTTAAAGTGGTTTTTCAAAGCCTTTTCTGTTGTTTGTGGAACCATTAGTGAAATAAAATATTCTATATCGATTTTCTCTGGATTTATACTGAATGTTATCTAATAATTTATGATTCACAATTAAATTAAACTGCGTGATGTAGTATTATTTCTACTTTATATAAATTCTTTACCACGACCTAGGTTTCATTGTATCACAAGATCTTCAGGTGGGCAATTAGCAAAGATATAACAATTGAAATCTTTGCTAATTGCTCATCTGAAGATGTTGTAATACAACGAAACCTAGTCGTGGTAAAGAATTTAAATAAAGTAGAAATAATAATACGTCACGTAGTTTTATTTAATTGTGAAGAATAATAAAAAATCAGATTATTAATTTCGAACCTTACCGAATAGCCCAAGCTAAGTTTTAAAAGCTATGTTGCTTGGCCACTTTTTTTTATTTTGTAAGATACGTTTTTTTATTCCTTTACGAGGTTTTTTACACTTTTTTTATTACGTAAGACATATAATAAAAAAAATTTATTTACGCAACACTATATATTTTTGAAATTTGCTCATAAAGGAGTTTAATTTTGATCATCTTTAACTATTGTTACTTTTTAACGTCAGATTCTTAGCTGCCATGTTAAATGGATAGTGACGATATCAAATCATTTGTTCAATTCGGATAATTCGTTCCACCTCTAGAGAATAACCCCTGGACACAATGACATATGTACAGTAAAATTTATTTCATCATGCTATAAATTGATATAACTATTTACTAAGAGTGAAAAACTTTTGGCTTGTAAATTATACTTTTTTAATTTGTTTTTTTTTTGTATTGTTTCCAAATAAGTCGTTTCAATAAAGAAAAACTATCAATATCCTTTATTTAAAATAAGAATAAAAAAAGAAAATTGGTATCGAGCGTGGCCTCTTGAAGAAAAGACTGCTGCAATTCAAAGAATTGCAACATACCCTGGATGAGATTTTTAATGATTTCCAGGATAATATGCTCCCATTCGGCGGTAATAACTGTTTTTAGTTGTCTGATGTTCCATTGGGCTGTATGTACAGCTCTAATACGCCGTTTTAGAATATCCCATAGATGCTCAATAGAACGAGGTTGGGACTTCGTGGTGACCAGTCTAAACAGCGAATCCCGAATTCAGTCAAGTAAGTCAAGTGTGTTTGAGCGAACAGCAGCTCATGTAACGGCTAGTGCTCGTTTGGCACGAGGAATTAGAAATTTACGAAGGGAACTTTTTGCATGGGAAATAGAGCCCTATTCCACTCCACGTCGGTCCATATCGCACAATTTTGAGCAAACCTCAAACCTGCAAAACGGTGCCCACGAAGTGATTTAGAACCCTGTAGCTGGTCTTCGGCTATGTATGTCCACTATGTAGAAGTTAAAAGTGACTTTGGCTATGTATATCAACTTCTAAAAGTTAAAGGAGACTTTTAGGTCACCTTTTGACAATTCACAGGCTAACACATCTCTCACTTCTTCGAGATTGTTTTTGATGTTTGTGTAGGTAGACTTCCGTTTTCGGAAAGCTGGTCTAACAATATATCGGCCATCTCTGGGCTCAGTGCACCGTTTTATTCCTGGCCCTTTTCTGAATGAACTGGTCTCCTGAATGTTTTCCAGGTTCTCTGAAGAGTAAAACGATTTACACTTAACCGTTGTGAAACATAATATTGAATACAGTTTTCTTCAAGAAGGGTTACTATATTACCGGCGATTATTGTTATGTCTGCACACACACACGCACGCACGCACGCATGAACGCACGCACGAACGCTCGCACACACGCACGCACACACACAAACGCACGCGTACATGAACTGATGAATGCAACAATCTACTTGGGGTGCCGCAGTCGTATAAAAATAAGGCCTCTTCTACATTAACTAACGTGAACAGTTAAACTTACTTTTTATATGAAATACAGAATTATAAAATAACCCAGAATCATCTATAATATTAGTCTTAAATCATAATTTTGCGTCCTTTTTTTCGTTTTTCGAAACAATGTCATCGAAATATGAATTGAATGTCTTTATTTTTATGGATTCACTGGATATATGGAACTTCTGGAGTACTTCTGGACATATGGAACTTCTGGAGTTTACGTGAGATGAGTGTTCTGAGTATAATTTTTTTTTATTACATATTAGTCAATGTGTTATAGTATGCTAAAGAGATAGACGTATATGTACTTTAGCTCACGAGGCAATCAAAATGTCAATGGTTTCATCATACTAAAATTTCTATATGTTTAATTGAATTGTTAAGTTGGCAATGCAAAATATCGTTTGTTTTCGTTATTTGTCGGAACTAAATTTTTTCGCCACTCAAGGTAATAAGAGTGTCATAATTTTTCTTAGTCCGTCAAGATGAACCTAAATTAATTGATATAGCCTATGCCTTTAAAACACTAGACATTTAGATGTTCGATCATACTTAGTCTCAAAAGTTTCTACGCACCTAAGTGCACAGTTGTGTTGCGGTCCGTTGAGTATCTCTCAAATCTAATTTATCAAACATACTTTTACTTTGCTGCTCAATTTATATTTCAAAATGTTTTCTATATACATTGTATGTACCTTTTCATCAGAGAATGAAGACATTTGCCTGAGAAACGACGCACCGAAAAAAGTTGCTGAAATAAAAGTCTTAAAACTATCGAGTAAAAGTTATAAGCCCCTTGGCCGCCAGAGAATCGACGTCGGAGCGCACTTACCGCTGTCGACTACGACATTAGACTATGCCGTTTATCACACTCAGTAAGTTCTAAACTTAATTTAAAAGTTGAATGTTTCATTTATTGAAAGCTTTTTACTATATATTCACTGAAAACACTAAAAATAACATTTTAATATTTGCCAAAAATGTTGTCACTCCTTGGAATTTTGAATTATGAAATAAAAGATTTAGTCAAATATCTTATTATTTGCCGTTTTAATATGTTTATTGTCGAAGAAAATTAATAATTAATTATTTAAATTCTATTCCGTTTCATACATTTGTTCTATTCCCAAATTAGACAATACATTTGTTATATTTCCAAATTAGACAATACATTTGTTCCATTTCCAAATTAGAGAATACATTTGTTCTATTTTCAAATTAGACGGTCTCGGCTCTAATAATGGAATGTCAAAAACACGTGTTCTTGATTTTCGTACTAAGTATTCTTTTCCGTAAAATAATGATTTTATTTCCAAAGTTGTTAATAAGAATTTCGTACTATTCTTATTCGCTTTTTTTAGTAACTCACAAATTACATTCGTCTGTTTCAAAGCATTGCTACGTTATTGTTATCGTTTGCGATTATATGTTGTATTTATTGTTATGTTTAAGTTCTTTGCTATTATTATAAACGTGCCTTTATATCGACTGTCTAATATTCACCAAGCCCTTCGCTTGCGTCATTAGATATTAGCGTCATCGGACGTGGAATGTCGTCATTGCGGAAGAAAGGAATAAAGGAATGAATAATAAGTATTGAAAGTTAATGTACCACATTATTAAAAGTTAATGTACCACTAACCATTAGTACAGTTTAGAGTTTTGCCAATATAATTTAAACATATTATAGTCGGATAGTATTAATTTAACAACCTATCTTGAGTTTGAATTCCAAGCTTATCACAATATTCTAAAGCCTTAGAAGATGGATGCGATGTTATCATTATTTAAATTTGAAACAATTATTGTTCGCTTCTTGCCATGAGCATGTACGTAATTTGTTTTCAAGTGATTATTTAGTGATTATTAATAAGATTATTCGTAAATAATTAAAATTTATACACATAACAAATTAATTCGAAGCTTCATATTTCCCAAATAAGGCTATAAACATTCTAAAGAACGTTTATTTAATTCCAGAAGACCTATGTAATGAGTCGATGGGCTGCCGAAAAAAAAATCGGTCCCATTTTACCCATGGATATTGCAAGAGGTATTAAAAAAATGTATATTAATTTTATTCCATATTCATTTATTATAACTCCATTTGAAGCATTCACCTGCGAAAATTCATGTAGACAGGTTCAAAATTGCAGAAATCTTGATACTACGAGCGATAAATGGATAAACGGACAGATGGACACACGGATACTACGAAATAGTGAGCACCATGGAGTTACGAATTCACCTCTAACCATGAAGCCAAAACTACTTTCACGGCGTGCTGCAAAAACGATGCTTTTTATCATATCACTATACGTAATAAAAAAAATTGTGTGTCAGCTCCGACGCGCGACTGGAGTTTACTCCTTAAGTACGATCGTCTTGGAATATATAAAATAGGTAACTCTATATAAAAATATAAATATCAATATCATTAATTGTAAATGAAACATTCATTAATAAAAAAATGCTTACGATGCAATTATTTACAAGTGAAACACAAATTAACAAGATCAAATTTATACAACAAAATTAAAAACATTCAGTAACGTCAGACTAAGAAGTTCAAATTAAAAGAGACTTTTTAATTTTGTACGATAGAAGACACCAAATATTCACACATAATGACATTTAATGATTACATCTTGATATAAGTGAACGATAGTAAACTATGTGTGTTACACCCGTCATTGCGATTACGTCATAAGAAAATGTCAAATAAACATACTTATATTTCACTCTAAAGATGCGCAGATATGTTGCGCGGAGAGGCTACCTAACGGTTACACTCTTTTAACGCTCTGAACTTCGTACGATCTAAACCTAACAGTTATACTTTTTTTAACGCTCTGAACTTCGTTCTGAACTTCTGATTTTACTCCTCATACAACTTCATGCCGGGCGTTATATACGAAAATCGATCCTTAAGTAGTAAATTCCAACAAAACGAAATATACATAATTATTGTGTCAATTTTTCTCTGTACAAATAGAAAAGACGAGTACGAAACAGATGATTATCTTTACCGCTCCTCTCTAACTTTGTCTCCCCTATGAGCTGCGGACGAGATACTCATAGAAATTGTTACGCTTCCGGCACACCTCCGACACTCCATACAAGCGAACACATATAATTGCCTACACTATTACATACGTACTTGCCTATCCGTATCCGTTTGTGTGTGTGCGTAAATTAATGTAGGGCTGCCGTAGCGTGCAGGTAAAGAATATTTACTATTACTACATGTCGGTCTCAATCGTTCGGGCAATCGCGCCGATCGAGCGAGTTGACGCTATACGTCAGCAACATAGCTGTTTCTCTTTCTGACTAATAGCGTCGATCGAATGACTGTCTCGATGACACGCTGGCGCAGTAACTTTATACTGGTACATACGTCTTTATTATTACCTAATAGTAAAAATGTTATTATATGAATAAATATTTTATACTATACATTTAATTTTGTGAAAGTAATTTCATAATAATAATATTAAGATAGAATTTGAAAAAAAGGTACTCAGTGTGGATCCTAAAAACTAAATAAAATCTTAAATAAAAATAAATTTTGTTTATTTATAAATATGATACACTGAAATCTTGTCTTCGTTTTGTAATTGACTTGATTAGATTTGCTTCATATGAAAGGTCTCTTAATAAACAATATAATAAGTCTATGACCGACACTACAAGGATATGTTTTCCAACCACATAGCGTTCAATGACTTTTAAGAACAGTTTGATATTTAAAACTGCCCAGTGACATGTTTGCAGACATAAAATTATAGGTAACCAAATCAGTGATGATACAAAACAAAATTATTTACAACAAACAAAAAGAGGAAGACAAAACAATCTCCCATCTTTAGTCATTTTATTGCTTTCTAAGCACTCGCACACAGCGCTATAACGGACGGTGATATTGAATTATTATGAATAGTTATCAATTAAGACTGAATTACACAAAAATCAATAAAACATTGCAAAAGTGAACCAATACACACGCGCACACAGCAAGCGGCAACCCAGGAACACTTACTCTTGGTCGTACTCGTTATCTGCGGGTGACATTAAATTGGCGGAGGTGTGGTACCCAAATATTACTGCTAGCGTAATTTGTCGTTAGGTGTGTTTATATTAATTTGGAACAGAGTAAATGTGTCATCTTTATAGTTTTGCAAATTTAAAGACAATCTTAATTATTTTAATGTTCCATACTCATATAATAAAAATATAAAAATTATAATTTCATCTGTCTGCCCGTCCACGAGTCACAGTACAATAGCACTTTCAGTTTAAGATCAATTGTGTGATTTTAGAGGAAGACGTAGTTGAATGATATAAACACAAAGAAAAATATTTTTGAATTTTTCTTTAAAATTTGATAATACATTGAACTTGGTGATGAAAATAGTTTTCCTCGCGAACCCTATTGTGTAAACACATTGAATGAGTTTTTATAATGCGTTTCATTCGAGAGACATGTGTTTCTAAAACCTTTTACAGTGTATGTTACTTCTCTTTTACTTATTTACAACGTATGCATTTAAAAAAACTAAAAAATAAAATAAAAACACGACAGTCAATTTGCATTAGTTGATTAAAGAAATATTTGCCTATATTCGTTATACGCCTCTGAAAGATAACTAGGCAATATATTGTATTTATATGATGAAACATAATATTATTTGCTACTTAAAAATGGGGGAGGTTATCAGTTCGACTGCATTTTTTGTGTATATTACATCATATCTCTGGCACTTCTCAACCAATTTGGATGATTCTTTTTTTTATTGGGAAGGGTGAACTCCCAGTACAGTCCTACGAATTTGGTTAAAATCTGACCATGGAAATTGAAGATATAACATAGATTTCTTCAACATTGAACGGAATAGATATTGAATCTTGCTTGAACGGTATAGGTAAAATGATAATCTAATAAGACAATACTAAAGGTGATATAAATTTGCTCTTTTGTAAAATCAGGGTGCAGTGATGGTATCGGCAGTAAGTTGTCGACAGGAACTGTTAAGCGATGAGGAGTAAACTCATCGAAGTTGAACTCGTTTGACTTGTCTTGATGTAATAAGAAAGTAATAGGGTAAATCAGTAAGTAAGTATATACGGGTACATTCGATATAATTCCAACCTTTGGTCCATAAATCCTGATGTTGAAAGAACTTCCGAAATCGTGAGACTTGAGGATCTGCTTTTTTTAAGTTAGTTTTATGGGATATCTTAAGCAGAGAATGTCCATGAATCCTGGGTGCCTTTTCCCCGTGACCACTTGACGTGGAAACTTGTAATTTGACGGATTAAAAAAATAACCAGAACATATTTCTATAAATAACACACAAAAATATTTATATCAAAGTATTTGGATGCAAACTAAGTAATTTACATTGAATTCTATATATACATGTAGATTGTGGAACATCATATGAAATGACCACATAAGAACCTTAATAAGAGCCTCAAAAGTTTTTCTTTCATAATTTTAGGTAGTATCTCTTCAGAGATGTACTTCAGAATACATCTCTGAAGAGATACGGTCAACATATTAAAAGGGTTCGAGCGATTGTCGACTCCAAAATGTAAAAGGGTGAACCTTCATGATCATCTTTCTATTTATTAACAATGTGTCTATCGGTTAACATATTAAAAGGGTCCGAGCGATTCTCGACTCCAAAATTTAAAAGGATGAACCTTCACGATCGTCTTTCTATTTATTAACAATGTGTCTATCGGTCAACATATTAAAAGGGTTCGAGCGATTCTCGACTCCAAAATTTAAAAGGATGAACATTTAGGATCGTCTTTCTATTTATTAACAATGTGTCTATTGGTCAACATAAAATAAGGGTTCGAGCGATTCTCGACTCCAAAATTTAAAAGGATGAACCTTCACGATCATCTTTCTATTTATTAACAATGTGTCTATCGGTCAACACAATAAGTACTAGTAAAACAGAAGTTTTTACATCAAAAAAACCTGCAACTATAGTATAGAATGGTGCTCCAATACAGTACGAATTTCTCTGTAAGCCTTCATATTTTCCACGAGGCTTGACATGAAGACAACAGATAAAAAAGTATACATTTATTGTGTACATTAGATTGTTTCGATAATATTTTCCTTTGGCGTAAAGCCAAAAAATGTTTATGGGGTCCGTATTTCAAGCGAACTAATACGCCTTCTAGTACGTTGTTTGCGTCTGTTATATTATCTTGCATAATTAATGAATAAGAAAATAAAAAGAAGAAAAATAACATTGCGGACAGTAGTTTAGAGGATTATTATTTTCTTGGTCTTTTCCAAACACGCGGGCGAACTTGGTTGAACTTGGACAAAACAGCAAGGGCTAATTGGTTATATCTGAAAAAAATCATAACCAATTTAAAGTAATGTTTGTGTTTGAAGCTAAAACAAATATATTTTTGATTCTATCGTAGATTTTCTGCGAACTCCACATCAAAATCACTAAATGGTTCTTTAAAAAAAAAATTGTTGATCTAACGACTTATTTGGGATCAAATTCAAATCAGATACTACACGGACATCTGATTGCAATATCATAAAATAAATTTTACTTGGTGGATGTATATTTACTTGTATTAATAATGCAAATGTATTATTGCAAATAACCCTTAAAGTTAATATGCTGTAGTTAAAATGTATTTGTATATACGTGTAAAAAACTAAATGATGTGGGCATATTTTTATAAGTCCCTACAATATCCCATCGATTTCTCTCAAATTTTCCGCACTTATCCTTCATTGTCTCAAATCAAATTCAAAATAGATCTTATGCAAACTTTTTGTTTGCAGTATTCTTAAAAATTAAAAAAATTGTGTGGTTTTAGGAAACCACGATGAAAGTGAAACTTTTTATCAGATTGTAGGCATTTAATTGAGAATTTTTCGAAAGCTACTTTTTTAGGATTTTAAAAGTAATATTAACTTAAGACGTGAAAAAGGAAATGATAATAGTAGACAAGATATATAACTATGAATGTTTATTTTACTCTGCGTACTAAAGTACAGAATACATAAATAAATACAATGTTCGGTATGATATATATATATACATATTAAAAACGTAGATCAATATTTATATAAATCATTGAATTATTTTAAATTTCGATTATTTGATCACTAACTTCATCTTCGCTTTGAGTCTCACAGTTTATAAATGTAAATAATATTTTGTGGTAACTAAAATAAGTAAACATTGACATGCATTCTATTTTTTCAATGTGTCTGGTAAAAACTGCATCGATCGTAGTACCATACCAACGCTGCACAGCTGATGAGAGCTATAGGTACCGCCATATTGGTTTCTTTACCCCCACTTCGCGGCCGACTGTAATGCGACATGCGATAGGTAAACGAAATATTCTGAGGCGATACAATAAAAGTTTCACTTTAAAAAAAGTAAAAACAATGCCGTAAACAGAACATTTTGCCGTAGCAAAATGTTTTTTGTTTTCCAAATATGAAGGTCCGCGATTGACTCTCGTTTTAAGAATGAGAATTTTATATCCAACGTATCGTTCAAATTCCTTTATTGCCTTTCAAAAGTGGAAATTAACAGAATCACTACTGATATGTAAATATTAGTTTGGAACTTACCTCTTTGGTGATCTTTTCAAATGGCTTGAATAAACAAATGAGTGTTTCCACAATCGTCAACGCGATAAGGAGTCATTGTTTTTCAAAATAAAAATAAGTCAATATTTGACTAATATTTGATTTATCGGTCTTCCAATCTCAATACATTTAAAAGTCAAACTTTTCTTTTTATTTTAGTTGTTAAAATAAACAAAGGAACAACAACCATTATTTCTTGCATAACATGGCTTGCATAGACTAACCGTGTCAGTCTATTCACAGGCATGCGTAGTAAATTTTGGCAGTGTTTAATCGTGCATACATGGCACCAGATTTAAAAAGACGGTATTTGCATTCGCGAATATTGGTCACGAATATTCGTACTCATTTTTGTGAGTGCGTAAAAATCTAAATTCGTTACATCACTAGTCGGCAATATATATCCGTTATGAAACAATCGTTTGTCAGTAATTTAATAGAAATATTATGTACCATTAATGATATGTACGAAACACTCGTAGTGCGGGTTCTACTCATATGTCATAAAGTTTTTTTTTGTTATATTTAGCTTTATTTATGTTGGAGCACGTCCTGGGATACGTCGGAAAACACTTCTTTAGATGACATTTTTGCTTTTGATTTTAGAATTGCTCATATGAACTTCCTGGTAAATTGCCGTCTGTTTTTTTAAGTTTGTTTTTCTTTTCAGTCCTCCTTTTTTTTGCCAAAAATGGCTTTATATCGACGAGTTTTTTTAATTCGACTATTCCTTAAAACTCATGTTTTCATGGATTTCAATCACGAAATTAAGCTCAGGTGGATTCGAAAAACCTTGCGATTATAATACGTTTCTGAATAAGGTTTATGGATTTGGATTAGTATATAATGGTCGTGTCAATGGCTTTCACGCCGTGTCTTTTCACGCATCATGCTACATATTTTATGTGTCTTTGTCTCTACTTACTTCAGCCTTCATCTTCATGGTGTTTCTGTGGAATTAACTAGTTACTTTGTTAGCTACATTAACCGTGATGTCTGTCGAGTTTATATTTTTCTTAATTATGTGCTAGGATTAGGTTAATTAAAATCTTCGAAAACACATTAATCAAATTTTAATCTTAAGTAACAAATAATTTCCTTAGAAGATAATTACTCTATAGACTTAGAACAAATTACAAAGTGTAAATTGTTATAAATTTCTAAATAATTAATATTCCTATTAAATGTTCATCTACTATTTTCTTAAATGTATGAATAAACGAGAGAAATATTTTTTATACATTGTTTTATTGTCGTATTGTTCAATTAAATAAATTGTTATCAATTTCTAAATAATTAATAAAAATTCTGAATTTATCTATTTATATATTTTAATTGTTACACGACTGTTCATCTATTATTTTCTTATATGTATGAATACACGTAAATTTTGTTTAAACATTTTTCGATTGTTGTATTGTTCAATAAAAACGTTTTAGAAACGCTTTCGTTAAGAGTTGATGTTTATTAAGTTTGTCGGAAGTAATTAAGAGTGTTGATTTCTATAGCTGTTTTGATTCAAAATCCGGGTGCTCCAGTAAGAGTATTATGGTGGCTTAAAGGCTTGTAATAATAATAATTAATCGGAAGAATAATCGAAAGGTTTATAGTTTCGAATCATACATAAATGTATCATTTAAATCACACATTTCTTTTCGCATTTTCTTTCCTGTTTTTTTTAAATTGCTTAATCTAGGTTTAGTTAAACTTGAGCCGTCTTTTAAAAAGGCACCTTAAAAGTTTTAAGTATCCACAAAATGCATTCCTTTTAGAACAACGTTCATTCACAGGCTATCACATGGTTAATTTGATCATATTTTCTAGCTGTAAGGTACAGATAGAAAGTAC
This sequence comes from Druceiella hillmani, assembly GCA_039881145.1. Taxonomy (NCBI): domain Eukaryota; kingdom Metazoa; phylum Arthropoda; class Insecta; order Lepidoptera; family Hepialidae; genus Druceiella; species Druceiella hillmani. The sequence continues at coordinate 11,546,159 of JAYKKI010000059.1, read as the reverse complement.
AAAAGAGTGTGTATTTAGTGACTAATTATAATTCATCAATTTCTCGGATGAGAGACAGTTTTTTTTCTTTAATTATTACTACCGATGTATTACTTAGTAAAAAATTATGTGACACATCGGCACAATTAATTGCGGCGGACCGTTTAAGGGCAATGATTTTGTCAAGTTCGGTTAGACGGTGGGGTCGGCAGGTTTATCTCGTGTAAGTGGGGTGGAGTAAATCTTCCCTTGACTGGTCAAGGTTGCCCTCGCTGCCGTGTATTGACCTCGCCATAAGCCAGCGAGGTGAACGACACTATGTTATTTATTTAATACATATTGTGCCACTTTTAATGGATTCAATAGTAGATGAAAGACATTATTTTGCTTTATGTACTGATATTAAAAGACTATCAGATTCAGTAGCCAATACTGAGTAGTGATCAAAAGACAAAATGAAAGGAAAAACCGGGAAATATCACACAAAATTGCGACAGCAACTGTGCTATATAATACTCTCAATTGTACTAGATAGTACTTTTGTTCTCATAATCAAAGTGAAGTTTCGAATAATCCGAAACAATTGCATTCTAAGCCTTATGTAGTAATTAGCAATACAAAAACGTTGTAATCGCTATGACATTTTTATTAATTTGTCTACGATGAGGTTTTAATTAATGCAATGTCGTTTTCTTCTTATTTATACATTAAAGAAAGAAAATATTTGATATCGGTTACTCAAATTGCTCTCTCTAAAATTTCCTATAAACATTTTTGGAAGTTATGGGGGTGCGGGTCTGTATGTACTTTATCAATGTGTCAAATTTCGAATTCTAACAAAAACGTAGCCGGACACACTGAATCGGCACCCTTATAAAATCACTCTGATAAAATTGTCGATTCTGTCCATTCATCATAGCCGTTTTTGTTAGAAACCGTTTAATTATCATCATGTTCGTCTGTTGCAGACGTAATTATTTTAGGAACTTAAAAAAAGTACTTGTTAGCTATAGATTGAGTGTGTCATACCAAGCTTGCCCTAAGCTTGGTATGACAAAAAATATAGAAACGGATAAAGTAAAAATTACTGATGTGAAAATGATTGATTAGATGTATTTCTCAGAAACTTTGTGACGTAAAAAGTTGATTGGGCGTGATGATTTTAGGAACTTAAAAAAATACTTGTCTGCCAATTTGTTTACATGATAAAGATTATATAAATATTTGTTGATAGTTTAATAGAACGACTCTGTATTCCACGTGTTTAAATTTTTATAGACACAAGTATTGTACGGAACCCCTCTACAAACAATTAAATTATTTGATTTGTCTCTTTTTGAAAATACCACACTTCAGATAATTTAATGTTGGTTTTTAGATTTCAAAGGTTGATTTCAAGAAAAAATAGATATTAAAAATTTAATAAAAAAAATTATTTATTTAAAATAGTTTACAACGAAAATAATACTAGAAACATACTTTTTACGCCTGTGAAAGCAACATTAGGCAATATATTGTCTTATTAGTGAAAAATAATACTAATGTTTATTTAATAAAAAATAAGTACCCTTAAATCTTTTATATGCATTTAAGTGTGTACAAAATCCTCTTAGATCCATTAGATTAATCACAGTTTAACTACTGTTGGAATTTAGTTTAAACAACAGTTTAAAAGGGTTTTAACGTCGGTTTAACTTCGTTGAAATATTAAACCCTAGATTGTTTTTACAGGCAGAACTGGGTGGACGATTAAATATTTTGACGACTAAAATAGTATTACTAATAAATGACATTCTACCGAAGTGTCATTCAGTAGTCATAATATTTTAGTTGTTGATTTGGAAATTTCTTTACAATGTTGATAGGTTATAATGTTAAGAGAGTTACATTATTAGTTAGTAGTTTTATATTATTAGTAATTCGAGCAAAAGGGTAACAGCGAGTGACGGTTCTGGCAAAGAAATTGTATTATTATTGAACGGCCTTAACAAATGTTTCCAACGTAGGGGCGTTAGTAGTTTTATATTATTAGTAATTCGAACAAAATGGTAACAGCGAGTGACGATTCTGGCATAGAAACTGTATTATTATTGAATGGTCTTAACAAATGTTTCCAACGTAGGGGCGTTAGTAGTTTTATATTATTAGTAATTCGAACAAAATGGTAACAGCGAGTGACGATTCTGGCAAAGAAATTGTATTATTATTGAATGGTCTTAACAAATGTTTCCAACGTAGGGGCGTTAGTAGTTTTATATTATTAGTAATTCGAACAAAATGGTAACAGCGAGTGACGATTCTGGCAAAGAAATTGTATTATTATTGAATGGTCTTAACAAATGTTTCCAACGTAGGGGCGTTAGTAGTTTTATATTATTAGTAATTCGAACAAAATGGTAACAGCGAGTGACGATTCTGGCAAAGAAATTGTATTATCATTGAATGGTCTCAACAAATGTTTCCAACGCCCCTACATTGTTAGAGAACGAATTAATCATTTCAACTTTTCAAATAACGTAGTTCTACTGCATTAAAATTTCTGTTTCAATCTAAATAAAGCTAGGCTCATCCATATTATAAAGTCAAAACAGATACTTGTAAAAAATACACTTTCGTTAATTGAATAATCACAGATTTAACCTTTTGTCCGCTGTATTCTAATACAATAAAAATATAGTGAGTACAAAATCGTCAGTGTAGCAAGTTACAAATAAAGTTAACCAAGTTTATCTAAACCGTGCTAAGTTTAGGTAAGTGGTGAATTGTAATATTAAAATTATCATTTGGACGTAATCGACAGATTAATTGTAAACCGAGATTTGTTGACAGTTGGTTTGAACCATAATTTATTTTACTGTCCTTAGCGTGAGGTTTACTTTACATTCACAGTTTATTTGAGAAACTTTGTCAATCACAAATATTATGAGCTGATTTCCAACTCGATTCGAACGGTAAATTCGAACTCCATTTTTGAAAATACTCACGCAACTAAGGACACAGGACACGTCTGTAAATGCTGACGGTAGCCCGCAGGCTCTCTCCATTTTACCACACCTTTATCGCTCCCCAGTGCCCGCATGCTCTTGAGTGGTGTTATTTATGGTCCCACCATGTGAACTGTCGGCGGTACGTGTACCGTATTGGCTCTTAATCCTTTAATGAGCCCACCATAATGACACCATAATGACTTAAGTTTATCGTCTTATCCAGTCGATTAGGTAACTAGTATGTGTGTGTCAGTACGTAGTAGTTAATAGTAATTAGTTACTTTTATTTTGCTGGAAATAATTTGGAAGTAATTAAGACGATTAATTAAATGGAGGGTTTTCATTATTTATTCATTTTATTTCTCTACACAATTTAATGACAGTGAATATGTATAATAAAATAAATAATGTTGTGGTAAATTATCGTTTGAGAAAATAGTAGAAAATAGTTTTTACATTGGCACTCAATATTATTCATACATAGTTTATATTATACTACCAATCCCGGGTAAAACTGGAACGGGCCGATAGTGCATTTTTTTCTGAGTTTATTGTCATATACAATTCTTTCAAATAATATTTTAACATATTTATAACTAACTGTACCCAAGAATTTGTAAGCGCAGATCACCAAAAAACGTATAGATGCCTTTTTTAAAAGTATATTTCCACATTTAAGTTCTGGTCACTTCCATTTCGTCAATGTATGTCTAGTCGGAAAACTTCTTCGCGCGATTTAAAATAAACGTAGTGCCATCTTTTGACGTAAATAGGTATATTAAATGTTTGTGTAACTATTATCCACCAAGTAGCAAGGCACTTCTTTATTATTGTTTGTACTAATGCAACGTAAATGAATTTTTAAAACAAGAAAGTGGCATTTCTTCGTTTTGAATCTTAAGTTTTTATTTCATTGCAATGAACCTATTAAGGTTATTTCTAGTGTAAACTTTCTAAATATCCCATTCGAATCGGGTGCATAGTTTTTTTCCATTATGCATGCAGAAACAAACGCACAATGAAACAAAAAGACGCAAATTGCAAAAATGATTTTAATGCATTTATTAACACTGATTCTTTACTATCCTTGTCGTTTATCCGCCTATTTTTTTGTAAAGGTTTTCAACAAATAAACAACCAAAGTTTATTGTTTTATTATATTTTATATTTCGCATCCCTTCACTTAAATCGATTTTGCTTTAATACATTCCAAAAGATATTAAATATATATATATATATATATATATATATATATATATATATATATATATATATATATATATATATATATATATATACACACACACACACCAGGCGGACGAACTTACTCTATAGTAAACCTTTCCTTCTCATATATGTTCTTTTTAATTCAACACGCTCTCATCAATTCTATTAATTCTATAAGAATACATCCCCTTAAACCACTTAATATACAGTCATTCCAAAATGAGGTACAGCCCTCTTTGTCTTTCAATCTCAAAAGCAAGACTTCTTCCATCATTGTCAGACGAGATTTTTTAGAATCACCTTCGCAGATCGAATTACGATCGTATTTCTTATCGTTTACATCACAATTTTCTTTGACAGCAGCACCATCTGCGTTTTCTTTTGTAATGCTTTTCCTTTGAACTAAACCGTCTGAACGATTCATGATTTTAGGAAATATAAATCAAAAACAGTATCGTATTAACTTATATACATTAAGGGTTTAAAAATTGTTTATCTAGTAAATAAATGTGTGTATGTATGTATGTATGTATGTATATATATATATATATATATATATATATATATATATATATACGTGTATGTATGATACAAACTATAACGTGAGTCGACTTTTCAATGTACATATTAAATGAGATCTTCACTTCGTAAATTTGGACGTAATTTATTCAGCAGCGTAGCATCGTATATTTTATATGAAGACCGGTCGGTAGTATTGCGTGTAGTATATTCAAAAACGAACTTGTGAATTTTTGTAAAATATAAATAATTTTTTTAAAACAAGCAGCCTTATTATCCCTCCACCACAAAAAGAAAAAAAAATCCTGCTAAATGTTTGGAGAGATACGCATGGAAAGAGGCTCGACAGTCGTTTATATTTTTTGAACTTGTCTATGCAATTTAAATGAAATAATTGAATTGAACGTTCTAATCAAATGCTGATATATATATATATATATATATATATATATATATATATATATATATATATATATATATGTGTGTGTGTGTGTCTGTGTGTGTAAATTTTTTTTAATCAGATTTTTTAGACTTCACATTTTTCAAATCTATGCTTGAAAAGTGTTGGAAAAAGGTCAACTTGCTTCAATTTACCACTGCCTTCAAAAGAAAAGCAGCAAAATACAATTTTCTCCTTTCTATCTACATATTTATATATAAAAGAAAACAATTACAAATATATGGAAGAAATTATAATATGCTTATTGAAAGTTTTCATATTCACTAGGGAATTTCACCTATTCCATTAAGGAACTGTTATTTACAACATTGGTTTTTCAGCCACCGTTATTGCGATTACGCCATAAGAAAATGTCAAGTAAACATTTCGATATCTCACTCAAAATATGCGCAGAAATGTCGCGCGGAGAGGCCACCTAACGGTCGCACTTTATTTAACGCTCTAATTTTACTCTTCATAAAACTTCATACCGGGTGCTATGATAATCGATTCTTAAGGAGTAAACTCCTAAAAAAAACAAAACTCTAAATTCTTCCTTAAAACTCCGGCTAGTTTTTTGTAGTGACCTTTTATCTACCCACTAAATAAATAAAAAAAACAAAAGTCTGAACTTATCCGGCAAAATTAGAACTTCAGCTAGTTTTTGTTAAAATTAATTTTTTAGAAGTACTCGCTAAGTTATATTTATGCCGAGTCATATAATCGGCACGTACGTCGTTACTGATTGACATTAGCTCATGGAAAATAAGGAGCTGTACTACAGAGCAACAACATGACGTTTATCTACTTGCTATTAAGAAAAAGCAAAGTTCTAAACTTATCCTGCAAAATTGGAAATTCGGCTATTTTTTTAATTTCATTTTCTAGAAGTCATCGCTGAGTCACGTTTATGTCGTGCCATAAAATTCATACGTACGTCGTTAGTAATTTGTATTAGCTCATAGATAATGTTGAGCCATGCTATAGAATAATGATATGAGTTAGCGTTTATCTACTAACTAAATAAATAAAAAATAGAATAATTGTAAACTTATCCTGCAAAATTGGATCTTCGGTGGTTAGTTTTCATTAAAATTTATTTTCTACAAGGGATCGCCGAGTCATATTTATGCCGAGTCATAAAATTGGCACGTACGTCGTTAGTGATTTACATTAGTTCATAGATAATGTTGAGCCGCGCTGTAGAGCAATGACATTAGCGAGCATTCTCGCACAGGATGTCGGCAATCTCGTGCTCTGTTCCCTGCTATTTGCAATACGTAGCCGGCTTTGGTTCACCGCTTTTGCCACTCGGATGCGAGGTGAATCAAATTTGCGGCGCGCGTGTTCCTTGAAGATTGCCGTTGAATAATAAATTGCTTGTTCTTAATTTTGCAGCTGAGTTTGAGAGAGTTACTGTAGTTGAAAAACAGAGGCAGTTACTGTAGTTGAAAAACAGTTCAATAGGAGTAAATATATCTACAGTACATTGATATTTGCATCGTATTAATAAATTTTAAAGTATATATACACATATTTTCTAATTTTATTTTAAATATATAGTTTTTATGCATTCCTCAAATATATTTTTACACTGATAGTGTAGCCCTGATAGCGTCACTTGTGTTCAACACAAAAATATTTTTTGTGTTGAACACATGTCATATGTTATTGTCTTGCTAGGAACAATTTATAGGTTTGTTCCTAGCAAGTTTTTAAATTAATTTTCGAAACCTGAATTTTCGAAAGATGTTTATATTTTATAAAATAACTTTTAAATTAACTTTTTTTTAAACTAAATCACCTCCATCTCCGTTTTGTTAACCGCTTACATGGTATTTGTTTTTTTGACGTGAAAACCTCTTTCGGTGTATTGAGCGATTTTTGGTAGGGGAAAATCTTATGGGTTCGCGTCATCGACATGGTAATATTGACAGTATAACTGTAGCTATGAGTATGACGTGTTACTCTTATTTATTCATAGTTTAAGTTTTCACTTCTGTCGACAGTCTCCATGATTGCATGTTTTTTTTTAAATTGACACTTTTGTCCTACATTAAAATGTGCAATCCGCTTGTGGACAATTTAGTGACCTTTCATTCCATTTCAGCACTTTATCACTTCTTTCTACACCGAGAATGCTTTGAAAGCTCTATACCTAATTCCCGTTAGTCGTTAAATTTAGAACATTAACCCGTGTCGTTACAGCATTTGAAAGGCTTGGGCCTGCTCCACTATTGCCTCCGCTTGGCTTTTTTCCAATTCCAAGGCAAAAGTTTATATGTGCTGGATCTAGTCGTTACAACAATAAAAGTGACCGTCTGTTAAATGGAGGAAAGGAAAAAAATAAACCCATTAACATTTTTATTTAAATTGCCAATCAGAGAAATAAGGAATCTTATATTTTTTATGAAAAGTCAGGTTATTTTTCATAATAGTTTATAAATAATATTTCTCAACTATTCAGTCAGTAAGATGAAATAAAATGCAGATTGTATCTCGGTGTATCTTCCACAGACATATATAAAATACAAATAAAAATGAAACACGCTGACTCGACTGGGTTGTAGGAAGAAGCACGCCATTTTAACAACCAAGAACGAATGTTCTGTCAGTTAATAGTTTATTTTTAATTAATTTAGGCAATGGCTACATATTAAAAATACCAATTGGTTTTGCTTATTTTCTGTAATCGTTAATAAAAAGTTATGATTTTTTTACTTCGACTGAAGTATGATGTTCGTCATTATAGTTTTTTGTTACTTTTATTTCTTGATAATGATAGTTGGTATATTAAAAATAAAATATGTAAGTGTTTATGAAATAGCTCTTTTGTTTTTTTATGGTTATTTTTGGTTTCCCCAATTGTTAGTCGCCGAATTGTTTCGTTTATTATATTTTAAAAGACACTAGCTTACAAATATGTTATATTTCTGTAACACCACACCCATTATCTCCTTTGGGATACATAATCTTTTCAGTTCTATTTAAAACCGCTTACAGAAATGCATATCTATTTAACAACTTTTATTATAGTCGATGATGTACTTCTAATTTCTATAATCTATTCCAATAAATAAAAAAAATTTATAATATTTTCGAGCAATTTTGAATATGAGAAAAGTTTCGAAACTTTTTTTTCTTATTCAAATTGAGGGGTGTTTCTTAAATGAGTTTTTGAATAAAATTTCTCAAACATCTTGAAACAAATTTATATTCAGTCATAAATTATAAATTATTTGTGTTATAATATATCGCGAAAATTCTCAGAATGTGTACGTAGAGGTACATAAATATCATGATACTGGATTATTTCCTGCGGTATATTAAGGTATATTATCTATTTTCCCTACCAGTATGGCACATTATGAACTTGAATAAATGTAGCGCCATCATACTCTCATAGTAGCGAGCTATAATATATAAGAAGAGAGTAGAGACGCAGGGTATAGCGCCGGCGTAGTCCGTATTTTATAAATACAGTCCGCAATCAAACTACAGTAAACCGACTGCCTTATTATTTTAAGATAAACATTTACAGGCCTGCGAGTCCGCCAGAGGGCGTTGTAAATATTATTCGTCCCCACATCCAATGAGTCCACTCGCCTGGATTGATTTATGCTGGCCTATATATTGTATTATCTTATTTTGTAGCGCGTATGTGTGCAGTCGACTTCAGGGGACCGTTTTGCAGATCATAAAGTTTTAGATGCAACACTGTTTGTGTTATGCATTATTTGAAAATATATTAATTAATATGTGTTTTTTTACGTAGATTTTTACAGGTGTTGGTTAATTCGTATAGAAAGATTTTTTTTGTAATTCCATTCGAAATATGAGACGAAAATAATGTACAACATTTTTTGATTTGAGCTTTTATAAAATAGAAATAATTTATTTTTTCAATAACAAAATAATTTTCATTATCAATATGTTCTCAATTATAATTACATTTCAATGTCTCATTATCATAAACAGAATTTCCATAAAACATCCGTCAAGCTTAAGTAGAACTCGTACTAGGAGGGTTTCGTATACATTTAGGAACTTATAAAGATAGTACAAGAGTACATAGTGTTGGCTTGGTAAGTAAAGTATTAAACGTTATAATAGCAAAACAATTTTTTTGTTTATTGTTAGTTACTCTTGGGCATAGTTAGCACCATTGTTAGCTATAACCCAATGCCAATTTGCAGGTAAAACGTGGCTTCCTCACTCTATTCAAAAAAATTATAAAGGATTTCTGACGACACTGCTCTGTCATCAAACTTTTCATCCCGAATATGATTATTTAAAGACTGGAATAAATAAAAATGTGTTCGTGCTAAGTTATCAGGGTCAGGGTTTGTGGTATCCACTTCCATATTATAGCTTCCATACTTTATCCAGTTGATGCAAGTGTTCCAATACTTGCACATGAGTGCAACTGATCTCTGCTCCCACGCAACGCGAGGTAAGGCGGGGTTATATTTCAATTAATTCTTTTAAAATGTCTATGTTAACGTCTACTGGTCGTCCGCTACGGGAAATTGTTTTAAATAATAATTACCATTTCTAAACCTCTAGAATTAATGTCTTGCAGTTGTATAAGAGATCGCATCTTCACCTTCTGCATTATCTATATTCAGAGTGGCTACAGCTGCTGAGTGGTCTAAGCAAAACTTGTACAAAATGCAATGACGTAAATACACAATAATGACTTATATTTATATAGTTTACCCCCACTACTTTACATTGTTGCACTGTATTGTAAAAAAATAAAAAATAAATAAATATAAAATAATAAAAAATTAAAAAAAGGTAATTACTTACTTACTAAACTAATATTTTTATTAAACTCTTGGTAAATATTAATTTTTCGCATAGTAAATGTATTACCTGCTATATCTTTCACGGGCGTAAAAATATGATATTTATATAAAAATTGTAAGTTGTAGGATAATCTCTATAATTTCGCATAATTTTCATTATATCTCTAAAAATGTACAAATAATAAATTATGAAGAAAATATTTCGAGGCCTTTAATGTTAGCACTTTCAAACAATGTATGGAAATAAAAAAAATATTTCTTTTAAATATATAAGTTTTCACAGTATAAAAACTCTTAAAATTTAAATTATACACAAAAAGATTTTCTTATATTTTTTACCTTAACCGTTGCAAAGACAGAAATTTTTATCTCTTGCATTTTTTCGAAATTTTTTTTCTCTTTTGGAGAAATATTGAAAAAAATAAAAATATAGGATTTTGCAATTTTGAACATTTTTAAGTCCTATACCTTCGAAACGGTTAACTTTATGTAAAGGATATAAACATTTTTATGTACAATTTTAAAAGCTATAATTTTCATATCTTGCATTATCGTTGAACAATTTGATAATTTTTGAGAGAAAACCGCTAAATTCGTTTTACCCCCTTTTCACCGTCAAAAAGTTTATATATGCAAGAGGGTTTCGTAACCGGAAAAATTCACACTTTAAATTTCACATCTGAATAAAGCAAAAAAATAACAATAAAATGAATTATGTGAATTTATTAGTTATTGTTTTCGTATTTCTCTGGCTTTCCTTAGAATAAACAATTACAACGTAACTTTGTGTTTTCTTGGTGTAAGTGTAACATCGTCTCCTATAGTAATTTCCTCGGAGAGAAAATAATGAAAAATCAAACCAGAAAAACTCTATTTCTATTTTCCTTTTTTAATATAACAAACATTATTTCATTCTAGTATGTTATTTATAAATTTCAGCCTAAGAGATACATTTATAGTGATTTTTCTTATTTTTTTTCGTTTTATTGAAAAAAGATTTCGGAAAAACCCAAAAAAAAGAAATGATTATAATTAGTAGAGGGTATATTTTATAAAAATAAACATTGCAATTACTATTAACTTTAACATGTTAAAGTTAATAGTAATTGCAATGTTTATTTTAAAAATCATCTAAGTTCTGAATCGATTAGGTAAGAATATTTACATACTGAACTTTATATCATGTATTTGGGGTAGTGATTTAATAATGTTACGGATTTTTTTTGTCGGCCATCATTTCTGAACGGATGTACACGATTTGTATATAATTGATGAATTTTTGCAAAACCCTTCTTCATTGTAGTTTTTTTTTCTATCCCGACGTATTTATTACAAATATTTCTATGTAATTTTGTAATTTAAACATTTTATGTAACTAATGATTTCTTATATAAATAACTAGTGTTAATACTATAGTTATCAAACAAGTTTTAACCTGTCGTTAAGCACCGTTTTATAGTCATCTGTAATATTTCCCCTAAGTTTTTTCAACATACGAGTATATTACGTAATATCTTAAGAAGCGAAATAAAAATAAGCTGCCATAATTCCGTTTATGGATGATATTTGTTTCGTGAGCCAGCTGTCACTAGCAAGTGAATATTCATATAATTTTCTGACTTTTTCATGCATGAAAATAGACAGAAAGTAGTTTTGAAAATTTCTTTACGTAATATAAATTACATATTAAAAACTGACGGGGGCTGTAAATATTTCTGACCTGTATTATTTATATTTATCGCTATATTTATATGGCGCCACTTGTACGTTGACATCTGGTTCGAGAGAATATAAGATGTAAATCGTAATATGAAAACGGCATTAGCTTATATTTCGTTTACATATTATACTTGCCTTAACAGTAAATTCACTTATAAATGCAAAAAAAACTCTTAGTAGACGGTGAGTTACTGAAAAGTGACAGTAAAAGTAAATATAAATAAAGCAACAAATGGTCCATCTAATATCGTATCTTTTCTGTTATTATATATGATACGTATATTTATTTTTGAAATATGTATTTGCAAATCCTTCTATAAATATGGAAATCAATAAGTTTAGTATTAATAGATGGCACACATAAAAAGCAACATATCAAAAGTGTTACATCTGGTGAGCGATTTGCGGTTAAACATTGTTATGAGTGTTGCATTTTTTGTCTTCCTTCGAATGGATCGAACCAGAGTTACTGTTTGTTTATGAACAGCATATTGTTTTCTTTTGTTTCGATAACAAACATTGTCAAACCATATGTGCATGCGGAGGACAGTGTATGATGGCGTTTATACGATTATTTTTAAGTCGTTGCAAAAGAAATATACAACTGCACAATCTGTGCAAATATTATTATGCGTGTGTGCTTGTACACACTTGTACAAAACCGTAAATGCTCACTAACTTTCATCGTCACATAAAGTCACACCTTCGTCTAAAAGCGAACATTTTTATTTGAGAGTGCTCAGCTGAACGAACGAAACCATAACACACCAAACTCAGAAATCTCTTTCGCTCTCGAGTTATTTGACCAGAAATTGAAATCTATGTCCTACAAACATCACAGAAAACCCAATTCCATTATAATAGGATAATTTACAGGCTATTCGTGTTGGGCCGTATTGTTTTTGGTTATAACGGGAAACTGTATTTTTCCTTACGTTTTTCTCGCAGGCAGGCCATGTACTTACAATAGAGAAAGTTGACTTTCGGGTTGCTTTGTTTGACGGCTCAGATTCTAGAGGTCATCCTTTTATTATTACAATTCGGATAAGTCCGCTACTCTTGATGTGAAATCGTCCAATATGTTTGCGCCATAATATTATATTGTTTGATCTAATCGTGACTGCGTCACATTTTAATTACTGTGTTTCATACATTGCTTCTTTTTAACGAACGTTTTGTTTAGTGGAATTTCCTGCGTACATTTTACGCGAGGTTGCATTTATAGCAAATACAAAAACCTAACAGTTCTACAAAAAAGGCACTTTCAAAATACTGGAGTAAGTGTAATAAAAATGGGGATTCAATTTTTTGAAGTGAAAACTTTTTTGTCTCACCTTCTCCAAAATTTTTTGATAGGAGAATTGGCGATTAGCGTGACGCGCTTCGGTTATATTCGGCAGTAGACTAAGTATAGCCCAACGGTTTCATCCTATTTAGGTATTCACGATCCTAGGCCGAATGCGTCCGAACGAGAGGAAGATCGAACGGCCGAGTTAGTAAGTATATTTTTATTTCGTCACTTTTCTCAGTGAGTCATTGGCGAGGCGGTAAAGCAATAGAAGATCTTCGGAACGCGATGAAATTGTGAGTTCGAATTTCGATGCTCGTGTTTTTTGCCTTAATTTTATTTTAGTATTATTTATTTTTTGAATTTAAATCAAAAACAATTTTTATGATATATTTATTAAAAATTTACTTAATTTTACGTCAGTAGTGTTGAAACGCATGTTTAAGTGCATACATATCCAGATATGGTTTAACGCCATACAAATTGATTGTCGGCGGTCTTTGTTTGAAACTCACTGCTCAAGTTCCTTTATATGTTATTTTTTTTTATAAAAATGATACTAATTAACAGAATCAGTCTCTCGCTCCCGCTCTCGGGGTATACTTAGTATATAAAGGCACGGTTATAATGAATATGTATATTTCCTCTTTAGACAAACGCATTTATTTATCATCTGGTGTACTTTGTAAAACTTTTATAAATACATCGAGCGTATTTGTATGCATTAATATATCATATTTATCATGTTATTATTTGACGGCAAAGTGGATCAATTTTTGTATTTTAATTTTAGTGTTCAAATTTTCCAATAGACGCAGTACGATCAAATTGGTTGTCAAATTTTTCCGTTCTATAGTGTCCCAATTTTTTTTTCTACGTAGACGTTATCAGATATCGTTAAAAAAGGAGTTTCTTCTTTCAGAGCACAAAAGAGTTAGAAAGAAAGTTGCCATTTTTAGACTCACTTTGTTACCAGGTCTATATCTAAAATGCCGTTACGTAGGCAGTTGTAATTCGATTTTGATGTTTATTTTTTCCTGTTTCCTGTTTTAAACAGTAAATACTAAAAAGAGCTAAGTATAAAACAGTAAAAATTATGAGTAAATAAACCAAAGTATTTTTGAAAATTTTGCTGTATTTTTACATCTATGAAAGACGTACTTGGCGATATATTTGCATAGTGAAACTGAACATTAATTTTTGAGAATTATTAATTATAACTCGTAACTTCCGAAATGTCGTTAGACCATCTCGCTGGCTGACGACCAAGGTCCCTGCTTCCGAGTTATTAGAGAAATACTATACCGACTTAGGGTTGGACTCACTTGTCAGCATGGATTAGCTCCATACTAAACGTGTACTCTGTATGGGGTATCGTCCGCACGCTTCAGCATCGGCGGAGCGCTTTCAGAGGCTGCACAGATTGGCGCCGCTTTATCGGTGTGACCGCACGCGTAAGTATGGTGTCGTTAGGCGAAAGACTACTTACGCACGTTTAGCTATTCGCATTATTCAGCATTGGCGGCGCGCTTTCAGAGGCTGCACAGATTGGCGCCGCTTTATCGGTGTGACCGCACGCGTAAGTATGGTGTCGTTAGGCGAAAGACTACTTACGCACGCTTCGCCATCCGCATGCTTCAGCATTGGCGGCGCGCTTTCAGAGGCTGCACAGATTGGCGCCGCTTTATCGGTGTGACCGCACGCGTAAGTATGGTGTCGTTACTCGAAAGACTACTTACGCACGTTTAGCTATTCGCATTCTTCAGCATCGGCGGCGCGCTTTCAGAGGCTGCACAGATTAGCACCGCTTTATCGGTGTGACCGCACGCGTAGGTATGGTGTCGTTACGCGAAAGACTAATTACGCACGTTTCGCCATCCGCATGCTTCAGCATCGCCGGCGCGCTTTCAGAGGCTGCGCAGATTGGCGCCGCTTTGTCGGTGTGACCGCACGCGTATGTATGGTGTCGTTACGCGGAAGACTACTTACGCACGCTTACGCGTCCGCACGCTGAAGCATGCTTGTGCAGCCGAGAGAGAACAAACCATCATATTACAGGATAAATATATATATACAGTAGTCAAATACAGTAGTAAAATAATAATTTATGTACAAAGTTTGCCGGATTTTCGTACCAATTTTACGAGTCTTTTTTTCATTTTAGGTTTTGTATTTCTTACAAAATACAAACTATTAAAACCCTGCCTCTTCCTCATGCGTCCTATCCATCTCGTGTTTGAGTGACCTATAACCTTTAATTGCGTGGCCAGGTTGCTTTTGCAAGCTTAAGCATATGATAGTTCGCTTTCTCGTGCATAAGCGTGCTGAAGAGCGCTGACGCATGCTGTGCGATTCGGCGCGTACAAGTGTGGGTTATATCGTCAACTAAAATGCTGATCCGTGCTTACAGATGGGGTCAACCCTTAATTTTTGTTTTATGTATATTCATGTGTATGGGACCCGCGCAGTGCAAACTTTACTCGCAGTTAACACGTTTATTATTTTCTGTTAAACCTGTTGTTGTAACATGTTTCTATCTGTAATTATTGATTCAATGCTGCTTCTTTCGCATTGCCTTTTAGATTTGTTTACAACTCACGACGAAACCGAAACTAAGTTTGTTCCAAGGTTAATTATGTTGTAACCTGCTTAATTTCGTGTCTACAGATTCAGTAATTTTTGAATTAAATCTGTTCTTCGAAACAAGAAGACAGACAATACTTTGTTTTATGTTAGATTAGTTTTAATAATCGAATATGCAAATGAAAATGTATTTAAAAGCCGAAAATTAAAAAATTATAAATAGACACTTCAATTTTATTTATCTATTTTGACATTTACATTAATTTCTCTGAGTCTCAGTTTTAGAATCGTATGAGATTTGTATCTAACGAACTAAACTTGAATTATATTTTAAGGGTCCCGTAACGAAATAGCAAAAACGGTTCGTATGTAAAAGCACCATAACTTTTTCAAATGAAGACCAATTTTGAAGAAATAAAATTTAGTGTCATTACGTGTTATTAATACGTTTATTAATTAATTAATTAAATATTTTTTTAAATAAACCATATTTTTGTCACTTGAAGTTAAAATGTTGTGTATTCCATCGAATGAAATACCTATCGGTGAATATTTTTTTAAAATGAAAGTGAAATATTCTTTGATGCGACTTCTCCTTTGCAAACACCATCTTTGTCCTGCATTAGGCACATTAGGCGTGGAATTTAAAACGCATAGGAAACCAAGTTATTTGTCTTACTTCTGTGAAAGACGTACTAGGGGTCATTCATAAAATATATGCGCAACAAACGTTACTAATTGTGACGAACAAATGGGGTCGGGAAACACTAGAGCAACGTGATGTCACATCGCTTCATCAATTTTGTTTTACATTCTTTTAAACCGAACCAACTTATAAAGTCGAAACATATTCGAAACAACTATCAATTAAAATGTGTTTATTTGTATGCACAAATGACGTAATTACACCAGGTACAGTAATATAAAATGACTTTTTGTGTCGATTATGGATAACATCAACGAATACTGCAGCGTATAAACTTTTAGATTTTAAACGGTGATTTCATTGAAATCATGTGCGATATTTTATTTCATTCAAAGGAAAGTGACAATTTCGAATAAGCTATAAAACTGAAGAACTTCAAGAGCAAGTATCTGAAAGTAAATTTAAAAATTTTGGTTTCTTTCAAAGGTAGAAGTAAATATGTTCATTACTTTGTACATTCTTTACGAGTATTTTTTTGGTTATTGGGTTAAACATAGCTAGAAAACTTCACGACCTTTCTAGCCAGGTTTAACCCAAGGCGTGTATTAACTTTCAGGCTAGGTAAGCAGTTTTCGTAACTATATAAATTTAAAAAAAACAAACACTTGCGAGCCGAGTCACATACCTACCCAAAAATTTTTATTAAAATCATTATTACTTGTTTATTATTATTTGTTTCATCTTAGCCAAACGCAACTTCGCATATATTTTCGGATAATTTGAGTAAATTTCCAAAAACAATCAGTTGTAAATTAAAAAAAAAACAAGTACAAAATAGATGAGTAAAAATATATGTTACAAATGAAGGCAAAGTTAGAAAAAGGTTGGTCTTCATCTAAATATGGACGACCCTGGTACTTTAGGAGAGTTTTTCATCCATGTTTAGATGAAGACCAACAAAACTAATTGCAATATTAAAATGTTGGAATGTTCGAAAGTTTTGCTGATGAACGTAAAATATAAATAATTAGGAATTGTAAAACCTTAAATAACTTGCATCACGTATTATAGAACGTGAGTTTGGGTGGTATTAAGTATTCAAACAAAACATGTTGCGGTGAGATCGGAAGCAGTTTGAAATGTTTACTTCCCAAAGGTTTTTCGTTGTCATATGACAAGACTGTAGTAAACAAAAAAGGATTAATGATATCAGATGCAAACACTGACAGTTATGTCGATTTACTTGCCTGTCTCTTTGCAGTTTTAGTTGGGAACTAAACATTTTCTTTCAGTCACCTATGATTGGTTCTCTGGTACCATCGGTATATTATAAACTGTCAAATAAAGGCTGGAAGGATGCTAACTTTATCATTCTTCTAATAACTGCATTGAAACATTTGAAGATATATACCCAAAACAGAACCCCGTGCCCTAGCCAATATACTTTTATTTACGTAGTGACACATAAAATCAGTTAGTTTAATAAATATACTAAATACCCTTAAATATTTAAACTTTTAAATATGGCAATGTATGCATTCAACAGGCTTATATATTAACTTATACGAACTTTGTTGCTATATTCTCGTAGTATTATTGTTAATGTTAATAACTATTTAATAACGATCATTTCAGAAAAAAAATCCGCACAAAACAGATTCAAACCAGCATTTAAGTGATTATACCGCCTCGTACTTATACATCGGACCAGTAATACTTTGTATCTAGAGCCACATGTATGTATATTTTCAACTCCACACACAATATTCCCCTAAAAGCAATATTTCCGATGACAACCGCGGGGATATTTATACACGCAGCCGTCGAATAAATCAAACAAGGCGATATTGGTTACACAAAGGTGCGCGGCTCTGTCGCGCCGCAACACGTGACTATACGAGTGTGTCTATATGATTTATGGATAAATGCTGGCGTGCGGCACTTCGATGTGATTACGTCCACAGTGGTCGGACCACGCGGCGATTAGAGAGCGGCTGATCGTCGGTGCATCAACGTTATCTCGATTGATGTCGATTGACCGTCAGAATAATTCAAGAACAACACAGCTTGCTTTTTTTTCTCTATAAAGTCATTTTCAGTTTCCAGGTTGGATTCGATGGTTTAATTTAAATAGTCGGAAGGAAAAATTAAGAAAATAAGTTTCGAATCTTTTGTTTGATTCCAAAAACTTTCAATCTTGAAAGAAATACTTTTTATTATTGATTATTTAAGATTTCAAAGTACAAGGTTCTTGCTATTATTTTTTTAGTCCAGGAAAATTGTATTTCCAGTGTTCCGTTCCTCAGAATGAAAAAAAAACGGAACTTTTATAATATTAATTTGTTGCTCGTCTGAATATTAAGACCCCTTTTCTCAGGAACATCAGAGGTTATTTTGTTCAAGTTCAAATACTAAGGTCTATGGCTCCATAGTACTGTAAATGGCTACTGATTGGTTAATAATGACGGAAAGTAATCCGCCGGTGTGAGAATTGCTTTAAACGAACGTTATTTCTTAACCCTTCTTCCATACTTTTACCTATTATGGTTGAAATCTATGGAAATTCCATATACTGTTAAAACGTAGATCGTTGAAACTGTTAGTGCCATAAAAGTCAATATCGTACCCAGAACTCAATGTATTTATTTCGTTCCGTTGGTTTAAAAACATATATTTTCATAAAAAACGCAATAATCGCCGCGTGTAACTAAAAATATATTTTTAGTGTATTACTTTTATAACGTACGATGAATTTAAACTAAAAGCGCTTCTAACGGTAAAAATAACACGTTTTATTTGCCCTAAAAGATTAAGGGGACTTAGCGAGCTTGATGGTAATGAAATGATTAAATTTTGAATCGAGATATCTGAAGCACGTTAAACGCCCGATCGTGAGCCGTTACACAATACATTCATGTTTGTAGTTACTTTAATTATTCCGATTTCTACCTTACTGATGTATATCTGTAGTGACGCGTAGCTAACTAAACTAAAGGCATGTTTATGTTGGATGAACCGTTTATATATTTATTTAAATTTAGTAAATTTAAATGTGATTATTTGGATATGTGATTGGTAGATTTGATTTTATCTATGTATTCGTTATTCCACTTATGTGAACCTGTGATGACTTGAGATATCGAAGTGGAAAAATAGTTTTATTCTATCACCAATCATACTTCTCTACTGGTGCATCATTCATAATAAAATGATGCCTTTTGCAAATATTCACTTCTACGACTATATTCGAGATCATAATTTATAATTGAGTCTCTGCAGCACTATTTTCTCGTGAGGCTGAAGCTATAGAAAGCCATAGAAATAAAGGAGTTTTTTAAAGTGAAAATCTGAAAGGGATCGATTTCGCGGTTCGTGGAAAGAGAGAGTGAGAAACATTCGTGAAGATCTTTTATCGCAAAACGTTGGGACTTAGATTATTCTGTGGCGTACTAAAAGGTTATAGCTTAAAGGTTACTTTCTGTATTTTTCTTCAATAATTGTCTTAGTAGTGCCTAGTAATTATTTACATATTTTCCCCACATCCTCTTACATATCATGAACATAATTTTATTCTTAAATTCATCCAGTCTAAGTGGCTAAATTATCCTGAAAAATTTTCTTCCTACATGAATTTAATTCAGTGGTGGTTTTTTTTTTTCGTTTTGGCTTGATTTATTTATTAACAATGTTTTCCCGAATTTTCTTCTCTAAAAATGTTCTGTGTCTATTTACATTTTTAGTGAATTTCTTCTGAGAAAATAACGCTATTGAGGGCACTTTCATGTCCAATAATTACACTATGTTCCCACCATGACAAAACTTGAAAAAATAATTCGAAGCGTAACAGGTGTTATTAAATTAGTGTTGCTTGCCGTTTTCTGTGGGTTTTTGAGAACAGAATAACGTGATTGTAATCAATAAAATGTATTCGTATTTTATTTTGTTTTCGAGATATCCTATTTCAAAGTTTATGTAAATTTCATGTATCCCGAGTACGTAAACAGCTGATGCCGCGCGGCATTATCAAAGCGACATAAGGTGCGACGCATCGAACACCTTATTTGGCCTCGAAAAGTGAACGATACAACTATTAAATTCGGTTTTATGGGTAATTTATTTCTTTTAAGTTATTTTTTGATATGGGGGTTTTGTTTATGATAACACAATTTTGAAATGTAATTGTGGTAGAAAATAAATGTTGAAAATAAAAACTATTTTCTTATTTAAAAATAAATTAAGTATATCTCCGTATTAAAAGCCCGAATTAAAAAAAAGGACTCTTAATACCAAATAGTATAGTCCAATAAGGCAAAGTAAAGGCTAAACTTCGGAATGAAAGTAGGAAAGCTGAAAATTTGCAAAGGCCTTTGGTTTGACGTTCTAAAGATGGCCGAAAAGTCGCATAAGGTATCGTGTTCGCAATAAAAAAAGAAAGGTCAAAGGTCACGAAAATGGTTCTTTATGCCTTGCATCTCGTTAGAGGTTTAATAAAAGTTGCAGAGAATAAATGTATACGAGTTTACTTACATGTACTTTTTCATATGGTTTACCATTTTCTTGTAGTACAAAGTTAATTATATGATATGAATAATTTTATTTTTTGAAATCAAGTTAAAACATTGTCTAGTTATAAAAAAATATTTATAAGTAGCGTAAATCGTAAAAAATTCAACAAGTAAAACCTCTATAATTATAAGTCTGGATTGTAAGTTTGGATTAATAATTTCAATAACTTACAGTTTGTGTAATTTTACTTCATTTTTATTTATAAATATATTTAAAAAATGAACAAATTTTAACTATATTAATTATATCAATATTTTTATCTTATAAAATTTATTGCTACACATGTGGCTCCGCAGTACGTTACGTAGAGTTATTCTACAAACGAATGCACGCATCCCAGTTTTTGTGCTATATCACATAAACGATTAATGATATAAAAAATTGCTTGTAAACAAACTTGCAGAACATGTTATGCTCTACAATTCTTGTTAAACCTCTAATCGCATACTAGGAATTGGAAGGGACATATCTGCAAAAAAAAAACTATTTTTGTTACTTACCCTTGACCTTTGATATCTTGACTAGTGGACAATATCTTTGAAGACTTTCAGCCCCTATTTATAACTTCAAAATAAGGGTCTGCATAAATTTTTAAAAAGCTTTTGTCATTTTATTGCTAGGTTTTTACTGCTCTAATAGATTATCTCGCTCTTACCCTCTTACCATGTATGGCTTGGAACATTCGGATATAAATTTTCATATGTGTAGGTACGATTGTGCAGGGAAAAAAATTCGTCACTGTTCCGTCTGCCGCCCTTTTCACCATGAATCATACCATGAATTGTGATAGAAGAAGTTCTATCACAATTCATGTTAATATTTATTTTGCACTTTGTATTTACTTTATTTACATTTTTCTCATTTATATATAAAATTTATTGGTGTTTTTTCCCTAAACCTGTATGCAATAAATAGTTCCCATTTTGTTTTTCTGATTGGCTGGTTGAAATTTCTTTTGTACAAATAAGTCTGCCATTTTGCTACAATTTCTTTTGTAGAAAAAGTCCGCCATATTATTTTGGGTATACAATTTAAAAAAACTATATAAGTAATTTTTATCCAAAATTTATTCTTGTTTTTTTGTATATAGTTGTAATTTATTGCATAATTTAGAAACGTATGCTATCGATAAATTTTCAAGCACTAATTAAAACTCATTTTCGAATTCAATGAAATAAAACGCGATTTCTTCTCGACAGGGTTGTCTGAGCAGACCTTTAGCGTAGCTCGATTGCTATCAACGTGTTGCCGCACGTAAACAGCTTAATTAAGAAAGGCCGACGACGGAGGAAGTGGAAACTCGTGCCCAGGGCGCTCCACGTGCGCTAATCATAAAGTCAATACGCCGCGCCGCGCCGCGTTCATCGACGACCCGTTATTTCATTAATCGGCTACTTGATTGGATGTACCAAGTGTTGGCGTGTAGGTCTAGTTGTGACCCGTATAATTATATTTAGCTACCGCATAATCAAAACTAGTGATGTGACAAGAAAAAAAGCCGAACATTTTGAAATCTTAATAAGAAAACCATAAAGTATGCGACGGATTCGCTTGTTTCCTTTATCGAAATAGCGGTAAAGAGTGTTTTAAAAAACTATGAAGCGCGAGTCAGATGCGCTTGTAGTTTCTTTTTATCGAAACAATGATAATGTTTGTGAAATAAAAAAACAAGCACGAAGTGTGAATTGGTTTCGCATTAGTTTCCTTTATCGGAACAGCAGTAAAGTTTATTATAAAATTCCATGAACTGCGAGCGAGATCCGCTTGTAGTTTTCTTTATCTAAACAGAGAAAATGTTTATTTAAAAAAAACCTGGAAGTGCGAGTCAGATTCGCTTGTAGTTCCATTCATTGAAACAGCGGTAAAGTTTTTTTTAAATACTATAAACTGCGAATCAGATCTGGTTGTAGTTTCTTTTATCTAAATAGGTTTAAATTTAAAAAATCATAAAATGCAAGTCAGATTTGCTTTTAATTTTCGTTATCGAAACAGAGGTAAAATTTACTTAAACACTACAAAGTGCGAGTCTGATTCGCTTATAATTTTAGTTATCGAAACAGGGGTAAAATTTACTTAAAAGACTATGAAATGCGAGTCAGATTCGCTCGTTGATTATTTTTTCGAAACAGCGGTAAAGTTTAGTCTTTACTACGCCGATAACTTATTGATTCACGGATAGTGTGACAATAAGACGATTAAAGCACCAAAAATATTGTGTCCCTAGCACACAATAGTACTTAATAAATTTCGTATATTGAAAAGTAGAGAAAATAAAATCAATTAAAAATTCATTATGTAATGAAAAAATTGAATATAAAAATAACTGATCTTTTAGTCTTCTTTTTCCAACCATTATGCTTTGTATTAGATATATGTTTTTTTGAAAAATTATAGACTTTGTTCTTTTCTTATTATATTTGTATGTAAGGAAAGGTTTTTAATTTATTGAAATTAAAGCTTTTTTAATTATTTCCAAAACATTTTGAAATAAAAAAGTAAATTTAAAAATATGGAAAATCATGAAATAAAAATCGTAGAAACTAAAAATTATAATTTATATTTATCATAATTTGAGAAACGTACATCAAGTCCTTTTAAAATAAAATCAATTCCCATAATAATCAAAGCTGGATAGGTAGGAGTAACCAGAGGCCTTACTAATTAAGAAAAAATATCCGTGACTTCCGAAAGCTTCCGGTTTCAATGCTAATTAGTATGGGTTTAGCAAGCCGGCAAATCCTTACGACTGGATCGCTGTTACTCGAGATAACTTAGTTTGATGTACGTTACCAATTTTCCTCTTCTTCTATATAAAAATAAATGTTTTGTTGTTTGTCCCGTATGCTTTCTTATTCCATTCATCTGATTGCGATGTAATTTTGGTAAGTTGTTGTGCGCACGCCCGCGAAAGTTTCTGAATCGGTACAACTATTTTACAATAGGCGGCGTGCGAGTTCCTAGGTAGTTAGCGGCAGTTCGCGTGTTTTCGGTGTATGAGTTGCATTGAATCAAATACGCTTTTTCCTATACCATTCATCCGATTGCGATGTAATTTTAGTGAGTTGTTGTGCGCACGCCCGCGAAAGTTTCTGAATCGGTACAACTATTTTACAATAGGCGGCGCGCGAGTTCCTAGGTAGTTAGCGGCAGTTCGCGTGTTTTCGGTGTATGAGTTGCATTGAATCAAATACGCTTTTTCCTATACCATTCATCCGATTGCGATGTAATTTTAGTGAGTTGTTGTGCGCACGCCCGCGGAAGTTTCTGAATCGGTACAACTATTTTACAATAGGCGGCGCGCGAGTTCCTAGGTAGTTAGCGGCAGTTCGCGTGTTTCAAATACAAACAGCGTTATTTCAGTTCATGTGTGACATAACAAGTGGTGTTGTTTGTTAAAATTCCAATTGCCGGTAGATATTAGAAATAGATAATGCGATATCATATGCATTTTTTTTGCTTTTCCAAAGTGAATTTGTAATAGTCATCATAAAGCGTTACTTTCGCTGTCAAATCAATTGTGTTTTCGGTGTGTCAGTAAGCACGCAACAGAATTAAAATACTAACACTTTCTTTCATTGAGTGGCGTTGCTAGTAGGGTTGCCATATTTAAAATAGTTTTTTCCGGGACATTTTTATTACAGGATGCAGGCGCGGAATTTCAGGCAACGTTATATTTCTAACAAAATAAAACCTCTGTCGAGTAACATTATTTATTCCTTTTTGTTTACTGTAAAAATTAACATATTACAATTACTGGCAGTTTAAGAAAAAACATTAGTTTGATCGAAAAAAAGTTTTTTGAACCCAACAAGACATTCAGATCAATAAAAAGTTGTCTTCTATTGCCAAAATAGAAAGTAAACTTTTGAATAAAGTTTATTCACTCATTCAATAATGCTAATTTAACAGAAAAACAGTAGTTATGTTAATCATATTTATAGAAATTTCTAAAAGCTAATATTAATATTTGGTAAGGGAAATTTGTAAAGATTTAGTCGTCTTTCAATATTAATCTTAATTTTCGTTAGTTTGGCAACGAAATATTTAGTTTATTCTGTTCATGTTTAGTTATTTTAATCCATTCATTGTCATCGAAATTATTTAATACCGACTGTAATGTAGTGTTTTGGGGCAATATACGTCACAATTTATTCGAATTTGAAATTACGCCTTGATTAGATACGTAATCATTCAATTCCGATCAGTTTATTAAAACTACAATAGTGTATATATATATATATATATATGATAGTTTGGCGAAAAATGTCAATAGGTTTACAAAAAATGGTACGCGTAATAACATTTTTAAGAATTACCGCAATTTTTTTACATTTCCGAGACAAAGTTATTATATTCCTGGACAACATCGTATATTCCGAGACATTCTCGGAAATCTTAAACACCTGGCTACCCTAATTTTAAAAGGCATGTTGGGTACGCGAACTAAATATATTATTGCATTAAACTGAATACTACGCGAATTAACTTGCGGGCAACAGCTAGTGGTAAATTAAATTGCATACGGTCTATTGTTTTGTTGTAAAAATTATCTCCGTCATTGCATGAAACGGTATAATAAGTCTGATTTAAATGTAGTCACTCTGCTAAATATGATAATTCTATTTATAGATTATGACTTTCAATAATCATATTGAATATACATAATATTACATAAAATTTGTTATACATAATCGTATTAAAAGTACCTAATGTTACACAAAATATATATAAACATTATTGACCATTATTGACTTATGTTTAGGGCTTCATAGATCTTATTTAGGTGGAGTATTTACATGAAAAGTCGGAACGGAAAAAAATTTGTATGTGTGTTCTCATATATATCGTGTGTGTGCGCGCATGCGTCCGTCGAGTGTGCGTGCGTTGATTGATAACTATGATACAAATATAAAATATAAATGAAAACCGGTTAACTTCGTGTCGGAACGTGCACAAAGTAAAGTTCCATAGCTGTTTGATTTTTATAATATTATTGATTCAAGTTAACTGCTATACCTACAATTTTTTAGATTTTTCAAATCCGTGGTTGAAAAATTAGAGAGAGGGTGAGGGGTGCAGACCATTTTGAAGATCAATATTTTCCAGATGACACGTAAAAATGAAAAATGGTAAATGAAACGTTACTATCATTTGAAAAACCTCTCCAATGATATCTACTTGATGGGACTCGTGGAAAATAATTCGTCTCCCACTTTACAGCTTAGGAGGCACGCCATTTTATTTAATTATTCACTACATTTTATTTGAGATCTCCATTTGAAGCATGTTGCAAAGAAGACGGGCAAAAGTCCATAGTGCTGAACCTAGATCTCACAGTCAAATGTCAACGTCAGTTAACAATTTATTTTTAATTCCTTTAGGCAATGGCTGCACATTTACAGAGTGATCGATGCCTATTATGTTTTGTAAAAAGTTATCATGTATTTCCTTGTAATTTTATCATTATTTTTGTTTTTTATTAACAATTCTTGATATGTTAAAAATACAATATAGGCGCATTCATGAAGATATTGCTTTTTTTGTACAGGATTATGATGACAAATTGTGTTTTATTTTTTTCCTTTCCTGATTATTAGTCGCTGAATTCTTTGATTTTCTATATACTAAACAAATTTTTTTTAAAAATAACGTCTATTTGGGTAATTTTCGCCGGTCTTCTTTCATTCGTATGGGTCTAAAACTGTAGAAATTGTGAGACTATGGCAGACGGACGGACGTGATGAAATCACAAAAGTTTCTTGTTTATACACTGCGGAACTCTAAAATAAAATTTCGAGAATTTGGTATTGGCTATGTATGAATGTGACCGTGTTAGGTGTACCACTTCTGATATAATGTCATGTCAGTTCTGAATCTATACATTTTAGTACCATTAGATCAATGAACACAAAAGGCCTAAATAAAATATATTGTATATTATGATAACATATATTTATAATATCGTTTTCCAATAACTCTGAATGTGTGGTTACCTGAAATATTCCTAAAGTTTCCGTCGTAATGAAGTATTCAGTTTAATAGTATCTGTTGCTAATTCAGAATAAATTTTTAAAATATTTTAATGAAGGTGAGGTCGAATCAAATTATTAAATAATTTGATTCTGTAAAACGATATTGAAAAATATGTTCCAGTATAAATAACTTCTATGTCTATCCTGCTTGCTAGTGTCTGGATGTATTCTTATTTCATTTTTATAACTCCTATGTGCCGTTGTTTATAAATTTGGCCAACTTGATCAAAAATCGTCTTGCTACTGCTCGTCTTGTGCATCTTGCATCTTGCATGAGCCCTACGCTCTCACTCCATTGTTAAATGCATTCAGTATTCTGCACACTTTGATGACTATTCGAACGTTCAAGTGCCCAAACTACTACATTTTCTTTTCGATTTTCATAGCCGTATCTCTTCTCACATGCAGTGAATATTTTAACTTTATATTCTACAATAAAGTCTTTTCATTAGTTCTTATCTCTGTTGCATTCATTTACTTCTTTCAATGCATAGTTTTGCCCATTTACTTCTGTACTTAGATGTCCATAGCGCCAAACCGTTCTCTGACCTTCTTTTATTTTTCTCAATTTGTTTTTGTGTCTGACAGTTCTAGTAAGTAATAATAAATAATTTATGAAGTTTCTATGCACTGAGTTTCATATAAATTTACTGAAAATATCCTAGTGAATAGTGGTAAGTTAGTGTACTGTCCATATCTCTGTTACCATTTTCATCCGAAAACAGTGGTAATGAGTCTTTCGTCTGATTTTATTTTCCATCATACTCTGCAAAATTGGTAAAGCTTGTTAAGGTAAGTTACATCGTTTATATAAGCTTTAATATAAATCTTGTTAAATTAAAATCTATATCGTATGGATTATGTTTCTTGACGTTAAAATGTAAATTTCTTGAAATTTATTTCTTCAAAATCATGGCAGCGAAATCAAAATAACACTTTTGCTTTTCAAGTATGGTATTCAGAGAAACTGATAGACATTTTTTAGTATGTTTTGATGGAATAATCATTCGTAGTTAATAAAACAAAAAATCCAAGCTTTCGATAGCTGTATATCTGAAAATAGCATATTACCAGTGGCGTGCGGTTTTTCTGCAGAGTTTCTAATTGAGTGTCTGTGACTTTAGTTTTTGCTTTGTACGCTATGTTATTTGTTTTGAATTTGGAAGAAGCTTTTTTAAATTTGGAAGAAGCGGTTTTAAATTTGCAAGGAGCTGTTTTAAATTTGGAAAAAGCTGTTTTAAATTTGGAAAAAGCTGTTTCAAATTTGGAAGAAGCTGTTTTAAATTTGGGAGAAGCAGTTAAAGAAGTTAATTAATAAATTAAATACTTTTTAATAATGTTTGCCGGGTTATTCACTCAAATATAAGTATGTCCGTTTTTTGAATTTTTGGATTTGTTTATTAGGAAGGTTATTTTTAACATAAGCACTACGTGAACAAGTGATATTTAGTCATTTATCGTACGTATACATCTTTATCTATATTATCTCCTTTATAATGCAATATTAGAAACATAACGTTTATTGTACATAAATACAACTATAATAGGTAAATCAATTTAAAAGCGTCTGAAAAATATTAATAACGTTTACACATTGAATTCAAAATATTTTGAATTTAGGCCTGTTCTAGGTATTTAAGATAGAAAGCTAGAGTTAATTTTTTTTAGTATGATCTAGTTATAATTATATAGTAAGAGTTAGTTGTATTTCCCAAACGTGGAAGTAAGATATAACAATTATAAATATGCCAATTAAATTTTTTCATATTGTACGTCCTTTAAAGTCAGTCACCATTTTTGAAGTGAAAACTTCTTTAGGCGCACGATGTACAGTTTTTCTGAACAGTGAATGAAACGGAGCCGTCACGCTCGGATTGGTGACATTAAATAGCCGTTACGCTCGGGTCAGTAACGCTGAATCGGGTAAACTGGGCTCTCTTCGGCATCGGCTAAGTGAACTACCTTTTTAGGCACACCATGCGCACTTTTTTAGATATTTAATTAAATTTGAATCTAAAGTATTTGTAACATATTTCAGTTTCCATAAACTTATTGTTGCGTTCTTACGGAATTACCCGGTTCCCTTCGGTATCGGCCAAACGAGTTCACTGTCGAACATGGAGTGCATCGTTTCTTGAATTGCATTGCAATAATTCGCATTGTTCCTGATTCGCCAAACTAATATCCCTCATATAAAATCAATATAACTATTATTATATATACTAGGTGACATTTTGATGATTGGCCAAATTTCAAGGAGCGATTAAGGAACAGCAACTAAATCATATAATGGAAAAAACATAATTTTTTTCATTTTTCCCAATATTTCTGAGTTTTATTAAAGCGGGAATGTTAGGAAAAGTTAATTGTTCAGAAAAAAGTGCACATTAATAGGAAGTTGTATTCAAAACACAATTTGCTATTTTTTTTTAAACAACGTTTTTGAAAAAGTAGCGAACTGCTTTGTCCCACACCTCCCTGTTTTAAGCATTTACAAGAAAAATCTGGACTATGTCTGACGGCGTCTACATTGAACAAAAATTATCAGCAGAGCTTATATCGATTTACTGTCATTTACGGCAAGGAATACTTATCGTGCTAGATTAAATCCCACTTAAACGATTTCTTGAAGTCGTTTAAAATAAATCTCACGTCGTAACTTCAGTTCTCCTAAGATTTTAACTTTTCTCTTCGAAGGTAAAAGTGCGTTATTTCTCTCCAGGTATATAAATTTAAATGATAATGGATAAAGAGCCGAGTCCATCTTTCTTAATTCAAAAATCTATTTATATATATTTAGTTAAGTAGAGACCTATATACGTAGAGAACTATGTTACTTTATCGATATGAAATTATTGGAGTTATAGGATGAAGAGCGTCTGACGAGTCATTTATTTAATAGTTAATTGAAAATGTTATATTTGATTAT
The DNA here is from genome assembly GCA_039881145.1 of Druceiella hillmani. NCBI lineage: Eukaryota > Metazoa > Arthropoda > Insecta > Lepidoptera > Hepialidae > Druceiella > Druceiella hillmani. Next base: position 11,516,434 of record JAYKKI010000059.1, on the reverse strand, counting down.
CTGATGTAACCGAATACTTTATCTTAATTTGGTAATGTTATTCTGTATCATGTATTCAGTAAAAAGTAGGGGCTTTCGAATATCAGAAATCGGAATAAGACTTATATAATTTAATGGAATGTACACATTAAAATGTTTATTTATCATGTTATCCCTGTATCTCTTGTTGAAATGAGATAGAAAGCAATAGAGGATTATATTATACGATTACTTGCCTGGATATGCCTGGATTACTTGCCTTGATATCCATTTATCTTGTGATGACTCCGCTTCCGGGAACATTGTATTGTATCCTACGTTTGGTCGAGTACATAGTATTGATGACATAACTCTCCACTACCGCTGAAATATTTATAATTCACAATAATTTTATTCTATGTATAGTCTTTTTTTGAAGTATCCTAAGTACAGTATTACATATTAATATACTGTTAAATTTACAGGAAGTTTCCCGTAATTGGGTACTTTTAACACTTAAAAGCGGTCGAAAAGAGTAATGCGAAACGCAAACGATCGACAATAATTGGAGAATATAGAACATATGATATTTAATATTTTAACGCATTTGTCTTAAAGTCGGTCTTACGAAAGATTGATGTGACTCTGGCCGACTTTCATCCATTCATGCGATACGAGGGAAACGCGCTAACGGAGAAAAGGATAGAATGTTCCACCGAATGTATTCAAATCCCGCAAAAGTCGGCAGTTGTCGGCCGCCGACTCACCACTTCGGTCGTCTGCATTGCGCGTAAATGAGCAAAAGCAATGACTTTATTTTAGTCTTAGGTGTTATAAATATTAAAAACGAAGCACTGAATCAACTTGATGTTTGTCCGTCTGTGTTTCACAAGCATTCTTCTTAGAGACCATTTGACATAGAAAGTTTAAATTTTTTGTAGAGAGTGGGTATACCAATTAGAGAACAGAAGAGTGGAAAATACAATTTTAATTTGTTGGTTGAGTGAACAAAGAGGAAAAACATATTTTTCTATACCATAGTGTGTTTATAAGAAAGTCGTTGACTCAAAGATTGCGCGTGTGCGAATTTAAGACCGATGAGGATTTGTCAATCCGATTCCACTATGTGTCTACACGGTAGTACGGAAAAAATCATGCAAGATTTAAAGTCGGTACATTTTAATTATGACGTTGACGTTGACTTTTTGCTTTTTATATAAAAACGGTCTGACTGATGATTGGCTTACAATAGAAAGCCAACATAAAAATAAAATGATGGACCACTCATCTGTCAAATAAACTATGTAAATATATGTTTAGTGAGCAACTTCATCTTGTTAATTACCTGTATATTTTGTTGCAATTTCATTCTGTCTATTTTTGTTGCATTCGTAAAATTTCATTCTCATAATTTTTTTCATAACGTACGTAAAGAAGTATAACTTCAAAAATATAAACTATGACCGTACAGTCCAAGAATTACATATACCGCACGCCACTGCACACCTTTCGCCCGTCTCGCTATGAATCCGGAAAAAGTAATAGCGCTGTCACGAATGCAACACAACACCGTCGGCTGATGAGCTCAACCGCTATTTCGGAACGACAGCTCAAGCTCAGCAAGACTAGCGCTTCTGTGAATCACCACGATCTTAGGCGGCGATTAAAACTGGTACGAGCATCTCTGATTGACGCAACGACTCGCACGAGTTCAAGATAAGGAGCTGACTCATCAGTTTTGCGGCAAAATTTTCTTACGTCTGGTAAGAGTTTAGTTGTTAATTGCCTACGAATGGCTTGTATTTGCCACGTGTTGTCTGTTCGTTAGCATCTAGCGGAGGAGGTGTTTGGTCGTCTTGTCAGGGACGTGTGTCGTATCGTGTTATGTTGCAAATTTGCAATGAACCTTTTTGGTATTGTGATTGACTTTAACTGTCAATTATGGTTTACTCCTTTACACATACTTTTATGTATGTGTACCCAAATATGTGAATATGATCATGAATATGATGCGATCATAAAAATAGTCGGCGGCATCTAATACGTCATCGATGTAAAAAAATATATTTGGTAAAAATTCAATTTGTATTTAAATCGACCTTTGCGGTGAGAGAGGTCGCATTAGAAAAAATTGCCTTTATTACACAATTAAAAACAGTTTTAAAATCTATAAAACGCAAAACAAAGTTTATAACAGACCTTTACGATTTCAAAATTTTATAACAAAACTTTTTGATGACACGTGTCAAAAAAGAACAATACTAATACATAAAAATCTTAAATTAAGTAGGTAAAACTATAGGTAGTATGGAGCATTACCTTCTGGTTTGGAATTTAAGTATGAAAATATTTATGTAAATGAAGGATTTTAGTGGAATATTAAATATTAGCAAAACATGGAATGGCCTTCTCCCTTAGGAGACTTGTTTGTACAAGGACAAGCGTCAACAAATTGTTTACTGACGCTTTCATAAGACGTTTAATATATCATATTTTGTTACTTTTTTAATTGTTTATGTATGTTATAAGCATTTCTCCGGAATTTATGGATTGATTTTAATGATTTTTGGGGTTCTGTAGGACAATTTCCAAAACGGAAAACTCAGGAAATGTTTTCGGTGTCAGTTTGTTCATCCATTTATCACAATCGATTTTTTCGAAAATTGTTCGATATAAGATTGTAGGTGTAGCACAAATATTGAGAATGTTGGCTCATGTATAATAGACGTGAAATATAAAAAGTTCAATTTTGTTTGTGGGGCTAGCTTCAGGGGGTAAATTGAGAAATGAAAAAGAAAATTCAAGGCGTCGTGTATGGCGTTGAGTAAAATTTGTTAAAGTACAAATTCAACAATGTATGTACGTGATGTATTTTTTTTAAGAATTGATTTAAATGTTTTTCGAAATAAATATTTAAAATTTCTGTTATTCACTTTAATCACTAAAATTATATGTATAGAAATGATCGTTAAGAATTAGGTATAAATTTAAGTAAAATTATCAATATTGATAACTTTAGCTCTTATTAATTATAAAATATTAAATATTTTATTTATTTTTTTTTTAAATATTTATTTTTTTTTATTTTATTTTAAAATTAGTTTCTCGTAACTGCTTAACGGCTATAAAAAAAGTTTTTCGACAAAAACTAATTCTCACGATGTTTAATTTGCCTCAGTCGAAACGCACCCCGCTCAGTTCCGCGCATACGTGATGTGATACGGCATTAGTACTGTCGGCGGCAGGTAGCGTTCAAATTCGAGATTAGCGCTGCATATAGTGGAGTGCACTGCTATTAATAATTTAAGTGGACGGATGATGGCAAGAACACTAATTGTGCAAGTACAGCTTTCCTTTGACCGATTTCTTATTCAAATTTCTACAATTAAAATTGGTTCCATATATATTTCGTCAATGTCTCATGACGATGCATGGTCTTCTGTCAATGAAACTCCTCAACAGAATATAGCATATCATTCATGATTATGGAATTTTTTAAAGGTAAGACAAATAATTATGTATCAAGCCGGGACCTAGAGATTCTTATTTCATTATTAGGATCTTCTAGGATTTCATTATTAGGATTCTATTTATATAAGCTCTTATTTGTGAAAGCTCTATATGGACGTCGCTCAAAATGATATCTTATGACATTCTCCGAGTTCCTTGCCCTATTTTTTCAACGTTCTCTTTCGTTACATTATACAAGTACTTCGATTAGTTTTATTTAATTCACATAATAAGTATTAAAATTTATGTTAAGAAATGAGCTTCAAATACAAAAAAATTCTGTCCAGATCGTACATTAATTTCGTGATATTAGCTCACGTTTTCAAATGTAATTTTTTACGAATTGTTTGACACCTACGTTATTCGCAATTACTTTGACGGGTCGTATTTGAAAAAAACTATTTCTATGCCCGATTTACATTTTTTTTAGTGTTAATCATCAGTAATACATAAAATTTTGAATGAAGTTCTTTTAAAATCTTTTGGATATTCAAACGAGTGAAAAACTCTATTTTTAGGGTCATTATATTGAATTTAAAATAGAACTTCGACTCTTGCGTGTTGTTTAGATTGTGTACGCGATTTAGGACAGTTTTTAGATTCTAAATTTAGGCAGTTTTAAGACTCTAATGTTAACGGTTCATTGTTGGTTTAGAAATATGTTACTGCTAGGAATGGTTTATAGATTCAGTTTTTAATAGTTTTCAGATTTATAACGGTTAATTGTTGGTATAGAAATATGTTACTGCTAGGAATGGTTTATAAATTCAGTTTTTAAGTTTTTAGATTCTAATTTTAACGGTTCATTGTTGGTATAGAAATATGTTACTGCTAGGAATGGTTTATAGATTCAGTTTTTAATAGTTTTCAGATTTATAACGGTTAATTGTTGGTATAGAAATATGTTACTGCCAGGGATGGTTTATAAATTCAGTTTTTAATTTTTAAGATTCTAATGATAACGGTTCATTGTTGGTTTAGAAATATGTTACTGCTAGGAACGGTTTATAGATTCAGTTTTTAATAGTTTTCAGATTTATAACGGTTAATTGTTGGTATAGAAATATGTTACTGCTAGGAATGGTTTATAGATTCAGTTTTTAATAGTTTTCAGATTTATAACGGTTAATTGTTGGTATAGAAATATGTTACTGCTAGGAATGGTTTATAAATTCAGTTTTTAAGTTTTTAGATTCTAATTTTAACGGTTCATTGTTGGTATAGAAATATGTTACTGCTAGGAATGGTTTATAGATTCAGTTTTTAATAGTTTTCAGATTTATAACGGTTAATTGTTGGTACAGAAATATGTTACTGCCAGGGATGGTTTATAAATTCAGTTTTTAAGTTTTTAGATTCTAATGTTAACGGTTCATTGTTGGTTTAGAAATATGTTACTGCTAGGAATGGTTTATAGATTCAGTTTTTAATAGTTTTCAGATTTATAACGGTTAATTGTTGGTATAGAAATATGTTACTGCTAGGAATGATTTATAAACTCAGTTTTTAAGTTTTTAGATTCTATTTTTAACGGTTCATTATTGGTATAGAAATATGTTACTGCTAGGAATGGTTTATAGATTCAGTTTTTAATGGTTTTAAGATTCTAATTTATAATGGTTCATTGTTGGTATAGAAATATGTTACTGCTAGGAATGGTTTATAAATTGAGTTGTTAACAGTTATCTGATGCTAATTTATAACGGTACATTGTTGGTTTAGAAATACGTTACTGCCAGGAATGGTTTATAGATTCAGTTTTAAATAGTTTTTTTTAGATTCTAATTTATACCGGTTCATTGTTGGTATAGAAATATGTTACTGCTAGGAATGGTTTATAGATTCAGTTTTTAACAGTTTTTTAAGTCTAATTTATAACGATTCATTGTTGGTAAGACAGAACATATATTAGGTACTGCTAGGAATGGTTTATAGATACAATTTTTAATAGTTTTTAGATTCTAATTTATAACGGTTCATTGTTGGTATAGAAATATGTTACTGATAGGAATGGTTTATAGATTCAGTTTTTAACAGTTTTTTAAGTCTAATTTATAACGATTCATTGTTGGTAAGACAGAACATATATTAGGTACTGCTAGGAATGGTTTATAGATACAATTTTTAATAGTTTTTAGATTCTAATTTTTAACGGTTCATTGTTAGTATAGAAATATTTTACCGCTAGGAATGGTTTATAGATTCAGTTTTAAATAGTTTTTTAGATTATAATTTATAACGGTTCATTGTTGGTATAGAAATATGTTACTGCTAGGAATGGTTTATAGATTCAGTTTTTAACAGTTTTTTAAGTCTAATTTAGAACGATTCATTGCTGGTAAGACAGAACATATATTAGATACTGCTAGGAATGGTTTATAGATTCAGTTTTTAACAGTTTTTTAAGTCTCATTTATAACAATTCATTGTTGGTATAGACATATATTAGATACTGTTAGGAATGGTTTATAGATCCAATTTTAATAGTTTTTAGATTCTAATTTATAACGGTTCATTGTTAGTATAGAAATATTTTACCGCTAGGAATGGTTTATAGATTCAGTTTTAAATAGTTTTTTAGATTCTAATTTATAACGGTTCATTGTTGGTATAGAAATATGTTACTGCTAGGAATGGTTTATAGATTCAGTTTTTAACAGTTTTTTAAGTCTAATTTATAACGATTCATTGTTGGTAAGACAGAACATATATTAGATACTGCTAGGAATGGTTTATAGATTCAGTTTTTAACAGTTTTTTAAGTCTCATTTATAACAATTCATTGTTGGTATAGACATATATTAGATACTGTTAGGAATGGTTTATAGATTCAATTTTAATAGTTTTTAGATTCTAATTTATAACAGTTCATTGTTAGTATAGAAATATATTACCGCTAGGAATGGTTTATAGATTCAGTTTTTAATAGTTTTTTAGATTCTAATTTATAACGGTTTATTGTTGGTATAGAAATATGTTACTGCTATGAATGGTTTATAAATTCAGTTTTTAACAGCTCTTAGATTCTAATTTATAACAGTTCATTGTTGGTATAGAAATATGTTACTGCTAGGAATGGTTTATAGATCCAATTTTAATCGTTTTTAGATTCTAGTTTATAACGGTTCGTTGTTAGTATAGAAATATATTACCGCTAGGAAAGGTTTATCTTGGAGATTAACTGCTAAGCTTATAAGTTAATGTTAAAATGTATCAATAGGCGAATTTAACATGTTTTCAAGAGAACTAAAGTCATTCTTATAATTACATCATTGTTATTATTATTTATTAAATATTTCTAGTATTAATTTTTTATCAAAAAATGTTTTTAAGAATAAATTTTTTTGATAAATGTTGCTAGTATTTTGTTAGCGAGTATCCTTTATTCTTTTTTTGCTTTTAGTTTATTTGTTTACCGAAGAGTGGCGCGAAATTCTATTGACTGCATTTAGGGGATATTTATAAACTAAATTTGCAACTCGTGCACTTTTTATTTTATCAACTGTATCTACAATCTACAATCTAGCATCTATGATTTTCATCCCGATTCGAAAGGTTTTCTGTAGGGTCTAAAGGGCCAAATGGGTGTTGTTCGTTGTCGCAACGCGCTTATACTCTAAGATTGTTCAAGTTTTATCGTGTAATATATCTTTGAGCGTTTCGTACCAAAATTGAAAAAGAAAAAAGAAAACTGGATCTATGTAATTGGATCTATGGTATGGAGTCACCTCAGTAGCTGTTTGTTCGTTGTTGGCAATTCTTAGGAGACCATCTGACATAGAAAATTAAAATTTGGCATAGCCGTAAAAAGTGGACCAATTACAAAACGTTACTTTAAAAAATACAATTTTCAAAATTGTGAAAATTTTAGGAGGGGAAGTGGGGGAGACTTGTTATAAAGGTTTCAAAAATAACGTTTCGTGATTTTAGATAATGTATTTTCGGAGATACACTGAAACTATTATCTTCATTTCTTACTATGAATTATGGTTTTGAAAACCTACGGAAAACTATAACGTTGATTTTGTTCTAGTTTTTTAGATATTCCCGATAATATGTATACTTAATTATATTATTTATTATTAAATATTTATTGTGCTAGGATGACTTACGAAGTACTGACTTACGATAAATATATAATTTCACTTCAAATGAGGTGAATCCCTCGAAGCGCGAGTATAATGCGGTTTATAAAGAGGAATACTTTAAAAGTTATTTTAGAAAAGTGTTTTAACGATATGCGTCTAATTGATATGCACCTATGTTTATGATATACATCTAATCGATATGCGTCTATGTTTACAATATCCGGCTAATCGTTATGTGTCTATGTTTACGATATCCATCTAATTGATATGCGTCTATGTTTATGATATACGTCTAAGTTTACGATATCCGTCTAATCCATATGTGTCTATGTTTAATCCATATGTGTCAATCAATATAAAGTAGCAACGTTTTTCAAAATTCAGATTTATTTTAAAACAAAAGTCAGATGCAACATATTTTTAACAGTAATTCAATACTAAGGTATGAACATATTTACAAACATATACAGTGTAAATATTTTATTAGCATACAAGGAGTCCACATAGGGTTGAACCTAGGTGTTACAAAAATAAAAATGACACTGTTATATAGAGAATATTTAAAAAAACACAATTTTATGTGTAAATAACTGTATTTATTGTACGTTGACTTTATCAGCGTAAAAATGTATTTTCTACAAATACGTATCGTATTGCTAAGTACGATTACATATTGCTAAGTACTGATTCGTACCCAGCAACAAAAGGCGTTATACTCAATAAGGGCGCGTTACACCCACATAAAACGAACAAAAAATATGGGCCCAGTAACGCCACGTGCGAACTATGATGAAAGAGATAGAGACTTAAAAACATGTATGTAAAAGAGACAAACGTATTGAAGCTAATTACTTTGTCTGTTGGGGACCGTTTTTGTGTATTACGTCTCGGTGCTCTACTGAAGACATCCATATTAATTTAAGGTCGTTGCTAACAGCTATGCTGATTAAAGGTGGTAACATGGCAGTGAGCGGATTAAAAGGGTTTCGAATTAATGCCACTAAAACAATTTGACGAAGAACAGATGGTTATTTAGAAATAAATCTATCTAACAAGTGCTTTTACTGCGGATATATGGGTGTCACTTTTTAAATTTTAAAAGACTATTTAAGCATATTTTTTATTTTATTGTTTTATTTTTAGAGAACTGTTTGCTATGAATATTTACGTATTGTTATTTTTATTTGTTTATTAACTTTTTTACAACAATGGCAAATGTACTTTGGCAAATAACATGAAAAAAATTGATTTTTTAAATTGGGTTTCACCTGTGAACAACAGTAAGTAAATTGGAATATAAATTAATATTAGGGTCCCTTACCCTAAAAGGAAAAACTATACCTTATATGATCACTCATATCTCTGCCAGTATATCTATCACAGCAGGTTTTCATAAAAATCGTATAATGGAAACACTTAAAACGTATCAACTCGCACCTACCGAAATTGTTAAAATCAAAAATTATTCATTTGGAAATTTTAGCGAGGACAAATTATGTACCTGTAATTTTTTTAATTCCTCATTTAGTGCGTGGTGTCATTTGAAAGGGCTACAAGGAACACAAAAATATTTTTTATAATTTTAGGTATTATACCATCAAATATGTTGAAAATGCGTTCCCCCTCGTTTTCAAAACAACTCAACCTAAAGCTAATGAAAAAATATGGATTTTTAGATGCATACGAAAAGCTTGTAGAAATACTACAGCTGTAATTCTAGATGTCAAAATTTTTCTAATATTGGAAATATGTTTTTACGTGACAAAAATGTATGCTTATCCTTGTTTAACTCCTCTCGAAACGAAGTCGATATTTTATTATTTGAATAACGTAGTTGAGTTTTATGTGAGAACAATGAAGGGAAAAAAATAAGAAAGAAAATAAGTGAGAAATATGCTAAGCCATTCGGGAAATAATTTTCTAACAGTGAAAGGCCTTTTGAATTTTCAAATAAACCGAGTTACTAGGAAAATTTCTTACAAATAATGGAATAATATTCTCGTGCTAAGTAGTGGCAACATAGCGATAAAATACAACCATCTGTCCGTGACTGGTGAAAGGCAGTTAATCTAAACTAATATTGTTAAGAATAAACTTTAGTGAGTTTGTTGGTTTATTAATTTGTATGAGTATGGAGTTCACCTTATAAACTATTATATTCTAATATATATATATATATATATATATATATATATATATATATATATATATATATATATATATATATATATATATATACACACACACACATATATGTAATGCAGTCTGTCTATCTCTTTTCTCTCTGTATGCTTATAATTTGAGTTCTACCAGTTTAATGTACTTAACACCAGTGTGTAGCGTATTAATTTTGAAAGATTTTTGTGTGTAAAGAAGTAGTGTATGTCCTAAGATTATAAGATTATGTTGATATTTGTGAAGCGTGTCCCAGAACGCGGTTAAGTACGAGTATGAAGCGATGTGGATGGCCTGACGAACTCGGCTGTTCTTGGTTATGGGAACGGAGGTCATTTTTGAGAGAGGTTAAAGTTCAATATCAAAATTCGACCTGAGCGGAGTTGCTGGCAAAATCAAGTAATTGAATAAAGAAATATATAAAGAGTCATTGAATTTAAAGAGTAACATGTATAGAATATAATAAAACCTGAATATACTTTCAATTGCTCTGTATATACATATATATTTTTAAAATGCAAACAGCCTTTCGTTGCAAAATGACTTACATCGTCTATATCACAGACATTTTTTGAGTCTGTTTTTGTTAGAAATTTTAGTTTTAGTATTTGGTCGTCTTTGCGGATGTCATAATTTGGGACAATCGCGCAGGGTGAGCATGAAACTTCGGTGTATTGCTTCCATTTGACGCCACATTCTATTTTCTGATGTTACTTGTGATTTAGTTACTTCAATAAATTAATTTTAAATTTAAAAAGCATAATCTCTATTTTAAGAAATCGATACGGTGAGCAATCACGTAGAAGTATGAAGAGCACGTGATTTATGTGGTAAACACATGATTTTGTTTTAAACGTAAAGTTTTTCTTTATGCGAAACATCACACTTTTAAATTTGTTGGAAAATTTCATTTTAATGGGATTTTTCTATCAATCCAATGGTGCTAGTGCGGGAATGTAAACTTAATTTTATTCCTCGTGTTCACCTATAAGCTTCTGCGTTTTTTTTGTCAAATGATATGAATGATATTTGACTTTGTGTAGAATGTTCGTCAAGATTTAGAAACACTGTAGTGTATTTGGGTCGATCTAACCAAATGTGAGATCGAAACGTGAATTTATAATTTTTTTCAACTGCTCGCAGCTCAATGCTCTTGGCTTGAGAGATATCAAATGAAAATCTGTCATTTTTTGTAACTGTCTATCTACATCGTATACTTTTTTGTTTGTGATTGATACTAGTTTATTTTTGTCTTAAAGTCCTGGATGTTTATTTTATTTATTTATATGTATATATAAGATACAAGAAAAAAATGGTAATGCTTAACTTATATAATATATTGTAGTAATTTTGAGCTCACAGTCTCAAATTTGTAAGATTAAGTAGACACATGAATGCCAAAACAAAAATTGAAGTCCCTCCAAATACCAGAAACTACTGAGCAGAATGATAAATAAAAAAACCCTATTCCTATCCCACTGACTTATTACTGAAGGACTTTCTTTACTTGAAATCTTAAAATTATTTATTAGATCCAGGCGAATTCACTTTTATAGAAATAAAGTCGATCGCAAGCCGGTTCATCACACCTATACGACTCGAACTCATCACGGTGGTGACGTGCTGGTAATGAATACCAAGACTATCTACGGACGTAAACATTATGCATTTCTGGTAACAAAAATTAACAATGTACTCAATTCTAACCTCCTGGAAATAAAATATTCAACGTGTATCTCATTTAAAATATTGTTACCCTACTAGCTCCTTGAAAAGCACAGATCGAATCCGGAAAGTCAAGTAACAGCACCATTCCTAGTATAGGATTGTTCGGTTTAATATTGTATAAGGTGTGATTGTTTGATTTGGAACTTAAGTTTTTTTACTCCAAAATAACAGTATGTCGGGTGCGCATATATGAGTGTGTATATGTGTGAGTGTTTCAATAAAAGAAATATAATTTTACTGATGTTAAAAAACATATTTTTTTAAAGTGTAATTTACTTTCATATAACCTTTAAAAATACTGTATAATTGATTTTAATTTTTTTAAAAATTATTTATGACAATATGCTTTTATTGGGTTATCTTTGGATGCCAAATATAATTTTCGGCCAGTTATAAAGCACGGATAAATTCAGAATAATTCAAATATCTCGGATAGATAATATGATTAAAATCATTCGTTCAATCGCGTTTTCCCGATCGATGATACTCTGCCCATTATACAAATTTAATATATAAGTGTATATATGTGTATTTATATATATATATATATATATATATATATATATATATATGTGTGTGTATATATATATATATATATATATAAATGTGCAAATTTTTATACATGATTTCGATATATCTTTGTAGTTTAGATACCTCGGTTTCTAATCGATTTGTATGCAAACAGTTTTTTCAATATATTTTTATTGATTGGTTGAACATTCATTGGACTTTTTATTAGATAATGGAAGTACTATGTACTATTAATTGTACGCCTAAGTGTGTACGGAACCTTTTGTATTTGTACTTGACAGGTTTTTTCATTATAAAATCGCTACGTGAGATTCGTTAAGAAATGACCTATTGAATGCCTTTAAGTAGACAAAAAGACAGACAATGCTACCGCTTTATGGTATATCATGTCAAATTATTTAGCTGATATGCGGAAAAGCGAATAACGCGCGAAATTCAGTATTAATCATCTCGCTGTCTCCACCGTTAAAGCCTGAATGGCACGATTGTTATATGTTCGCCGAAGTTGCCATGCTTACTGCGGCATATCGACTTCGTTGAAAAGCGTCTACATTTTTATTGTGCGTTTTGTCGATAATGGCAACTTGCAATAAGGGCCTTTCATGTTCCAGTCAATGGATATTGTAGGCAAGGTTAATTGTTAAGCAAGGTTCGCGGATGTACTTTGTAGCGTCGGCTATTTTCAATAGAATTTGTAATTGAAGTTAAATTGTATAAGAAATGCGTAGTCATCGATACTGCTGGCTTAACTTTTATTAAGTGTCGGAAGTACTATATCATTAACTTTATATATCAAGCTTTTAGAGTCATCATTAAATATTTATTTTTGAAGGTTTATTTTCCCTAATTTATTTATATATTAAACAAAAAATAAACAATTGTGCTGGGCGTATTATCTTTTATGTTAAACACCGAAAATAAAATAAGGAAAAACATATATTTTATTAAGATATACTCATGATTTATTTTGGTTAAAATCGGTGAAGTAGTTTCTTAAATCTGATAAAAAAAACTATTTTATTTTCCATGTACTCGAATGGTAGTTTTTGTGCCAAAAATATAGAAAGCAGAGCCAGTACCAGAAAGATAGTCTCGTTGTTGTTCTCATTTATATAACGTTGTTTTATAGTCCAGATTTGTGTGCTAAATTTTGGTTGTGTGAGACATTGTTTTCTGTCTTTGATTATCACTTGGAAATTCCGAGTTAATTTAATAAATCAATTTTAACTTCCAATGGCTCCATTTTTATTGTTGAGAAAAGAATATGGTGAGAAATTTTGTCGCAATATGTGACCAACACATAGTTTTATTTTATTTGTAAAATGTTTATTTTGATGTAATATATTACACTTTTATATCACTAGTGTTCGTTTGATCTGCGTATTGGAAAAGTTTATTTTAATGGAATTTTGCAATCACACAAATTGTGCTAATGCGTGGTTGCATACTTTATTTAATTTATCGCATTCATATACAAACGTCTGTTAGAAATTTCCAGTGCATAGTATTTCTATTAAATTGTTTAAAAATATTGATTTTCCACAATGAAAATATATTGCCTACTATAGCTTGAAATATATTATTCAAAAACTTAAAATTTTCTTAAATTTCCTACTATATATTTCACAAGCTTAATCTTATAATTTTTTAAATAAACACGATGGTACATTTAAAAAATTATAAGATCTAGGATAATCGCTATAGTCCTCTTATAACGTTTGTATATTTTTCTTGCCTATTTTTCGCTTTATCTCTAAAGTTTATTTTATTAGCCCTTTAATTTAAGAAAAATTGCTGTTAATTTGCCCCCCTTAAAACTTCCATATAAATATATTTAAGTTTTAACTATTGACACATGCGGGTCGATATGCCTTATTACTATGCTAAATTTCAAATTTCTGCGTCAAACGATTTCTGAGAAAAATTACTGTGACCGATGGATAGACACGTGAATGATCTTATGAGGGTTCCGTTTTTCCTTTTGAGGTTCGGAACTCTTCTTCTTTAACGTCTCATTCTTCATTTTTGAAGTGTCGTGTCTGTCCTGAAAAGTCGTGGTGACTTCGTTCATTTGTTCTTTCCGTTCAGCTCTGTCCTCAGCTTTTCTAACAACAAATGTGATTGGGAGGCCTATGAAAGTAGTGACCTGGTCAGTCCATCGAGTAGGAAATCTATCGCGGGGTTGTTTACTATTGACTTTCCCGACAACCCTTTGATTTTCTAAGTTATCTGGTTCCCTGCGTGCAATCTCACCAAAGTAGCTGAGGATTCCTGGGTAGCAGATGGAAGACAGTGTGGTTTTGATTCTGAGTTGTTTCTGAATTGATATGTTCATTCTTCTGGCCGTCCAAGGTATGAGCAACATTCGCGTCTATCTTCTTGCGCTCTACCGATCGTATTGTCAACAACTCAGAGCCGTACAGGAAAATCGAGAAGACTAATGTTTTTACTATTTTCATTTGGATGTTATTAGAAACCTTTCTGTTTTACCATAATCGTGTTAGTTTGCTCATAGTAAATTTGGCCATTTACGTTCTTTTTCTAATTTCTCTGTAGCTTCCTGCTCGGTCAGAACTCTAGGATGGGTATTTAAATACGGTATTGTCACTTTAATTGTGTTTCTTGAAATATCCTCTTTTTTAGACTAATTAATAGTTCATTAAATATACATACGATCTCCTACAAGTTGAAACATTTTTCCGGATAGTTTATTAACTTTTCAAATTGAGTAATGAAAATATGCTTAAACTTTCAAATTGTTTATGCAATGTTCGCTCTCGATTGCGTGTTTGTATTTGCACGTTAAATATGATAGGTATAGTTCGTGAATAGAGTCACATTTCGATAAGCAGTACACGATTACTCTAAAAATGTTCAACTTGTGTACCGCCACAGTAAGCTTTCGCCATACCGTCCAATGAAAAAAATGCTGGTGCCTTGACGTTGCCGCCCAACAAAAACATTCTTGCGTAGAGATGAAATATAGTCTAGTGTAATATGATATACAGTGTCCTCGTTTAGATCCATAACAAGCCATATCACCTGTCATGTCTGTCAGCAGATTATTTTTTTTAGCTCAGCGTGTGTACTTTTGAAGTCAGTAGGGCATATTTCGTCGAGTGCCTCTCTTATTAGGTCGTTTCTCCGTAGTTCAAAAGGAAAAAGGAAATCCTTATAAGATCTCTCATATTTTCGTGTCCCTATGTCAATCGGTAAAAGCCATTTTTCTCAGAAATCCTTTGATGTAGAATCTTGAAATTTCGCATAGTAATAAAGCATTTTAACCCGTAATAATCTCAATAGTTAACATCCAAAAATATTCACGTAGAAAAGGTGACACGCAAAAGTCTATGTAATGTTGGATCCATGCGTTACAGGGGTTAAATAATATAAATAAAAAAACAAATAATCTTATATTTGTTTATAAAACAAATAATACTTATATTTATACAAATAATACTTATCTTATATTTGTTTATAAAGCAATAAACAAATAATCTCATATTTGTTTATAAAAAGGTAAGGTTAGGTTAGGTAAATGCTATTTCTGAGGAACATTTTCAACCAACACTATGGAGCGAAGTGTACATTGTGTGTCGTTGTATTCTCCATAGACAGATGTAATATACTGATCCAAGAAACCAGCAGGCCCGAAAGGGTCGTAAAAGCCTCGTAAAATTCGTAGAGTGAAAAAGACATTCACTTATTAACAACAGAATGTCAGTATTTCATTAATGTAGGCAATGGTTACAAAATAAAATAATGTTTCTAAAAGGTTATTGTGTACATCGTTAGATGTATTATTTTTATTTTTAATTAATATTTTTAACTACCGAATGTGTTTAATTAATATAGGTAATGGTTACAAATTAAAATAAGGTTTCTAAAAGGTTATTGTGTACATCGTTAGATGTATTATTTTTATTTTTTATTAATATTTTTTAACTACAGAATGTATTTAATTAATTTAGGTAATGGTTACAAAATAAAATAAGGTTTCTAAAAGGTTATTGTGTACATCGTTAGATGTATTATTTTTATTTTTTATTAATATTTTTTAACTACAGAATGTATTTAATTAATTTAGGTAATGGTTACAAAATAAAATAAGGTTTCTAAAAGGTTATTGTGTACATCGTTAGATGTATTATTTTTATTTTTAATTAATATTTTTAACTACCGAATGTGTTTAATTAATTTAGGTAATGGTTACAAATTAAAATAAGGTTTCTAAAAGGTTATTGTGTACATCGTTAGATGTATTATTTTTATTTTTTATTAATATTTTTTAACTACAGAATGTATTTAATTAATTTAGGTAATGGTTACAAAATAAAATAAGGTTTCTAAAAGGTTATTGTGTACATCGTTAGATGTATTATTTTTATTTTTTATTAATATTTTTTAACTACAGAATGTATTTAATTAATTTAGGTAATGGTTACAAAATAAAATAAGGTTTCTAAAAGGTTATTGTGTACATCGTTAGATGTATTATTTTTATTTTTATTAATATTTTTTAACTACAGAATGTATTTAATTAATTTAGGTAATGGTTACAAAATAAAATAAGGTTTCTAAAAGGTTATTGTGTACATCGTTAGATGTATTATTTTTATTTTTTACTAATATTTTTTAACTACAGAATGTATTTAATTAATTTAGGTAATGGTTACAAAATAAAATAAGGTTTCTAAAAGGTTATTGTGTACATCGTTAGATGTATTATTTTTATTTTTATTAATATTTTTTAACTACAGAATGTATTTAATTAATTTAGGTAATGGTTACAAAATAAAATAAGGTTTCTAAAAGGTTATTGTGTACATCGTTAGATGTATTATTTTTATTTTTTATTAATATTTTTTAACTACAGAAAGTATTTAATAAATTTAGGTAATGGTTACAAAATAAAATAAGGTTTCTAAAAGGTTATTGTGTACATCGTTAGATGTATTATTTTTATTTTTATTAATATTTTTTAACTACAGAATGTATTTAATTAATTTAGGTAATGGTTACAAAATAAAATAAGGTTTCTAAAAGGTTATTGTGTACATCGTTAGATGTATTATTTTTATTTTTTATTAATATTTTTTAACTACAGAAAGTATTTAATAAATTTAGGTAATGGTTACAAAATAAAATAAGGTTTCTAAAAGGTTATTGTGTACATCGTTAGATGTATTATTTTGATTTTTTATTAATATTTTTAACAAGAGAATGTATTTAATTAATTTAGGTAATGGTTACAAAATAAAATAAGGTTTCTAAAAGGTTATTGTGTACATCGTTAGATGTATTATTTTTATTTTTATTAATATTTTTTAACTACAGAATGTATTTAATTAATTTAGGTAATGGTTACAAAATAAAATAAGGTTTCTAAAAGGTTATTGTGTACATCGTTAGATGTATTATTTTTATTTTTTATTAATATTTTTTAACTACAGAAAGTATTTAATAAATTTAGGTAATGGTTACAAAATAAAATAAGGTTTCTAAAAGGTTATTGTGTACATCGTTAGATGTATTATTTTTATTTTTATTAATATTTTTTAACTACAGAAAGTATTTAATAAATTTAGGTAATGGTTACAAAATAAAATAAGGTTTCTAAAAGGTTATTGTGTACATCGTTAGATGTATTATTTTGATTTTTTATTAATATTTTTAACAAGAGAATGTATTTAATTTAGGCAATGGTTGCAAATTAAAATAAGGTTTCTAAAAGGTTATTGTGTATCGTTAGATGTATTATTCTTATTTTTTATTAATATTTCTTGATATTTAAAACTATAATGTATGTACGATTATGAAGATAATCTTATTTAATTCTGTATTATGGCTTTTTATTTTTTATTTGCTCTTTCCTGATCGACAATGGGTGATTTGTTTGTTTTTTTTTTATTTAAAATATACCAGCTTATATTCTATTTATGCAACGGTAAACACGTTTTCGCTGGTTTGATTTACATGTGTCAAATAAAGAACTCAATTTTGTTTGATTCGTGTATCGTGTGAGTTATCGTATGAAAAAGCAAATTATATATAATTATTCCAAATATATTTTTTCAGAACTTATCTACGATATTTTTAGAGATGTTAAAATTGCCCCCATATAATATGTCCACTCTCCTCTCTATCTCCGAAACGGCTACAATTTATTTAAAAAAATAGCTTTGTTTGTTGTTGTTAATTTATGTGTCTTACCTGTTGATTAATTTATAATGTCACGGTTTTGGGGACATTTACAATATTTTTACGCTTGCGAAAGATGCACTTGACCAATATATTTATGTGGTAAAAAATGATATTAATAATTTTACGTAGTTTAATAGAAATACTATTTAATCTTAAATTTGTACGCATACATAAGCGTGTACTACGAGGTTTACTTTGGAGCCGTACTCGCGCTATGAAACGGGTTTATATCGTAATTTCCGGTTTTAAAACTCATTCGATATGTACGTGGAATTATTCATTATAAGTTAAAAGTGGAATTTAAAGGGAATTGCAATAATATATTATTTAAGAAAAATAATTATAAGTTTATGAAACAATTTCTTTTATTGTGTGAACAATTTTGCTTATAGTGATGGCGGAGCAAAATAAAGATCCAAAGAAATAAAAGAAAGGTTGGTCTTTAATAGTAAATAAATTTATTGTAACTTTAGTAGAATATTACAGAAAACTTGATTTGTAAGCTGCTCGTAGTCAAATCGATAAAAATTATTTTGTACATTGTACGAGGCATGGAAACAAACAAAACGAACAAAACGAGGAAATAACAGTAATTACACAATAGTATTAATTTATTTGATATCGATGCGCAGTATATATTTTAAATCTTGCAATGGAGTTTTCCACTCGGATATGCATTGTCGAAAAGGGCGAGGCAGAGATGGAATGTGGAAAAGTGCGGGTAGGTGAGGGGGTTGAGCGATAATATATTTATAAAAATCGGAATCGGTGCGTTTTTAAGTGGCTTGGACATACGAAGTTGCGGGCGCAGTTAGTTAATAAATAACACCTGTTATATACGAATAAACATGGGCAAGCATGGACACTGCTGACAGAAGTGAAAACTTCGGAACAAAAATATTACCGAACAACTAGAAACCTGTTTACAACGCTAGTAAGATAACTCTTAAGCCAATATGAAATGAGTGTATGACATATTGCAGAGGTCAAATGTAAAAAAAATAAATAATATTAAATTTTAAAAGGCAAATATTGATACGAATATGGGAATATTTTAAAATAAACGCTTTGTTTTTGTTATTCACTTTTCGATATAAAAATATTAACATTTTAATACTCACTTTTGTACTGTACAGTGATCCTACCATTAAACAATTAAAATAATAATCAAACTAAAACACAATATATACAATGCACTGTACACACTCGTTGAACTTTCCACGTAGTCAATTTAACTATACATGTATAGATATACACAGTACTAATGTTGCACGACATGTCAACCTTATAGCTATAGATATACTGTTATTACAGCATGTCGGTGACGCGAACTATCAAGATTTTACCCATCCAAAAAGCGTCCAACGCGCAAATCGTACAGTCGGGTGTATACAATGTCTGGATGTATATATGTGTACACGTATATACAGGCCGCTGCGCGTGCGCCAGCCTGGTGTCAGAGCAGTACATATTGTTTAATAAATAACATCTGTTATATGCAAATAGCACTCGTACGAGAAGGCTTTTGTAAAAACTTAGGTCCATATAAAAGTTGAATTGTTTTATGGGTTTAGGGGTGTTAATTTCATAAGATTTAATATTATTTTCGAGCGTATAAATATATTTGCTATATGTTTCAAAGTCTTAAGAAAAATACCTTGGTATCTCTAATTTTTGAAGCGAAAACTTCTTTTGGCTTACCTTGTCCAAATTTTTTTGATGGAAAAAAGATTTGCGATTTTTCATAACGCTGAACGTGATGCGCTTCGGGTGTACTCGGCTGTAAGTCGAATATTCCCGAACGGTTTGATTTCGGGTAAACTCGGGCTAGGCCGTGTACGCCCAAACGACAGGTGCCGTGGTAATATTTATATTCCGTCACTTTCCCCAATAAGCCATTGGCTCAGCAGTAAAGCACTGGATTAGGCACGGTACGTGACGGAAGTCTGAGTTCGAACCTGCTTTTGTTTTTGTTCTTCGATTTTATTTCAGAAAGTAATATTTTTTTATTGGATTCATTTTTTTATCACACGTTTACTTAATTTTACATCAGTAGTCATGTCTTTTAAAGTGCATAATGTCTAGACGTGGTGTGATATAAAAAATAGGATTGTTCGCGGTTTTATTCGAAGCTCATTACTCGAGTTTCTTTTGTTGTTACTTTTTTATAAAAAAAGTTTTTTATTAATTCAATTCATATAAATCTGCCTCCCTTCTGCGCTCGGGGTATACTCAGTACATACAGTATATACGTTTATAATAGAGACGTACTTATATTTTCTCCTTAGGCAAATATACTTATTTATTATTTTATTTATTTTATATGTAATTACATAAATTGTATAAATTAATTGAACGTATTTTTTAAATTAATATGTCATATTATTAGTTTAATTCATTTTAAGTTCTTGATGGGATGATAGCTAAACCAATTAAAACAATTTGATCCATACACGTCTTTGACGAAGTTTGTTATGAACTATTTTAAGATTTTCTTTTTAAAAATTCAAAATATGATAATTGGTTCCCAATAAAGTCCCAGTAAAATCTGATATATCAATTTGTTTATATTTTTTATTTATATAGTATATAGCTAATCAAGAAGTAAATTCCAAGCATCTATGTCATTAGAAAAAAATAATAGTTTAATTTACAAAAATTTTGTAAAATTGAAAAAAATAGTTTTGATTCTGGTATTTAAAAAAAAAATAAAATACTCCTAGTAATTCAATATTATATAATATTATTGCTCTCTCCTTTAAGGTATCAACCACGTAAATACCTCGTCAATTTATAGAATTAGGATGCACTAACCAAACGCCGAACAAAGGCTGTCTTGCGCAGAATAAAGGCAGTGGCCCCGCAATCATGTAGATATCTCGCCAATTCTTGGAATTACACAAACACAACCTTGACTGCACAAACTGAATTGAGGAGACAAATTAACAATTTGAAGTTAGAAAGCCCCGTGCCTATATAAGAAATCGTGGTTCTCATTTTTAATATGAAAAAACATTGTTTAGCGAAAATATTGTTTTATTTTTTTATTTTTAAAATTAATATTTATCTCCCTCGATTCGGTTTCTAAACCCTAATTTTAAGAATTGGCGAGATATCTGCGTGACTGCGGAGCGGCGACCTTTATTCCGCGCGAGGCGGCCATTGTTCGGCCTTTGGTTGGTGCACTCTAATTATATGAATTGATGAGGTATCTGCGTGGTTGATACCTTAAAAGAAAGAGCAATAGCCCAGCATATATTTTTTTTAAAGCTACAATCAAAACAGTTTTCTTTAATTTTACAAATTTTTGGAAATTTCAAGTCTCTAATGTTTTTTCTAATGACTTAGATGCTTGGAATCTATTTCTTTAGATTAGCTATGTTTAGCTAATCTAAAGAATTTATATAAATAAAAAAAAATATTCCTTTTAGCTTTTTTGGACTCAATTGGGAATTAACTATTAAATTTTGGATTTTTAAAAAGAAAACCTTAAAATGGTAGTAAAAAATAATCATTCGTCAACGACATGTATGGCTCAAAATATTTTAGATGGCTTAAGCCACGGATAAGTTAACCTCTGGACAGCGCATAGCACAGTCGTATGAAAACCAAGCTAGCCACTACTCATTAGGGTAAACGTACCACGTGACACCGTTAGCCAATCAGTGCTTTGTCCCTTGATGTAGCATTGAGACGTAGTTTGCTCGATATTTACGTATTTTCGATATGTGTCAAAGTAAGGGTTTTAACAAATTAAAAACATCGTTATTTAAAAAGAAATTTTTTTTATATTATAATCAATATATATATATATGCGGGCAGTTCGGGAACCTAAAATGATGAGTGAAGTATCAGTAAAATATAATATTATATGCTTAGAAATCAATGAACTTATTTTACTTTTTAAAAAATATCTTATATATAATTTTTTGGATTTTTAAGTAGTAACAAAAGTATCGATTTAGTTATTGATAACGGCGCGGCGCATCTCTAGAGGCGAAAAAATCAACAATATGGCGAAATTGCTGCCGGCGATCTGACTGTAACATATGAAGATATACTTGCTTAAATAATAGTGAACAGTGTACTTACTTGTGAAAAGTAATTCCATTTTTCTGAAGTCATGATGTAATGCTTCTGTTTTGGCAATATTTTATAGCACAAGAAGGCATGGTTTATTTAATTTTGATTTAAAATTACGAGAAACTTTCGCTGTGACGTTCGTTTTCTTATTAAAGGCGCGTAAGCTCTTCACCTGGAGGGGTGGCACAAATTGTGCCAGCGCGCGGCTAGAGTTTTTGTGTAGCTGCGTCATCCAGTGGTTAACTTATCCGTGGCTTAAGCTATCAGCCCCTTTCGACTTCGCATCGACCTACTAAATATACCCTGTATTTCACTCTAAAATGTATATTTTTCTCTAAAATGTTATTACAGTCAGATAAAAAAAAGCTATGATGCGGTATTATATGAAAAAAAGGACACCACGAAATTAAAAAAAAATCGTTTTTACCATCATCATCAAAAGGCTAAGGAAAGAAAGTATGCAGTACAAGGATATAACAGAAAAAAATGTTGAAACGAAATTATAGATTGTAATAAATGGCAACATCCTACTATGGATAGATTCTTACTCCGCAGTCGAAGACTTTGAACTTATAAGGGAACGGTATCCATAAGGAGAAAAAAACAACGAACCGACAATGTGAACTTATCAAAACGCTGTCGTTCCTTCAATTCTTATTTCACGAGAAACACCATCGCCACCTCCCCGGACCCTTCTACCGAAATCGGGGTAGGAAACGATGATTTACATTCCCAGCCCGCCGGCGGGGTGCGTAATGATGGGGCGGTAGGTAGGCCGGCATAGTTTAGCCCGGAAACCGCGTCCGTTCGTAATGCCTCTTTGCGCTTTAATTAAGAGATATTCATACCTAAACGTTAATTGATTTATTGTTTGTACAAGGAGAGCGTTTGTTAAATGTTAATGCGGCTGCGTCGCCGTTTGTATTATAGAAATTAAAGGACCTTCCTTTTTGCGAGGGTATAATATGTATGGTAGGTAGGTTTATGCTTTATGTGTTGTACAATATATATATATATATATATATATATATATATATATATATATATATATATATATATATATATATAATGTAGTCTTGTCACAGGTGTATTTGCGCTGATATTATGTTATGCAAATGGGATAATTATTACTTATATAAATTTTCCCAATTATCCGTTTATGATGTATGAAATATTTAAAAAAATCATTTAAATTATAAAAAAAAAATTTCAAACAAAAGTTTTTTAGCGATCCAATTTATTTTGTCACGTTAAAATTGTGTAACGCTTGAGGAAATAAACTGCAAATGTTTCCGATCGGCGCCGAAGCCTGTTAAGCGCTAACAACATGGTAACATTTAACAACATGAACTGTTAAAAAAGTTTCACTTCATCTGTGAACTTAGGTCGGTGAAGTTCACATCTTTTTTTTAAATGAAATATCGCGAAACTAATTTAAGCTAAAAAGTAATTTTAAACTATAGGTTAGATACGAATAGCGTGAACTTAATGCGAAGAAATGTTTCTTAATTTTCTTTCGTTATTTTATTAATTACGAAATTGTTATTCTCTGCAATGCTTGTGCAATTAATTGTTTTAGTTGTCAATATTAGTGAAATAGAATTTTTTAAAATTAAAAATGTGTTATTTTTATCAATTTTATTAAATCAATAAAAGGAATTTACGTAGAAATACATTTTTTACGATCCACAAAAAATCCATTTTACGCGTGTTAAATGGTCGAATCTTCCATTTCCAAATGTAAGATTGTTTATTAGAAAACCTATTCAAAAAATTTATAAACCACCACGGACTTAAAATTCTGAATAAAATAAATAAATAAAAGTTAAATATAATTTCAAACCTTCGCATTGCAGGGTATTTCGTAACTAAATTTCATATGTTCAGACACTCATATATTCTGGGTATTATAAATTAGTCTTTTAGGATTATAAGCTTCGATATTCACATTAGTTATATGTGGAAAGGTTGGATCTTCCAATTCCAAAGGTAAGACTGTTAATTGCAAACTTATTTTTAAATATTTATAAACCACCCTGAACTTAAAAAGCTGTATATAAAAAATAAATAAAAGTTAAATATCATTTCAAACGTTCGTATTGTAGTGTATTTCATAAATTGTACTCGACATTAATATAGTAAAAGATAGTATATTACGATTAAATGTGTCGATATTCGAGTTAATAGTTTATCAAATGTATAGTAAATAAATAGTAATCGAATTTATATAACGTTTAAATTCACAAGTATAAATTTAAACGTTATATAAGTAATTATTGTTCAGCTATTCAATTAATCAAAAGTATTTTTTTAATCAAAATAGATCGCGATGGGCCCTATAAATTATAACGAAATGGTAAAATCAATAAGCTAGGTGCTTTATCATGTCAGCTTTATCGGCTAGCGGTAGACAGACGGAAATGGATTTGCTCTGTCGTCTATGTCTGCTAATATGCAATATCACTTTGAATTACGAAACTTTTGACAAAATCTAATTATTTCGTAAAATCAGGTTTATGGAATTCAATTTTCTGCGGCTGAGAATATATATGTTAACCAGGGAAATCATCTTTTCATAATTATGAGAAGCATTTGTGTCATCCCCAAAATTCGGCGCCATTATGTATGGAAATTAGTCGAGCAAGCGTCGTGACTAAATTTTTTTTCTTTATAAATGAAATAATTTATTTTGAACTAAAGATGCCGTTATATTGAGTGCACATTTAGAGACGCAGAGCATTGTTTCGTTGGCCTGAAACCTGAAATCTAAGGGGAAAAGGTTTAATACTTTAAAAAAATGGCTATATGTATTACATGCCTTACATGAGGTTTCTTTGTTGTCTAAATGTCTAAATCGTTCATGTCAATTATCTGAAATAATTTTAATAGCAATTTCTAGTCAGTAAAATTTTTAAATCCTCCAAACTCATGGTAAAAATAATGTGGGCGGAGAAGGAATATGTTACAGGACTATTAAGTTTAATATTTTACAAGCGGAGTTAGAAAAGAAAAAAGAAAATTCAAATGGAATCTTAATTTAATTTTAAAACATTTATCCAAAAATATCACACTGGATGCAATGTGCTAAACAAAATCTTCATCCTAACTTCATATCTATCAAAGTTCCTTAATCTTTTTAGCCTGCTCTTTCGTTAGTGATGTGATTATTACTTGCCGGAACCGTAGAAGCTAGTTCGTTATCCATAAATGGACGTTTATACCTACACAGGATGTAATTTTAAAATATTTATCCAAAAATATCACACTGGATGCAATGTGCTAAACAAAATCTTCATCCTAACTTCATATCTATCAAAGTTCCTTAATCTTTTTAGTCTGCTCTTTCGTTAGTGATGTGATTATTACTTGCCGGAACCGAAGAATCTAGTTCGTTATCCATAAATGGACGTTTATACCTACACAGGATGTAATTTTAAAATATTTATCCGAAAATATCACACTGGATGCAATGTGCTAAACAAAATCTTCATCCTAACTTCATATCTATCAAAGTTCCTTAATCTTTTTAGTCTGCTCTTTCGTTAGTGATGTGATTATTACTTGCCGGAACCGAAGAAGCTAGTTCGTTATCCATAAATGGACGTTTATACATACACAGGATGTATCTTTTCTTATTGATTTTTGATCATTATGAACATAAAATGTTTTTGTTGAATGTGAAAGAACTCGTCTGTTTCCGAGTTTAGCCCCTTAAGTTCCAAATAAAATATCAAATATTTATGGTCTTGTACCTCAAAAGTAAAAAAGAATGGAACTTTTACAAGATCACCTGTATGTCCGTCTGTCACAGTTGTTTCTCTCAGAAACCACTTAAAATAGAAACTTGCAATTTCACCCTCACTTCACATCTATGGAAGTTCCCTAATCTTTTTAGTATTTTGTTTTACATTATTTGAGATCTCCATATGATGTATATATTTACAATATTTATTTGGCGTAAGTCTAAAACTATAAAGCTCAGACATGACCAAATTATAAGGATTAATCATAAAGAGAGAACAAAGAAAGAAAGAACAAAGGTACCATAAAGAGAGACAAATATAATAAAAAATATATGTTAAAAAATTTGAAAGGGTGAGGTACTAATTTTACGAGGAGAAATTGTTCAGTCAGTTTCGATAAGAGAAAGTAACAAAAAATATAGACAGAAAAATCAGAAAGATCCAAACAACGAAAAAACTTGGGGGAATTATGTCCATTTGAAATTCAGAAACTTGCCGCGTACTAAGAAAATATAATTTTTTAAACTGGAACTGAAAAAGGCCAAGAAACTTAGATTGAAATTGTTATGCTGTGTGGTAATATACATATTTTATATATTTACATATAATTTATCTAAAACAGCGAATGAAGACAAGATTGGTTCAAAAGAATGGTTCTTTTAGAACCTTTTTTTTCTCGTGTACTTTGCAATTCTTCTTTTAAATCTTCAACTGTCATAACACCTGTTTTATTTTATTTCTTTCACGTCTTTTTTTAAATATTTTTATGAATGGCGTACGTATTATGCTACCAAAAACATTAATGTAAAAGGGAGCCAAAGTTCACTAAAAATAATTAGCATCTGAACGGAGTGCCAACTTTTGGTTGATCTTTGCAAAGATCAACCAAGGAACACATCCTAAACTTTGGCGATTTAAGCTTTTGTTTTCAACAATGGAACATGACAGAGAATAAATAATCGCAAAACTTACAAAAAAATTACAAAATTAAGTTGGAAAAGTTGGCAAGATGCTATTTGGGGATTTTATCTTTATTTGAAACCTGTGACCTATATTATCGTCAAATTTTAAGGTCAACGTGAAACATGCTTTAGGTTTAGGCTAGAGCAATGAGCAAGTGAGATAGTCTGACAATCTTAAAATGAGCTATTTTTAAGACAGTCTTAAAATGAGCACGGGGCTTTAACTCAAACCGTTAGAGATTAAAGGATATTTTTAAGGGGCTTTGTGGTAGATTTATAATTTTGTGTTGCTGCCTTCTACGAGTATGTCGTATAAACATACATAAAGGGCGAGTATTTCAGTTCATAGAAGATCGGATGACATATTGTATGCTTAGAAAGTGGATCGAGGAAATGCCAGGTCATCATTTACAGTCGCGCCATCTGGAGGGAAAAACGCAAATACATTTCGTTAGTAATTACGCATTTGTATTTTTTGGCAATACACAGTGCTTAATAACATGTCCTAAAATGTCCTTTTCATTCTCAACGGAATGCGGCAGGTCCACGTTTAAGCTGATATTTTCTTTTATGAGCCTGTTGGAACTCTGATATGATGCTCAGTTTCTCATCTTTTTCGTTAGTTAATTTTTCAGTTAGTTGATTCCGACATAGAAAATTATATAATAAGCCAATACAGTTCCTGTTATTAGTCTTTAATAAAAGAACATACTAATATGATTGGGAAGAGAATACGAGTACAATGGTATTGGAACAGTTCAGAATACAAATGACCAGTCAGTTACCACTTATAATTACTGTATTACCGTAAACCGACACTTGTCTGGTTACCAGTTGTAATAATAGTATATAATTATACTTTCACGTGTAATGTTTTTTTATGAAGCGGCATATTTTAAACTGAGCGATTTGTAGTTGGAGAAGAATTACGAGGTAGTAGCGATTTCTAATCTCTAAATGACTGTTTTATGGTATCATGTTAGAACCTGTTCTTCCGGTAGTAAAGTTATTATTACTCGCCGGAAGCGAAGAAGCTAGTTCATCTTTCATAAATGGACTTTTATACACATACAGAGTGTATCTTCCCTTATGACATATTTTGGCACTTTTGATTTGATGTCATTCGGAACGTAAAATATTTTTGTTGAGTTTGAATAAACTCATGTCTTTCCAGAGTCACGCCTTCTAAGTTCCCAGTACTTTTAGTGTTTCGTACCTCAAAAGGAAAAAAGTAACCCTTATAGGATCTTTCACGTATTTGTCTGTTTGTCCCAGCTATTTTTCTGCGAAACTACTTCCATTTCAAGTAGAAACTTGCAATTCGGTATGATCTCTCAACATCAACTCTCAACAGGTATGATCTCGCAACTCAGTATGTAATAGTCAAAAATATTTATATTTTGGGGGTAGGGGCAAATGAAAAACTTGAAAACATTTGTTCCATATATAGTGTGGAATAATATCAAAAATATTTTTTCCTTAATTTTAAGTGATATGTCTTCAAAGGTATGTTGAAAAAAAGGCCAAAAAAGATACGTTCCTTAAAAAAATATGCTTTATATATATATATATATATATATATATATATATATATATATATACACAAACCCATGCAAAGGTTGTAGGAAGCCATAGCGATTATTCTGTATCTTATATTTTGAAATATGCACTATGTTTCGCATATTTCAACAATTATAAGATACAAGAAATTATAAGATAACTGTGAAAGATATAGTAGGCTAAGTATGTACGTTGTGAGTTATTAATATTTGTTAATAGTTTAACAGAAATGCTATATATCCTTAAATGTTTATAAGTACCTAAACTTATACAGAACTCTCGTGGGTTGAGTTTTACTCGTGCTTGACAGAGTTTTATATAAAATCACATCGATACATTCATTATATTAAATTTTTCTACTTCCTGAAGAATAAAACATTATAGCTGGCGGAAAACTCTTTTACGAAATTAAATATCACTCATAAGATGAGTCAACGGTTCATTGTTGATGTGATTCGTCCATTAATTTGAATAGGAAAAACTAAAAAGAAATGTTATCCAAAATTTTTTTTAAGATTCGGGATATCGGATCGAATTGCACCTTTGAAAATATCTCGTAAGTTATATTACACCCCCTGTATAAAATCAATAGCTGCTTTCCGAACGAGCATCACTTAGGTTCTCATCCTAAAAAATCTCACTGAGGTCATAAGTAACCCTCGAGCAGCAGTCTTGCACCCGCTGATTATTGTGTGCCAGAGATACTTGTAATCATCCATTTGACCCAGTTCGTTTAAATTACTTGCCACAGGGAGAAATTAATGTCAACTTAATTAAATTCCCTATCAGTTTTTATTCAATTAAACGTATTTTGTGGTTTAATACAGCAAATAAACAGTAACTTAATTTTTATTAACAGCTGAATGGAACTACTTGATGTAGTAGTATATCTACTTTATTTTAATTCTTAACTACTACCTAGTTTTCGTTGTATGACATCTTCAAGTGGGTTTCTAAATAAAGTAGATATAATACTACATAGCGTAGATTAATTTACTTGTTAATATAAAAAGCAAAATTAAAAACAGAAAAACCTACGACGGATGTAGTCGTTGTAAATGAAAAACGATTAAATAAATGTTTTTCAAATCCCTGCGACTAAAAGAAAATAAGAACCGTTGCCATTTCCGTTCCCAATATCAATTACATCGTAGTAGCATCGTAAAGCTATTTGCGCACCTAAGAGACTTTAAATTAATCACGAACTGATAGAATTGCAAAATTTTAGGCATATCCCTGTATAAAAATGCTTCTATTATATATATATATATATGTATATATATATATATATATATGTATATGTGTATATATATATATATATATATATATATATATATATATATATATATAATAAACTCTGTAGAACAATATAATAACTATTCCGAAGTTATTTAAAAATCCAACATGGCAACGTTGCATTCATCGCATCAAACACGAAAAATCGGAGGTACCAATTACATTTGACCCATCAGATGGCGCATCGCTATAATTTATATTATTTTTAACTGTGTCCTTGTTGATTTTTTTCTTTTTTCCAATTATGAAATATCATAAGATGCTGAAGAAAGGATATGAAAATGTTATTGAACAACTTGAACAAAAATATTGGTGGATTTGAAACAATAGTTCTTAATTTTATTTAATTTACAAAAATTGTTTTCAACAAATATTGCTCGTGGTGCAGCCCCACGCAATAAATTAAATAAACTTTATCCCCGATAGCTACGATTGCACGAATTGAATTATATGTAGGCCATTTTCTCTAAAGTAATTATGAACACAAAAAAGTAGTTTAACTTTGGTTTAACTTTTTTAGGTTAAACCAAAATAAAACTTAGGTCGAGATTGGATTAGTGTTTGACAGATTTACGAGATGACGAGCTTATTGTGTACTTAGTTTATTAGCAGCGTTGTTAAAACTTTCTATTCCTAGTTTATTAGTAACAGTCCAATTGTAAGTTGATCGAAAGAAAATTGGCAGGGTTATATGACACCTATGTGCCTGGGTAAATTCCTTTTATTTATAATTTATTGTTAGCATATGCTGATTTAGTTCAAAATTAGATAATTTATTAAAAAATTAATCCTTTTTTTATGAAAATCGCAATTCTTATTGGCATTTCTCAAAACACTGTTTTTAAAAGACGTAAACGTAATTTATAAAAAAAAAAACTGTTAAATCGATTCGTCTGTAATTTCTTCTTAAAAAACATAGATTTCGTCATTTTTTCTGCTTGATGTTCTTCTTTATTTACAATAAAAAAACAGCCATTTCGCCAAAAATAGATGAACGACAGGTTTTTATTTAAAATTAGTTGCAATCGCGGTTACCGCAAACAAGTTTTTAATGGCACTCTGGAAAAATGTTTATAATGGTTTATTATCTTTCAATAAAAAAATTGTAATGTTATTTGAAATAAATTAACAGTTTTGCAATAACGTCTAAAAACTTGTTTCCCTCAGGGAAAACTTATTTATTGTCTCGTTCATTTTTAGTAAAAGGTTCATCAGACTTTGCTTCATGAAGTTTATTAATACTTACTATGAGAAAACTTACTATTATCCTCGTATGATAATTAAATCCAGTATCTTTCTGCGGTTGGCTAGAAATGTTTTAAAAAAGGATAAAAATATTTTAAATCTACACTTATATAAAAAAAAAATAAAATTTGGAAGTTTGTTAATTCGAGGTAATTTAAAAAAAAAAGCTAATCGATCGCACTAGTAAATACCCTGCGTTCTAACATAGGCAACATCTTATTCAACCACGTCCAGAGAATTACACAACTACGCCCAAGATGACATTCAAAATATTTTAGGTATATTGTTCCATTTAGATAATTATTTATATACAGCTGTCAAAAAGATATCGATTATCCTATTCGCGGTTGCATGTTGCCAAAACGTGCTTTATTAGGTCGTCAGATTGCGACCCGATTTGTCCTATTTTCCAACAATTTGGCCATCTTAGTCGTCTTTTTTGCCAAGAGTCCTCTTTCTATATTAAACGGAGTGGAGTGGGTTCACCTAAGGTGTTATCTTATTTTTTATCTAATATTCCCTAACAATTTCAATACTGACGCCCAATTTTGTTTCATTGAGACGAGCAATGATGGAGTCTGACATTGCAAATTACATGCCAATATGTCTCATTGTGGAATGAGAGTGTGCTAGCAATTTCCCAAAAAAAAGTATAAAAAATAAGTCTATCTGTTAACTACCAATTATTTATTTAAAATTTAAATTCCTTTTCTCTAATAGCCAGTGGTTGAGAACAACAAAATTATCCCTATTTGATCATAAGTTGCTCCTCTATCAACTCTATCGCGTTGATAAATAATCGAGTTATTCACGGGAAGTCAACCAAATGAAACTATTTTATGTCAAAATTCATTAATTAATCTAGCTGATTATTTTGTTTGACATATAAATATACAATCGATGAAAAAACAAGATGTAACGCTGAGCGAGTAAGCTTAAATATAATAGATGCATAATGTATGAAAACTACACATGTATTATTCAACAGGGCAGTTCTTACAAAAGGAAAATAATAACAATTATATCGAACTCGTTTGATTTTATTCTCTTCTAACGGGGTTTCTAAGAAATTCGTTTCAT
Source organism: Druceiella hillmani (assembly GCA_039881145.1). NCBI lineage: Eukaryota > Metazoa > Arthropoda > Insecta > Lepidoptera > Hepialidae > Druceiella > Druceiella hillmani. The sequence goes on along the minus strand of JAYKKI010000059.1, from coordinate 11,484,271 downwards.
GTGAAAGAGTAGAAAAAGAACACACATTGAAAATACAGAGGGAAACCTAAAAAATTAAGGCTGTTTCTGTTATAGAAATTGTTGATGTTGATACCCTTCGCTAGTTCATACACAACGTGACTTTCAGTATCGCCAAATAAGTTATATAAATCGCTTTCTAAGTAAAAAATATGTATGAAATGTACATAATATACAAGCGTGTTCCATCTTCTCCTTTTTCTTCCTATGTCCCATATCATTTGGGGTCAGCCCTCCTTGTACGTTTACGTTGCAGGATAAGATTTTGTACTGTCTTAATATCGGTATCTACTAACACCAGCGCGTGCGCGGTCGGCCCCAAGCTCTTTTCCTGTTCTCAATTTCCATTACCTCTCTTCTCACGTGGTCTTTGTTTCTTCTCACAACACGACCATACGATCTCAGCAGTTTTCGCAAAGTTTATACACGATTCTTGTGTTATTATCGTGACTTTCCCCCCTTTCCCGTAACTCTCTGTGGCATGTGGTTTTTGTTCTTCTGCTTTTCTCAGAGCCCAACATTCGGAGCCATGCAGAAGGGCTGATCTTATTGCCTGATGCACTTCCATTTAAACTTCAACTTTCGCTTCAAAATTGTTAGTTGTTTCTGCTTGGGTGACAACACTTTTATTTATGTCACGGTAAAGATCTTTTATTAGATCAATGTAGATTTCGACTGTTCTCTTATTATTTGTGATATCAGCCGCCTGGGGACAGGATCGAAAGCCTTTTTTGGGGCTACGAAAACTAAGTGGAGGAGGTTTTAGCAATTGATGTTTGGTATTTCATCTGGAAACCGCTTTCTTAACCTCATCGGGGGTTACAGTCGACACATAGTTATGGATACAACGGGTATTGTACATGCGATAGGTGAGACAGTTCTCCTTATGCGGATTCCTCATTAAGAAGTTGCTTCCAGTATTCTCACCATCTATCATTGATATTACTTTCAGATGCTAATAGCTTGTCATCTGAATCTTTAATAAATTTGTTTCCTTTGATGTATTTGGTTCGGTTATTTCTTAATTTTGCTAATTTGAATATTTTACAAGCCTCATCCCCCCTCATGCTCATATTTTCTCCTAAAAGTTTACCTCAGTAAATTTCATGCAAATTATTTTTTTCGAGACGTGTAAGGTACACGTCGTTTACGTATTAGATTAGTTTTTTTTAATGTTTCTGCTCCATACGTACATGCTTACAAACTTTATTTGTTTAATTTCTCTGATTCACTGTTTTTCCGCAGAGCCTTATCCGCAATGTTTTAATTATATAATGATATCCAGTTTACAAGATGCAATATTTAAAACCACTTTTAACGTTTAAATTTAAAAATAATTATTTTTGGAGTATGTTTACTACATACACCATGTAGTAAAAGAAAATAGGAAAATAATACAGTAAACCATTACTATATAACTTATACTATTTAACTTATCCAACTTATTTTTTACAAATTATCAAAGGGCTTTGATTAATTTTATATATTCTACAAAATTTTGGCTGAACCGGTCTTGTAGTAATTTGGAAGTTATAGAAAACACGCAAGAATTACTTTCGTTTCCATAAGAATAATGCAATAAAATGGAAAATATATTAGCTTTGTAAAAATTCTGTAAATATATTCTATTTATCGTATTCCAATGGATTCTGACGAAAAAATAATGCAAATTTAATATTATATTTCATCGTAATTCAACACTCAGACATACACCCTAGTCACTTTGTTCAAGCAGTTGATCTCCGAGTTGAATGGCCGAGTTTTACAAATAATTCCCTAGCGTTTTCCAGCCAAAATTGTGGAGGTTATCATCTGGACGTCGAGTACCACTCGTGAGGGTTCTGTGCCGCGGCCACAGTGCCCACGGAGTATCTGGCCGCGAGTGAACGTTTCTTCCTTTGTGTTTAACCCTTTATTAAGAGAGCGTAGCGTTGACGCGCTGTTTGTAATGCAAATGGGGCTGTTCAGGCGGTCCCTTTTCAACTGAGCAATGGTTCATTAATTTTGATGAAAATTGTATTGCGGTCGATATAGATGGGGCGGTTAAAGACGAGAGATATAAATAATATAGGAATAAACTTATTGTGTAAAGAAATTAAAATGTGATTATATAAATACTATCCTAACTAATATTATAAATATGAAAGTGTAATTGTTTGTACTTCTTTTTTCTTTTTTTTGCAAACGAAAAACGGATTTAAAAATTGAATTTTTCATACGTTTATATATATATATATATATATATATATATATATATATATATATATATATATATATATATATACACTAAGCCTAACGTAATTTTTGAAGCCTACATACACAATATTAAGAAACAATAAAGTCACTCCCTTTAATCCCTAATCTAGAGAGAATTGTTTTTGTTTTCGTTTAACGTTTGTATAATAAAGTCACGAAAGTAAAGACTTAGTATTTAATTTCCCCTTAATTATCGAGATGGATATGTATGTTTTAATTTCTCCCTGAAAGTCTTTAACAATAACCACGCGAACGAAGCTACGAAAAAAGTTGGTAATTTATTTATTTGATACTTAAATATTCATAAAATTAGTAAAAAGTCTAAAAATAAACGTAATCCAAAAGTAGTATCAAAAGTATAAGTCCTTTAGATGGTCGAAAGGGTCATAAATTATGAGAAGAATTTTTTTTAGAACCTTGGCTTTCGTACTAAACATTTAGGATAAACGGTTTGCCTGCTGGTGGATCGTAATATTTAATCGTTTGATTGTTGGAAATATGCTTAAATAAGGTAAAGACATGAAATTTTAATTATATATTTGATTGCCATTTCCAGAAAATAATCTGGTATTATCTCAACACTAGAGTTCGTTGATCATATTAAACCACATTATTTTACTGTAAAAGGATGGCGGTATTGATACCATGCAAAGATAAAATAACTTGCGTCTTATGTTTACATTTCTCGTTTTAAATCTATTAACTTTGCACTGAGCTTTCTTCGGACAAGTTTTGATTTCGGGATACTGAGTCACAGAGAGATTACATTTTCGATATGGAGACTTTCGTGGATTCCATGAAGATACAGCATTTATTATATTAATAAACATTTATTATAGTCATCACATGATACCTTGTGGTTCTCTCAAAGCAATATGTCCTCTGAAGTTGCTATGTTTTCAGTAGATTTTTTATAAATCAATAAAAAAGTAGATATGTTGATCAGCGTGAAGAAAAAACATAGAGTATAAAGTTTTATACTCTATGTTTTCTCTTCATTCTTCATTAATGGGCGTTGAATCCTTGGTTGTACATAAGATCATGAGTGGCCTCTCTGACTGTAATAACCTTCGGCCCATTTAAATTTACATAATGATTAATCTCCTGAGGTTTAAGTTTTTTTTTAATTTGTGGGAAAATACATCAAGAATATTTAAAAGGCTATTAGAGAACAAATTATAGAAGCTAAAGAGATAAAAAAATAAATCTCCTTAGCTTTTACAATTTCTAGGATAGTTCTGTAATGAGTATTTTTTAATTTGTCAGAGGTTTTCTTGTACTCTTCAGGAAAATTTTAATCGGTTTGAAGCTCTTATTTAATGTACTTTTTCTGCTGTAACCATAGTTTTATGCCTTACGATTAATATTTTTTTGAACAACATTATAAATGAACTTTGGAAGTTAAGGCTTCTTCGCGAATTTTTTTTTATTTCATCACCATGGCCGCTTACTTTATGTTGAGATTTAAATTAAATTTACACGTGTATTATCATTTTTTTATATTGGAATTCTAAATATATGTGAGCAAATAAATTTCCAATGTCAAAAAACGAATGGCGTTAGTTACATATCAGGTCGTTATATCTATAGTTTTTCTTATACGTCACGGAATATACCGAGTTGTTATAGGCTAAATGGAACTAGGCATAGATTTATTAGAATTCGTAAATTTTTTCTTAACTAAGTAATAGGTTTATTAATAGTAGTTCTACAATAATGGAGTGTTGTTACTTAATTATATAATTAATTGTATTTCTTGCCATTAATATTAATATAATTATTGTGTCCTTTATTAATTTCGAGACAATTATTTGGAAGTTTTGTTTTTAACATTTATGCAGGATTAACATTTATACAGGTAGCTTTTAATCGTAATGAGCTATTATATAGGACAAAGCATTAGTTGAAATAATTGGTTTTTGGGTTTGGATTATTTTATGGTTAAATATTAAATTACCTTTGAAGTTATGTTGAGACAGTAGTATTTTTATATATTTTTTGTTTTTACTATGCCGCCATGATTTGTTTTATCATCGTTACATACTTTGACATCCAGTCGTTGTCGTTTAGTACGAAACACTGTTAAGTTGCAGTTTGTAAAAATTATAATATTGGAGTATATTGTCGGTTATTTTTCGTACAGTTTTAATATCGTCCTTTGCCTTGGTTAATATAATTACGGCTATTAGCAATTTTTACCGGAATTTTGTCTAAAGTGTAAGACAAATTTGAGGTTATTTATTAAATAAGACTGAGGAATTTTCAGAAATAGGAGTTTATATTATAATAGTATGAATATTTCCATTCTTTATTTATTTTCTCTTACCTAGATAGTGGCTTGTAAATAATTGATGTGTTGCTACAAGTTATTGCTGCGTCCGAATAGCTTATGTCTGAATTCACAACCTGTTTAACGGTACATTGGCATGGCTGTATTGTTATTTTTATCGATATGCAGGAAAGTATATCACTATTAGTATTAATATTACCAATTGCTTTGAATCGAATTTAAGTTTCCATGGTATGGGTATTGACTTTTGTTATTCAACAGATATCAGCAGTTGTTGTGGTTTATCGTTAGTTATTATGTTGAAGGTTTTACCAAAAGATAAATTTAAAGTACTTTGTAGCCCGAAACCCCAAAAGTTTTCTCATCATGTTAAGAAGATGAGTGTTTCTTTAATAAAGAATCCTTTAAGTTCTAGTTTTCCAAATTACTGTTCGAAATATTCTCATCTCTTTGGTTCACAAAGTCTTGAGTAAGTATTTTTCTAATTTATATCAAAGTTTTGGCTTTGTTTATCATTATTTTTCTACCCCTTTTCTGGCAACATTCCGTTTAGGATTATGTTGCCATGAAACAGATTGGATTTTCTTCGTCGTAATACTAGTTTAGTAGAGCTTTGCTCGTTTTCAAAAGTTATACAATTCATTATGTTATAATGCGATATAATTAAATGTGATAATATATTTGTGTGAAGAATATAAATTAGATCGGTGGAAGAAAGGTATTTGATTATGGTCTTGTTAATATTTAAATTAGTTATCGGTTTGATAAAAAGGCATAAGTAGGTAAAATGAGAGGGATGCAAAGTTAAGTATTTAAAATGATAACATCAGAGTTACAGTGTCTGCTTATGTATATCCTTTAGTCCGTCTCTGTAAACTGATACGTTTGGATATTTCATCAATTACTCATTAACAACTTTTCCAATAAAATAGGTTGAATGTAGAGAATAAACTTCAAACTTAAGTAAGTTAATTATAGATAACAAATCACTAACTTTGATTTTCCTCAGAAGATTCTACAAAGTATTAAGTTTTGATTTCATGGAAGCTCAAAAACTATTTATCGAAGTTAAGAGAAAGTTAAAATTTAATATATTGGGCTTTAATTTTGTAGAAATTAATTATCACTTAGTTTTTATTCACAACTAAATGAAACTAACAACTGATGTAGTATTATTTCTACTTTATTTAAATTCTTAATTGCGACCTAGAGATCCACAATCTTTACAAATTGCCCACCTGAAGATGTTGTAATACAACCAAACCTAGGTTGTGCTTAAGAATTGAAAATAAGACTTGAACAGAAATAATACAACAACAGATAGTCTTATTTAGTTTTGTTAATTAATGGTTAACCTACTTAACGCAAGTAAAATTAATAATTTATCATAAGCTTGCTTAAAGATAGAGTATTTTTGGCTTATGGAGATAGTGATAATTATGAAACGCATATATTGTCATGCAGATAGAGTTCGCATATATTGACATGTAAATAGATTAGTATTGGCTCTTGGAGAGAGTAATAATTATGATACACGTATATTGGCATGGAGATAGAATTCCGTTTAGATAGAGTAGAGTTAGCTCGTGGAGATAGTGATATTTATGATATACGTATATTGGCATATATATAAAGTTCTATGTATTGGATCATGGAGAGAGTAACAATTATGATAACAGGTATATTGGCATTTAAATAGAATTCCATGTAGAAATATTAGTATTGGCTCGTGGAGAGAGTAATAATTATGATACATGTATATAGAGTTGAATTCCCTGTAAATAGAGTAGTATCGGCTTATGGAGTGATAATTATGATACATGTATATTGGCATGTAGATAGAATTACATATATATAGAGTAGTATTGAATCATGGAGAGAGTGAATTTAGAAAAAAAAAAATTTAAAAATGTGAAGAGTATGGATATATAATAATTCCTAATATAAAATATTGTAATAACTAAATTCTATTACAAATGTAAGGCCTCTTTGTAATTTTCGAATTTTATCAAATTATTCACTTATCAAATTATGCACTCGTTGTAGTTATTACCCACTACGGCAAAGCATAACGCGCAACGCAGACAAACTACTTTTGTCGGTTGCCGACAACTGGCGACTTTTGTCTGAGAAAATCGGTGACCGATGTTCCGTTGACTCAATGCGTACGTGTAGGGACGCGCCACCGACTAAATTTCTCCCATCTCTTTCAGCGTGCGTGAAGTCGTTTATTCTATCTGTCCTTTTCTCCTTTATCACAGTTCAAGTCGATCAGATTTTTTGTAGGGACGATTTTTGTGGGACATATGCTTAAAGTATTAAATATCATACGTTCTTTTTTCTCCGATTATTGTCGGCCGTCAACGATGCGCATAAGCCCAATGAATTTAACAATCTAGGTATGTATGTATGTATGTATGTGTGGAAGTCCGGTAGTAGCCCATGAATTAGCGGATCGATTTGATTAAACGAGATATCAATTGATTCGTTTTTAATATAACCATGTTATAAGTTATAGATTAGGACTTTTTTATATTCCTCATCCTGATTTGTCGTGGTTGGTTGTAACGTCAAAAAAAATTGGGTGCGAAAAAATCGAGTGGAGTGTCATAAATGTAGCCTCAAAGTCATAAATGTAGCCTCAAAGTTAAATAAAATGTAAAAATTTGCTTAATTAAAGTTAAATATATTTAAGTCACTCGTAAACAGTTTAACGTCTTAAAACAGATATTTTAATTTGACTTAATTTTAGTTTTACGTAGTTTTGCGAGCAATAACTCATCGACTAAAGTTTATAATGCGAAGTAAAGTTTATTTAAGTGTTGCAATAAAAATCACTGACCTCTCTGCATTTTCAATGTTTTGGTATTGTGATTGAACGTTATATTTTTTACATAATTTTATAAATTGTAACGAATATTTAAATTGTAACGAATAGTTTTAAGTGAAATGGAAACTTTTTGAAGTGAAAACTTCTTTAGGTGTACTTTTTTGAGCAGTGAACGAAACTGAGCCAGCACGCTCCCTTCGGCGAGTTTTCACTTCTATCGTGTGGTCATAAGCACACACCAATATTTTATTATAGGACAATTTTACATTTGATTGTAATATTTGGTTATAATATCTGTTACGTTTTTTTTGGTAATGTTAATTAATAACATTTTGTTGTCTTATTTGTTTATTTTTTCCAAAGCGGATTTTAGTTATTAAGCCTTATTTTCCTCTTGTTACATGCGTAGCGCGTGACGTATATGGTTGTATCTAGCGATGGATTCAATTGATTTTAATTAAATTTTCAATAATCTCTTTTTAGTATTCCACAGAAAAATTAACAAAACTGAATATTAATGGAACCTCTTCGGTGCTTGCCAATCTGTTCGTCTGCGACAGGTGATTTTATTATTTGATATAGAGACTTGAAATTTAGCACAGAGATAGAGTATGGTGATTCTAATATAAAAAGTTTGACTCACCGTAAGTTTTTAGAACTATAGTAAAAGTTTTAGCGAAATATCGATACGGTCGAAACCGCCTGTCTTGTTTATTCATTAATATAACAGACTAAGGTTGTATATAATGAATTAAAATTTAATTAACAGACGAAGAGAATGACACTAAAAAAGAATCAAGAACTGGGACGTGTATTATAGATAACTAAATCTTATTATAATGCAGTTACTCACAATTCAATGAAACTACGTGATGTAGTATTATTTCTACTATCTTTAGTTTCTTTACCACGACCTAGGTTTCGTTGTATTACAACATCTACAAAAATAACGCCAAATATATTCAATAATGCAGTTATTTAAATCTTAACTTATGTTATAAATGCGATCGTTTGGATGGATGAATGAATTGTATTAGTTACAGCTGTATGTTTGTTACTATATAACTCTATAATCTCTGAAGAGGATTATAAAGTTATAGAGTCCACGATGTACATGAAATTTTGCATGCAAATTGATTATAGTTTGAATTAACATATCGACTCTATTCGAAATATGCAATGGTTCTTAAGGGATACCATCCATCATTTCTTATGTTCATTAGGCTCTTTTAATTGATAATGTTGTGTTGTTTATAAGGAAAATTCTGTAAGTCGGATTAAGGGCCGATTTTTAAATCCTCAGATAAACATCCAGATAGAAGTTATTCGTCGTATATAAATTTTGTATTTTTTAATGGTCACATAGGAGTTAACTCTCGAATAAAACCCCTAACGGAGGTATATTTTCATCTGCTACTTTGAGGTTTGGATAAGTGTTTATTATTATATGACATTTAGGTTATGTTTGGCAACTCATCGTAGCGTATTTTCTTCGGTGGTTTTTCTGAGACAACTTTATTTTGTGTTTTTTAATACTCTCCTGTTTTAATTTTAAAGTTTTTGCTGTGCGCGCGGTATTTCCACTTGTCGCAGCATTAAATTTGGTGGCAGTGAACGTCCAGGCGGCATCTTTTTCTCTGTTTGTAACTGTGTCAGTTCTCTTGTTTTCTAGTATATTACGATAACTGGTGACTAGTTATGTCAATAAACGGACTTCGAATTTTCCGAAATTAGACGAACGTTCGCATTTCTTCATTTCTTCCATTTTGGGATTTTGCACAACACAATTTATAAATAATAACACGCCACGAGCAACCAGAACGGAGAAAATAAATAAATTATAGGTTAGTTTTGTATGTGTTTGTATTGAACGTCGAATGTCAAACTAACACTTTGTTCCTGTACACTGTCTAATATGTTGAATTCTATATATGTCCGTCTTGTTTGCACATGTTGTGAAGGTGGTTAGGCTAAACCACAGTTAACTATTCTTTGAATAGTGTTATCTATCAGTTATCTGGTAGATAAAGAACCAAGTTACGTTATTTGTAGAATAGTTATTAACCGTTTTATTTGACCATTGAAATATCGGGCGTTAAACATATATTAATAATAATAATGGATACACGTCATTATCCAGAATTCCTAAATCCGAGCGTGGTTCCGTGGGGTCTAACAAAAAATATTAGATTGTCCGGGAAGTCCGTACACATGTCGAGTAGCGTGATTTCGTGCGACGTGTGTGAACAAGTGTGGACATGTTCGGTACAACGACAACGCGCAACTACACACATCTTCGGCCACCCGGGGACTTTGGACGTTGTCCCAACCTACGTACGGTAAAAAATACCATTCACTAATGGATGTCAAAAACCACCTTGGTCACTTTTCCTTCTCCTGCCCAATTTAATTTTGGAAAACTGGTATTATGTCTATTCCATCTAGATGGGCAAAGGTCAGTGAACAGAATGGAACATATCTGCTTCAATAAATGAATTTCATTTGTGAAAATTTGTCCACTTTTTGTGACGCGAAAAATGTATGCGGACTTCCCGGACAGCCTAATGTCTTCCGTTTATAGCTCAATCACAATGTTACTACTAGACGCGAATTAATTTTGAAATAAATTGAACACAGATAAATTATAGCCTGGATTGGCGTAAGGCCACATCCAGACGAACAAAGTCGCGGGTGGAAACTATTAGTATATACGGCAAAACCTCATATACACCGTGCCTAAGAATAATCTAGCAATAATGAGTATTAAATTTAGAAATTGGCTTTTGCCTAATAAAATTTGCACCATTTAATCGGTATTCGACAGTTCAGTCATAAGTATTAACATGTGAAATAGGTTACAGATTGTGTCAGTTAAAACCGAGTAGAACTCGCATTACGAGGGTTCCGCATACATTTAAAAATTTATTAACTTTTAATGGTACATAATATTCTTATTGAACTATATTTTGAAGTGAAGTTATAAAGATATGTGGAGGTTAATACGTTTTATTACTGCACCAAATTTCATGTTTCTGAGAAAAATGGCTGTAACATACAAACAGACAGACACTTAAGTGAGTCTTATAAGGATTAATTTTATTCCTTTGAAGTATGGAACCCTAAAAATGAAATATTTTCAATACACTTATTATTAACGTATAACATTACGTCTTAGCACTGTGAAATAAAAGGAAGTTAGTTAAACTAATCACTAAATAATATACTTTTTCTTAGCCTGTTTTATATTCACAATGCATAATTAGAATAACTTGCCTCACTCAAAAACACATTGACAGCACTTATTAGCTGTAAAGTATTGTGTATTTTTTCAGTTAAATTTGTTCTAAACTAATGCTAAGCTGACAATTAATTTACATAATGTACTATATATGTAAACTTGTACATTTGTGTTTATGTACATACCTACATATGTGCAACCTTCGTGAAACAATAAATAAAGTATTCAATATATGGAGCACTTCTATCGTTTGCCATGCCCGCCGTCTTATATTTTATTTAATCAAGCCAAACTCGATACAGAATATATTGTTTGTTGCTTATTATGTAAATGCATTGCCTTCCGCTCGTGCATATTACTGCTGGGGTGGCGTCCACACTGCTACTTTATTGCTAAGCTATTATTTGTTATATTTAATAGTTGGGTTGCTAGTTGCTGATAAATTAAAAATAAACCTGTTAAGCACGAATCCCTGGACACGTACATTACATATTAACTAAACTATTACAAAAATTGGTATTATTTATTGCTTTTTAAATGTATAGTATAACTTTCACAAGAGTAAAAAGACTAAATTGTTTTTAAAATGTTTTCTTAAACTATGTTATCTAGTATAACCATCACACTTTCCAAATAAGCTTGAAGTAAGCTTCTGGAAATACGGCTGTTTCCATAATGTTGGGATTAGTAGTTTCAGAAATGGAGTAATGATTCAGAGATGGGTGGGTATTTTTTCTCATATTTTTAGCATATCTTTGTAAATATAGACCAAATCAAAATTGTGAAAATAAATATCTTGCGATGTTTATAATTGGATATTTGAAATTAAAAATATTATTTAATTTATCCTTTTAAACATTTTCCTCTAAATATTTTTAGTGTATTAATAGGCTTTATTATTTTATGGTATTATGGCTTCAAGTTTCCACGTGAAACGACTTATGAGTCGGAAGATGTCTACTGCTCAATAAAAGCTTCCTCTGTAGTCTCGTTTCCCTTTCATTCAACGGGTTTCCGTGACACTTATCAGGTTATCTGTCGAACTAGACTTCGTCTTCTGGCACGTGGGCGTTATTTTTGTAACTTTCGTCGGCAGCGTTTGTCGTTTCTGCACGGTATATGACCTGTCCATTGCTAAAATTTAGGAGTGTTCCTAGTAATATTAAATATATTTGGCGTCAATTTTGTAGAAATTCATTATTCACAATTAAATGAAACTACGTCATGTAGTATTATTTCTACTTTCTTTAAGTTCTTTACCACGACCTAGGTTTCGTTGTATTACAACATCTTCAGGTGGGTCTTTGCTAATATCCCACCTGAAAATGTTGTAATACAACGAAACCTAGGTCGTAGTAAAGAACTTAAAGAAAATAGAAATAATACTACATGACGTAGTTTCATTTAATTGTGTCCTAGTAAATTAAATTATTATAATATGGTAACTGTATATTGAATAATGGTGTGCTAGGTGAATTCCATCTGTGAATTTTCAAATTAGACGATCTGATATAATTATTCTCTCGTGGTAGAATGAAGGAAACAAATGCGCTTTGCATTAAAAAATGTATGTTTAGTGGGAGTTCTACTCGTAATTGCCAGTTTTATTAAGATCATTAATTTTGTTTTTTTATGACTAAACTTATCTTTATATGTTATGGAATAATAATGTGTGACTTTAAAACTTACACGTTGGTTAGTAAAACAATAAGTCAAATGTTTGGCGAGACACATTGACTATGTCACTTCATCACTAAATTGCGGAGATATTCATGACGAAATACTAAAGAGACATTTTGACTTTTTTGAACTTTGCTCGTTCTTCGACAACAGTAGACTTTTTAAAGGCATTATGATTAATATATTTGGGTATAATATTTAATTGCGTTATTTAATTGGTTAAACTTTTTTTTATTAGTAAATTCAAAAAACTCTGAACACATCTATATAAATATTATGATGGTATAGAAAACATAAAATTTAATTTTTTCGAATGTTTCAACCCGACTATTTTAGTCTATCATTTTATCTCTGTGGCTGGATTTAATCAATTACAATATGTTAGAAATGAAAAAAAAAACAATTTTCAAAAAAATTAATAATTTCCTCACAAAATTCATAACTGGACAATTTTTGCACAAATAAATTTGTAAATCTTAAATTACAAAACTCCCGACGATAATTTTCTGAATTGTTTTTACTATTGTCAAATTTTTCAATGGTAATATTAGTTTGAAATTTTAGCCTTTCGGTCTTTTTGAGGTTACGCTATTATAGGTAAAAATATAGCCAAAATTTATTTGTAGGATGTCTTACCTCAAAAGGGAAAAAGGGACCTTTATAAGATCACTTCGTTGTCCGTTTTTCGGTCGGTTAGGACGCTTTTTCTCAGGAACGCACAGAGGTATCAAATTGAAATTAATGTTAATACCTAGGTTTATCGTCCCTTGGAGTTGAAAAAAAAATCAAGCTTCTAAGTCAAGACAATTAAAAAGAACCTAAAAATAGGACCACATATTTCCACAACGCACCACCAACGCAACCACTCGCAAGTAAATCAAAGCCTATAGGATACTTTCCGTTGATCTAGAATAACGAAATTTGGCAAGAAACAAGGTTTTACAGCACAAGTAAATTGTTAATTTATGGTTATATTTTGAAATATGCCCGATGTTTTACGCCTGTGAAAGATATGGTAGGCAATATATTTACGTTGTGTAAAATTAATATTTATAAATAGTGCAATAGGAATACTATACTACCCCTATATATTTATAAGTACCTATATATATATATATATATATATATATATATATATATATATACGAAACCCTCGTATGCGAGTTCTACTCGTGTTTGTCAGATTTTTTTAACTTTATGTCAGTTATTATTGCAAAAATTAAATACTGAGACATAATATAATTTTATCTATGTGTATTTTTTAACAAACACCTTTCACTTGACTTTGAGAAACAAGCAAGATTAAGCTTAACTTAAAATGCACATTGAGTGGAAACTAAGCTGGGCTAGATGTGGACCTTGCCGTAAAATTATTTCGTGTCGCAAGAAAATTGCAGCGAGGTAATTGATTAGTTTGATGTGTTAATTGCAGAAACGCTGTTCGCAATCGGCTTTTTGACCCGATTAAACGATATTGCAACAATGTCTTGATCTCTGACGTCCAATTACACTAGACAATCTGAAATATTAATTTGCGACATCTGAAAAATATACTGATTGAATAATTTTTAACTGGCAAACACTTTCAAGTACTTGTTATAGGTACATAGTTTAGTGGTTTAATCACTTGCAACGTTACGACGAACCAAGGAAGTCCTTGATTTATATTCAAAGTTTCGAGTGCCGATAATAATACAAATAATTTATCTGTGTCGTTTTTTTTTAATATAATATAAACATTTTATATTTAAATGTATGCTACCTAATATAGATAACCTGTGCACTATACTTGATTAAATCTTACTAATATTATAAACTCGAAAGTTTGTGAGGATGTATGGATGTATATTTGTTGCTCTTTCACGCAAAAACGACTGAACATCATACATCAGAATAACACACAGACTACAATTTATGAAGGCATTGTGTGATTTGGCTATTATATAATGAATAGAATGAAATAAGTTGAAAAAATAGCTGTTCTCTGAGAGTTATCTTAGCGTGCGCTGCCTAAACCGTTAAATTTACGCGAAGATAACGTACAGCGGGATTGTTTCTGTTAAACAGTTCTAACTAAAAGTTCGCGACAGCATTTATCTACATTTTATGTCGAAGCCATTATAACCAAAATAGTCGGGCATAAATACATAATTTGATTTTTTTTTTAAATGCACATTTTATAGTATTAAATTAATTCTTATCAAAATAAATACATTTATAGCTTTTGGTATTTAACGTAGATAAATTTTGTCTTATACGCTAGATGATATGAACAAATATTTTAAAAATTATTATGATATGTATGACTTGAGCGTAGCGCTATTAAAACACGCCGGTAATACGTTGCTATGAGTCGACGGCGCGGGTGACGCGTGGAGAGGGGGCGGAGGGGCGGCAACGTCACGTGCCATCGTTGAGCGCACGACCCAGACGCGTGAGGGCAGACGTCCCAGACATGAAAATAGGATGCGTTGTATCCCGAAAAGTTTTGATAATTAGGCGGACAACATGTAGATATGACCTGATTCAATATAAAGAATACCTACATTTTATCCTCAGGGTACATTCCCGTGGGATAATTATAGGAAACAATGGTTTTCGGACGTCCACGCGGGCGAAGCCGCGGGCAAAAGCTGGTAATATATATCATATCGTACTTAAGTTTCGACTACTTGGCTGCTAACGGTCTACATACCGTATGAGTTAAAATATCTGTTGTGGTATTGGCAGATACAAATTGCAGAAAAACAATTATTTTATTTAATTGTGTGGAAATAATTGTATAGTGTTTATTGTGAACTGTCATTCTTTATAATAGATTTTTGCGTAATATAGTACAATGATGTTTTCAAAAAAAGTATTTTAGGTAAATAAATTAAATATCTGTATACATCAATATTAGGTAGATATTGTAGCACTGTATATATTACTTACGCATAACACAGCTGAACTTTTTGTAGCTGGCTAGTCGGCGGCCGACCACTGCCGACTTTTGTGGGAGAAGTTCTGTGACCGACTTTCCATCGTACACCTAAAGAGCACGCCGCCGACTAAATATCCTCCGTCTCCATCAGCGCGATTTATATGGATGTTCTTTCCTTTTCTCCGCTTGTACCTTTCAAGTCATAACGTTCGGATCGGCAATAGTTGGTCAGAGTAGCTCCGATTTTTCGTAGGAATAATTTTTGCGGGTTGCTTTAAACTATTAATATCATATTTTTTTCCGATTATGGTAGATAGTCTGCATTGCATATTAATTCTTTATTTGCCGTGGGATAACGAGACTCTATCGAAAGTTGTTGAGTTAAATTTAATGATTATAATTGGAATCATAGTACGATCTGATGGTTTACGTCAGCATTACACGAATATTCAGACCGAATAAAACTAAGAGATTAGAAATTCTTAGGAAAGGTTTAATGAAAATTTTATATTTGGCTTAATGCTGAGCTTTTTTGTCTGAGATGAGACTGAGATTTTTTTATTTCAATTAAAGGCGAGATTATGTTCTTTGTTTTATTTTTATGTAGTCGTCTTCGATGAACTTTTATATCAAGATTAATTTAACTTTTATATTTTCTTTAACCATTAATATCAAGTATGAAGAAATATTTTATAACACGGCTTGAAATTTTTCCTAACATGTGTTATTAATGTCTTTTTACATGCATATAAATAAGTATATACCTGTGGATTTGTACATTCGAGATTAAATGATTAATAATATATATATATATATATATATATATATATATATATATATATATATATATTACTGTATTTACTGCAGTGGTGGATGCCCGATGAATTTTAATGTATTACTCCTCATACGCCTTCGTGTCATTTATTGGAATTGAAGCTGCGTGTTTCTGGAAGAGTACTATCGTTACTGCATTGAATATTGAGACAAAGTACAAAGCGTGGTTCGATAGTTTATTTATGAATCGCGTCTCACGATTCTGGAATTATTTACCGCCATAGCGTTTGCTCTAAACCATAATATTAATATATAATTAATCACTTGATTGCATTGAATCAAGGTTTGCACGTCACTTTAATCAACTATAAAACAGATCGAGCGCCAATCGGTAGTGTGTTGAGGATCCAGCATCTTATTCTTCAACTGGAATTTTTTTATGGATTTATTTAGTGGAAAGATATTAAATTTAATGAGACACCTGGCTATTTTCTATTAATTTAAATAATTCACTTATTTGACATAATTGGCTTGAAAGCTAAATTTTCTAATTAGTAATATTTTTTTAATAATTTCGGAATATTTTATGACGTCACTATGGCATGCGTTTAAAATAAAATATGTTAACAAGTTTTCCGAAGTAAGAAAATTAAATATTAGCATAGCTTTTACTGGCATAGCTGTTATGACTGTTATATAGTGTAGCCGGAACAGTGCAGTTAATGATAAAATCTAGTACAAAAACATACTCAAGAAAGCCGGAAATGACGTAGTAACTACGGTAGTGTTCCATTTTTAAATGAAGCGGTGTAAGAAATGTGTCAGACCTATTTTAGGAGCATAAAGTAACTCGTGTTGTCAGTTGTCGGTATAGTAGTTGTGGGTATAGTTGTGGGTATAGCTGTGGGTATAGTTGTGGGTATAGTAGTAGTAGGTTTCTAGAGGGATAGTTTATAAATATTCTGTATAATCGCGTTTGAAATGCATTTATTACAAAAGTACAAGTTGTTTGTAATGCAGTGTCTGCGTAAAGTAAAAAATATTTCTTTACGGTGTGTATTATAATATTAATGTATAGTGTTTCCTTTTAAAGCTTTTGAAAATGAAGCATAATACTTAATATATGAAATATATAAATAAATATCTTTAATATATAAATATCTTTTATTTAAAGATAATGTAGATAACTAATTTGAAATAAAAGTTTTGACTGTAGAGATTATTTCATATTCATATAAGCTGTACCTACGACTTCGTTCGTGTGGACATTTGTATTTGTTTAGAAATATTATTTAAAACAATCGAAAAAAGTATGGATATATACAATTGATCAAAACTTTTACTATTGTACCGTAGATTACGCCCTATTGAATTTTATCGAAAAAGCTTTCGATGATCAAGGGTTCTCCTACTGCATCGTGCTATTGCACCCCAAGTGGCGCCTTATGGAATATAATCGAAGTTATTTTGTTCCATGCAAAAGGATTTTTAGATTTCAA
This sequence comes from Druceiella hillmani, assembly GCA_039881145.1. Classification (NCBI taxonomy): domain Eukaryota; kingdom Metazoa; phylum Arthropoda; class Insecta; order Lepidoptera; family Hepialidae; genus Druceiella; species Druceiella hillmani. The sequence continues at coordinate 11,466,763 of JAYKKI010000059.1, read as the reverse complement.
TGCATTTGAATGCATGTTTGACTTCCATTAGATGCACAGTTTGGGCGTATACTTACCGTAACCTCAAAAAGTAAGAGTGTGTAGGCCTGCTTCATAAAATACAATACCAACATTGTCAAAATCGCGATGAAATAAAAACTAAGTGGATCCTAGATTTACTATGTGATATATTTAAAATTACATAACATTAATTAGTTGACATCAACAGCTTCAGTAGTTTTCAATACAGATTTAAAGAGTCTGTATGTAATTTTCGAATTTACAGCTTTTAATATTTTTGCCGTTCATAAATTCCAATATTATTTTTTTTCTCTTTCTGTCTTTATTTCTCTGTGTCTGTACGTAGCAGACACAGAGAAATATAGACAGAAAGAGAAAAAAAATATTGGAATTTATAAACGGCAAAAATATTAAAAGCTGAAAATTCGAAAATTACATACAGACTCTTTAAATCTGTATTGAAAACGTAAATAATTGAAGTATAATAAGTGTTTTATAATTACTACAATTAGTTTTTGTTGTAAAGATATTTTTATTCTAACTTGCGCATATTATTCGCTAGTATTGCTCCATTGACTAAAATATACGGATGGTTTTGGGGAAATTATGGCAGAAATGAAGATAATGTCTGTGGTTCATTGATAGTAATGTCTGTGGTTCATTGATAACACTTCTCAGATGTGAAACGCACTCTCCGCAAAAGCAATCAACAATTGAAGATTTCATGGATAGCTGTCAAACTACTACTACACAGTGATCATAGAAGAAAGTGAATAAACCGTTTATTCAAACACAAAGCTGAAAATGAGCAGGAAATTAGTCACAAAAAATTGCAAGTATGGAAATATTGGAGCAACTCAAGGAAAAATGTAATAACTTCTTCATCTCAACCTAAATGAAAACCATGATCTTTACTATCATACATAAATCATGGAGCGAAAAATGTCCTCCGAAAAGTTCGGGACATCTTTCAGGTAGCCAAAACCACAAAGAGGTTTGTGAAGAAATACAGAGTTTTAGTGTCACTTAATCATGGCGATTGACGAAAACTAGCGGTTGATGTAAATACTCTACAAGAATGTACTATCTTGCAGGTAACAGTCGGAAAATGCCAGGGAAAAAGAACTTTTACATAAATACCTGATTTTATACAATATTTACAAATAAATCTATTTTCCTTGAAAATTTAATAACGTACTCTTAATGGCGATTCAGGCGTAAATCTTGCTTGCGGAAGCATATACATCAGAACGTCAAACTAATGTTGAATGGAGGAGACATCACATCCCTCACATGTGGAATGGACATCTACATATAAAGAGTCCTGCATAAGATGAGATGTATTAACTTTAAAGCAAACTCTACAATTTCTATCCTGGTATTGATGCAATTTGAGAGCATATGAAAAAGACATTGAAAGATAGTCAAGTAACCAGTGTTCAGTTCAACAAACTGTTTTGTGATGACTGAACATGAATTAAAAGTTGAAAGTATTATAATAATATTGGACGATCCTCAACACGATTCTGTCATTTTTTTATAGTCAGAGAATCCTTCATCAACATTTCGAGGATTCTATTCCTCTGTTTATATCCAAAATTATTGTTATGACAAACGGAGCTCCAAAGTATTTCAACTGATTTCAATGTATTAACTTCTTTCATCGCAAAAATTATTTTAGCACCAGTTCACGGAGAAGAACCTTGTTATGGACGCGGCATAACATGAAACACTATTCGTAGTAGTTTTCACTTATCTACAAGAACGTGAAATTACTACGTATAGTGTTTAACTAACTGTAACTACCATGCCTAAGGTCCTATATGATTGACCAAGAGTAAGTTGCTGGATTAACTGTGAATTTTAGCAGCATAGGAGACCCCTGACATCAAAGATCACTTTCGTCTTTTACTGTCTCTGCTGCCTCTATTTATGGAATATAAAGGACTTTTACGCTTTTATTTCAGACCTCAGAATTAATCAACCGATTTTTTTATTTATTTTGCAATTGTTTCGTCCCTAACCAAGTTTTTATGCATTTTCCTCGACAATTTTATGTCTCTTTAAGATGTTTACATGCATTTCGATTCAAAGGAGAGCGCATGTTATAGTGAGGTGCAACTGAACTTAAAGGCCACTAGCTCCTTACGTACTGCGAGACCTGTTATGAAATTTGAAAAAAAGGGCATGAAGTGTCGTATATAAATCACTAATAGATTTCAATAAGTCCCATTTGCGATGAGTAGCTCCTTCAAAAGTGTACCTGAACCCACTTTACGCTGAAACTGTACCATGCCCGTAATTGAGCTATAAGACTTATTATACAAAAATGTTGTCGTGAATTATACTTAAACCTTGCGGAGTCACATCGTACACAAGTAAAAATTTATTAGAAAACAAATTATTTTTAGGGTATCCGCGTGAAATGCGAGTTTATTAATTGCTAACTTTATAGTTAACTAGAATCGATTCTAGTTAAATATTGTTGGCAGCTAATAATTTACTAGAACCTAATTCGTAGAATCGGTTAAGACACCTGGAGTTGCAGCAGATCTCAGAAATCAAGTCACTTCAGTCAATAACAAGAAATAATTGGATATTTAATATTCGATTCCATATACATCGTTTGCGTTGTCAAACTTTACTCATTATAAAAATAATCTTGAAAAATTACATTACATAGCAATCAAGAGAATACTGTGTTACCTAAAAGAGACCCAAAGTTTAAATGTACAAAAAAGAAAAGGAACATTAATGAAAATTAGTGAATCTGGTGGTATTGAAAGAAAATTAAACATTCGGAGATACTTTCGGTAAATCTTTAATTGTATTGGGTACAACTTATTTTGCTTGCCCACGCGCCATCGTACTGCGTTCTACGAAAAAGTGATGTTATGTTCACTCCTTCGTAGAGCGCAGTACAAGGGCGAGGTGTGGGCGCCGCGCAGCGGAACGAGTCCACTCATCTCTGAACAGCGCTCTCGTTCTGGAAGCGCCGTCTCGTCTGCGTTTGTTATCGTCGCGCCGTGATAGCGACCAGCGCGCTCCCTATCGCTTGCGTGCGGTGCGACCGCGGCTGCCAGCGTATACGCGCCACTCGGCTGTGTTCGGCTGTAAGCGCTGTCGACGGATAGAGATGTGGTTGCAAAATTTGGCTATCGATTGTTCGATGTTATTTGTTAATAATTATAACATTAAGACGAATTGTTTGTGGAATAATATGGTACAAGCGTTTCAGAACACGCGTAAATTAGAGTTCCGCACTTCTATATATATTTCTTAAAATTGTTTATGTAAGTTAATCGAAATAATTTTAACTGAATATTTATAATTCAATTTCTCCCAACGGTCGATTGAAAAATTAAAGAGGCATGGCTCATTCTAAATCACTTTAAAACTCAATATTAAAAAAAAAACTAATATTAAGCTACATTTGAAAAGTGGTTTACATGTGAAGCATCTATTCAAAAACGTCATATTATAAGTATAAAACTGTGATGCTGTGACAGATGGACGGACAGACATTATAAGAGTTCCTTGCTAATAATATTTAAAAATTGGTGAAGAAATTAAAGAGTATTAAACAGTGAGATAACGTATATATAAATATCTAAAGAATATTAAAAAGTTGGTACAGCTAAGACACAATAATATGGCAAGTAAATTTAAAAGTAAGTGTTAACCATCGAAGGAAATATATGAAAGAACAAGTAGTTCAGTCATAGTTTCTTGAACCGGTTCATCGTAAGTATATGGGCTAGAAAAAAGATCAAACTATAGGAAGGAATAATAGAAAAGGAGGAAATAAAATACTTTTCTTATATCGTAATGTAATAATCTTTTGTGTCTAGGCTAATCAGTAACTAGCATCAACAAATGTTAGGACTTATAAACATTTAGAAACGAGGGTGCTTTAGACCTCACGACTGAAGTAAAACTTTAAATTCACAAAATATGAACTTTAAAATGAATTTACAATTTTATTCACTTTGAACGTAGAATATTTAATGTATTGAACAAAATAATAATTTATAAAATTGTTCAAGAACGAAATGAAATTACATAAATAATAAAAAAATCACCGTTCGCGTAACGCTAGCAAAGTCGCATATATATATATATATACATATATATATATATATATATATATATATATATATATATACATACATATATTTCATGCACTGGCTATGAGAGGAAGAGAGAAAGAAAATGTGCGCGCGCACTGCTCTCTCTTGCTCCTACAGTGTGATTCAGACAATAGGCTTGCACTGTGTCTTAGATATACGAACCGTAACTGGCTATGAGAGAAAGAGAGAAAGAAAATGTGTGCTCGCACCTTTCTCTCTTGTCCCTACAGTAATATACGAAACGTAACTCTCTATCTTTCTGTCTTCACTAACTTATATCTCCCTCTCAACTTCCGTTCGCCTTGCCCGATCACACTTTTCGTAATGCGCTCGTCACGCATTCACCAGCTTACTCCCCAAGTCAAGCGTGCGTAAAGAAGTTTTACTTCAAAAAATTCATGTTAATTTCCATTCAAACACTTATGTATGGAAGTGAATCTTCGATAAATAAAACATGAAATTTAACTTATTGGAATATTTTCTGTAAAAATTTCGAGGACAATATTAAAACAAAAATATTGGAAGAGAAAGCGCATACGATATAATGAGTATTTTGGGATATATGTAACGAAGGAATGTTAAAAGCTTAGTGAAAAAAGCTATCGAAAAACGTAAAAAATCTGAAATCTGAAAAGAAAAGTTAAGTAAGGAGTCGTAAATACTTATGGGAGGTTGGAGGTAATTCTTTCTGAGTGACACGGGCGTGACAGTCTAAATAGGAATATAACAATTTTGAGACTTGTGTGCATTCTTATAAAATTTAGAGTTTTTAAAATAAACAAAAAATATTAACCATAATATTTTTATTTTCTGGATTCTTTAGAATTAGAAATAATCATTTCCAATTTAGTAATAAACATTAATTCAGCCTTCCTTCATTCAAAAATATTATTTCTAGATGTAGCCAGTGTGTGATTCAATACATCTGCCCATACGTACTAGTAGCTTTCGCCCGCGATTTCGTTACCGCGAATAATAGAAATAGATTAACGCATTTATTTTTATACTTTTTTCGCCTTCTTTCTATTTCATTTTTATTTCCTAAAATGTTTTTTATGTCCACTCTTTTATTTTTTGTTATTTTTTTAATATTTTTTGATCGGTAAGAGTTTCTTTATATACTATATTTGTAGTTTTATTATCTTCATTTAACGAAGTTCTCACTATAAACAACCTGATGTATAGTTGCCCATGAAAAAAACCACACTGACCTCAAATCTAATCCAACCATATTAAAAGTTTATCGCTGGGATACGTTTATTGCGAGATAAAATAATATATTCACTGTAAGCTGCAATCGCTTGTGAGTGAATATATTATTTTATTATTGAAAGTGAATGACAGGTCGAACGTACTGTAGATACTAAAATGTGCAACTGGAGTAGCCACTAGCGCCATCCTTGGTGTGAAGTGACGACCATTTTTGACAGACAAAATATTAAGAAAACGTGAAGTTATATTTACTATTTTGATTTTAATTTTATGAAATAAATGTCCTGTAAAAGAAGTTGCATAATCCAGGAATCCTTTTGTGAAAATATGCCTTTTCTACGATTTTTGTCATTTCACTCTCTTTTGCAAAAACTGGATAAAATGTAACCTACATTATGCCTCATTTATTCGTCAGTGAAATAATTTTTAAAATCTATTGAATAGTTTTCGAAATTACTCATAGCTAACAATCTCATAAACTTTGCGTCTTTATGATATAAATATAAATAGAAATTAAAATATACAACGCTATATTTGCTGCTGAACTCCTTCTCGATTTTAATAGGAATTAAAATATACAACGCTATATTTGCTGCTGAACTTCTTCTCGATTTTAATAGAAATTAAAATATACAACGCTATATTTGCTGCTGAACTTCTTCTCAATTTTAATAGGAATTAAAATATAGCAATAGAAAGTCAGATTAGGCATGTATAGTCCCTTAACATGAAATAGTGTATTTTTTTAAATAAATATATATAATGAAATGTTATTTATTTTCACGTAATTAAAGTAAAGTTTTATTATTAACATAATAACTGATATATTAAGAACAAACTTAAATTGACTTGCAAATAAACTTCTTCATTATGGCGCCCAAGGTTCAATTTTAAAAGATTTTATATGTATTTAAACTAGTCTTTAATATATTTCGTTTGATACCACGCTTACAATTTCGAAATGTATTTTGTTTCGAAATTTCCAAAATAGCGGTTTAAGATATCGTGTTACAAATACATGTAGTCTATCGGCTTTATAACACTAAAATGCAAGACTTCACTTCGCTCAGTACAAAAATATGATTAAATTGTACTTTGAATTAATGAAACAATCTTTGTCAAAATATAATGAAGGATGTTTTATACTCGTATCCAAAGCTATTTAAAAAATACACTAAATATGTCATACGGATGATAAAAAGTAAAAACTCTTTAATGATCAAAATCATAATTTTGATCAGGTTATCGAAATCGGTTATCGACTCGAAATCTGCACTCGTGGCGCAACACTACATGCCTCAGCAGGCAAATACATTTTAGTCTCGCGCGATCGTTCGACTTGTACGAACGTGTTCGGCGTGGCTTGCAGCTTTGTTTGACAAACTTTCGTGAGAGCTTTGGTTGTTGCGTTGTGCTTTCGTCGTTTTCTGAGCAAATCGAACTAAATATGATATAATATGAATGGAAATACGATCATAAATTATATTATTATTTATATATGTGTTATTTGTTTTAATAAAACGCTTTCCAGTTCTCCCCAAGTGTTAAGTTCAGTGTGTGAGTATGTGAATTCGTAACTTTGAACAGTATATACGGTCGCCTGTGCCTATTGTAATATTTATTCAATGCGAGTTCATTGATATTGGAAGGCTATTATTGTGTTAATTTAAATTTATTCAACGGCTCTACTGTATTTGTAGCAATTTTGGTAGAGTGGTACAAATAAGTTGTTTTGAATAAGTAATGTAGAGTTAGTCTTTATCGTTGTTGGTTTGAGAAGAGTTTATTCCTCGTGCATTGTTGAGGAATTATTTTATTTGAAAGTTTGACAGTGTAAACGTGATTTGCTTAATCTATGAAGTTGTTTGTGTCAATGATCTGAAAAGTGCTTTTTGGTGACTTTTAATAAGGTATTGTATTAGTAATATTTGTTAATTTATTTGTTAGGCGAAGGGTTGACACCGATTGAGAGTCTAAATTTAGTATTAAACATTTTATGTACGTAATGATATTTTACAATGTATGTTAAGTGAACATTTGCCCTTATACTGGTGTAATGGTACTTGATAATTGTGTAGAGTATTATCCTAAAACTACTTCCTTTTCGTAGTTGAAAACCATAGTAACTAATTGGCTCCAAATTTTGAACGAAAGCGACTGATACTTTTCAGTGACATCTATGGTGTTAATACAACCATAAGCTTCAGATATCGATAATTTAGTCATCAATAACTGTCGATGTCAAAAATTTAAGTTGTATTAAAGCTAAGACGTTTGTTTTTATTTCTTTCTCTATTAGATTGTTTGATTTCAGTGTCAGCTTTATTTTAGCTTTTGCCTACTTATGAAATTAGTAAATTTGTCTATAGGATAATTTAATATAGTGGATATAAAAGCAGATAATTAAGAGATGAGAGATGTTTATGTTATTGATTTAACTCAAGATTTATGCTGTGCTTGATTATTGACAAAATTTTATAAGGGCGTTATTGTTAATATTCTGGTTGATTAGTTTATATGGCATTTAAAATCGTTTATTAAAGTCTATAATGGGGCAATGACCGATTTATGACCTAGGCAAAATTTATTACGAACCTTTGCTATAAAAGGAATGCTATGATGAAGGATGTGATGACTCATGAAAGTCGTAATGAGAATCTTGGGAATATAAAACCTACATACGCATTCACGTATTTCACATATGATTGGTGTCTATAGCTGCTTTTTTATGTCACGGTCACGTTCCAAACTTTGTAGTTATTCTCCATTGATACCAATAACATGATAAAACGAAATGGTTCAAGCTTATTCTATTTATGGTCGGTGTTTTCACTGAACAAATATTTCGGTACGGTCGTAACGCGAATTATATCGGTCGAAATACAACTAACTCATCTCACATGCCGCTTTGTCCATATTTATACAGGCTTAGCCCCCGAGTGCACGGGGTAGATTGAAAATAGCGTCTTCACCCCTTGTTTGGACCCGACCTACCTCCCGTCTGCCCCAATATGGCACAGGGCGCGGCTTCCACTTCTCCGCTCTCCCCGCCTCGTCCGTAATCTTAGGCACGAGACGGTATCGGGGCCATATGTTCAAATGTCGGACACGGTAGTTATCTCATAGTCGGTCACTTTGAGTTTGAAATTTGTTTTCTGGGAAGTTAGAGGGATTAGCCGAAATATGTCGATTAAGTTTGATATTAGGCGGTTATTAAATATTTGTTTGGCATGAAGTTAGAACTTTATGGTCGTCTGTTAGTCTGGTGGTAGATTTATTATATTTGTGTGTGTATATATATATATATATATGTATATATGTATATATATATATATATATATATATTTATATATTTTTTTTTGGTACAAGGTTTCGTTTCGTCTAATTCTCTGTCAAAGTTGGAAACCTCTTTTTCGTAATTCTCTTTCAAATTAAAATTGTAAAGACGTCTAATTTTATGTTTTGTGAAGTAGCTCTTTTTCCATCTCTGTTTTTTGATCTGCGATTCTTTCTTTTTCTTTTTACACTGAAAACGATATTATACCTTTCTCTACGCTAATCAAGCTACAGAATACACATATCATAATGTTCTCAAATTGTGTTGTCCTAAAATTTACGATTCTTAAGTTTTTAGAAATTTTTATTTGAATTTTTGTAGTTTTTAGGGTTTTGTGGTTGAATGGTTCAAAATAAAATTCTTAAACTTTTTTGTGTTTATCTTTCCGTCTGTATGTCACAGAATTATACCTCTCGTAAATAAACTACAATTTTAATAACTTTTTTTTGATGGGTCCGTTTTACATGTCAAACCTTAGGGTGAACAATTTTTTCGCTAACTTATGTGGGATATATTTTATACACCCACAGATGAAAAGCGTACTTTATTTACGATATCCATAACAGAATCTTCGTTTATTATCGAGTTGTGGTCGATAATAAACGAAGATTCTGTTATTAATTTTGGTTGTAGTAATAATGCAAATTATATAACGATAATTTTCTGCGAAAAGTCGTAAGTTGTTTTTTCGTTATCAATATATGGAATTCAGGCATCTTCGTTTATTATTGCATTTTTGTCGAATATATTAATTTAGCAGTAGTAATAATGCAAATTATATGTCGATAATTTTCTGTGAAAAGTCGTAAGTTATTAATGCGAGGAATTCAGGCATCTTCGTTTATTATCGCATTCTTGTCGAATATATTAATTTCGCGGTAGTAATAATGCAAATTATATATCGATAATTTTCTGCGAAAAGTCGTAAGTTATTTTTCAGAGTTATAGTTATTAATGCGAGGAATTCAGTATATATATAGTTATATTTTCATCGTTACAATGTGATGAACGAAATTTTGACGTAATAAAGCATTATTGACATATTATTGATATATAAACGGACAATAACCGTAAATTGAGTGATCTCAAGAATTGGAAAAGTTTACTCTCAAAATGCACTTCGTTTCTTGTTAATGATGTACTTTGAGACACGCCACGAATTACAATAATTAAATAACATAGTTAAATGTCGGTTTATTAAACTTATTATCGTTTAAGGTTTATGTTGGACTTATCGTGTAATAATGAGTGATAAATTTCGATATATAACATAGTATTTGGATATCTGTTATCAACGGTAATTATAATAATTTTAAATGATTACATCGCTATTGACAAAATGTAAAATGCTGTTATAATCAAACTTAAAAGTTGATACTGAAAATATTATTGAACATCAATCATACGTTGTTGCTATTATTTGAATAAAAAGCTTTAAAATTAAATCCAGTTGTACATTAACAATAAGATATAAGTATCACAGACAAACGTCAATAAGGGAAGAGAGCTTACGAGCCACTGATAAATAGGTGCTTAAAAAAGGAAGAAAGTTAAATAAAAGCTCTCTGTCTTTTAGACACGTTAATCCCAACGTTAATCCCTTTGGGAAAATTATTTTATACCTTTAGCAGAGGGACAGTTCTAGTGAAATATCAAGCTTTTGCGGTGACTGGAATACTGCTGAAATGCTTTGTAACTTTTATAAAGAATTGGAAGTGTCTTCAAAGTACGCTAAATGTGCCTTTCGATTTAAACATGTCCGAGATAAGTTATTCACGTCCAAGTATATTTTGTATTCAAGGAGTAAAATCAATTCTATTATTATAAAGTTTCGAATGACAAAGTTAGAAATGATAGAATTCTTTAGGTTTCTTTAGGTTTAATTCGAATTTCAGGCTTTTGCGGTGACTGGAATACTGCTGAAATGCTTTATAACTTTTATAAAGAATTTGAAGTGTCTTCAAAGTACGCTAAATGTGCCTTTCGATTTAAACATGTCCGAGATAAGTTATCCACGTGCAAGTATATTTTGTATTCAAGAAGTAAAATCAATTCTATTATTATAAAGTTTCGAATGACAAAGTTAGAAATGATAGAATTCTTTAGGTTTCTTTAGGTTTAATTCAAATTTCAGGCTTTTGCGGTGACTGGAATACTGCTGAAATGCTTTATAACTTTTATAAAGAATTGGAAGTGTCTTCAAAGTACGCTAAATGTGCCCTTCGATTTAAACATGTCCGAGATAAGCTATCCACGTGCAAGTATATTTTGTATTCAAGGAGTAAAATCAATTCTATTATTATAAAGAGATAGAATTCTTTAGGTTTGACGTCTGCACGTGCGACCAACTTCTTTTGTCTGGCGCTGGGTGAGTCTCACACAGGTCCCACCGCCCGCCGCTCGCTTTTTCGGGAAATCGTAAAACGTCTCGGAAAACATGAAAATCGCAATATTTTTTAATCGTGTCCCTCGTTTTTGTGAAATTTTGAGGATATATGCAAAATTAACGTAAGATTTTTAGGTTTTTGTAACTCAGAAGGAAAAAGGGATTATGTCCGTTTTTCTCAGAAATCCTTCATCAGTAATAAAGATTATTAACCCGTTCATACTGCAATAGTAATAGAAATTTAGGAGGGGCAAATTAATTTAAGTATTTTCGGAAAATAAAGGTTATAGGAAAATTATAGCAATGATTTTAGATATCATATTTTTTTAAAGATATAATAAACAATATATTTACGTAAAAAGGAATATATATATTTTTTTTTCATAGAGATATTATGTATTCCTGATGCTGAGCTTAAGTATGTACGGAGCTGATGCTGAGCTTAAGTATGTACGGAACCCTCATAGTGTCCTTACACGCTTTTCTATTATTATTTGATGTTGTCGTGTCAGATAATTTGTATTCGATGGCATTACGTGTAAAATCAATGTAATGATATCGGATATGATAGTGAATATAATTTTATAAATTAAGCTTAATTCGATTGTTGAGTGTAATTTACGTTAAATGGTTTATAACGAATAATTATATTTATATTAATTAGCTTTTGGCAACGGGCTCCGTCCATATTGTTGAAATATGACATAATTCTGAACTTACATAAGTGAATTGGTGAAAGCAAGACTTGAAGTCGGCTATAAATACTTTGTACAAAGATAATGACTCGATCGAGAATTCGATAATCAAATACTTTGAGAATTTAGTCCAAGTAAAAAGACTCTGCAATGCACGCGTATACTGGGTGCCGCGCGGCATCATCAAAGTGGTACGACGTGACGCGGTCGATTAATTCGCCGCCTTATTCGGGTTTGACTATTAAGTGAAACGAATATTATTTTGCAGAAATATAAATCTTTTATACTGTTAGTTTAGTGTTTTTCCCAATTTTATTTCATGGATGCATAATGCATTTCATGTTTATTATAGTAAAAAGTTTAAATAAAATTATAATCAAGAAAATGTAGGAAGAAAATGATTAGCGCTGCCAGATGTCCTGTATTTCACGGAACGTCACGTCTATTTAGCCATAGTTTTCCGCCGAGACACCACTGTCCCATATTTCTGGATTGATATATTTATGGCGCACAAAGAGAGCTGGTAGCGTTCGTTTATCAGTGATGGGTGAACGAAGGTGGTAAGTAAACTTCGCGACAAGCGCTTTTTTAACTCTCCACCCGAACTTCATAGAGACAAACGCAATCTTAACAAAAATATTCTCACTAATCATAATATAAGTTATATTACGTAAAACGAACATACGAATTACTCTTTGAATTAAAAGAAAACATAATTTTCCTCTCCTTTTCAAGGAAAACATAATTTTCCTTTTCGTCTCTCGTATTAAATTAAATTCTGTTTTTAAATCGCTCTTTCGCGACCTGCCCCTTAGAGAGAAGAAAATAATCTGGCAACCCTAGGGGTAATATACTGCATACCACAGTAAAGACTCGTATAATAAATATTTTTTCTTAATTTCTTTATGTTTGTTTGTACTTTTTTTTAATTTAACGAGGTCAATTTGCGACATAATCAGTCTATCAGTAATATGAACCGACGAAATTATATGAGTCGTTCGGTTACGGAACCCTAAAAGAGAAAAAAAAAGTTATTAACCTTTCAGTTTTTACCTTGAAAATACTAAGACGACCTAAGAGGCTGCTAAAATACACATAAATCCCTTATGTACGGCACGTCACATTTACGTATGAACATTTCTATTTGAATATTTCGTTAACGGTTTGTGTTTTTTTAAACACTTTTCAAGCGTATAACGTTGTATGAACGCAGAGAGTATTCTATTTTTATAAAAGGTGTTTACGTGTAAATTATAGTCCTAATTAAGGCACGCAACACTTGTTCGCCGTAGTGTGGACTTGAAAATAAATTACTCGAAGCACAAGTCCCTCCGCGCTACATGACTCACTCGACGCGTCGTTTGCATGACCTGTTCATAACGAGCGCATCGAAGAAAGCTAACTAATCGGTAGAGGCAATTAAGGAATTTCCACCGCTTTGATGTTTGTAGGCATTTCTAAATAAAAATTGTAATAAAACATTCGTCAACTTGCATGTTAAATGTTGCATGTTGCATATAACACTTACGACTCGCTCCAACTTCGTACAGATGCAATTATTTTACTTTAACAACAAAAATGCAACAATGCACCGCCACACGATGCGCTTGTGATATTGCCGCACCAACGGTACCCGTTTATCTTCTCCGTTCCCCACTGCGTGCGCGTGTACTTCAGACTGACGTCATCAAAATCATATTTTTAAATTTCTTTACATTCAGAAACCTTTTATTTTGTCTAACACTACTAATTCAAAGTACAAAGTGTGAAGGACCAGTTTTTATCTATTGAAAAGGCGTAAAATTATTAAGATATTTATTTTAATGCTGATAAATAAATTAACCTAAACTTCATTAACTTTGTCCCACGCACTTTTTGTTTTAACTTAAAAACAATTACCGAGACTTATGCGTAAAAGATAGATAAATACCGCCGCAGACTTTTTGTTAGATCTTTTTACGTCTTACAATCGTTTTATTAGTAACTATATCTCTAATAGTCTTGGCAGCGTTCATCACGAAAACTTCCAGACCAGCGGTTTTTCTTTCCGTTACCTTGAAGTTATTAACTGTATTTCAAAAAATATACTACCCAGTTATATACTATATATACCTATGGCCATCTTAAAGTTATCATATTGCGAAAATTGTATGTCAATTGAATTAATAGATTTTAGTGTATCCCAAAAAAAAAACTTCATTATACATATGTCGTCGTCGTAGTATGTTGGGTTGATCACAAGGCATACGGCCTTTGACAGCGCGGCGCACCGCAGGGACCCAGGTTCGATTCTCGGCCGCTCGACGGCGAGGCTGGACTGGTGTTATGGTTGGCTGTAAGAGATTGCTCTCGTAAAAATAAATCCACCATATGTTGATACATAGATGGATCAGATACATTAAAGTAGATAAATAAAATAAATAAATAAATTAGTATGATACTTAGGAGTATTGTGACGTCGTTTGACCGAACTGAGAAACAATGATCGGATTGTGTGGATCTACTTTGAAAACATGTTAGGTTTTTAGACTTCCAATGTTTTACCATTATTTTGAGATCACATGTGTAAACATTTACATTGTTTACGACTTATATTTAATACGTTTTTTCAAGTCTATTCGTTTTTAGAGGTCCACAGTGAAACAATAATTTCGTTATGCCAGTCTGTTCGTCATAACTTCGAAGTTTCTTTATAGATTTAAATCTGTGTGCGTTAAATTTAGTGAAATTATGCTTCAGATAGAATTTAGTAAAGTATTTACAAAGCAAACATTATTTAACGTGCAAGGTATTTTTTAACGTGCAAGGATTTTTTTCGCTTGCTTCGTCGGACGGGGTATCCTCGGAAAGGACCACCAAAACGAAGCTGAAGTTTCGTTTACCATTTTTTACCCCCTATTTGCCAAATATTAAGCTTCAAAGTGAAGGGTATCCGTCTGCTCTAGTTTTTCGCCCAAGAGTTTGGAAAATTTGAAAAATTATAGATATCAGCATTTTATTACAAATTTCAATTAAAATTTAATTAAGTTACTTCAACAATTTCAAACTCTATATGTGTTTTCAAACCTTACGCACCCATAAACTTATACTTTATCGGTTTTTAGGGTTGTTACTAGGTAATATAATGATTATTAAAGTTAAGTGAAAATTAGCATTTCATTAGAATTTTCAATTAAATTTTAATTAAGTTACTTCAACAATTTCAAACCTTATGTGTGTTGTCGAACCTTACACGTACTTTATCGGTTTTTAAGCTTGTTAATAGGTAAAATAATCATTATAAAAGTTAGGGTAAAGAAGGTTATTTTTAGAACTTTGTTTTGGCGGTATTATTATTGTAAACATAGGAAAATAACAATAATCTTATTTGAATTTCATATAAACCAATTATTAAATGTTAACTAAAGGGTTGATAGAATATTATTTTCAAAACATATAATAAAATTGTAACAAAATGAATTCTGTATGTGGAAAATATTTTAAATAGAATAATTGATTTAGCGTGTAGAATTATAGTATGAGCCAAAAACCTGTTTTTGGATTTTTTGTCTGTGTGCTAATTTGTTCTTCAATCACGCGAAATCTACTGCACAAATTTTGATGAAATTTGATATGGTTATAGTTTATATCCTCGGCCAACTTATAAGGTACTTTTTATATGGATACTATATATATAATAAACACCTTATCTTGGTGAAAATTACGATATTGACACTGCCGACGTGATCTATTAGTGTTTTTCGTAAACAAAGAGAAATTAAAATAAAAAGGAAATACAAAAAATCCTAATTACTTTTCTTAGACTGAATTTCACGCGAACGAAGTCGCGTTGGCACGGCTAGTGTAATATATATATATATATATATATATATATATATATATATATATATATGTGTGTATATATATATATATGTATATGTATATATATATATATATATATAATATTCATATTAAGCTGGTCGGAAGAAGCAATTGGTGCACTGACCTAAAATTAGAATTGTTTTAAATGGCAGACAACAATATTGGTATAGTGTTAATATTTACATTCATTTACATACACGGTAAGGTGATGTCAAGGTCCTCGAGGTGTCCTCGACTTCTTTTTTTTTAAGATTTCGTCAAAGGCATGATATGAAACCAATTGTAATGTTTCTAGGACAAGGATATCCAGATAAAATTGCTATAAGTTAACGTTTTGTTAAACATTTCTGGCAATAGCTTCGTTTGGATATTGATTAAGTGTCTTCGATTTACGCCCACATCTTGGGGCAAAGTATAGTGTCAGACAATAGAAGAATAGCATGAACTGTTTATATTTTTATGTCCGGTCATTAAACCGAGTTTGGGAATGACCGGTGAGGATTCCTGATGATAGATACGCACCACCGGGTGATGATGGCGTGATGGGCGGGGCACGACGAAAGTACCCTCGTCGCGACAATGGCGACCGTCTGTCGCCGACACTCGCGAGCGTGCGGGGCTGATTTGTGACCTCTGCGGGCGTGCTTATATACTATCTACTTACGTAAATTTACGTATGTGAAAGTAAAACGTTTCCCGAGAGAGGGCCAAATGGTCCTAAAGATGGAGGCGACTGTCCTTTGTAAAAATAAGAACCATCTAGGGCTGAAAAAAATGTGGGTTTCGTTCTAAAAAGGGAGAATATAGAATTAAGAAATTCTTGCCTTAAAAATAAAAAAAATTGGCAATCAGATGAGTATGTTTTTATTTAGGTATTTATTCACTCGTCACGCGTTTCCCCGAAAACCATTCAATAGAAAATGAAAAAAGATTTGCAGAAGTGGATTTTTACTGATGATTTATGTATGAGATAATTTGCTGAGCTTCTGTACAAATGAAACTGGCTAAAGTCTATATATAATAATATTGGACGCTGATAAGATTAAAAATAAAATTGTAGTTTAAAAGAAGCTAAAACACGCTTTTGTAGCAATATGAAGTAAAAAGTAAAAAAATAATTTTTAAATATAAAATTGGTGCATTTGGTTTACATTTTTATAATGACTCTACCTTTACAAATAATTAACTATAAAAAGTTACTACGACTGATATCAAGCACTCTACGCTTTTTTTTGCATTAAAGTAAGTTTTTTTGACATCAGAAACCTCCTTTTGCTCTTGAACAAAATCTTTATATTCAAAGATTCTTTTTTAACTTTTTAGTTCATATTGCTACAAACGGCGTTTTTAGTTTTTTTAAACTATAGTTTAATTTTTTTTAGTTTCAAAACAAAATATTTATATTTAAAATTACGATAATTTTTTGAGAAAACAAATTTTAAGGTTTTTTTTACAATAATTTTACTTTTCTTGTATTGTCATCCGTTCTAGATACATTTGCAATAGTTTAATTAATTCGAACACCTGGAAGTGGGCGACAATTTAATTGAAATATTCTGTTACACTGCTGCATAAAAATGAAGTTAATAAAAGCTTGTTAATTACATTATTTTATCGAGAAAATAAGAAAATAAACCCCTTAAAAGTTGGATTTAAATCGTAGAAAGAAATAGAAGTGAAGTTAATAAAAACGTGTTAATGACATTCTTTTATTGAGAAAATAAACCCTTTAAAAGTTGCATTTACATCGTAGAAAGAAATAGAAGTTAAGTTAATAAAAACGTGTTAATGACATTCTTTTATTGAGAAAATAAACCCTTTAAAAGTTGCATTTAAATCGTAGAAAGAAATAGAAGTTAAGTTAATAAAAACGTGTTAATGACATTCTTTTATTGAGAAAATAAACCCTTTAAAAGTTGCATTTAAATCGTAGAAAGAAGTAGAAGTGAAGTTAATAAAATCGTGTTAATTACATTCTTTTATCGAGAAAATAAGAAAGTAAACTCCTTAAAAACAAGTTTTAAATCGTAGAAAGAAACAGAAGTGAAGTTAATAAAAGCATGTTAATTACATTCTTTTATGGAAACAATGAGAAAATAAACTCCTTAAAAGTTAAACTTAAATCGTCAATGGGACAAATGAGAAATCTTGTACATTTTTACAAAAGGCCATGAAATTTTTCGTAATATTTTGTGAATTATATTTCTACG
Source organism: Druceiella hillmani (assembly GCA_039881145.1). NCBI lineage: Eukaryota > Metazoa > Arthropoda > Insecta > Lepidoptera > Hepialidae > Druceiella > Druceiella hillmani. Next base: position 11,448,932 of record JAYKKI010000059.1, on the reverse strand, counting down.
AAATTCTTTGAATCGGCAAGATGAAAAAAATACAAATCGTGCACCATTTTATCTTTCATATACAGTTGTATCATACTAATCGATGAAACTTGCAGGCCCGAGAGGGTTGTCAAAAAACCTCACGTAAAACTCGAAAAGAACGAAAAAGACATTCATTTTGACACATTAAACAATTTGACACATTAAACAATTTGACACATTGAACAATTTAACGCATTGAACAAATGTCAATGTCAGTGGAGAGTTTAGTTTTAATTAATTTGGCGATTGATATCGATTATATTTCGCAATGGTTGTTAAAAAGTGGTCATATACTTCATTAGATTTATATTTTCACTTTTTTTCCTTATTAACGATTCTTGATATATTAAAAATAAAATATACGCGGGTTAAACAAGACAGCTTTTTTTTCGTATAATGCTTACAAATTTTATTTCATTTTTAGGTTTTCCCTGAATTTTTTATATTCTAAAAAATATCAACCTGTTTTTTCATTATATGTCAATTTCTGTAATGCCATGTCCACTTTCGCCAGTCTAGGTCCATTTCCTTTCTCTATAAACTTAGCCTATAGAAGGATATACGTAGTAGATTAGTATTTTGTTAATGAATTACTTTTGATATGGCTTCCGACTGTATTTAAATTTTTTTTTATTGAAACTCAGTCTAGTTTAATTCAATTTATTATTTTTTTAATTAATATTTTTCTTAGAAGCCTACATATCTCGGAAGTCAACAAAAATCAATTTTTCATTTTTCGACCAGTTGGCAGAAATTTATAAAACGTTTAAAAATGTGAAGATTCAATAAATATTACGATTTTTTTATGAATACGTGCAAAACTAATAATGAAAGTACAACTTTCGAACAATATTTTTTCGGCCTGTTCGTAAACGATTGCGAAGAACACTGGAAAAGGCGGAAAAGGGAAAGTACATAGAGCTAAATAGTGTCAGTTGTTAAATATGTGTCAGTTGGATAAAAGCTGTTATCGGATATAAGCGTGGCTCACTGAAATGTTTTGAGCACTTTTGGTACAGGCGCCCGCATTTATTTCATAATTGATTCTATGAGAAAACAATTGTGAATTGGAATACTTAATAGCGGCCAATATTAAGTGGTTCTATACCATTTAATTTGTTGGATAATTGAGATAAATATACGGATCTTAAAGCGTTATATTGAAGAACACTCTTGAAGACACATAGAACCGAAGCGGGTGAATGGGAAAAATTATTAAGTAATATTATTTTAAATATTTAGTTGAAATTTTGCGTAAAAGCACAGGTATCACAATAAAAATCTTTCAACGTTACTAAACTAAAAATTGATATAACGTTTTCAAAATTCGATTATTACGTTTCAGTTATTAAGAAAAAGCTTCATTTAAATGAAACTACGTGATGTAGAATCTCCGCTTTATTACTTTTGTGCGTTAACCTCTGGAAAAAAATGTACCTTACAACCTTAGGTCGTGGTAAAGAAATTAAAGAAAGTAGAAATAATACTACATCACGTAGTTTTATTTAATTTCGAACAATGAATTTTTACAAAATTAACGCTTAATGTACTCAATATTTAAAAAGCTCCATTTTAAAATTTAAATAACCGATTTTAATTTTGTTATTGTTCTCGAATTTATTAAATAATTTATTATGTCAGATTGTGTTTTGATCTGTCTGTTTCTAAGACATATTCGGTCAGATTTTTTTAACTCAGTCTATTTCTAAGATGTGTGTCTAAGTAAGAGGCGGGCGAAATAAAAGCTAAATAATGTTGGAAGTCTGTATGGCTACAAGTATGTCGTCAGTGGGCCGTCGTCGTCGGTAAAGTAATTTGCACACAATGCTTCGCGATTCAAAAACAAATGTCTCTCGAGTGCCGACTATAATTTATGAGTTCTCCGAGCATGAAATTCAAGGTGGTAAAAACAGTATTCGAATCGAGCGTAGCACGTTTTTTTTGTTGTCGCTGGGAATCTATTAAGTGTTTTAGTATTTCCGGTCGCAAGGACGTTATTTGACACGTGCAGCGATTCTTGTTGCTAACGTCAGAAGATGTTTGCTATGAGCGTTAGTAAATGTCAGAATGTCAATAATTGTGTAATAAATTCGCGTTAGTAAATGTCAGAATGTCAATATTGTGTAATAATGTCGCTGGGAATCTATTAAGTGTTTTAGTATTTCCGGTTGCAAGGACGTTATTTGACACGTGCAGCGATTCTTGTTGCTAACGTCAGAAGATGTTTGCTATGCGCGTTAGTAAATGTCAGAATGTCAATAATTGTGTAATAAATTGGCGTTAGTAAATGTCAGAATGTCAATATTGTGTAATAATGTCGCTGGGAATCTATTAGTGTTTTAGTATTTCCGGTCGCAAGGACGTTATTTGACACGTGCAGCGATTCTTGTTGCTAACGTCAGAAGATGTTTGCTATGCGCGTTAGTAAATGTCAGAATGTCAATAATTGTGTAATAAATTCGCGTTAGTAAATGTCAGAATGTCAATATTGTGTAATAATGTCGCTGGGAATATATTAAGTGTTTTAGTATTTCCGGTCGCAAGGATGTTATTTGAAACGTGCAGCGATTCTTGTTGCTAACGTCAGAAGATGTTTGCTATGCGAGTTAGTGTTAGAATGTCAATAATTGTGTAATAAATTGTAGTCTTGTATGTAGAGCGTTTACTATCTTTTGTGTTTGAAAGCCTATATATCGCGGAAGATTATAGGCTATACATTTTCATACTACGACTCATAGAGGCAGAGTAGTGATAAAGCCGAAAGTTTTTTATTTGCTTTGTTTTTTTTTAGTTAATCGCTGGAATCGTATGTTTGATTTCAAATATTCTTTTTGTGTTATAAAGCCCATATGTTGATGAAGATTATAGGCTATACATCATTACACTACGATTCATAGTCAGCAGTGACAAAGCGGGAGAGTTTTCTGATTATTTTGTTTTTTTTTGCGATAATCTCTGGAGTCATATGTCCGATTTAAAATATTCTTTTTTGTTAGAAAGCTCATATGTTGAGGAAAATTACAGTCTGTATATTATCACACTACAATTCATATAGGTAGAACAGTGATAAAGCGGGAAAGATTTTTATTTGGTTTATTTTTTGCGATAATCTCTGGAATCGTATGGCCGTATCGTGTGTCGTATGCCCGTCCACATCTAAACATACCTTTTTTGTTACAAAGCCCATAGGTTGAAAAATATTATAGGCTAATATATTCCGTATAGGCAGAGCAGTGATAAAGCGGATTATTTTTTATTTGCTTTTTTTTTTGCTTTAATCTCTGGAAACAAATGTCTGTTTTTTATGTTAGATAATTTGAGGAAAAATATAGGGTACATTATCATGCTATAATAGAGGCATAGCAGTGATAAACAATATAACAGAAGTTGGAGAACACTGCTTAAATTGTGCAAGGTCGAGAGAGATCATCTTATTTATTGACTGGTCATATCGAGTGTTCCCGCCGATACACACCCGACTCCGATGAACGATATCGTCTGGCGAATCGAATGAAGGCGTTTATTATTGGAGCGGAGGAGGGGTCTGATAATTGGTATAATTTTGCGGAGGTGAAAATACGTGTCACAGCTAGTGTGTATGTAATTATTGGTAGTTCACCATCACATCTGCGATGTTCAACTAACTCCAAAACGAGTAAAGTTTGCGGCAGTTCTCCAAAATGACTAGCCTGATGAGGCGCAAAATTCTGTAATTAAAGTTAAATTTATGTACCAAACTTTACTTTTAAAACACTTTGTTTTGTATGTGTGTTTATTTTAAAATGAAAGCTTTTTATTTAGTATTCCCTTTAGTTAACTGATAACTAACGGTTGACTAAGATTTTTTGTTTTTTTGTTTCGAAAATATGAATTGTAAGAAGAAATGACACAACAAGTTACAATAAATAATAACAGTTACAATAAAAGAATGTATATATAAAGAAGGAAAACAATTATAAAAACAGTAGTATATATTTAAAGTAGTATATATTTAAGAAATGACACAACAAGTTGCAATAAATAATAACAGTTACAATAAAAGAATGTATATATAAAGAAGGAAAACAATTATAAAAATAGTAGTATATATTTAAAGTAGTATATATTTAAGAAATGACACAACAAGTTACAATAAATAATAACAGTTACAATAAAAGAATGTATATATAAAGAAGGAAAACAATTATAAAAATAGTAGTATATATTTAAAGTAGTATATATTTAAGAAATGACACAACAAGTTACAATAAATAATAACAGTTACAATAAAAGAATGTATATATAAAGAAGGAAAACAATTATAAAAACAGTAGTATATATTTAAGAAATGACACAACAAGTTACAATAAATAATAACAGTTACAATAAAAGAATGTATATATAAAGAAGGAAAACAATTATAAAAACAGTAGTATATATTTAAAAAAGAAAATAAAAAAATAATGTATAAATATTGACAGGACTTAGCATAAAAGATGGAAAGGATCTCTTGTCCGTAGAAGTAATGGGCTTACGAGGGGCAGGACTTTTTCTATCGATCCTTGAATACGTTTAATCAAGAAAATTTTCTGCTGTCAGGATCCAGATTTTCTGTTTAGAAAGAAAAGGATTTTTCGTAAGAGGTAAGTTTAGGAATAAGCAGGATGAGTAAACTTGAAGCTGATTTACACATGGTTTAGTTAAGTGGTTTAGTTTCGAATTTGGCGAGTTAAATTCTGTAAGAAGCAAATTGTGTGTAAATGTACAGGCTAGTTTAGCTTCGGCTATAACTTTTTCATCGTAACTTACGAAAATAGTAATGAAGTTTGTAAACAAAAATCTAAGATGGAAGTATTATCAACTACGCCAAAATCAATAGAGAAATAGTATGTATTCTTGTAAGAGAAAGAAATATGCAATAATGATAATCAAAAAGCAAAAATAAGACCCAAATTATTCTGCCCTCTTATGCATTGTGCTAAACTCGCCCGTCCTCATGTAAACTGCTATTTTTAATAAATAAAAAAAAAATATATGTATATATATATTATATATATATATATATATATATATATATATATATATATATATATATATATATATATATATATGTAATGAATTAAAAAGAAAATTATCAGAACTACGTAGATTCTACTACTTTACAAATAATATTCGGCCAGCTTATGACATGTCGCTGGGTTTACGCTAGAAACGCTATGCAGATGTCTGAAATCAACTGCAAAAATGGCTTTATATTTTGAAATATGTAAATATACTCATACACACACACATACATACTCGCACGCAAGCACGCACGCACGTACCCACCCACCCACACACTCATGCACGCACGCACGCACGCACGCACACACACACACACACACATATAATGCTGTGAAATATATATTAGGCACTATATTTACGTTGCGGAAAATTAGTATTTGTAAATAGTTTAATTGTGATACTATGTACTCTTAAATATTTATAAGTGCCGATTAGTATTTGGCAGGTTTTTTTATATTAGTCGTTATAATAAGCACGTACCTTGTAACACAAATCAAAGAACACTGTTCATTAGTTTTATAGGTTACCAATTTGGTTAATTAGTCCTATCGGTTACCAGAGTTTCAGTGACTTATGTATTTAAATATAGGTTTATAAATATATGAGCACGTGGATATCAGACAAGCATAAATATATATAAATAAATATAGTACTGGCTTATGTAACATAAATAAAAAGTACTTATCTTACATGTCTTTATATCTGTTTTTATAATTATTGAAGACCATCAAATATGCCACGTGTTATATTCTTGTATTCTTTAAATATAATTTAGGTCCATCCTTTGTTTACATAATCGCTCACTGTTTACGCTCCTCTTAAAATTTCCGAATAATATTGACAAAAATGTTAAAGAACGCATCTATAAAATCTGACCTAGTTTCGGAAAGTACTTAAATGCGAACAAAAAAAAAAGAAATAAACACAGGTAAAATATTTATATACGCTATATATGTATATATATATATATATATATATATATATATATATATATATATATATATATATATATGCGTGTGTGTATATATGTACTTGCTATTATGATATGGAATTCATTAAATAAATTAAGGCCCGATTAAATAATAATTTAGACTTAATAGAGAGTTAAACCGATTTCGGCAAATGTGCCTAAATCTGTTTTATTTAAACTAGAAATACTAAATTACAAGTGTACTTTCTGCACATTTTAATATAGATAGTGAAACAATGGTCGTCTAGCCGAAGTTTTGAAACTAATCGATAGTAGTGTGTACACCTCTATTACTTTTAAGGTAGTAAAACGCTTTGTTCACAAAATTCACTAAATTTTTCATATATTATTTAAATAATAAATATCCAACTTATTTTTAAATTTAAAAATTATTTACCATTTAGTTATGATAAAAATCACTCTCAAAAATGTACAATTAACATTACAGGAAAATTATTTATTCTTTAATTTTATTAAAAACAAAACACTCAACGGGTTTTTTTAACTAAATTTATCTTTTAATTTTATTTTAAAAAACCTGTTGAGTGGTTTGTCTAAAAAACTAAGTTATTGTGAAATGACGTTATGTTAACATTTAAAAAAAAATATTTACCGCTTAGTTCTGGTAAAAATCGCACTCACAAATTGTACAATAAATATTATAGGTTTATACTAAAGTAGTAATGTCACCACACTTTTCATTTTATTTAAAAAACGCGTTGAGCCATTTGTCTAAAAGACAAAGTCAATGCAAAATGATGTTATATTAAAATTTTGAAGAAAAAATTGCCTTTTATTTTTGTTAAGAATCGCTCTCAAAAATTGTACATTTAACATTACAGGAAAAGTAGGTATTTCACCGCACTTCATTTTATTTCAAAATAAAAAACGTAAAAATTATTTTTTTACAAACTCTTAAAATGATGTTAAATTAACAGTTTGGAAAATAAAAAAATAACTTTCTATAAAATATGTGATAATCTTTTTGGACCTTTTTGTCACACGATAACTACCTTAAGGTTACACAGAGCGCGTCTTGTTTGATGCGTGTTTTGATTACAATTTTCATTTATCTGGTTAAAGAGTCAATGTTCATAGCGTTAAAACGATTAGTAACATCCTGTAAAGCGTGCGGATGGTTATTCATCGCTTCATGCCAATGTTGAACTTCACTTGCAGTCATACAGTTGAGTTAATAAATCGGTAAAAACTATGTTCGGCGATATGCTGGCAACTTGTTGCGGAATTCGAATGGGCCTCGTTATGAAGTGGACGTGCTCTGGGCTGCTTGCTCAATTGTATTAATGAAATTATCTATTTGACAACCCTAATGCTGGAGAGCAATCTCTCTAAGGTGTAGCAACATTAATCGCTTTTCGTGGCAACATTAATTGCACGTACGCAGTTTTGCTAAATCCCAGCGGTTCTCCGTACTAGTTGAATTAGATTACACAATGGCCACAATTGTTTAAAAATATTTTTTTGTTATCTGATTGTTTATATAAGAATGTAATTCTTTTTATCCATTGCTGAACGTTAAGAAATATAAGTCTATTTGGTTAAAATAATGATAGATATTCTGATAATTTTCATATTGGAAACTAGGTAACTACTTTTCAACATTTTAATTTATGTATTCACAATGGAAATTCGTTAAACTAAGTTTTTGCATCTATTCTTAATTTAAAATTTTGCAAATTTTTTTTTGCAGCAATGTATAGTTAATGAAAATTTTTTAAAAAACCATAAATCTGGATAAATTATACTTCATTGTGTTGAGTAATTATATGTCTTCAATGTCCAATAGCTCAAGAAGTCGGATATTTTCTTACGTAATAATTGATAATATAATAGTATACTTTGCAATCTTTTTACTCTTTACAACTGGCCTGTTTGACCCTGCTGCTTAACTTGTTTGAGTGTTTGGTTTCAAATTGAGACAACTTCCATTTTCAAAATTAAATAAAAGTACGTGATGTAGTATTATTTCTACTTTCTTTAAGTTCATTACCATGACTGTTTTTGGGCTGTTAGCAAAGATCTTTGCTAACAGCCCACCTGAAGATGTTGTAATACAAAGAAACCTAGGTCGTGGTAAAGAACTTAATGAAAGTAGAAATAATACTACATTACGTAGTTTCATTTAATTTTGAATAATGAATTTCTACAAAATTAACGCCATATATATTCAAGACAACTTCCATTTTATTATGTCCGATTCACGACTTTAAAGTAACCATCGTGATTTGTTGGATTGATTTACACGTCACTACAAATTTTTGGTTTAGTTATGTTTACTGTACTTGCTTTTGTTCACTGCTTGTTATATCTTTTTACTTAAAACCTTATATATCTTATTTTTGTTTTTTCTACCCGTTTGACTAAATTGTTAGGCTAGAGTCTTATTGGAAAAAAGTAAATAACAAATGATATAAAAGGGTGTGGAAGATCAGGTTAAGAATCTACCATTTGCTGCACAACAGTCGCTCAACGATTGCATAATTCGTGGAGGCTGCAGGAAAAATTAAAAGGAAAGAAAGAAGGAAAGAGATGGTTACTAAATAGAGATACGGTCAGAATAACCTAAGTCGATTAGACAAGACGTAAAAACTGCTTTTTCTTTACATTTTTCGTAAAAGTCACAGTTTTTTTTGGGCTAAAAGTAATAATAAAATAAATACTCTATAAATCTCTTTAACTTTTAGGTATTCACGTTCTGGCTGCAGTCACAAAGAAGCCATTAAAATATAAAAAGAAAGATAATTTAATCAAATTATTTTCTTGTAAAAACCAGTAAACTGTGTACAATATTTCTCATTTAATTAAATCGTCCTTATAAAAACAATTTTCATGAATTGATTTTTTTTGTTTGAAGTTCTTAATTTGGAGCAAATACAAACAAGGTCCATCTATACCTTCATGTTAGATAAGATGGAATAGTCTGATTTCTGTTCCTTTACGTTACACTTTTTGCCTAATTAATCGCTTAAAAGTCACGGTCACGTTGTTTCTAGGGGGTTCGTACCTTCTTTTTAATCTTTTCAACGTAACTATGGATATTTTTTTCTGTGCTTTTTATTTTCGTTTCTTTGTTTTGTTCTTAAATGTAAGTTGAGCAATGGCATTTCTATAAAATAAAAAAAATTATTGAAAAATATATATGTAGAAAGTTTTATTAATTACATTTTTTCTATAATATAGTAAATGCCCGTGAGATATTCACTATTGCTGTAGATTATATTGGCGGATAAATATCTGTATACTCACGCGGATATATATATATATATATATATATATATATACATATATATATATATATAAATATATATATATATATATATATATATATATATATATATATACATATATATATATATATATACACACACATATATATATATATATATATATATATATATATATATATATATAATTTACTATGTAAATATATATTTATAAAGCCACGTTTCTCTGCACCGCACCGGTGCAGCAATGACTAATCAACTTTAACACCACCCACTCCACATCTCCACTCTGAAGCCAATTTCCGAGATACGTAATCTTTGCTTATCATTCTAATGTTAATATTATTGAATGTTTCTTAATTTTCCATCACACTCTAACTATGAATGTATTAAAAAAACGTAATGAAAATATTTCAACGAACTTAGTGTCTAAGAATCCCAAATTATGCTGAAATAATTAACTGACAAATTTACGTTTAACCGATTTCGTGTACCTATATAATTACTCAACCGCCGACGTTTATTATTTTCTGTTAATGGTTATTCTGGCCTTCGCTATGGAATTTCTTAAACAAGAAGCTAGCTCGAAATGATTACATTCGGTAACCGACTACGGGCAAAACCATTATCACCGTATTCTTAACGTTCAGTAGCCTCATAAATACTCATAATCATTGTACGTACCGAACAATTAACGTCTGCTCGGAGTGATTTATTTCCAAAGGCCATTGAATGGCCATATTATGAAGATATAAAGATGCATAGAGTCTGCTCCGTGTTGCTATGAGGTCAGAACTAAGTCGGAATTGTAAAACAGCATCGTAATTGTTGTATTCTTTAAAATAAATATAGTGGGATGTTTGAATGTCTGTTTTTTGCAGAGGTTTTGGTTGATACCGATATTCTATTAGTTTCTTTCAATATATTTTATTAAACAATTTAAAGAAAGTTATTCCGCAACGCGAAGCTATTTCCTTTACACTAATTTGATAAAATTACATTATACTTTTTTATATTAACTTTGAACTCTGTGTAGTATAAAAAGTTATGTGACTGTGACCAGAGTACTTAACCATCTATCTAAGGTGTATATATTTAGAATCGACTTCAAATTGTTCATCCGCCTAGGTTAATCATTATATTTATAATACAATCAAGTTAATCTACAGCATGTTGTTATGGCGAATCGTGTGTAAATAGCAGAACGCCATAAGAAAAATAAAAATTTAAAAAATTTTTAAACTCAAATTAATATTTTAAAAATGAAATTAAGTTTAATGAAATAATGAATCTCAATTCTTTACTGTTTTACGACAAATGAAAATTCGCCATCTGTATGAAAAATTGGCATTCACTGACCTTAAGGGAATAAAAACTGATATTTTGCAACTACGGTATACAATAATTACCCTAGCCTTTCACGAGTTTAAAGTAATTACTCACAGGACTTACTGCTAGGATATATAATTAAAAATTCATTTCAATAGTTTAAAAGTAACTGATCATGGGACTTTACTGCTTGGATATACAAAGATCCTCGCACTTTAATATTTAAAAGTAACTTTGCGGCTAGGATATATAGTTATTATCTATGCCCGTTGAGAACTCGAAAGCAACAGAAAAAGTTATTAACGATGTATACTTGTAGAAAGTTAAATGGACAATTTTGCTAACAGCGCGTAAAACAAAGGACAATTTTATTATTTAAAAAAGGAATCAACAGAAATTTCTTCGAGAATGTTCTATGCCTTACAAAAATTATTCCATATTTCAATAAAATTCAATACAATGTTGTTGGCACTTAAACATTAGAAAGCCATACAGAAGAAAAAAAAACATTGGAACTATTAATCATTTGACGAAACGTCAAGTCGCAAATGTCATTCCTCACACATGTAGCGATGAAATTAAGTTTAACAAATTTAATTGATGTCTAAAATAAATTATTCTTATGCAATAATTATAAAAAAAATTATAAAATAAAATATTATCATTTTGAATTATTACAATTTTCAACCACACATAAAACGTGTGGTTGAAAATTGTCAACCTGTTATATAAAATTTGAGGAATAGCGTTTGTATCATTCTTTGCATTACTTCTGGCCTCGTTGTTCGATTGCTTGGAAGTTGATATTCGACCAACTAATGTTAATATTAGAATCTTCGAAATAATATTACTTATGATAAGCATCATAATATTAAATTCAGTACACACTAGCTCGCAAAAGCTATCGTTGAAGCGAAAACTTCTTTAGGCGTACTTGTACACTCTTCTGCATCGGGTAAACTCGGCTTCCTTCGGTCTAAGCACAAGTGAATCGTTTTAAGAAATTCGTTTTTTGTTTTAATAATATTTTATAATCTTTACATATACATATATATATATATATATATATATATATATATATATATATATGTATGTATGTATGTTAATTTGTTTGTCAACTACGCAGAATCTACTGGACAGATTTTGATGAAATTTGGTATGATAATAGTTAGTTACCGAAGAGCAACATATGAGAGAGAAAAAAATTGAAATAACTTTTCTTATTCCGAATTTCACGCGAGTGAAACCATGGGGTACAGCTAGTTTAATATAATAAGCGTTTGTTATTTTTATTTTTCAATTTTCGTATTGAAAATTTCCAACGTACACAGTGCGGTTATATTGGTTGCCAAAGTTTTTACTTCTACATTGTGGTCGTATGCAAACCAATTTTTTTTTATATTTTTGAATTTATAGATTTCCGATTCAGAACTTTTATTTTTGAGTTTATAAATTGCCGATTTAGAACGTTTATTTTTACCGATTTATATTCCAACGTTTTGGAACCTTTTCCTTAGATTTCAACAATGCTTATACAATAAAACTGTTTAATTTAAGAAGTTTTTCATCTTTATTTTATTGTGATCTGCATTAGATAGTAATTCAGGCATGGAATTTTCTGCGTAAAATTGGAGATAATTTGACGGTTACTATCTTTGTTACGTTCTTTATTTATATATCTGTAACTAACAAAATATTAATTTACTTTTAACGTTTCAGATGTCTACACTAGTCACGAACATTTTATTGTATTCGGCCCAATCTAATTCGGGTAATCTTTGAACTGAAACTCGTTAAAGTTGCAGTTGTAGATTAGCAGAAAAAATGGGCGAAATAACAATGGACTATGATTTATTTTGATTACGCGTTCTTTTTTATTGCGTATTTCGTAATTTTAAAATAATTTACCTATCGCAAAATTCTTTATTATTCGTCAATTTTATATAATAATAGCTTAATGAAAATAGATTTCTATTATTATGGAGATCGTACGATTCTTCATTCTGATTAGAGAACCATCAATTCGTCTACTGTGTTAATAATTTTCGGACAAAATAAATTGAATTTCCAGAAAGGGGTTCTTAACTAAAGTACGTACTTAATTTGTGTTTCGAGAACGTAAACATATTCTTCGAAATATTGAAATGATGAACGCAAGTAGGTACTTAGCCATGGGTAAGTTGTAATCGCATTTGCCTTTCTTTCGTTCACCTCCGGCGCGGCGCCCTTTCTTCCCCTCGACTCGAGCGCCGAGGGGACTCCCCCTTTTCATTTGGTCGCTCGTTGCATATTTGAACGTGTAGTGTTGTATATATATTATTTTTTTTTCTATTATGGCCTTGGCTCGCATGTACTCATAGATTTGTAAGTATACGTTTATTCGTATGTACTTATTTTCAAAGTGTAACTCCTGGGTAACTGAGCGGCAGACATGTGGAGTGGATGCAGGGTTGCCATATGTAAAATAGCTGTTTCAGGGGCATTTCTACTACAGAGCGCAGACGTGAAGTTTAAGGCAAAGTTAAAAATAAAACCTCGTTCAAGTAATGTTATTTATTTTTTATATATCCTTTTTGTTTACAATATGCTGTAAAAAATATGAAACTATAGCTACTAATGGTCTAAGTAAAAAAAATTAGTTTGGCCTTTTTTTTATATTTTAATATTTACTTTTCTTTCGATAATTAATATTATCTAATTGCAATTAGGAACTTAATTTTTGTAATTTGACAACGATAATATTTAGTTTATTATATTCATGTTGTGATTTAATTATTTTAATAAATTTATGGATATCGGTATTATTTAATAACGACTGTTAAATGCAGAAGAAAGACCTTTTGCAACTTATTCGAATTTGAAATTATGCCTCGTTTAGTTCCGTAATGATTCGATTTCAATCTTTCCATTGATCGTGTCAGTAAAACTGCAATGCGGTCATGGTGTATACAGGTTTAGGAAAAAAGTCGATAAAGAAAATTTTTGAGAATTACCGCAATTTATGCATTTCCCGGAAAAATTTATTATATTTCTGGGCACGAGACAACATCACAAATTGCGGGACAGTCCCAGCCACCTGGCAACCCTAAGTGGATGTGTGAAGGATTTTAAAAGGAAATTGTTAAAATCATGGAAGAATATTCTGATGTGAGTTATATTATTTTTATTAGAATGCGCGTTACGTTGAAAGACAGAATTATATAGAAACTGAAATAAATAAAAGAACACGTATAGGAGAAGAAAACCTGAAAAGGATAGAATGAAACTTGGCTTATTGTTAGACTGAGGTATGACAAGGGGACATGACCACTTTCAGTCGGGTTTATATATAGTAAGGAATATATATATAGAAGAATATATATATATATATATATATATATATATATATATATATATATATATAAATATTGTATAGTTTAAAATAACAGAACTGTTCTGTGCAAGTTCCAACACGGCGAGGCTGATTTCTCGTTCAAAACTTTACCGCACCATTCAGTTGAAATCACTGACCCAAAAGTTCATTTCGCTCAACTAAGCACTGGAGTGGTTGCTTAAATGTAAATTTAAATGGTTATTTTGGACAAACTATTTAGGTATGGCAAGAATAATGATTCAATTTTAAACATAATAACTCCTGGAGGACTCATTTGTACAAAATAAATTTCAATTTATTCCATTCGCTGCGGGCGGACATCTATTTTTTCAGCTATCTATTAAAATTGGATACGAAATTAAAAAGGTTTCCACATAATTTTCGTTAAATGAATTTCAGCTCTCCGTCAGCTCTTCGTCAGTTTTATTATTGGAGAGTTTAAAGTGAATAAATATTTTTACGGCGTCTCCGTTTATGTTCTTCTTTAATAGGGAGCATACACAGGTTTGCTTTTAAAAATGTAACGGGCGCTACTTGCCAAGGCCTTTTATAATGTATTAGGGTAGAATGGATGGACGAGCTTGTGTATGGTGAGACACGTCTCTACTATGATCGCGTTTCTAACTTTAATTTTATCTAATTCCGCGTCATTGATACACCCCCAGAAGAGAGAGTTGTGATGAGATATTGTAAACTTACTATTACAATAGTTCGCTTCTGTGACCTGACAAATTCTGTCGTTTTTGTAATTGCTCCCAATAATGGAACATAATTGCGTTTCTAAAACCGGACCTCAGGGGAACTGTAGTAAGAAATGATATTATAAAATTACTGATAGGAAGGTTCGTATTTGAGATCTGAAAATGGTCAATTTACTTGTAATTGCTCAGGTGTAAAGCATACTACGGTCGCTTTTCTAAATTTGATTTTATCCGATTTTACGTCATTGATCAGACTCCAGAAAAAGATGACACGATGCGATATTACAAACTTACTATTAGAAATGGCGTGTCTGTGATCAGATAAATTCCATAATGTTTTTAATCGCTCCGAGGATACAATACCCTGACTGCATTTCTTGAGTTAGCTGTATTTGACAACATATCATTGATAGAACCCCAGAAGAAGAATTATTAATAAAAATTTGTATCTAAGTTCTAAAAAATTCCGATTTGCTTGTATTTGCTGAGTGGCGCATACTGTGGATGCTTTTCTAGATTTTACCTAATTACATATCACGGTTTCTACCTCAATAAGAAACAACATGAAGGAATATTCTAAAACCACTTTTTTAAAAGATCTACTAAAGCAAAACCTTACCTAAAGACAGACAGTGTTTATAGATATTTGGCTGATGAAACTGACTGATTGACGGCGACAGAAAGCTGATATCTGCCTCACGATTCGCAGTGTGTCACTCGTCATGCATCGAGATATCACCGTGAAACCATACCCACGATCAAATTCACACGGATCATCTGTCTGTTCTTACATGTTCCGTACCTTAATTGACTAATTGTTCGAGACGCCATCGTTCCGACGCACTGTCGCCATCGGCACTGGTTAAAACTTCCCTCGCTGTTGATATTGCAAATTCGCCACATTATCTTCCTAATCGCGATTAGTTGCGCCTGATTGCCGAAGCGGTGAGACTCCACTACGAGACATTGCGGAATTTACTTAAGTTTATGAATGTGGCTTTGAAATTGTTGTTGCTAGCGGTTCTAATGTGCCATTGCTTAAAGTGATTAGAGATCATCTGCCGATGTATTGAAATTTGTAAATTGTTTCGCAATTTGTTTGTTATAATTATGGGGAAAAAATGAAACCCTTACAAGATTACTTATGTGTTCGTCCGTTGGTCTGGTGCAGCTATTTTTCTTAGGAACCGTATGGCAGAGAAACTTGAAATTTGGCATAGTGGCAAAATATATTTAATGTTAATTATTAAAGTATATTTTTTAATAATTAACACTACCTCAAGTGGTATTTATATCATTTGTGGTATCCCCACGTAGTATATTATAATCAAGCAGCATATTATAAGAATTCCAATACTATTTTTTGCTAATTTTTTTGTAAGGTTTTTCTGTATATATTTTTGAAAATGCTCAGTAAAACATAATTAGTTATCTCTCAATGTTGTTATCTCTCAAACGGCTAAAGTAAAAATTGGAAACAGCTTGACCTAGAAGTTTCCCTAAAGTTTCCCAGAAAAGTACAGCGATAATTCTTAATCACGTAATTTTTGTGACCTTCACGATATTTTTACGCGCATAAAAGATGTACTAGTAAATATATTAATATGGGAAAAATAATACTTACATTTTAAAAGCAGCTTGGTAGAAATAATAATATATAAGACGTGCTCTTAAATCTTAATACGTGTCTAAGTGCGTATGAATCCCTGCATGGATACCAATTCTGCTCGTACTTAACAGCTTTTTTAATACTAAATTAACTATCTACATATTTCCATGAACGCTCAAATTATTATAAATACTTCGCACATGAGAACTTATTAGTATTTAGTTGTGACGGACAACGTATAATAGAATCTTTTACTAATGCGTAGCTATTGAGCGCCATTTTAAGAAATATTTTGACAGATGTTTAAATTTGACATTAGTATTTTTTAATGGTTATGTTAATATGAACATAATTTTCATGTGCTTTATATGTATGTCGATTTATGTATATACGCAAGTAACTTTACGAATAAATCGGGTAATGAATTCAAATCTACAGGGTCGTTTTTTTAAACTAAGGATGGAATATTATTAAGACTCTATATTTGTTTTTTTTTTAACTTCTGGCAGCAAGTTTCGTGAATAAAAAATAATAGAGGTTCAAAGGGAAAAAAACTTAGTAACTGTAATGTTGGGAAGTATTTATGACATTCACTTATCACAAAATCGCGCTTTAAATTTAAACATAATTGTTTCCCACAACCATCTAAATCGAAATTATTGTAATCATAAGCTTAAAGCTTATGATTATAATAATTTCGAAATATTTACGGTTTAGAATTAAGGAAAAGACTTATTGTGATAAATGATGTAGTTTCTTTGGATTATCGAAAAAGAAATAAAGATGTGAATGAAAGTAAGCGTGCAGCTGATGGAGTGAATTTTGATCAAAGAAAAATGGCATGGAATAACGGATTATTGAAGGAAACAAGAGCAGCCGTGTCGCAGCAAATAGAATGTATTGTGAAATTAGGGAACTTTGGCAGTTGCGCAATTTCGATTAAAACCAATTATATGAAGTTGTAATCGGTCACTCTGCATTGTGGGCGGAAAAAGAGTGGACAAATACATATTTGTCAGAATGCAACGTGAAAGAAAGCATAGTGGTGATAATCAAGAATGCAGCGAAATTTGATTGTGGGCCTGACTGTATCAGTGAAATTATGTCACAGTGATCCATTTTGTCATCAAACACTCTACGAAGGCACATTTGATTTCTGTCCGCTTGACACGAGATATTGGGGTTATAATGTATTCATTCATTCTTTAAAAATTCAATGTTTCTTTCATTCATGTCTCAAACGTTATATGTATTTAAAAATATAGATTACTCGAGTCGATAAATCAAAAGATATTTTCTCCAACATCATAACTGGAAAAATGTCATTCTTTATTTTTATGAGTCTTCATCTAATAACTATGCAAATAATGTATTACTATTAAAGGCATGGTAGTTACAAGTATAGTTCATGGTATTGATAATCACATAAGCTTGTCCTGTACGGCTTCGCAAGTTTGGAATACTAGTGTTTTTGGATATTGTTTCATCTAAATATACTTTTTGTACT
Source organism: Druceiella hillmani (assembly GCA_039881145.1). NCBI lineage: Eukaryota > Metazoa > Arthropoda > Insecta > Lepidoptera > Hepialidae > Druceiella > Druceiella hillmani. The sequence goes on along the minus strand of JAYKKI010000059.1, from coordinate 11,431,134 downwards.
GGACAGATTATTACGAAAGTTGATACACGTAAATGTAGTTCTTGATTCGAATTGACATGTGAAACATTCGTCATGTGAAAAATGTAGTTCTTGATTCGAATTGACATGTGTACTTTTCAACTTATGAAATGTAACAATTCCTGGAGGATGAAACTCGGCGTTTTAGAAACTCAGTGTAACGTAACATGCCAATAGATGGTGGAACGTATTTACCAAGTTGGTAAAACGTTTACCGTTATTTATAGAAAAACTTGCCGTCTTGACCGAAATCCGAGCAAAACCGAGGGGTAAAAGCTAATATTGGGATAATGACGAAACAATTGTTGGGTATACTCCTAGAATCTCTTCCATTGCCTGTAACGTCCATAATTATGTCAACTATACTGACACCGAGGTGATTCCATAAATATTTCTTATGGTTTTCCATTATTGATACTAAAACACAAAAGAAGTACAAAACTTATTTTAATTATAACCTACTATTTTCCAAAAAATAATTTTTTTTATGTTTTTCAGCGGTAAGGGAGAGACGAGATTCGCTTTTTAAGCATCACCAAAACTAGACAACCATTGCATAACCCCACACCGGTTAACTGCGGTAACATTTTTTAAGTTAGTACGACTCGTTTCGCATGACTGCATTTATCAGAAGCGAGACGTCGCAAGACCGTGGGGACGCCGCAAGAGCAATTAGTTGTGATATTAACCGCCATGGCGATCCGTCCCGCATTGGCCAAGCGGCTGGCCGTTGCCAAATCAAACACTTTTAATAGCTTTTACTTCGACCAAATTCGTCTTGTCACTGCTCTACGAAGTATGATATTTTCAAATCAGTGGTTTTGTTGGTTGTATGAGGTTTTGGATTTCAGTGTTAATTGGTGTATATATATCTTTTCAGTATACACTATATTAATATCACAAACGTTACCGGTTTTGAACTGATTTCATTTGTCTTGAAGTTAACTTTAACAATCTTTATAACTTATATTCCCATGGCTTTAAATAAAATTGTTCTACAAGCCTCCTCAAATCTAATTCTATAAAATCTGTTGTTGTTAAACATCCTAAGTTGTTATATAAATTATATTCTGACATGTCAAATATTGTATCAGTAGTATATGTAATAATTGTCTCATTAAAACCTTTTTGGAATGGACTTCAAAAAAAAGTACAACTTAAAATAGGTACCTGCTTATTCGCAATAAATGACTAAGTTACTCATTTTTGAAGTCAGTGCCAGCACTGCCGATAAACTTAAACAAATGCAAAATTTTGTATTATAAATACGCCCTTTATGAAACTATTTTGTGCTATGAGTATTTTAGAAATAAAAGTTTTAAATTTAATTTATAAATTAAGTAAAATTATAAATTTGTTTGAGTTGATCGGCGGTGCTGGCTCCGACCCCAAAAATAAGCAACTTTGTTATTTATTGTTAGTAATTAGGTACTTATTTTGAGTTAATTATTTTTTTTAATTTCTAGTCATTAATAATATAAGTCATCACATTATACCTAACATTCAATGATTTTTCTTTCTTAGAATATTGTATACTTATTAAAAGTTGCGGGTAAAAGCTAGTATATAGATAATTTCCTCTTTGTCTAAAGTTGATTGTCGACAACACAAAAAAGCCAAGCGAGAGCAGTAGCCGCGAGTGGTTACCTGTTAGCAGTTGAGGATTTCCATTCTCTATATCTGAAGTACTGTTAGACTTCAGATATATAGAAAGGAAATCCTCAACTGCTAACAGCTACCTAATCTTGAAAACCACCAGTAGTAAATATCTTGAAGCACGGTTGATTTACTAGCATCCGTTAAGGAGTTGCATTGTTTATCCGCAGCACTTATATCAGACCTTGACCTGGTCGTTGGTGCAGTTATTTGCAGTGCAAGGTTTTAATTTAACAATGTAGTATTTTATGATATGTGTATGTACAACTGTACTTGTACAATGTGATTTTTGTTAATCTATTTATTCTATTGTCGAACTTTGGAAAAATATAGGGAAATTTGTTTATCTATCTTCAAAAATATTTACATGAAATTTTATGGGGTGTGGAAAATTAAGTACTCGAATAAAAAGAAATTTACAACAAGATAGTTACAAAGACCTCGAAATTAAAATTGTTTTTATAATTTTAGTTAGAATATTTTCAGAGATATGCTGATACAATAAGAAAAGAGTATGTAAAATTAATACTTTTGCTTATTCACCCCAATTCCCAAAAGTATGAAAAATCATCGTTTTTATCATCCATCATCGATGGCAATCATCGCAAAGTTTGTCGGAAATCTATAACGATTAATCTACATGAAATAGTTTATATATTCACAGTAATGGACATGCCCTCTACTTAATTTTATTGGGTATTAGTCAATATTTATTGCACAAAATAAAATCCTCAATTCGCCCCTGCCATTTTTAGAGTTCCGTAGAAAAACTAGAAATTCTTATGTCAGTATGTCATATTCGCTGAGTATTATAAGTGAGTGCTATAAAGCTAAAAGTTGGCATCATGGTTACACATATTAATATTTATTTGTAATTATATATATATATATATATATATATATATATATAAATATTATATATATAAATATTATATATATACTAGCTGACCCGTGCGAAGTCTTCGCACTATATCGCCATCTAGCGTGTTCCAAGTATACAATTTGGCTAAGATATTTGATGTGTCGCCCACAGATGGCGCTCATGCCAATTGTTATAAAAATTAATTTTTTTATTAACAAAAAGATTTTTTTCGAATTTTTTTATATTCTTCGCCCAAAGTAGAAAACATAAGCTTTAAGTGGGTATTTTTTAATTTTTTTTGGTGCAGTAGTTAAAGAGATCGAGCCGCTCGACCAAAAACACCTTTTATAAATAATATATTTAGATTACATATATTGATAATAATTATGTATATGGATATCTTTTACTCATACAAAGTTATGAAAAAATCTTTAAAAAAAGATTTTTAGACTAGCTCCCCTGCATTTAAAGCGGGGATGATTTTTTTATTCATGTAGGGTATTGTTGAATTGGCTTTTAAAAATATTTGTCGTATATTATGAACACTTTTCGATACACCGTTTACCAAGTATTAAACTTTAAAGTGGTAATTTTGGTTAGTTACGTGCTCCATCCCCTACTGAAAAGTATTCATAATAGTTGTATATATAACGAAATTAAAAGAAAAACATTATGCTTTATTAATTTACGAGTAATAGTCGACCGACTTTATAACAAGTAGTTGTGCCTGAAAAAAGTTCATAGAAAGTCCATACAAAAAAAGTTTGTATTTTGAAATGTATATTTATTAAATCTTAAACCCCGTTTGCGAGATATTTAGCTTGCATTAATGATTTCAAAATATAAAGCGCACAAAATAAATAGACACGCGCTTAACTTTTAGATTTTTTTAAATAATTTTTTAATAACTAACGCGCTTGACAAGATTTTTTTAATAATTAACGCGCTTAACCAGATTTTTTTAAAAAACTAACGCGCTTAACCAGTTTGTTTTAAATAATTAACACGCTTAACCACTTTTTTTTAAATGATTAACGCGCTTAACCAGATTTTTTTAATAATCCAGCTTTAATTCTAACTTGCTCGAAAGTTCAAGTTTAGTAATCTTTGTTTGTCTTAAAACAATTAGGTGATTTAATCCTCTTTAAAACTTTATTTGAAACTAGGAAATTTTTGGTAAGCATTAAATTTACTCAAAATACTCATTCACAATCATTTATCACATTATGTAGTATATTTTCCAAAATTATTGTTGTTTTATTTCTTAATTTTATATTTTAACTAGTACGAAATTAAATTTGTTACACAGTGGTGTTTCGACGATACGTTAATATCGATTTTATCATATTCTACCCAGAGTCATCGATTTCATTTGTTGCAAAGGCAGTTTTGAAATTACTATAATCCGACTTTCCGGAAGCACATATCGATAAAATAATTTGCTGTGATTTTTGCTTCTTCGTATACAACTGTTTTGTTTTTTTTTTTAAATTATTTTTATTATTTTTAAACCAGTACATACTTATGTAAAAGCAAACCGGTGTGAAGTTGAGCATATTTATTATGGTAATATCAATATAATCATAGTAAAACAAGTATTAATGAAATATGGGGCACAGTACACTGCAACAATTGTAATAGAAAGTAGTAAATAATATACGATATAATCTAAGTACACTCGCTCATAGGGTTGATAATTTATATGAAAGACGATTTAAAGGTTAGTAAATTCGACATTTTATCAACGTAATGCCGATACGTAATGATAATAAAGCAAGTAACAATTAAGTATGGGGCATAGTACACTGCAACAATTGTAATAGAAAGTAGTAAATAATATACGATATAATCTAAGTACACTCGCTCATAGGGTTGATAATTTATATGAAAGACGATTTAAAGGTTAGTAAATTCGACATTTTATCAACGTAATGCCGATACGCAATTATAAGCAAGTAACAATTAAATATGGGGCATAGTACACTGCAACAATTGTAATAGAAAGTAACAAATAATAGGCGATATAATCTAAGTACACTCGCTCATTCGGTTAGTAATTTACATGAAAGATAGTTTAAAGGTTAGTAAATTCGAAATTTTATCAACGTAATGCCGATACGTAATGATAATAAAGCAAGTAACAATTAAATATGGGGCATAGTACACTGCAATAATTGTAATAGAAAGTAATAAATAATAGGCGATATAATCTAAGTACACTCGCTCAGTCGGTTAGTAATTTACATGAAAGACGGTTTAAAGGTTAGTAAATTTGACATTTTATCAACTTAATGCCGATACGTAATAATAAGCAAGTAACAATTAAATATGGGGCATAGTACACTGCAACAATTGTAATAGAAAGTAATAAATAATAGGCGATATAATCTAAGTATACTCACTCATTCGGTTAGTACTTTACATGAAAGATAGTTTACAGATTAGTAAATTCGAAATTTTATCAACGTAATGCCGATACGTAATGATAATAAAGCAAGTAACAATTAAATATGGGGCATAGTACACTGCAATAATTGTAATAGAAAGTAATAAATAATAGGCGATATAATCTAAGTACACTCACTCATTCGGTTAGTAATTTACATGAAAGATAGTTTACAGATTAGTAAATTCGAAATTTTATCAACGTAATGCCGATACGTAATGATAATAAAGCAAGTAACAATTAAATATGGGGCATAGTACACTGCAACAATTGTAATAGAAAGTAACAAATAAAAGGCGATATAATCTAAGTACACTCGCTCATTCGGTTAGTAATTTACATGAAAGATAGTTTAAAGGTTAGTAAATTCGAAATTTTATCAACGTAATGCCGATACGTAATGATAATAAAGCAAGTAACGATTAAATATGGGGCATAGTACACTGCAACAATTGTAATAGAAAGTAACAAATAAAAGGCGATATAATCTAAGTACACTCGCTCATTCGGTTAGTAATTTACATGAAAGATAGTTTACAGATTAGTGAATTCGACATTTTATCAACGTAATGCCGATACGCAATTATAAGCAAGTAACAATTAAATATGGGGCATAGTACACTGCAACAATTGTAATAGAAAGTAACAAATAAAAGGCGATATAATCTAAGTACACTCGCTCATTCGGTTAGTAATTTACATGAAAGATAGTTTAAAGGTTAGTAAATTCGAAATTTTATCAACGTAATGCCGATACGTAATGATAATAAAGCAAGTAACAATTAAATATGGGGCATAGTACACTGCAACAATTGTAATAGAAAGTAATAAATAAAAGGCGATATAATCTAAGTACACTCGCACATTCGTTTGATAATTTATATGAAAGACGGTTTAAAGGTTAGTAAATTTGACATTTTATCAACTTAATGCCGATACGTAATAATAAGCAAGTAACAATTAAATATGGGGCATAGTACACTGCAATAATTGTAATAGAAAGTAATAAATAATAGGCGATATAATCTAAGTACACTCACTCATTCGGTTAGTACTTTACATGAAAGATAGTTTACAGATAAGTAAATTCGAAATTTTATCAACGTAATGCCGATACGTAATGCTAATAAAGCAAGTAACAATTAAATATGGGGCATAGTACACTGCAATAATTGTAATAGAAAGTAATAAATAATAGGCGATATAATCTAAGTACACTCACTCATTCGGTTAGTAATTTACATGAAAGATAGTTTACAGATTAGTAAATTCGAAATTTTATCAACGTAATGCCGATACGTAATGATAATAAAGCAAGTAACAATTAAATATGGGGCATAGTACACTGCAATAATTATAATAAAATGATTTGAATAATGTGCAACAGAATCTAAGTACACTCGCTCATTCTGTTGATATTTTACATGAATAGACAGTTAAGAAGGTAAATATTACAACACCGTAAGATTTCCGATAAAGATTAGCTTGCGACGATGGTGTGGTAAACAGTTCATGAGTTCGAACGTGCTTATCTAATGCTAATAAAAGATAATGAATTATGGATACAGTGTAGTAAAAATAATATTTAATGATAAGCAGCCGTTAAATAGTTTAATGGACCAAAGCAACATCGGTGTTTATTTCGATTTTCGTTTTGCAATGGTCAGTAATATCGAGTTACAGCAAATAATTCAATTTGTTAGTACGCTGTATTTAGTGGATTTATTATTTTTGTCGAAAGCAATTTCAGCGCTGTGAGAGTTAATTGATTAAATAGTTTAATGGACCAAAGCAACATCGGAGTTTATTTCGATTTTCGTTTTACAATGGTCAGCAATATCGAGTTACAGCAAATAATTCAATTTGTTAGTACGCTGTATTTAGCGGATTTATTATTTTTGTCGAAAGCAATTTCAGCGCTGTGGGAATTAATTGATTAAACGATATCGATGAAATCGAATGTCGAATATTGGGCTATGTAGAGCGTATGGATAGTAAATGTACGAGTATATTGGGAGACATAATGTATACTGGAAGTCCTAATGTATATTAGAAGACCTATTGAGTAGGATCGTCTCTTGAAACTGTTAAATTGTTCACTTAACATAACTGAAATGACTTCATTTCAAAGTATTAATGAAATGCTATGTCATTTAAGATCTTGCACTGAAGGTTAATATTTTTCAAGGAAAGAAAATGGAAAAATATTATAAACGGAACTCTGTTTTACTTTAAAATAACATGCAAAGTTTGGGGAGAAGTGCTTAAATTTATTGTCTAATAATTTATTATATGTTCATTGTGTTTTCCAAATAAAGTACATATCTGTTTCCAAAACATCATTCACATAAGTTTAAAACTATGGAAATTGTGAAATCATAAGAGTTCCTTGTGTCGCTATGGACCATAAAATATCAAGAGACAAGGAAGATGGAGACGAAGATTTTTATTTGCTTCTAAATCTTTTAAAATCTTATAAAAAATAATCTGAATAAAATATATATTCGTACGATTTTGCTCAAGCGTTAAGTTAAACCATATTCCTCGTCAATTCTCTTTATTTTTTACCTTATTTTATTGCGGAACCTTACATCATTGATGAGAATGCATTTGTAAAATATTGCGTAACTTTCATAATTGATGAAAGTGCGCAGTCTTCACACGGCATCTTGATACTCATGAGATATAATATTCCTGTCCTTCTAAAAAATATTAGAATTTGTTTTTCTGGAAACTTATTTGCACAAAAATTTCATTTTATTGAGAAGGATTAAAAATCGTTAAAAAAATACAAACAAATCAATTGGTTCTTGACATATCCCAATTTAGAGTACGGGGACAACAAAAGAAACTTCCAAAGAAAAATCCCCTTTCTTTTCTTACCTCCTCAATCCTGGTCTTCTAAACCCCTCACGACATACTTAGATTATTTTTTATCTTTTGTTTTTCGTTATCACGTTTTGCTATCAACCTGGCCTATTACTTCATAAATACACTGCAATTCTGATTGACTGTGTGAGATTGCTCCTATAGCTTTGCCAGATGACTATTTATCAAACGACAAAAAATAAAACAATCAATATAAGTGATCATAAACCAAAACAAAAAAAAAACTAAACTTAGAATTAAATATAGGAATAATAACAGCTAACGAAGTACATCATAATAATGTTTTGGAAACGATTAATAAGAAAGATATTCAATATTCAATCGCTTTTTAAACGCGTAGCCATTTCCTAAAGGAATTAAAAATAAACTGTTAACTGACATTGAGGTTCACTCTGTTGTCAAAATGAATGTTTTTCGTTCTTTACAAATTTTACTTCTTTTCCGACGATTCTGTCATCTGTGCCAATGTCATAGATTAATACTTTCTATTATTACTATATTATATCCTCTATGCACAGACGAGACACATGTGCATAGAGGATGTATTAGCATACAATATGTACTTTGTTTCATCGTGGTAGTTCAAAGAGTAAACCGAAAAGAGTTCGGTAAAAATTGCGTTAACGAATTATTATAAAAAATAATTTGATTTTGTAAAAAAATAATAATGTAGAAGTGAAAACTTTGGCAACCAATATAACCTACCAATATTTTGGAAATTTTCAATACGAAAGTTAAAAGACATAAATAACATACGTGTATATATATTAAATTATACTAAAATAAAATATTATTCAAAAATGAAACGTAATTCTTGAATGATTCACTCCGTGTTAGACGGTGAACTCGCTCGACCGATGCCGATAGGAGCCGAGTTTACCCGAACAATACTGTGCATATTTGATTCATTACATTTCATTGTTTTTTAATTTGGAGCTCGCTTGACCGATGCCGAAGAGATCCGAGTTTACCCGATTCAGCGTCACCAACCCGAACCCGATGGCTCGGTTTCGTTCGCTGCTCAAAAAAAGTGCGCGGGAGCGCCTAAAGAAGTTTTCACTCCAAAAAGAAGATTTTTTCTTTGGACTCATTAATGATTTAAAAGAAACTTTTAAGGGGATTATTTTTAATTTTTTCTATATAAGATTTTCATTTTCATTTTGTAACACCTGGGCCCAGCTATATGGATATCCGATTTCTTTTAATATAAAATCGTGAACAGTCTCGTTATCGAGTTCATGTAAAGTACAGAAACTAGTGTGTTGACCATTTTCCTAAAATCGTTTATAGAAACATATCTTAGTCATCCCAATCAGGCGGTTCAAAGAAATTCATCCATCATATCGTTGTTACTTACTATATTTGCCATGAAATGTCGCGTCTTGCACAAGATAGTGGCAGTGTGCCAACGAGATAGGGATCTGAAGTGTTAAAAAAGGTAACCGATCTGCGTTGAAAATAGTATACCGTGAAGTATGTAGCTTACGTGTGAATAACCTCACTTATAAAGCGAGTATTTACGAGGCTTAAACTTAAAATAGCATTTATAATAGACATAACACTATTTCCAATAAATGTATAAAGGGTAAATTACATGTATGGTAATATATCAATGATGATAATAGATCCCATTGATGCATTTTTATAAGGTGTAACACCATTTTCAATAAATATGTACGGTTTAAATTACATTTATGGTAATATATCAATGATGATAATAGTTCCCATTGATGCATTTTTATAAGGCGTAACACCATTTTCAATAAATATGTAAGGTTTAAATAAATCCATGATGACAATAGTTCCATTTATGCATTTATACTAGACGTAACACTTTTTCCAATAATGTGTAAAATTTAAATTATATTTATGGTAATAAATCAATGATGATAATAGTTCCAATTGATACATTTGTAACAGACGTAACACTATTTTCAATAAGGGTTAAGTTACATTTATGGTAATAAATGCCTTATATAGATCTTAGCACAGCAAATGCATTATAGACGATTCAAGAAGTATTTTGAAAATAATTTTGTTTGTCTACAATAAGTGTGAACCTTAATTTAAAAAAATAAGGACAAATTTACTATTTTTTGGAAACATTGAATATAAATTAATGTAGATATACTTTTTGCATTAAAACAATTTAAACATTGCAATAAAATGTTTTGCATGCTATTTTCCAAATTTCCACATTTTTGTAAAGTTTATATAATTATACAAAAAATAAATATTTGAGTTCCAGAATTGAAGACAAACAGAAAAAAGTTTCAAAAAATTGTGACCTTTCTGAATCTGCTGCTAATACGGGAAAAAAAATTAAAATCTTGGAGACATCTGAAGAAAAGTTATTTCATAAGTCTCTGGTATAGTTGCGATAAAGTTTTAGAGTTTTACTTCAATTTCATTATGTTTTCTTACATAAATGAAACTTGCATATTAAACTATAACTCTAATACATCTTTTAGTTCATATTTCAATCCACGAACACTTCTATCATTTTTCACCTAAATATTGAATCTACCAATTGCAAGAGTTTCAGAAGGAGATGTAATATTTTATTGAAACATTTCTAAAAAAGCCAGAAGAAATACATATATAGGTAATGTACCCTACAAACATGCAGTTAGAAAATGCATGGCAAAATATGAACAATTGTGCGGTCATATTTGCTGTGCAGCATAGATCATATATAACGCTCGAGGAGTACTTAATAACTCTTCTATGAGTTAATAGGAGATAGTTCTCAGATAAAGAGATGCGTCGTCGGGATAAAGAGTTGCGTCGTTGAAAATATACATGCAATACTTAATTACGGGTTTACTTTGTGCTTTATATGTCTGTAGATGCTAAAATATTAAATATGCTGGTCATTCCCCAAAAGACATAGGTTTTCAGCTGCTAATTATGCTTTGATCTGGTGAACGACCAATGAAATGGTGGTAAATACACTGTTATGAAATTGTCGTACTCAGCAGATCAAGGCTTTTCTCGTTGTTCAACCTATCTCAATGTGACTTCAGTGTGCTTGTTTTTGTACCCTTTTGACGACGATATGTCCCGCCGTAGTCCCGCTTTTTATTTTCATTTTAATTGTGATGTTATTATGCATATAACGCTATTTATATATTGAAATGTAAATGAACAGTATATTCTCTTGCATATATGATTACGACTATGAAGGATGTTTATGAAAAAATACATTCATTTATCTATTTCAGCATAGCACAATACGATAATCGTAAACAAAATGTGCCCTTAATATTTAGCGCGCTATAAATGTCCTAGCTATTTGAAAGCAATTTAATTTTTGAATGTTGAACAAGAAATTAATGAGTACACGAAAAATACATGTTGCCCGTGACTACACCCGCGTGCGATTCAAAATATGGCCGAATACGGTAATCAACCAACATTTCGTCCCTATAATTCTCACATTCCATTTATGCACATCCGGCAGGCGCGTGCTTTAGTATCGACGGGCACGCCAGCCTCAAGTTTGATGATAGAATTATAACTAAAGTAATTTTACAAGCAATATACTTTAGAAAACTTTTTGGGAAGAGAAGATCTGCCTCTAAAAATACCATTTTTAATTTTTTTTAAATATTCTCATGTAAATTTGTCTTTGTAAAGGAACGTCCGTCTCCGTCAGTTGGTCTGTAGAGACATGAGTAGAGACCAACGGATAGAGAGGTATGTTGAAGGCACACTACAGGCTGCAATTCTTGACCGATTTTGGTTACTCTTTTTTCTATCGGTTAGTGAGCTGTCAAAATAAAAGCCTATATTTTTATAATGTTTTTTAAAAATCTTTTTTTTTTACAAAAACGCACTTTCTTCGTCCTCAGCGACTATCATCGGCATCCGTTATGAGTGGATCTTTTTTCCCTTTCTCTCGGCTGTTTTAAATTTTTTATTTTTAACATTTGATTACAGTTATTTATTTAATAAAAAAACAAGAAATGCAAGATATGCACTTCTGGTCGTATTGACAATTTCTTTATATATTTTTTCTGTTATCAAGATAATGAGTATGATAATAGTGAACTTATTTCGAGTAAATAGCGTAAAATTAACCACGTGGGAAGCAGTTTTCCTTCAAGCAAAATGATTATTATATGTATATCAAAAAATTGTTTTGCCCTTAGAACCTATTTGACAGATCAGATATCTGTTAGAAACGGAAAACATTTTCCAGATTTCATATTTCTCAGATTAGAAGGACGGACCAAAATTATTAAATCATTCACTCACTTGGGCAAGGAAATTTAATTTTTTTAATTTTAATACTATCAATATAATATAAAACTCTTAACGTTTAATTTAGATACATAATGTATACACAATTATTATACTTATTCTGCGAATATATTTTATTTTTGTTTTTAATTTATACTAAAATTTACATTAATTCATACAATATATTGTATTCAGGAAAATGGACATTTTGGTGAAAATTTACAATTAGAATTTAATGACGGGTTCAGCAGCAATGTTGTGTTTTTCTTGTTCTGCTTCTGGTTCTCAGTTTGTTTTTGTTTCTGTAACTTTTTTCATATAATGTTCTTTGTATTTTTTAGTTTTATGGAATTAGTTATTAAAATTAATTTAATTTTAATTGCTTCAAGGGGTAGTCATTATTTAAAGAACCTTACGCAGCAGAAAATTTGTAACATAGAAATATACGCACGCCATGTGACTTATATATGAATATAAAAAATAGCGTTCATTGAGATTCATTTTTACAAGAATGATCTATTTGCATATGTGTAAAAAATTGAATTAAGTTTTAAAATCCAGCTCAAATTTATCCACCTGTAAGCTTTTTGTTGTACACATAGATACAGAAATAATCTGCAGCTCGCAATGCAGTCCTTGGCGGATTCACCTGGTTCTTGTTTTATTTTTTGTTCACACACACGCACACACACACACACATTTTTGTCATAAATTATCACTAATAAGAACTTTGTAGCGCAATACATAGTTTATAAAATCTAATATGATTTAGAAAGGCGAAAAATACATAATATTTAATTAAACAGATTACCAGTAGATAACGACGTAAACAATATTAACGATTTTGAGAAACAATATATAGAAAATTAAACAATTCAAAAATTTAATTCAAAAATTAATTTTGAATTGTTCATTTATTTTTCGTCATTAACGGTGAAGGTAATCTTCAAAATAATAGTGCAATTATTGTTTTCTATGAAACATTAAGGGAGATATGGCGTACCGACAAAAAACGCTTTTGAGAAATAATATGTAGGGATTAATTATTATGAATAATTTTTTAATGAAAGTTAGTATAGCTAATGAAAGTTAGTATACCAAAAATGGCGTGAAATAATTGTTTTCGGAATATGATAAATTAGTTTGTCTATTTCTTTTATTTACTTGCTTCAATTTGTTTTGTGTATAATTAGAAGAAACACAGATTTAGGAACGATCGTGTACAAATTTCGTCATCGATTATATGGCAAGCAATTTTACATTCGTTTTCTTTTTTTCGGAAATATGATATTAAGGTAATGAATATTTATTTGCCTATTTCAGATACATACGGTGTATCAGAAATAAAATTGGAATTACGAATTTGTTTACATTTAATTTGCGTGTCAGGGAGGATCTGTATAAACGTGTAGCGTTTTATTTTATAGAGAAGAACTTCAAAGGGAAATAAATAAATTTTTGTTTGAAATATAGCTAATATTTTAAGGGATTATATGTATTGCCAAAGTGTATTAATTTAGTTTCAGTTAAGGAAAAGTAAATATGTTTCTAAAATAAGATTTTTACGGCTACGAGTATTTGTCAAGTTGGTAATTCGACTTTCGGCTACACTGTTAATGATATGCTACATATACAAAATTTTACAATATACGTATGTATAATTGTATCCTTAGTTTTAATGCAACGAACTGTTGACAGTTCATATCTGGGTATATTCCTTAAACGATGAAGTACGTATCCTTAGTTTTGACTCTTCGAAATGTGTAGTGTTAATATATGTATATATATATATATATATATATATATATATATATATATATGTGTGTGTGTGTGTGTGTGTGCGTGTGCGTGTGCGCGTGTGCGTGTGCGCGTGTGTGCGTGCGGGCACAACTCTTAAACGATGAAGTACATGTATACACTCGTATCCATAGATTTAACACGCCCAAATGTGGAGTGTTCATACCTGACTACACATTGGTACATGCCCTCGGCCAATAATGATTCCGGTTTTGACTAAACTCTAAGAATATTACTCATAATCAGTTTGATTATAAATTATTGAGCTTGACGCTTAGTAATTCTTGTGAAACTTCCTTGCGAATCAAATGAGTTTATATGGTACTTGCTTAGTTTGCCATCTAAAACTGATGTGTATTTCTAGAGTTTAATATAAATTATTCAATTTGTTACAATCATCACGTTTGAGCCACAAAATGTGTCAATCATTATCGGTTCTTTTGAAATAGGCAAGACTGAAAATGAGGTAAAAAAATGGTAATCATTATTCTCGTGAAAAATCATACAATAAGCGTGTCGCTGTTTTGTTAGTCGTGCAATTTATTGGCAACAGCCGACGCGACGGCGGCTCTCCTCGGTAATGGTGTCCAAAACAATGAACCCCAATTTACGTCAGACATCACCTGCGTCGATTAGCCGCATCATTAGGGCCGCCTGAAGCAAATAGTAGGAAACAAGCACAGTATCTATTCTTTGTGTTAACTATTTGTATAGTAAAGTATGCTAACTATTTCGGTAAATGGATCGTGTTAAGGTTATCGAAATTTTAAAAACGCAATCGAGCATTTTTCCGAAGGAAAAAGGAACTGTAGTGCCGGACATAGCCGCAGATATTTTCGTTAAAACGTCAATCGTGTATAGTGTATTGAAATTCTACCTTTTCAATGTCATTTTCGTTGGAATTTTGTGCTCTTTGGTTTCATGCCAGGTTTTGTATTTCTTGTTGTACTTTACCCTCATATATCGCGATATTTTAAGAAAGTCGAGAAATTTTCAAACTTTTCCGAATTGACAACTTTGTATCTTTTAAGTTTTTGATATGCACATCTGGATAAGTTGTAACATATACACTCATCCTCATAACAATACTTGATTCATTTGGATTGGAAATTAGTTTTTGAAATATGATCCCATTTATGGCAACGTATCGAATCCGTAAAGTCGAAAATCGTGGCTTCATTTTGTGCGTGCGCGGTTCGCGACGCCTGGCCGCGACGCTAACGCACAACCATTACTAACACACACGATACTGGGTACAGTGGCTGCAATATTGGCACAGACTTTCATCCTTTTCTTTTAAACGCGACCAAGATGGAGGTGTTATGTCTATTTCTTGTCTAGTTAGTGAGGTTTGAAATTACGATAGAAGTCCTCACTTATTTGGGCGTGATTGCCTCCTCAACCCAACATCGATTTTAAAGACATTTTCATGTCAAAATTTAAGAAAGTGCCATTTCTTATTTAATCACAATTATTTAAGTATATTCATCGAGAAATATATTTATTTACGAAATATTTCAAAGTCGATATTAAATTTTTGGCATGAAATGATATTGTAACTTTCCTAACGTTCACACTACCAAGTTGTGGTCACAGTATTTTCTGTGATTTGAGGGACTACAGGTTTAGAGTTTTACTATCTTATTGGTCTAATGATTTTTTCGCTTTTAATGATTTTACATATCAATTAAAACCTATTGTAAGTTAATATTTTTCTGGTCTAATACATATGTTCTGAACTTGCGCCTTCTTGTTGCGACAAATGTTTACCACTAAGCTATACCGAACACATCAGTTGTAAATTAACTGTTAACACACGCTAAACACAAAGTTTACTTAAATTTACTTTGAGGCATTTCGTCGTGTTTGGAAGGCTAACACAGGCATTTCTGTAATTGTTTCTGAAGTAGTCTTCCACAATGACGTGTTGCAAATTGTATATAATTAAAAATCACGTTTCTGTTCAATAATTTTTGTTGAATGAGTTCATCGATATCAGTTATGTTGAAGTTATTTGTTATCCTCTATTATTTTGGTCGATGTTTAGTATACACGTTCGTTATTGATAAATACATAACTGTCGATGAATTGTTAATAATTAATTGCATTATGGTCATAAAAGATACAATTAGAGTTCTAAAAAAATCTAATAAGCTTAGTACTCTTAGGTAAAAAAATGATATGAATTCCTGAAAGTTTTATATAAATGTAGAAAATAGTAGTTCAATTGGAGATGCGACCAGAAATTGATTATACATTTTGGGGAACAGTTTGAGGCATGACAGGACTGGCGAAATTTTGTTTCGAGGGTGTTAAATAAAAGTGTTCAGTATGAAAATGAAAGCTTATTAAAATGCGAGTAAAAACATAGATTTTTTAGACTAATTTCTTCCTTACATATTGTGTAGAAATATCGGTCAGAAGATATAGAATTAGGTTACGAGGTATATAAATATATATATATATATATATATATATATATATATATATATATATATATATACACATATACATATATATACATACACATATACGTATACATACACATATACATATATGTACATATCATTATATATTTAACCATTTCATTAACTTATATTGTTTTTGTTATAAACAATTAAAAGTTTACCACGTTTAACTTTTTTTAAATTTAAATAAAAGGAATTATGATGTAAAAAATAATGACCGATATAAATTCAAGTGTCAAAGTGCGTAGAAATATTATAATAGTTCTTATATCATATTTTTATTATTTGTTGATTTATTTCAAAGCTAAACACGACACTATTTCTAGGTCAGTAATATGGTTAACATGACTTTCTACTTGGAAATAATTTCCTTAAAGTCAATACTTTGCATATATATAGTACTGGTACCTTAAATCAACACTCGTATATGTTGTACTATGGACGCCATCTTGGAAAATGGCGGCTCATTTCACACTTTTCGAAGTACCTAAAATCGACACTCGTACACGCTGTGCTATGGACGCCATCTTGGAAAATGGCGGCTGATTTCACTCCTTTCGACCGTATTTATCTTTCGATATTAATTCATACACTTAGTGGGTTTAAAATACCATAAATGTTTCAAAAAAAGTTGAAGCTCAATTTTTGGTTATATTAGTTACTTCCGTATTTCTTGTAGTTTTCTAGTAATGCGCCGAAATATCGTTATGAAAATTGGTATTTTCTGATCTTTAGGGGTTACACATTGAAATACAATTGGAGACGAGGATAAAAATTAAAGGTGAGGTATTTTTAAAAGTGTATAGTTTAAATATAATGTTTATCTTCATTTTTAATTAATTTAAGAATATATTTTCAAAGAAAACATTTACTTAATAAGGGAAAACAAAGAAACGCCTAGTATTAATATCACATGCTAATATGTAAGTTATTTTGGTAATGAAGGGTAATGGTCTATTATTATAGGAAAGCCGTAAAACCAAATGTTGCTCGCGCATGAAATGCTGTTGATATACATTTTAAGTCAGAGGAGGAGCATAAGAGTGTTTGTTTACAATAGTTCAGTAAGTCGCAGTTTAAATTATCTTAAAAATCTATAATTACAGAACCCTTAATGTGCAAGGGTCATCTCAAAATCAAGCGTCATCTTTTTATTGAAATAAAACATTATTTACATCATTGCTTAATTTGCTGGCTCTGTAAAGATTCATAAAGTAACTTCTTTAATTGCTTTATGAATTAAGCAATCGTTTTAATCGCTTTGTGAATTACTTTATGATTTACCGTATAACTTTCAACAGATTCTTAATATTTACCATAGTTTGTCGAGAGGAGCTGTGTCGCTGTTAGAACTCGTTCATTATTAAAACAAATACTATTTACAAGTAGCTATAGTCACTTCATTATTGTGGAATTTGCGCGACTATTTGTATGCAGATTCAGCCATGATTCAATTACTTCATTCGACCTTTAACTAAATTCGTCTTAACTCTCTGTTTGTGTAAATTTCGCAGAGTTAAGACGAATCCAGTTAAAGGTCACTTGTAATTTTATTTGTTTTAACTCTTTGTTCATCTATATATTTATATAAATCTTCAGCTATTTTGTTTATAATGCCGGTTTTAAAATTTTATTTGTTTTAACTCTTTGTTCATCTATATATTTATATAAATCTTCAGCTATTTTGTTTATAATGCCGGTTTTAAAATTTTATTTGTTTTAACTCTTTGTTCATCTATATATTTATATAAATCTTCAGCTATTTTGTTTATAATGCCGGTTTTAAAATTTTATTTGTTTTAACTCTTTGTTCATCTATATATTTATATAAATCTTCAGCTATTTTGTTTATAATGCCGGTTTTAAAATAGACAAAAGATTCTTCTTTCCTTTCCGTAAACTCTATGAAAGGTACTAATTTTTAAATCTTTTGGTTTTTTACATCAATTTAGGTTTTTAAATAGACATTATAAAGAAAATATATCCCTCATTGAGGAATATTTAAACTGTACATTGAGTTTAGATATATGAGTATACCTTACTCGGTAATTTTGCAGTACAATACTATTTCCAAACAAATAAATTTGGAAAAACTGTTACTGTTGGGGATTTTTGGAATAGGCGCTAAATTATTTTGCATGCACGTGAGAGAGAAAAAGACGTTGACTTGGCAAGATTCCTAAAATATGTAGCAGTAGCATTATTTTCCAAATTTATTTATGTTCGGAAATAATATTTTACCTCAAAAATATCATTTAGTACTCGTATTTTTATTATTTTTTATTTTTCGAGGCGTTCTTCATTCAGTGGTTGTTTAAAGGCAGTTAATTTTTTTTCTTAAAAAGATTATGTATTATTATTTATTTGAGATGGCGTACCTACGCAATATTAGAAATTATAAGAGATAATAAAATAGTCAGATTTTGTTTATGAAATATACTATTTTTATAGGAATATTTATCAAAATAAAATGATGTATGGAGATGACGTAAACATTGTTAAAGTTTAACATATTATTATTTTAGTTTCAGTAATGGAAGAAAATAAACTTTTATACAAAGTTGCAGTATTTTAAAATTTCTTTTTTTGCAATTAATCATTTCGGCGCTTTAATTATAAAATTAATTTTTATTGAATTTATTTATTTTCCCACTGTCACCATTTTGAAAATAATAGGTCAATATTGATATTCGATGAGGCCAGACCACACTGTCGCTTGTTTCTACCATTCTTATTTTTATTGGTATCTTTTCCTTTAAGCATACTTCCTTTACGTATTTTGCGACAACCCATTCAAAAAAATTGTTTATTTTTTTAATACAGCGACAATAAATTAATTTCCATCGTCCTCGTGTCAACTGTGTACTCATCTTTATACATCTTGTTTTTTCCATCTTTGGAGAAGTAATTTCACGCGTCATCGGTTCAAAAATACGCCTCTAGCTTTTTTAGTTTTTGATTGTAATATGTACGAAGACTTTTAAGGATAGTTTGAAATATGGTATGATGTAGTGATGAGTCAATTATCACTTTAAAAATTACACGGAAAGCGTAGGGAATGAAGTAAAAAAGGGATAATGAGACGATCACAAAAACTTGAAAATAATCATTGAATGATAAATATGTGCCATTGTTTATGAATCAAATTTAGCAAGCGCGCTTACATCATGGACTGTTAAACGTAAATTTATCATACATTAGGGTCGTAATTGTTTAAATAACAATCATCAATGTGTGTGTTTAAGTTGATATCGTTGTTATGCTAATTACTTTATGGTTTTTATTACCTTAGTACCATAAGTTTATCTAAAGACAATAAAACACTCCTAATATTTCAGCATAGGATTGAATTCTATGAAGAATTATTTACTTTATACGCTACAGATCAATTCTACAAATATTAAGAAGATAATAAATTCTACTAATATTGTAAATGTGAAACTTTGTATATTTGTTTGTTCGTTTGGATGTTTGACCGTCGTCATTAAAAAAATACTGCATGGATTTGTATGAAATTTCGCATACAATTAGACAATGACATATAATGACATATAGAGAATATATAGTTTAAAGAAAAGTCAACCCCTCAAAGGGGAGATGAGGTTTTGTGTGGAAGTTCATATAATTTATTTATTTATTATTTGAATTAGCTATTTAACTATAATAATCTAAAGTATTTGTTTAATATGAATGGGGACATTAAAATTCTCTAGTTGGATTAACGCTCCTCCCGCATCCTATTTGAGGAAAAAATATTTTAAGGAAAGCAAAATTCGTTAATGACAAGAGATTAATATCCGCTGAGTGTAAATTTAGTTTCAAATTACATGTTTCAGAGGTACATATTAAATAGCTTTTATGTTAAGTAATGCTAATTCAACGCACGAAGCCACGGGAAACAGCTAGTCAAATGTAAATATACAAATTGCATCCCAGTGTAATATGTTCAAAATTCGTCTGAAATACCACCGTGTAAAAAGTTGTCAGGACAGGTATCTTTTATATCTCATCCTTCATTATCTTTCTTTAGCTTTCTTACCATCCCTCATTTTTTGCTTACTACTTTCGACAATCTTTTGAATTGTTACCTGAATCATTTTCATTTGTAAGTTACAGTTGTTGTTCCCATAATTCGAAGTAAGACATCACAAGAAGGAATGATTTCTGAGAAAAAAGCAATTATCGTGCACAAAAAATTCACAGAAAAACAACTTTTAATTCATTCAATTTATTATAAATTATTAATTTTCCGTTCACTTCATCCATTATAAGCCTAACAACGTATGTACTTAATTTATTTATAAATCCGCAATGAACCCGCACATATAGTTGTCGTAAATAGTTTGCAACAATAGTAATAAATGCCGAGTTCCTTCAGCAGTATTTAGCCGTGTTTTGGTACTGGCATCGCGGCTAATATTTTGATTGACTATTGTCTATGTAAATTTATATGAAGATTTTATTAGATATTTACATCAATTTGTAATGAAATTTTATTAATTTTACTTAATGAATAATATTAAAATCCTCTCATACGAATTTTGTACAATCTATGGACTTACACTTAGTATATTCTCTCTCACTCTCTCTATCCTTTTACTCTTACTATATACTTACAAATCGAGGTTTAGATCGCCACTTCTGTCACGTGTACTGAGTTGAATCGTTCAATTCTTTTTTTAATCGAAGAATATTTTTTCGCTTCGATTTAGATCTACCAAACGATGTGTGCTGAATTAACAAAGTAAACTAATAAATTAATTAATTATCTGCTTTATTTCAGTTTTTGCTTTTCAGAGAAACGCCGTTTCTCTGAAAACAAGAACTTGACTTTTTATTAAGTATAAAGTTTGATAAACAAGTGCCTGTACGGCATGTCTTATTATTTAAAGTCTTACAAACACGTGCCTGTGCGGCATGTCTTATTATTTAAAGTCTTATAAACACGTGCCTGTACGGCGTGTCTTATTATTTAAAGTCTTATAAACACGTGCCTATGCGGCATGTCTTCTTATTTAAAGTCTTGTAAATACGTGCCTGTACGGATTGTCTTATTATTTAAAGTCTTATAAACACGTGCCTGTACGGCATGTCTTATTATTTAAAGTCTTATAAATACGTGCCTGTACGGAATGTCTTATTATTTAGTCTTATACACACGTGCCTGTACGGCATGTCTTATTATTTAAAGTCTTACAAACACGTGCCTGCACGGCATGTCTTATTCTTTAAAGTCTTATAAACACGTGCCTGTACAGCGTGTCTTATTATTTAAAGTCTTATAAACACGTGCCTGTACGGCATGTCTTCTCATTTAAATTCTTATAAACACGTGCCTGTACGGCGTGTCTTATTATTTAAAATGAATGACTTGCGACACTAAAGTGATGGATAATGTGAGTAAGAAGAATTCAATTACAGGTCCAATCGCACGCGATGACTTTAGTGTGTAATTGCGGTTTATTGTAGACATTTACCAACAAAGGCCGAGATAACGAGCCATTTAATTATTGTTAGATTATGTCACTAAAGTTAATGACTAATCATATAGTGGGCACGGCGACAGTGTGCCATGATGGCTGTCCAAATCGGTGCGTCGTCGCGTCGGAAGTGGCTTGCGTGACAGGAATGCCTGAAACGGATACAGCTGGCGTTACGTCTTGCGTGGTAGATCCGCGATTTGTAACGAATGGCTTCGGTTAGAATAATTGAATAGTATTGTGACTTACGCCAATACTTCGTTTATGGCTGTTCGATTTCTAATTAATATATTTCTTTACATAAATAAATGAAAACATAACGAGATATTACTGAGAAATTAAGACATCGAAAACACGCTTTTATAACCAAAGTACTTACTGAGCCAAATTAAACGAATCTAAACTCTATGAGTTTACCATTGAAAAGTTTCCTTGACAATCTCTCTCCTATGTCATCAAATCTTCCTGGTTATAATATATAACCAAAGGGTTTACCGAAACAAGTCACACTTGATTGTTTACTGTTAGCCATTGAGAAGTCCTAAGATCACCTTCATACTTCATCATCAGATCATCCCAGTTATAATATGTAACAAAAGGACTCATTGAGACAAATCAAAGAACTCCAACTCGATGGATTCATTATTAACCATTGAGAAGTTCCTATGACCATTTCTATCCTCCATCATCATATCAACTCGACGCGACATTATTGCATTATAGCCAGAATTGGACAAGTTTCCAAAGTTTCAGATCGATACGACACTTGGAAACGGATAGAAAGTAAGTTGTAAAATTGTCTTATAATGTTAAAACGTTACAGTTCAATCTAATAAAAGCGCTTTATAAATTAGGGATGAATTTCTCCAAAATCAAGGTGTAGAATGAAATTATTACTATTGATTTAGTTTTCATAAGAACATAATCGAGTTAAGTAATTCTAAAAGTTAAAAGGAAAATCTTGAATGTTTTAGTTAGGTCGTAATGCATTGCTAGGTCTGTCCTCTCCGTCTTGTTAAGAAATTATTATATTTATATAATAGAGATTTCTTTAGATACAAATCATATCTGAGTTGTAAAGTTTCAAAACCCTCTAACTTCATTGGACCTTTTTTTTCAAGATCAGAAAAAGTTGTGAAATATGCTAATAAACATTTTTTCGATTCTGTTTCTTAGGTTATTACTCCTGATTCACGCTATTGGCAATTGTTGCTTATAGATGTATCATTAGTAATATACGAAGAGGTAGTAACCTCGACAATGAACACTTACACACAAACTTTTCCTGTATCGTGAGATGACTGTAACCATGTCCGTGAGATGACTGTGACTGTGACCAATGTCCACCTTATTTACACGATTCTATGAAATTGCAATGTGAAAAGTTAAAAACATTTCTTGACAGTCACAACGAATTGAATTTGATTGGAAACCACACAAATGTAGTTGCTCTCCGGAGCTATCAACATCAATTAAGATAACTCTTCATCTGTTGTAAATCGCATTCAGTATGCGCATTATCACAATGTTCATCAAATCTATAGATCTCCCCATTCTGGACGTTGGACAGAAGGAGGCCAGCGAATTACGAGCATACGAGGACAAAGAGATTGCTGCATCGATCTGTGCCCACTGGGCTGTGGCGCAGTGTTGTATCCGGAGCAACCGTGTGTGCATATTTTGTGAGATTTGTCTGGTCGATACCGGCTGCTGCACACTGTGTCACGCGTCACGCGACATGTTTTACCAAACGCGACGCTGTGTATATTCTAGTTATCTGTAGAATGATGCTTTTATGAAATTCAGAAGGCGATATATTCACAGAATTTATAAAAGTAAATTGAGATTGCTATGTGTTCTGTGTTTGTGCTTTAATCTACCCTAATTTTGCCTACAATTTCGTATATTCAGGAATGTGAAAAATAAATTAACTTTCGATCGAGGGAAAATATTTTCAACATCGTGTGATCCCATAAGTGCGAGTGCCATAAGCTAATCTTATTTAAATGTATTTAAAATATAAATTGAAACGTATTATTAAGTAGCATTTGTTATCTCAAATTTATTCATAACAGAACTACGAAATGTAAATTTTCAAAAAGGTGTTTCTACTTTGCACTGTAATTGGTTGCATTCAAAGGACTTCTAATCAATGGGAGTGTATAGCTATGAGTAATTTCAACGTTGATAGATTATTTGTTATCGTGATCCGGATGCGTTTTTAATCACCGTGAACATCGCCCGCTTCTTGTTTACAGCGCTATTCGTGATAATATGTAGACTATTATACTTGTAGAATTGATACAAGTCTGCGCAAATGGCATTAACATTCATTCATTATTCCCAGACATTACACCTCTGCATATTAATATAGCAATACATGCAAAAATAGGTCCACCTTTACAATAGAGTGGACGGAATTGTACACCAAATATTTTTGATCAAGTGTGATTGACATTTCTTTATTCCTTCCGGAGATTACATCCCTGGATATAAATAAAAGCTCACAGGCAAAAATAGGTCCACCTTTACAACAGAGCGGATGGCATTTTACACCAAATATTTGTGGGCAAGTTTGATGGGCATTCATTAATTATTCAGGGAGATTATATCCCTGCATATGAATAAAAGAACACAGACAAAAATAGGTCCACCTTTACAATAGAGCGGACGGAATTGTACACTAAATATTTTTGATCAAGTTTGATTGGCAATCATTCATTATTCCGGGAGATTACATCACTGCATATGAATAAAAGAGCACAGGCAAAAATATGCCCACCTTTACAATAGAGCAGACGGAATTGTACACCAAATATTTTTGATCAAGTTTGATTGACGTTCATTAATTATTCCGGGAGATTACATCACTGCATATGAATAAAAGAGCACAGGCAAAAATAGGCCCACCTTTACAATAGAGCAGACGGAATTGTACACCAAATATTTTTGATCAAGTTTGATTGACGTTCATTAATTATTCCGGGAGATTACATCCCTGCATATGAATAAAAGAACACAGGCAAAAATAGGTCCACCTTTACAATAAAGCAGACGGAATTGTACAACAAATATTTTTGATCAAGTTTGATTGACATTCATTAATTATTCCGGGAGATTACATCACTGCATATGAATAAAAGAACACAGGCAAAAATAGGTCCACCTTTACAATAGAGCAGACGGAATTGTACACCAAATATTTTTGATCAAGTTTGATTGACATTCATTAATTATTCCGGGAGATTACATACCAGCATATGAATAAAAGAACACAGGCAAAAATAAGTCCACCTTCACAATAGAGCAGACGGAATTGTATACCAAATATTTTTGGTCAAGTTTGATTGACATTCATTAATTATTCCGGGAGATTACATACCAGCATATGAATAAAAGAACACAGGCAAAAATAGGTCCACCTTTACAATAGAGCAGACGGAATCGTACACCAAATATTTTTGATCAAGTTTGATTGACATTCATTAACTATTCCGGGAGATTACATCACTGCATATGTATAAAAGGACACACGCAAAAATAGGTCCACCTTTACAATAAGCGGACGGAAGTGATTTTTATACAAAGAAAATGCTCATTTTTTGGTCATATTTATAATATTTATGAAACATCTGAAACCCCTTGTACACTGAAAATATTTGCTAAAATAATTTCTTAAAATAGTGTTATTTCATGCAATAATTGCTTCGTAAATGCATTAAAAACATTTACTTTGTACCTTAGGATTTCCGTATGATAAATATAATTTACCCTTAATTAATGAAATAAAATGTACTCGGTGCTTTATAATACCCATTACATGAAATACGACTACTTTTCTTTTGAAATACCAGAAATAATTTGTCTAATAAATAGTGTTTCTTTTTGTATATTGAACTCGTAATTGGTAATTTTATATAATTTTAAGTCAATAAATCAAATAATTTAAATATATACCGTAGCCCAAAAGGCAGACATAAGGACGAAAAAAATGGTTTCTCTAAATACTTCATCTGTCTTCATAGATTGAATATGTTAGAGAACTGTTATGAAACACTCGCAAACAAAATAGAAAAGAAAAAAAATTAAATTAAAATATTCATGACATCCATATATTATTAATACACACACATGCACACACGCACACGCGCAGGCGCACGCGCACGCGCGCACGCACATGCGCATACACGCGCACACACGCACACACACGCACACTCACGCGCACACACGCGCGTACGCGCGCACACACGCACACAGATATATATATATATATATATATATATATATATATATATATATATATATATATATATATATATATCCGGGATACAAAACCAAAAATATTGGGCACTGTTTTAACGATCCGTCAGTTAGTGCTTTCTCGAAATCGTTGTTTGTTTTGTGTTCGTATTCTGTAATTTTGTTGCTAAATACTATTTTCATCCCAAAACTAATAAGGGCATTAATGTGTTCAGTATTTAAAATGTGTTTTTATAGCCGTAATAACTGCAGATTCATTGTTGGCTATTAATATTAACAACTAGGCTATTCGTCGAGCTCCTTTACATGTTTAATTACAGGCTAGATGGAAGATAGATAAGTGTCGTCAATTATTTTGTGGAACTCATTAGTACATCAAATTTTAACTTTTCTTCTATATAAAAATAAATGTTTCTTTGTTTGTCGCGTATGCGTTCCTGTAATATTGATCCGATTGCGATGAAACTTTGGTGAGTTGTTGTGCGCACGTATGCGAAGGTTTCTGAATTAGTTAGTATAACCGTTTTACAATAGTTAGCGCGCGAGTTCGTATGGAGTAGTTTTGCGGCAGTTTCCGGTGTGTGAGTGCGCGCGCTTGACGGAATCGAATTGAATCAAATACAAACGGCGACATTTTAGTTCATGTGAGTGACAATGCAAAGCAAGCCGGGTATTAGAACGAAATACATTATAGCATAAATTGAAGTACCACGAACGAAGTCGCGGACAACAGATAGCTATTTTTTATTTTCTTTTTTTTTTTTTTTAAATTTATAAAACATAATAATTTTTGTGCACTGAATTCACTCTCGCCTCTACCATTATGCACCTTAATGTTTACTATTCATTTAATTTTGACATGTAAAAATCTATAACTTATAATATTCTCAGATAAAATACAATACATCAGCAAAAGTGCCATTAAAATGAATTTGTAGCTATTGCCATTAGCATCTATGTGTATATAAATAAAAAAGAAAATAATTTTTTTTTGTATTTTGCTATATCAATAGTTTTTTTCTATATTAATTTTGGGGGTCATTGCAGCATGAAGGGAACAAGAACGAGTATTTGCTTTATACCTGCTCAAACAAGTACATTACTTAAGATAAAACATGTGAACATGTAGAACTTTACAATTATGATGCCTTCAGTTGTATTTTAACATGAATATAAATATGAAAAGTCTACGTTATCAGCGCACATGTTTTCACCTAAAACGAAAAAGTTCGGTCTTTAGGCCACTTAGCAGGGACATAAACGGTCTCTCGTCTTCGCTACGACGAAGCACCGAACACGTTCCGGTGACCTAAATTGCGGGGAACTTCCATCGGTGTATAAACTATTAATTTGGCGTTAATTGTCTGTAGGTACTGTTAGATGGCTTCTTAATTGACTAATATAAAACTTTACTGCAGGCGCGAAATTACTTTGTTAAGTTAATTTTACCTTTACTTACGGAATTTAACATATATAAATATGCTGTACGATAGCTTTCTATTCAAATTTTAAGTGATGCGTTTATTTTATTTATCTACGTCGGAGTATTATTGTTTTCTGATAATATGTATTTGATATTAGGTTCAACTATGTTTATTTATATTTATAACATTCATTAAAAAAGCTGTGACTTAAAGTTTGTCTAAAAATAATTTTTTTTAATTTTGTAAATATATTTTTTCTTATCCAAAAGGATTCTTATCATATCGGAACAGCGATTTGTTTCGTCTGTTAGACAGAATTAAAATTTATTAATAATAGAAAATCAAAAACTTAGCTAAAATTTTAGATTTTTATGTAAAAATGAATACGGTTGCTAAAAAGCAATATTGTATTACAAAAGGCATAGTTTTAGGTCCCAATCGTTTAATATAAAAAAAGGAATGTCTTCGAGTATTAAAAGATGTATTTTATTGTTACTTACATAAATAGGGAAGTATGAGAGTTTAGAAAATAAAAATACTGAATTTTTTCGATCTTAAAATTTGTTAATTAATTTTATATAATTTTAAGTCAATAAATTAAGTAATTTAAAAATATACCATAGCGGAACAGGCAGATATAGGGACAAAAAAATTGATTTCTATAAATACTGCACCTGTCTTCACATATTGAATATGTATGAAACACCCGCAAATACAATACAAAAGAAAAAAATGAAATTAAAATATTCATGACATTTATATATTATTAAAACACACACACACACACACATATATATAATTATATATATATATATATATATATATATATATATATATATATATATATATATAAACTAACCCGGCTACTCTTTCGTTCGGCCTACCACCGAGCATAATCGAAGCGCGTCGAACTGTTCGGCCGTGCTCGGCAGCTCGTACTGCAGTAAGTATGCCCGAAGTGCGTCACGCTCACGACGCGACACGAACTTGCTAATCTTTTTCAATAAAAAAAAATTGTGCAAGGTGAGCTAAAAGAAGTTTTCACTTCAAAAATATCTGTTTACCTGATATAACCGTTTCGATACACTATGCGGCGACAATCGAGTAGATGCAACTCCACTTCAATGAGTTTTCACTAATAAATAGCTATCGAATGATCCGCGTCGACTCACTTTACAAACTGCCGCCGTGTCAGACTTTCGTCAACTTAGTTTTCGTCAGTTTAACGTTTGTCGTTGCATTAATACGCATCGGGAGAGAGTTCCGCTCTCGCGTAATTGG
Source organism: Druceiella hillmani (assembly GCA_039881145.1). Taxonomy (NCBI): domain Eukaryota; kingdom Metazoa; phylum Arthropoda; class Insecta; order Lepidoptera; family Hepialidae; genus Druceiella; species Druceiella hillmani. The sequence continues at coordinate 11,402,308 of JAYKKI010000059.1, read as the reverse complement.
AGAGCGGCCGCCGTCACCGATCGTGGCGTCGATAAGGATATAAGATTACGTCGGTATCTGACAGTGGAACTCGGATTTCGTTCGCGCGGTCAAATGTTTGCTTCGTGTTTCAAAGATTCGTTTATTTTTTTCATTCTTGTAATTTGTAACAGTGATAAAAGATTAAATAAAAATGGCCGGGAAAAATGTTTATTAACGGAGTAGAAGTTAGAAGGCTAACTGGAATGCCTATACGTATACGAACGCGTTAAGCAATAGAAAGGTATCTATGTTATATGATTCCTTCATTTCATCCTTCATTTTAGAATTAAATAATATATGAATAGAAACTTTATCGATTTATAATTAGCTGTACAAAACTTGTAAAAAAAACGTGTAGATATAACTGCTGTAATGATAATGTTTTTTTAAAAAGAACGTGTAGATATAACTGCTGTAATGATAATGCTTTTTTAAAAAGAACGTGTAGATATAACTGCTGTAATGATAATGCTTTTTTAAAAAGAACGTATAGATATAACTGCTGTAATGATAATGCTTTTTTAAAAAGAACGTGTAGATATAACTGCTGTAATGATAATGCTTTTTTAAAAAGAACGTGTAGATATAACTGCTGTAATGATAATGCTTTTTTATAATTTTGTCTGTAGCAATGTCGAAGATAGCGGTTCATGTTTTCAGAACATTTTTAACAATATTTTTAGAAATGTTTACTTTTATTATATTTTATTTATTTATTTTTGTACTTTAATGCACAGTTGATACACACGCCGGACTTGTTTCTGCGAGAGCAATCTCTTTCAACCAACTAGAACACCAGTCCAGCCCCAGCCCCTTGTGGTACGCCGCGCCGTCAAAAGCCGTTATGCTTTTTGAACAATTCAACGCACCACTGCGACGAGAATTATCTGAAATAAAACTCTGAAAAAAAGATAGTTTGGTATTTATAATTCTCAAAAATAGACTTGTTCTTTTAAATGTCGTCTCACATAATGATATATGACATGGTTAAAAATATATGATAATTTAAAAAAAACAGGGCATTTCAATTGTTCTCTCTAAAATTTCATTATAAATATTTGTGTTAACTATTGAGTATTATAATTTAATAATATGCCAAACGATTTCTGAGAAAAAAGATGTAACAGACATACAGACCTTGCTTACAGACGTACGGAACCTTCCTTACGTGGATAATCCCTTGGTCTTGAAAGTTTAATTACGTTTTATGCTCCTGATTGTTAGATGAGAGGACGAATTCATCATGAGCACGAACAAATATCCTACAGCACTCATCTACTGAAAAAAGTGTTTCGTGTGCTCACATTAGTCAACATAGCTTTCTACATGCGCTCAGTCTAGATGTTTTTTCTGTTTTATTAACCAATTTAGAAATGGGATTTTGGGGTTGCTTGGTGGTTATCGATAGGTCATTATTTATTTATTTCTTGAAAACCCCATGTCCAACTTATAGTATTACCCAAACCGCTGTGCATGCCGAAGAACATACAACTTAGTATGTTGCCAATTTAAATTACTGCTTTGTTTTTTCCTATCTTCTTTGTTTATTGTTTTTATTATAATTTTGTTACATGTCTAATGTTCTGGGTAAATATGTTATTTTGGGACGGATATATTTTTGGACACTATAATTTGGGCAAAGTTTTATTTAATCAGAGGTATACTAATGTGGAAAAAATATGTCCCCGCTACCTTATTTTCGAAACTACGCAACCTAATATTATGGAAAAATAGGGTTCTTAAAACCTCATGAAAAAGTTTTAGGAAAACTATTGCGACGATTCTAAATATAATTTTTTTTTTAATTTTCCCTGTATTTTTACATCTAAGAAAGATACAATACGCAATGCATTTCTATTTTCAAAGCCGATATTCTTATAAATCATACGACGTAGAAACCTGAAAGTCGGCATAGTTAACATATCTTATTAACCAACATATTTTAAAGCACCAACTTTTTTTAAATATTCGTATGAAAATTAAAGAGAAAGTGTAACAAATTCTTAATTTTATTTTTCTTATTTTGTAAATCATATGAAGTATTTATTTGAAAAGGTTTTGTTATGAGGATTTAAAAAATATATTTTTTTCACAATTTTAAGTTCATATTTAAAGAAATATTAAAAAAAATATGTAAAAATATAACATTCCGTCGCCTTATATCCGAAACTGTGGAACCAAAAATTATAAAAAATAGGGTTGGTAAAATCTGACTGAAAGATTACAGGAAAACTATAGCAAATATCCTAGATCTTGTAATTTTTTGAATATGTACCATGTTTTAACGCCTGTGAAAGGTGTAGTATATAATACGTTACAATATATTTATGTTAAATCTAAACCTAGATTTTGATTTAGAATAAATAAATAAAATGAAATAAATTGTAACACCTTCTAGCTGAATTAAAATACTGATATTACTATAAGAGATATATAGCAAGCGAAAAATTGTATATTTGCATACTTATCAACAAGGATAGTAAATAAGTCTCAGTAAATCGAATCGACTTGCGATGAATTCGAATCAAGATTGGCATTTCATATCGATAATATAGTTTAATTTCTTACCTCAACGAAAGTCATCACGCGTTTAGAGTATAATATTTGTTTCTTAAGTTATTCATTTTCATCTTCTGAAATGAGATCACTCCTTTGGTCTCATTTCCCGTCCAAAATTGTTTTCTCCGAAATTTCATAAAATTCTTATGTTTACCGTCTTTTAGACTATTTATTTTAAAAAAGTAGAAACAATAAAAAGTTTTCCGAGAAGAATTTTCATTTTATGTGAGTACACTAACTTAGTGAGAAATCGGTTAAATACGAGAAAACGCGTAATAAGGTATCGTACACCGTTAAGTATATATAACAGTTTAAACGTTTGAGGGTACATAGTTTTTCTATTAAACTATTTATATGTTTAACTATGTATGTAAGTACATTGCTTTATATATCGCAGTGCATATTGCAAATGCCGGACAATACGCCGCCCCATTGCTAAAAATGTTTTCACTGCCGCCTTCATTGGCCTAGGAAAAGCCCAAACGACAATGATTGATGAATTTCCGCAAACTAAAAAGGAAACCTAACCTAAAAACATATTTTATCGAGCTTTCAGTCGCTTAAGACAGCGGTGTCCGGTGACAAGGCTATAAGCCTTCATTTATCATTTGCGGGATCAAAACCTTTTTTTTCAACAATACAAACCAACGATATAATCCTAACTTTTTGATATAGTAACCAAGTACAGTAAAATATAACAAAGAAGTTAGATAATTAACGTTTAAATACAAAAGTCAAACGGTCTTTTGCCGGTACTCTCAATTGGATAGGAATATATTTTATTTTTCCAGTATGAATAGCCTTCATTTATCATTTGCAGAATCAAAACCTTTTTTTTCAATATTACAAACCAACGATATTATCTTAACTTTTTGCTATAGTAACCAAGTACAGTAAAATATAACAAATAAGTTAGATAATTAACGCTCAAATACCTAAGTCAAACGGTCTTTTGCTGGTACTCTCAATTGGATAGGAATATATTTTATTTTTCCAGTATGAATGTACATTTAATAATCAAAGACGCTTGACATAATTAGTTCGAAGTTATTTACATTTCATATATGATTATACGTTGCGGTTCCTTATATGTATATGCATTTGATAATTGGAAAACTTTTTGTTTACCTTACGAAGTTTAAATGAAAATATAGAACTGACTTCTACTTTTCTCGGTAAAATTTAGCTTTTTTGCTGCCTAAATTTTTATACTGCTGAGTACACGTAGCCTGTTCTCCGTTGTAAATATAACAAAGAAAACTTTTTTTCGTAATTATTATAAGGATAAATATGCATCAATACTTTAAATTTATAATTTTAGGAAGTCAAAAGGTAAACAAAAGCCTTATATGATTTGCGCTTTTTAGGATTTGTCTATCTGTCGGGTCAGGAGTTTTACCCGAAACTACTCGTTTTAGATTGGATATATGGATGTTAAATTTGGTATATAGACGACTTTTGTTTATCGCAAAAAAAAATGAAACAGAAGTAAGAAACGAAAAAAATTAATATAGAATTAAACTTAATTATTTTAACTGATACTTTTTTAGCCACGGTAAGTTTACATGTTGAGAAATTGTTTATTCGCAGGAAAGATGAGACTTTAGTTTATTCGCAGAAAAAAGCGAGAAAAAGTCAGCTATATTAAAAAGATTGAATATAGAATTAAGCTTTATTATTTTTAATTGAAATTTCCTTAGCAACGGTAAGTACACAAAGAAATGAGACTTTTGTTTGTTCACAGAAAGAAACGAGAAAATTGCTTTCAACTAATACTTCTTTAGCCGTGGTAAGTTCGCATGTTAAGAAATTGTTTACGCACAGACAGAAGTGAGGAAAAAGTAAGAAATAAAAGATAATTAAAGTAAAAAAAATTGTGCGTGTCAGCTCCGACGCGCGACTGGAGTTTACTCCTTAAATATAATTGTCTCGGAATGTATAAAATAGGTAACACTATATAAATATAAATATCAATATCATTAAATATAAATGGAAAATTATTTAATAAAAAATGCTGATAATATAATGATTTTCAAGTAAAACCCAATTGAACAAGGTCAAATTTATACCACAAAATTAAAAACATTTAAGAACATCAGACTAAGAAGTTAAAATTAAGAGACTTTTTAAGATAGAAGACAACAAATATTCACATATAATGACGTTTAATGATTACATCTTGATATTAGCAAACGATAGTAAACTATGTGTGTCACACTCCGTCATTGCGATTACGCCGTAAGAAAATGCCAAATAAACATATTGATATGTCACTCTAAAGCTGCGCAGGGAAGGAGTAAACTCTAAAAGAAATTGAGTATAGAATTAAGCTTAATCGTTTTTAACTGAAATTTTTTTTCGCCATGGTAAATTCACATGTTGACAAAATTAAACCGTAACAAAAAGTGGAACACATCAGTAGTGAGGAAGACGAGCGATATGTAGTTTCTCCCTTCGCAGCTGACCACTCGAGGCATGTCAGCGAATAATAGGCCGTCAGTAAACTTATCCTAACCTGATTTTATTATCTTCTCGGTCGTGGTAAAGTATATTCTTTGTATATATTAATAATATAGAGACGATTAACGTAAAAGTTTTCATTGGTACTATAAGTTTTCATTTGCGCTACACAATAAACTAATAGTGTATTAAGAAGTTTCACTTCTAACGCGCATGGCAGCCTTGCATTATTTTTTTAAATCTATACCAATGTAGAAAGCGGAAAAGTTTGTTTATCTGTTTGTTAGTTTGCGCTAGTCTATGAAATCATATGTTTGTTTTAAAAAGTTCTTGTGATAGAAAGCTAATACTTTGAGGAAACTTACAGACCATATACGCTAGGATATGTCATCATGCTCCGATTTATAGGGGCAAGGAAGCCACAAAAAATGTAATAGAAATCGGGGACCACTGCTGAAACTTTGCTATGTGTATTTATTGATTAATCATACCGAGTATTCCCGCTGATATACCCTCGACTCCAACGACCGTGATTGTTTGGTGCACGGAGAGGAGGCGTTTAGTGACCGCGGTGTGGGGAGAGGGGTTAAGAGCGGTATGATTAATCTGTTTGTATGCTGGTTTTTACATTTAGTTAATAATATACGAGTATCAAAGTGAATCAGACATGGGTGTCGAACCCTGTTGAAGCCCAAACTGTATATTTTCGTAAAAGTGAAATAAGGGTAGGAAGAAGGACACGCGGATACTTCAAGATAACTGTTGCAATTTTTTTTATTTTTTTTTATTTTTCTTTAAAGTACACCATTAAAAATTGGTTTTGGCAATATTAATAGACGGCAGAATGGCGCTTGCTTAATTCAATATATTTAAAGAACCGTACGTAATTCTTAATTTCAGCGCTCTATTCCAACTCAAGCTCAACTTCTTCTTTCGAAGTCGATTAACAGCCGGTCATTAGGGACGTGAGCAGATAGTCATTTTAACAATCGGCAAATGAAACGCACTCGTTAGGCAAAAGCAACTATTAATTCGCAACACTTACTCGAACTAATGAGATATCAACTACATTGTGTTATAGCGCTAATGGCACGCAAGCGGATACGAAGACAATTGAAAAAAAAACAAATCGTTTGTTTAAAAAAAACTTTAACAATAGCATATGACATCTTCGATTCGACGAATGTCAAGACGGATACCGCATCCTGTTTAGCTCGAACGGAAATGCGGATACCTTTGCTTAGGCTTATAAGATGAATACGCAAATAGCGTAACACAAATTAATACGCAGACATGGCAAAAGGCCCTAGAAGTTCAGACATATGACATACGTCGATAGATACATAGTGTCGATAGATATATTGTTATAGTTGGAAGTAGGGATTCACGATCCGATCCGGTACTTTCACGTATCGATATAACATCGTACGATACTTCTGTATATTAAGATCCATACGAACAAATGCGATACAGGCTTGGACAGATACAAACATATTAATATCATATGAATAATTCGATTCAAATGGATTGCATGAATAATATAATTAAGTTGCTCAGTTAGTTCAACTAAATTTTCAAATAGGTAGGTACATAATACATTATTCAATATTGTTACTTGGCGATTGGCAGCGGTTACGGCAGACGTTGCTCTGTTTCACCTACGCGGATGAGCCCAATTATATTTTTGTAACGTTTTTAACATTTTAAAACAGTTCAATACAATACACCGATATAAACCAGTGGCCGAATTAAGTCGGAAAAAGGCGAGAAGACGCGAAGCTGGGCGAATTAAATGGGATGGAGCCAACAATACACGAAGTTGGCTGAATGGAAAGGCGCGTCTTTCCATTAGAACATCCTAACGCGCCATTAGATGTTTCATATCAAAAGTTTAATATCTTAAAATTGAAATTTGTAGTAATTTTTATTGATTACAAAAAAATGTCCACAGAGTTTTCCCGTATTGAAACGTTTGGGCGTCGTTTATATTATACGAAATTAATATTTTTAAATTATTTATTGGCATGCCCTGTGTAATTGACCCATCAACATAGAGCAGAAGTTAGAAATATGAAATTTGGAAGGTATTCCCTTGTAATGTAGGGACTCGAATCAGGAAGGATTTTTTGAAATTCCTTCCGTAAGGAATAAAGAAGGTTGTCAAAATTTGTACTGGAAAAAATTATTTAAGATGATTGTTAACATGAAATGTAGTAATCTACTTGTCAAATTATTAAATATATATTTGACCGATTATCAGAATTCGACTTTCGAAAGTTTTAAAGTGTGTAGTGAAGGATTATTTGAGATGGAGATGGAGGAGATGTTTGGATTATCTGAAACTCTGATAATGAATCTACTATGCAACCGATTATTGAAATTAAATCATTCTAACCGATTATTGAAATTAAATCATTACGGGGTGAAAGCGTGGGTTCTACACGAGCTGTCGCGCGAGACGTTGTAATTTACTAGATCACTACATTTAGACTAGTCAAATTATTAAATACCTATTTCACCGCTTGTCAAAATTCGACTTTCGAAAGTTTTAAATTGTGTAGGGAAAAATTATATATCTGTTATCCTGAAACACTGATAATAAATCTACTATTCGAATAATTAAACATTTATCTAACCGATTTGATCGAAAAAGTAATGTAAAACTCTGCACACACGACACTTATTTGCTACTAGATCATTTACTCGATGTCGCTGTTGGGTTCTAAACGAGCTGTCGCGCTAGTGGTTGTTATGGATGCTTTATGATATAGACTGCCCACGATGTGGGCGGCTGAGTTTGTTAATATCTCTGAATGCCTGAATTAAGTTCGATCAATTACTACAATACAATTTATTAAACTCTCGTTTAAAACATAAACTATGTATTAATTTCATTACATTACATAAGTTAAAAATTTGGTACAAAAGTTATTTACATATCTCTTTTATTGAACATTCAATGTCAGTTGTTGATTCTATTTTTAGAATATCTTATATTATATATCGAAGTTTACTGTTAATTTAACACTTTTACAATAATATATTCTGATTGGGAGAATTAGTACAAATATAAAATAATAAAATTACAAGTAACACTTCTTTTTATTGACATTTAACGGCCATTTACGAACCGACTATCGGTAGTTGTATCTATCGACTATCGGTAGTTGTAGTAAACGCATGCCCACGTGACAAAATGCGACATTCCCATTAATTAACATTGAAATGTTGCAGAGAAATGAGTACAAAAATAGAACCTGTTCTATTACAGAAATCCAGTACGCGTTCTCGTAATGGAGGTTGTAGTGACGTCATTTCAATTATGACAGCCAGTACGGTTGCCGTCATAACGTCCCACTTGCAATCCATTAGCGAAACGGTTGTCGCGTGAGTCAGGTTTAACAGGCCTATCACTTAATATTACATAAAAAATATAATATAAAATCTAAGATAAAAAATCTATAATAGTAGGCATCTATTTCAAATTTCCCGTTTAATAAAACTGCATACTTCGTCTTAAAAATCCCCTGAATGATCCGATGAATGGTAGAAATAAATTTCTGCCTAAATATATAACGTATCACATTTATATAAAATTATTTCTCGAATCTGCCCTAAAACACAACACTAAAATTACCTAACTAAATTAAACATTAAGTTTGTATTACTTAATATGATTTTTTCATTTTGTCTTATATACCTATAGTGATTATTTGTTTTAACCCTGTCTCTTCTTGATATTCTCGTCTTGAATTTATTAATTATAAAAAAGCTCTATCATTAAACTGGCTACATTTAATACTGGAGGTTGTAAAACTTATTGACCCCTACCAAAATTAATCTTGATAGCCGTAATTTCGTTGTACACATTTTTTCTTCGAAATAATCTTCACAGTATAAAAACTTAAAATCAATATCAAGTAACACTTCTAGATTATTGTTCTACTGTTGTTAGATGTACTTATTTTTAATCCTCCTACGTAATTTTTTTCCGCTAATATTCCGCAGTAATCAGAGTATTTATTTTTCATAACATGCAAATTGCTTTTATTTTCCTGTTACTGTTAATAATTAGAATAAATGCTAATTATAAGAAATGCTAATTATTAGAATAAGTACGACCTTACATCTTATAATTGTATGATGCCCGCTTATTATACTAAGTGTACAAATTTGTTAGGTTAGTTTGTCATCTTAAGATTTCAGATATTTAAAAAAAAATGTCGCTTTGTAATATAGAGTTGAATTTTATAATCATTGTTATTAACTTGATAACTTGATGGGAAAAAAAATAATTCGGTTTCTTAAACCGAATTTTAAAGAATACAAATAGTCCGTGGCAGACTGCATCCGACTCTAGAAATTAAGGTGATTGTGTGAAAGTTGTGTTAGTTTAATAATATTTTTAAAGAATATCACAAGCATAAAAGCTTTGGAAAAAGTCCAATGTAGTAAGAAATTATAAAAGGCATACTAGCGAGAATACTGTGCATATTAATGCAACACTTTTTATATCAGGATATAATTTATTCCACAACTTAGCAATTCACACTGTAAATTAGTTTTCATAAAAATGCAGCGTATTTTTGCGTATAAAGAGGTTGATAGCTTTTCAGCTATTTATCCAAATATGCGAGCAACTAGCAATGAACTTGGAGTTGAAGTATGATGTATTGGTTAAATTATTTGTTACATGAATAAGGATTTTTTAAAAATATTCTTCGTTCTATAAGGAAACAATAGGCAAGGGGTATTTTGTGAAAATTTTGGCATCTAATATAGCAACATGACTTAAAACATTCGAAATTTTTTACGTAAATACGAGGCAAATGTTATGGTATTCCTTTGGCGCAGATTATCCCCTTCCAATATAAGATAGCATCTTGTTATAAACAGTTTATAAAATATTGCTTTATGATATGATTGCAAATTATTACAGTAGCTATAATTTCAGCATATTTCGTTTTCCAGACACGATTCATCAGCGACTTAAAACCGTCTACAATTTGATGGCCTTGTGACTATTGCTCTCGGACGCGATGTAGAAATATTGCAATTTTACCGATATCCAGAGGTGCACGAGTTTCGTTAAGGTCAAAGATCACACCTCTGAGAGTCATTTATGTTTCGATTTAATTTGAAATGAGGATGGATGAGTCCTTAGGGAATAATGTTTTCTTAAAAGAGAGCTCATGGGGTATCATTCAATGTTTTCGAAGTGTACCGGTCGGTTGAAACTAGTTCATTGTTTATCTTCTTATCAGATTTTGTAAAATCGATTTGTTCGTTAAATGTATTTTTGAGTTAAAAAGTGAAAACCAATTTGAAACTGTAAATTTTTAGGCTCCTTTAGCTTGCTATTGTTAGAAGTCACCATAAACGCTGGAGCTCCAAAATCACAGAGTGGTGGCCATGACTGGCTGCCGGAGATCTTGGAGATATACAAAACCGTCGGAAGAAGAATGTAGCGAGAAGTGGAAAGGTCTACGTTCAATATTAGAATTAAGGAGGCTTTAAACGATAATGATGACTCTCAGAAGGTTAGAACTTTGAAGTTCTCTTTTTATTAATAGTTTCAATTTTCAATAAGTCTCCGGCCTATATTGTGTTTTTGTCTTTAAGTGTTTCAATATGAATCTTAAGCACCAACAGTGAACAGCAATTTGTTCACAGGTTAAAAGCAGTTAATTTTCTAATGACACATATAGAAAAGTGTTCTCTGTGTCCGGTAGGTGATATCCGGTGAAACATCCGACTGTGTAGGTCCATTGGCAAATTCGAAAATGCGTGACCGACAGCTATTAATGCGTTTCAATTTCCTAGCGCAAGATTGTTTTTTTCAGCCTAATTGATTTTTTATTGAAGATGGGGCGAACGGATAGGGGTGGGAGCGTGTCTAAAACAATATTCCGTCCCTTATGATTTATAATCATTTTGGTATATTTAGATATATATTATTTATACATAAACTGTTTTATAATTCGTAGTATAACATGTAATTACTGAGTGAATAATAATTTTGAAATTAATTTGTTTTGAATTTTTTTTAAACGCGGATAAATTGTTGGTGAAGTTTTAATACAGCGAGAGTGCGTTTTGCGTATAGCGTATTTAGGTAAAACATGACAAAAATTGTTTACGTTTTGTTTCTTTTACGTTTGTACTAAATTTAGCTCGTAGTTTTGCTCGCGTGGGTAATCAATTAAAGCAATAGTATTTACATGTAGGTTTTAAGATTTCGAGACAACTGGCTAGTAAATTAAATGTGCGCATTGCGCCCTCTATTAAAATGTTGCAGTAATAAGTTTTGATTTTTGAGTAAAATTACCGAATTTTGGTCTAATCGTTTGAAAAAGATCGTTCCGGCGTGACGACTTCCATTTCCTGCAACTTTGGAGTATTTGTCTTAATGTCACATGTTTTAGAATAGTTAGGAATGACAATTTACTGTTTAGTATGTCTGAAAATATTTTCGTTCATTGAACGGGATATCAAAAAAAATTTGGTACATTGAATATATTGAATGTATCATACCAATGTATGGCACATTTCCGTTTATGTACTTAAAATTGTTTTTAAAGACATTTTGGTTTTTAAAACCAAATTACATCACATTCGATTAATAGAGAAATGTTTTCTGGTAATTCACAAATACTCGAATCATACAACGGACGACTACCCCATATTTATACATATAGTGTAGGTATATATATTCTCCTAGAAGAAAAGAGCGCTTTCTTCTTCAGGAAGTTTCCGCAGGCCCTATGGATTCCTCCTGTACTTGCTGTGCACTGTGAGTGATACGACGTCAACGAGTGGATACAGATGCTTGACTGTGGTAGGTTTGAGGTGACCAATGATGAGATATACTGTTTGGTTGAGAACTGTGTCGACCTGCCAGGACGAGGTAATGCACTCCGGAAGCACGACGATTGGCGGATAAATTATATATATATATATATATATATATATATATATATATATATATATATATATCGCGAGAAGAATCTTTTAGAGTGCAAAATCTCCAATCACTCTGAGAGAATATAAATTGTATTCTTATGTGGGAAAATTCAATTTTCCTATAAAACTCTATAAGGAGCTTTCACATAAGGACAATATTTATAACAAGATGATGGTTTATTTTCTCTTGCTTCATGAACAGAGCATTTAGATTTACTTTGAATTTAAGTTCCAATTATTTTTTACAGCATGTATTTACATGTGCGTACACTCAAATCGACAGGTATTGTCCAATTCTGCTGTCTCTAGTTTTGTTCTGGTTAGGATAAGACAACGGTAGCAGAAGGCATCACATTGTGTAAATAGCTTATAGTTTTCTGTCTCAGAAGGCTATTAAAAGGTCAGTCTCGTCTTAGATTTTTACTTAAGTCATACGTTTACATGAGGTCTGTATTGTCCCTTAATTGCTGCTTATGAACGCAGGTCAGAGATGAAGGAATATGAAAAAAAGGGGAATATTTTGCTTAAATATTTGTCATACTCAGATTTGGGCAATTAAATACTCATAATTAGTTCAAAAAGACGTACTATGAGAACGATATTCAAACAACTTGGTTTAACTTCCAAGGACTGTTCCATAATTTAAATAAATGGGACGCCTGGCAGATGTGAAACATCTAAATTTTTTTATACTTTTTGTATTGAAATATTGTTATTTGAACGAATTAAAAACTAAAAAGTAATATTTAGATAGTTTTTAATAAAAAAATATAAATTTTATTTTATTTTTATGAAATAATTTATCACAGAAATATTTGTTAACAATATATCGAAAATACATGTTTAATTTTATAATACTGTTAGGCAAAAACACTCGTAGCTAGCCGAATTAAATCGGAAAGAGGCGATAACACGCGAAGCGGACCGAATGGTACGTCGCGACGTACCATCAGAACGTTTTAACTCCCATCCAAACGTGCCATTACATGTTACATGTTGTTTCGCATCAAAGTTTTGAAAATAAATTCACAGATTATCATGTTGAGGAAACATATTTTGTGAATAATGCTTAATTTTAAACTTCCACTAAACCTGTTTCCACTAAACCAACTAAACCTGTTTGTTTTGTTGTGATGCAAAAATAGTGACGTTATAATTAGTTTCCTTTTTAATTAATTCCGAAAACAAAATTAGTAGAAAAAGTGTTGAATATATTTGGCGTTAATTTTGTAGAAATTCATTATTCACAATTAAATGAAACTACGTGATGTAGTATTATCTTTGCTAACAGCCCACCTGAAGATGTAATACAACGTAACCTAGGTCGTGGAAAAGAACTTAAAGAAAGTAGAAATAATACTACATCGCGTAGTTTCATTTAATTGTGAATAATGAATTAGTAATAGATGGTAATTGGTTAGAAATGAAAAAGTTCTGCGTAACTTTGTGTATTTTGTACACCTTATAAATTAATTTTTGGAAAATTTTCCCGGTTTACTGATATTTGCAAAGAAATTAAACAGAAAGAGTAGATAAACTCATGAAGTAAAATATTAGGTAGGCAACTAACAACTTCTGAAATGTTATAGAAACTTTTCGGTGATCTCTGGTAGGGTATGTAAAGAGCACGGCGTTCAATATTCTGTTCAGTTAATAACTGAATTTCGGCGAAACAAAACATATTAAACAGAGAGCGTAGATAAACTCGTGAAGTAAAATATTAGGTAGGCAACTAACAACTTCTGAAATGTTATAGAAACTTTTCGATCATCTCCTGTAGGGTATGTAAAGAGCGCGGCGTTCAATATTCTGTTCAGTTAATAACTGAATTTCGGCGAAACAAAATATATAAATTTCACGAAAATAATTTCAAGTGCTTTATTTTATGAATTCCGTTTAGGCTGAAAAGTGAGTGAAGCAATACGCAGTATATACACAACTATGTGTGACGGTATATTATCTTATTACACAAAGATTCAAAGAAGTAAACTTTGATACCACAGGGTGACTTCATACATAAAATTTAGAAAAGTAAAAAAACCTGATTGAAACAAAATATCTAGATTAGATGTCAGAGCTTTCCAATATTACAATAGAAAAAAATGTTCATGGTTTGTGTAAGAAGTGGAAATACTGTATTAGATTACTATATGAGCTAACATTGATGAACTTGATATAGCGGGTTTATTAATTGCCAGCCTAGTGTATCTCATCTAATGAAATCTAAGGTATGTACCTGGAGAAATTTCCAGGTGCATTTCGTTAGAAGTGCGAGAGGAAATTGCTGTTTCCTAGACGATCCAATTAATGCATATTTTCAATACGAATACGTTATTATTGCAACCGTCTTCGTTAGTAACGTAGTGAACGTAAAATTCTATGTAAAAGATTGTCTCAGATTCTGTCCCAGATAGCTAGCTGAAGAATTTCCAGCCATTGCGTGCGGCGTCCGCATATCTCCCAATTGCGATGCTTATCTCTTTACAGAGGCGACCGTTTGCGTACCTCGCTTGAGATTGTTTCGAAAACGTACGTTTTCTTAATGACTGTGAAATGAGACAATTGTTTGTTTTGCCGTCGTGCTAATTAGGTACGTATTATATGCGATAAATTTTTGTTGACGTAAAATTTTGTATTTTAGAAAGTTACAGATACGTCCATTATAAAGTCCGTCGTCCGTCCGTTATAAAATTAAAGATCTTAGGGGTTTAATTATTTATTATTATTAAGTTAAAGATATTAGGGGTTTTATTTATAAAAGTAAAATAAATTATGATTGATCAAGCGCATTTAATATATTCGATTAACGAGTTTACTTTCGAAGCTGCCAATTTCAATAGAGATTTTTAGTCTGGATCTCTGGAATCTGGTGAGTAATAAAAATGAATGAGCATATAAACAGATATAATCACGACGTACATGTGGAGACGCTGTGTTTATGTACGCGATCAATTAATAGAGTGTAGACTCACATATAATGTAAAAATTGAAAAATATTTCTATATATCCAATACTAAGTTTCCAACTTTATGTGATTGAGTTTTTACTTTTCTATTTGATTCATTTTATTCGATTGCTCAATACACAAGCTCGGCTGCAAAGAGGTTTTTAGATGATTATTTTATTAAATAGATGGGATGGGAGACAAAAATAGATAAGAAAATACTTCCAAGACGGGTTAATACAGTTTGTATTTGAAATTTGTTAACACTGCACCATTCGATTCTTGTTGTATGTGAAATTTGGTCACACTATTTTGGTGTCACGTAAAAGTTATCAGGTAAATTTGTAATATAATAATAAAAAGAAACTTATATTTTGTGACATATTTCCTGAAAATTTTGTGAATATAGAGATTTTCATGTTTTATCACGATGTATTACGATCTCTCAAAAAATGACGTCGACAGGTGATAGGATCTATGAGCGAATTACTGATCGCCAGAAGAAAAAAAAATCTTGGTCACACCTGGGGACGTTAAAGTGTTAAAACATAAATAAGTAGGCCAATGAGACTGGCAAAAATACATGTATTGTTGGGCCCAGGGTTACTAGAATAAAAAACACACTCTTGTGTAGAGAAAATGAATAAAAGGAACTAAATTTTTTATCGTAATTTTAACGTCAATCGGCCCTAAAAAGTTTTTTTATGAAAATGTTTTTTTTCATAGAAAATTTGTAAATATTCTTTCTGGGGAGAACTCTTTCAAACAGTAAGATGAAACAAAGTGCAGATTGTGCCTCTGTATCTTCCATATACAGATTAACATGTTAATTACTAAAACTGGCAGGCTTACAAGGTTGTCGAAAAAAGCCACATAAAATTCAAAGACAATAGAGCGAATGTCATTGTTCAGTTAATAGTATACATTTAATTAATTTAGGCAATGGCTACAAATTAAGAATATAAATATCGACATTATTGATTTTTTCGTAATCGTTTCTAAAAAGTTAATATGTACTTCGTTTCGTTTTTATTGTTAAAAAGTAATTATGTACTTCGTTAGATTTTTATTGTTGTTCTTGTTAATAAAAATTAATATATTAAAAATATAATATGTGCGCGTTTATGACGAAAGTTTGTTTTGTTTTGTAAGAAAATGTGCTTTATTTTTTGCTCTTTCCTGATTGTCAACAGCTGAATTGCTCTTTTTTATATTGTATAAAATATCAACTTTTTTCAAGATTAAATTCTATTTCTGTAACACTAAGTCCATTTTTGCCGGTCTGTTTTTGTTGGTTATTTTGTTATTTGAAAATGATGACAGTACCTTTATGTATAATAGTGTTTTGCAAATCTTAGCTTAATTCTAAACATGATACGTATTTTTTAAAGAAAGTATGTTACACTCAGAATAAATATTTTATACTAAGTTTAACCTATAATTTAAAAAAATGTCGTAAGAGCGTATTTGAAAATCGCTTTAGTGTCAATTTCTATTGTCTATGATACAGCTACGAATCACGAAGATAATTAAATAGTGTTTTAATGATTATGTTTAATTCCCATAAAATATATATGCTCGAAGTTAATTGCTCGCGTTTTGTACATATTAATTATTTAATTTAAATCGCAATTACAAATTCATATTTAACTGTTATTACACCTGTACTTTTAGTCATTTTGAAGTGATATAACCTTTAGGCCTTAAATTATACATATGCTGATAAACATTGCCCATGTAGTCTCTAGCCCTTAAATTATACATATACTGATAAACGTTGCTGAAATTTAATATATTAACGTCTCTAGGAGAAATCGTCTCTAACGTAACAGATTGAATAATTTAGTTGATACTAGGCCATTACATTTATATGCTATATATTATATGCTATATATATTTGGACGTCAATTTATAATTTATTTTTCAATAACAAATTTGTGTTTTTGTAGAAACGTGAATATAAGCCTTGTTAGCAATTTGCTTAATTATCCTCGAAATTAGTTATTCAATTAAGAAAGCGTCTATCGGCGTTGAGAATAAAAGAGAAATCGTATCAAAACTTAATAGGTTTAATGCTATGGCTCGACCGTGAAAATATTGGGACAGTGATATTGACATCAAAAGGTTTTGATTTATTTAGCTACGAATGAGGTACTCGTATTAACGAACGTATAACCGAATGAGCAACTCGTATTATTAATCATTTTTATAGAGATATTTTAATGAAAACGTTACTTTGAATGTATTACACGTATTAATTTAGTTTTGGCATCTCGTTTCACTGGCATGTTTAACATGCCAGAATTTAATTAACAAATTCAAAGAATGAATTTTAATTAAATAAAATTTAATCTAAATAAGTGGATTGTAATCGTGTGCAAGTACTATTGGACTCTACAAACGGTGATGTCGAAAATGTGTTAAATTAATTTATTAACGTCATGATACTGTTTTGGTTTCTTGTGTTGTAGGAATTTTTCTACAGTTTCGAAGTGCGATTGACGAAGGATCGGAATAATTTACTGTCAGACGACAATCTCGTTGTTTATTTATTTTCAATGGTTATTTTTAATGTTTTTTTGTTAGTTTTGTTGGAAATTCGTTTTCGAATATATTTCCAAGGTTTATTTATTTGTGATACAGTAAACATCGCTTTCGTGTATTTATTATAGTTTGATATTGAAAAAATATGTAAGGTAATACTTATTTAATTTTGTTGCCATCCAAATTTCGAAAATTCGTTTTTAGAAGAAGCTAAGTGTAACATAGAAATTCTAAGTTTATTGTGAAGTTTTTCTATATCTCGAAAATTTAAAAAAGTGGTGCACAAATCCCGGGTATATCTTTTTATTATATTGCCATAATTTTAAATATAAAGGAGTGCTATCTAGTTTTTGTTATTGTAATCCGTTTTTTAAACACTTTCAGTGCGAATTGTCTATATAAGAAACACGTCGGCACGTTGTCTATATAAGAAATTTACTTGGTATGACAAATATTAACACTTTGTTAATATATTCAATCCGCCCCGATTTTGTTATATATGACAAGTAAAACAAATAAAGTTATTTTAATAAAAGTTAAGTTAACTACAAAAGTTATTTTCCCATTAGTTTGATGCAGCGCATTCAAAATCACATGCTACACTTAGCGTGTTCATATCACTGACTTCATGATATGTTATTCAAGGTTAACATATTTATAGTAGATACTCCAAAACCTATTATAATGGAAATTGTAGTATGGATGACTCCATTTTCTTGGCGACAGTGTGTCACGAATTTCCAATATTTATAGTAATCTTCCCTTGCCCGGGGCTAAAGCAGTAAACTAAACACGTAAACAAAAATTTAGTATTCAGTAAGAATGTTGGCTTCACCTGCTCGTTTCAACCCTGACCAAGAAATAGCAATTTAAACCGCTGTCGTATATATTTTTGTATGGTCCTCTATTGTATTGTCTCCGTAATGCATGAAACCATGTGACTACCATTTTTTATCGAGAAAATGTATAACATTTTCTCGATTTAATTCTAGTATATCTATTTACTGTGCATTGATTGATTGCTTCCGATATACGAGTGTTTTGTTAGTTGATTATTATTTGTTTACGTTTCAAGATCGTTTCGATATTTTCTTGTACATACGCAATATTTTTGGTTTAATTAAAATTAGAAACGTAATTTATGATATTATAATATAGAAATGCTACGTCCTTGAAAATAAATATCTAATAAATTATGCGTTTTGAATAAAATTGGAAGTTTCGGCGGATATCTTGCATTTTTAATATTAATCTTCTTTTAATGAGATCTATAAGTATAGAAGTTTTTCACGCTGAAAAAAGAACTTGATCTGCACGTATATAATTTCCTCGAAATTATTACGAAATATGTTGGATTTAAATACATATTTGGCCGCCATTTATAACCGCCCCGAAATACTTTTCCAATAATAGTTCATTTAAAATTAAAGTGTTTTTTAAACCAAATACGACTTTCGCTTCACTTTCCAATCACTTTTTCAAATTAAATGTTTTACATAAATTAAAATAATTGAATTGTTTGGAATATTAGAATTCTTAGAAACCTATCTTTAGCACAACGACGGACTTGATACAGATTTTAAATATTCGTACTTGATGGTAAAGTTCGGTCTCTATTGGATTTTTTTCTTTTTAATGAAAAAGACCTTGTTGCTGATCAGAACGATAACATTTTTAAGGAATTTGCTGGTTTGGATCAATTTCCAGTTCGATCTTTTAAAGAAATTTCCACATAGATTACGCTAGGTGTTACTTCTAATGGTTTTAATGATGAAGTGATCATTGATCATCTGCTTATAATCAACTGTGTATTTTAAGACATTCTTGTGACGATCTTCTCAACCGGTGCCGCAGTGAACGAGCTGCTAGACGCTGAACGACGTCGTCAGCAGGTGTCAGCGTGGGTGAAGGTCGCGCGGTCGCCGACCGCTGGCTGGCGATCGCGCCGCGCCGTCTCCCGCTACTCGCGGGTCGTCCGCATTGTCGCCATTCTGATAAACTCTACTTGTAATGGACCGATTGGCAGCTATTGTTGGCGCTTCAGTGCGTATTGTATGTTGTAAGAGCTTGTTTGAATGAGTTGTTGGCGATCGTGTCGTATTGAGTGAGGTTGTTAATGGCTTGGGTCTGATAACAGTCGTTTTGGTTGTGTTTCTATTTTTTTTTATTACTCCATTCCAGTAGTGATTACAATTCCCGCGAGCGTGACTATGATTGTCATTAGGTGCGTGATTTGTTTGTCGTCGTTATATTATATTTATTTGTCTTTGTTTTTCAATAGATTTTCATGTTTAGAGATGTGTATTTGGTAGTCTGGAAGTAAATTAGGTCTTGCTTATCTATCCGTTTGTCAGTATGTCACAGAATTGGATTTTTGTAAGTGTAAATTCAGAAGATAGTACGTGCTTGGATTACTTTAATTACATTTATGTTCACTCATTGCTGTAGTAGTTATAGTAGGAATAGTCGCAATATGAACTACTATGTTACAAGCGTCTGCCTTATGTAAATTATGTTACAAGCGTCTGCCTTATGTAAATTTTGTTACAAGCGTCTGCCTTATGTAAATTATGTTACAAGCGTCTGCCTTATTAATTGCCTAATTTAATGTCAAAAATGTCTTATTTAACATTTTTTACTTGATAGATACAATTATCGTGTATCAGTAAATGCTTAAACTTTCAAATTTCAGCTATAATCAATCTCTCTGCACGCCAAATGGACTATTACTCGATCGGTTTTTATGATTAAGGTTTTCTACATTAAAAGGGAAAAAATGGAACTTTTATAAAATCACTTACAAACCCTTTCGTTTGTCTGTCACATTCGTTTTTCTCCGAAACCGTTCGATGAAAAATTTGAAATAAACAATATTTTTCTGAAAATTTTGGATTGGCAAATCCACGTTGTTGTATCCACGCTTGTTGTACAAAAGTTAAGTTTCGTATGTAATATCAATTAAAAGGGTGAGTTAATAAGAATTCCTAAAATATTTCCTGTTTTTCAGAATTTAAAGCTTAGACATGTTGTTAAAAATGTTTATAAAAATAGCCCACATCTCCAAAAATGCTAAAATTAGAATTATTGAACAATTTTCCAGAAATACATGGCGCACATGCCGGTCGGTTTTATGTCCATGAATTATAAAGAAAATTGCGAAATATAAAAGCCTTAAACATTTAAACTTTTTTAGGAGATCTAAGTGTGAATGGAGAATTTGAATTCCTAAGTTATAACGGGTTGAACCTGTTAGTTTTAATAGGTTTTATTTATTGCAATTTATAAGTATGACTATACAAACTAAATATTACCGAGCAATCAAAAAATATTACCGAATGAACTATTAAATCAAATGTTCAATTGCAAAATTTTGTTAATCATTCGAAGATTTCATAATCGAATTGGGAAAAGCAAGTGTACTAAATTCAATCGATGAGGCACTGTAAAATGTTGATTCGTGCTTAGATCTTATAAAACAGAAAATGATTGCTAACTTGATCTTAATTACCATATAGAGACACGCTATCGAATGAAAAGTATCGGCAATCTACATATCGAATTGTACATGCTGTAAAAAGTAACGTGCAGGTAAAAATATCCAAAGAAAAGTACTATACCCTAAGAAAGTTATATTTTTCTGAATGTTATGTTATGTATATTTTCACAAGTTATTCACATATTACAAATCCATACAAATTCGTTACTGGTGGTATGATGTTCTATCCATCAAAATGTTTACAAACACGCTACTACACAAATTATGCTCGTGTATAGATATTATTGTATAGATCATAAACATGCACAACATGGACACGGCAAACTATCGATACTATTCAATATCAAGTACATTTTTTTATACCGATACTTTTGTACTTAATTGATGACTCGTAGGAGTAATTTTCATTAGATATAGTATCGACTTTTCTTAAAATTTCGTCTTTGAAATAATACTCCAAATATTGTTTTTGAGTTGCAACTGAATACTACCAATACTTCCAAAGTATTGTAATATTGGCACCACTTCATACTGTTTACATTTGAAAAAAGACGTCGTTTGTTTGTTCCATACAAGGAACATGATAAATGTATGTATATATATGTGTATATATATATATATATATATATATATATATATATATATATATATATATATGTGTGTGTGTATCACTACATACAATAAAACGATGTGTCTTCCTGTTTGAACGCTATAATATAATTAATTGATCACGTGCTAATCGTGGATTTTCATGCAGTTTTTACCAATAGATAGAGAGATTCACGAGGAAGACTTAGGTGTTATAATATATGAAGCTAATTAGCCGAACTATGATAAAAATTGTCGAGTAATTCGGAAAAATCATGACATGAAAGCTTGACTGCGTAAATTGTTAGAATATCGGAGGTTGCATATTTAAATAAAGATTGTTTATGGGTTGCGTAAATCTGGTACGGGCTAGGACTTGACTGGTATGGGCTGCGTAAATCGTTAGACCGGAGATCGCATATTTGTTTTGTATGGGCTGTGTAAATAATTTTGTTAGTACTAAAATTGGTTAGTATGGGCTGCGTAATCGTTAGATCGGAGGTCGCATATTTGTTTAGTGTTGTCTGTCATTTTTAGCGGCTTACGTTTGGAATGACAATAAATAAAGCATAGGGCCAGACTTCAAACGTTGCTGGAATTTATCTCAGCGTTCAATATTTTTTCACACGGCCAATTGAACATTGACCTGTCACGTGTGACATCAAAACATAATATGTTTGTTTTTGCATTTAATCCGGGAGAAGTAATGAATGTTATATATAAAGAAATATGTTAGATTTATCTATAGAGATACGTCTTCTGATTGTTAATGCTTTTGGAATAATTATTTTATTATTCTTATTATAATACATTTTACCAATGTAGTTAACGTTTAGTAATCTTGTGAATAAAAAGAGATAGAAAAAAATACTACATCAATCGTGTTTTAATCTAACCTACAAGCTCTTCACAATAGTCCGATAGATACACTTATTATTTCATTACTCCAGACAATTGATGCAGACATAGATATTTGATGCTACGCCAAAGGTATAAAATTGACGTAGATTTTGTGTAAAATACCTATGCCAGAAAAAATCCATAGTTATAAACATTTTCCTTTCCATCACCTATCCGTGTAAAGCCGGGCATAAGACCCGGCTTCACACTGATAGGTGATGCAAAGCTATCATAAAATACATAACATTACAATTTACCCGAGACGTATATTTGTGAGTTTCAAAGATGATGCCCTACTTCATAATTGTTGTCAAGAGCGTTGTGAAATATTTGACCTCCCGGGTGAACTCTTTGTAACTTTTTTGCGCAGCCAAGCTCTAAAGGAAGATTTAATTTGATACAGCAGTGGGAACAGCAGCACTTTCATAAATTGTTGACCCAAGCCCCAAGGACATTTTTGGCACGATTTATTTAATTATTTCGAAGTTACGGTATCGATTGATAAGATTCGAGTACGACAATATTGTCCTTATAGCAAGAGGATATTAATAAATTTCTTACAATTTATAAGTTAAAAATGTAAATATAGAAAGCTATACATATTTATAACACAATGTTCTCTCACATTTGACATTATGAGAAAACATGATCGTTTCCTGTGTTTAGGTATCTGATTCTGTATATGAAAGTATGTATAAATACGTATCTTATTTTAATTTTAAGTCAAACTAGATTATACTGTCCTTATAAGCGGTAAATATTGGCATAGAGGTAAGGCAATCTCGCCGGCGCACGGCTTGCTTACTGAAGACGCCATCAATAATAATTTATATGGGCACCAAAACGGCAGTTTAAAATCCCCCTCCCCCGACCGTTCTTGTCGGGTCGATTGATCAATTTGTACATGCGCATATAAGAGAAAAACTGACACAAGTATTATTTGAATTCCGAATTATTTGTATTTCGTATAGAGAGATAAAAAGTATCACTTTCGCTGCCCACGCGAAAGTCCCTTTGGATTTCCCGCTACAGGGGAGTTCGCAGCTCTATGGTATTAGCAATAATGGATAATATAGTTAATTGATCAAGTGCTAATCGAAACGACTTCGTGATTAGTGCTTACTATAGTTTATGTTTATACATAATATTATGATTTTCAAGAAAACAACACTAAACCTAAATAAGTTATGTCAGTTTACTCTCAGCGAAATATACGCTATTTTCTTGAATTCTGTTCTTTTTTTTCTTTTGTGGTACGGGACCCTAAAACGACCACGATTTATATTGCCATAGATTGAATTGAAATCTAGAAAAAAAATCTCAATAAAAATAGAAACTTGTTGAAAATTTATTTTACATATATAGACTTAATTTTTAATGACTTTTAATTTGTAGGGCAAAAAATATAAATTGAAACCTTATTAGAAATTAATTCTTAATTATTACATTATCATAATAGAAAATTTATTGTAGATTAACCACTATTGCTATCAGAGCTAATTAAACTAACATGATATTGGGCATAAATAAACTCGACTAAATGATAATACTTCAAAAGATAAAGTTCTTAATTTCCATCAGTACTGAATTAAGAAATGTGAAATAATTCATAAAATAATATGAAACAAAGTATGAGAACTAATCGTTATATGCAAAATAGATAAATATTAACCAGGATAATTATTAAAGGAGGACTGATTATTACAGAGATTATGGAAAATTATCCTTTTTCAATCAAAAGTGTTGAAAATAATTTTTTTTCACATCAAGTCTGTAAACTCGTCATCATTCAAATCCTTAATCTGCAAATGTTGTATTTTAATTTACCTGTGATTGAAACTCAAAAATATATTACGATTCTAAACGTAAATATCATAGACGAATCAAATTTGATCCATCTTAAGAAATACTTAAATATCGCTATCAATTACTGAATACGACAATGTTATAATATCTAATGAAAATCACACCCGGTGATAGTTGGTGAATATTTCGGTAGTTGGTGTGTTGGATGCGCATCGTGCCAGTGGAATGACCGGAGATATTCTCGGAATCGACTCGCGTGTTTCAAAATGTCTCCATTGGTGCACTTATTTATTGGTTACCATCTAGATACGAGTCAAATAAATATGCCACAGGCTACCTAGCTCTGAGCTGCTTAGGAATGTATTAACCGTTCTTTACCAGGTACAGTACTTATTAAAGGATAGTTTATAAAAACTGGTTTTTGTGAATTCTGAATCTCCAAAGACCTGATCACTTAGTTTTTTATTATTACTTATTTATATTTTTTGTTCTTCACAATTAAATGAAACTACGTGATGTAGTATTATTTCTACTTTCTTTAAGTTCTTTACCACGACCTAGTTTTCGCTGTATTATAACATCTTCAGGTGGACTATTAGTAAAGATTTAGCCAATCTTTGCTAATATCCCACCTGAAGATGTTGTAATACAACGAAACCTAGGTCGTGGTAAAGAAATCAAAGAAAGTATAAATAATACTACATCACGTAGATTCATTTAATTGTGAATAATGAATTTCTACAAAATTAACGCCAAATATATTCAATTTTTTGTTCTTTAAAATTATTTTATGCTATTTAATTGTTCGAAAATTTTGGAACAACTAAAGAGTTCGGGTATACTAAATTATGTTTTACTGTCCTATGGACTAACTTCATGCTCTA
This sequence comes from Druceiella hillmani, assembly GCA_039881145.1. NCBI lineage: Eukaryota > Metazoa > Arthropoda > Insecta > Lepidoptera > Hepialidae > Druceiella > Druceiella hillmani. The sequence goes on along the minus strand of JAYKKI010000059.1, from coordinate 11,377,143 downwards.
ATAAACTAATAACTTATGAACATCTCCACTCATAATATCATAAATATGTATGCCTAAATGTTTTTTTCGACATATTTTAATTTTTTTTACGATTGAAGCAATACGCCGCTTGATAAAATAAACGAAATTATCTCGATCGTAGGCTAAGTTCAACGGTGATTTAGTAGTAATGAAAGCCGTATATAATTATTTACTACATTACAAAAATAAAGCGAAAACAGGGGAAATAAAAAAAACTGTGATATATCTATAGAAGATAAAGAAATGAGATAAAATATTGGGGACGTAAGACAGAAATGATAGATAAAGAGATTACAGATTTAATATTTGAGTAAGTTCGTTAAAGATGGTTTGCTCGAATAGATCGACGATAGAACGGATATTTTTTTAAATCGCCATATATGATAAAACAAAGCCCCGGCCGAGTCTGTCTTTACGCAATTTGTTTAGTAACTGATAAAGTGATTTTGTCCCGGTTTGCTTTAGTGGATAGATTAATCCACGAAGAATTTTACGAAAACGACCCAACCTGTGATAATGAATGTCGACGATGTCAGAAAAAAGAATTCTGCTTAAATATTTTGAGATCCATGGATGCAATGAATGATTGCTTAAATATTTAAAGGTCAATGGATACAATGGATGACTGCTTAAATATTTAAAGTTTCATGGATACAATGAATGATTGCTTAAATATTAAGTGGTCCATGAATACAATAAATGAAACGTTGCTCTTCTCGAAAAGTTTTACAATGATGTTCTTGACGGCGGTATATATGTGTATATATTACATGAAATCCATAATAAACTTTTTACTTCTATAAAAGACATAATTTTTCAACTCGATTTTCTAGAGATTATTATACAAAATCCTCTTAATCTTTTGCAGATTAAATATTATAGGAATCTCTCTCCACTTATATATAGATCAGAGACATGTGACGATGAATGTCGACGATCTCAGAAAAAAGCATTCGTCGGAGAGATATCTTTGCGTGTGCTACTTAAATATTTTGAGGTCCATGGATACAATGAATGATTGATTAAATATTTAAAGGTTCGTGGATACAATGGATGATTACTTAAATATGTAGAGGTTCATGAATACAATAAATAAAACGTTGCTCTTCTCGAAAAGTTTTACAATGATATCCGCGACAGCGGTATATATGTATATGGTACTACATGAAATCTATAATAAACTTTTTACTTTTTTAAAAGGACATAATTTTTCAACTCGATTTTCTACAGATTTTTATACAAACTCATCTTAATCTTTTGCAGATTAAATATTGTAGGAATCTCCCTCCACTTATACAGATTAATTTTCTCTCATATACCGTGGTCTCCCAAGGATTAGTTTAAATCTTTGTTTTTAAGTAATCAGAATTATACGTTCAGGTTTTCACGTACAGACGCGTGAAAAATCTGCGCCTACAGGTGTGAAGTCGGCGTGGGTAGGTGGTAACGACATAAAGCAAGTAGTAGTTAAGAAACATGCATGAAGCACGGTTGCAACGTAGTTGGGCCAAATGAGGAACAATTACAAGTTAAAAGTACAGAGATGCGTTTACTTGTTGCGACAGAAAACGTGAGGAGTTCGTTAGGTTCGTTCAATGTCGTGTAAAAAAATCGTGGTAAAATCTACTATGATGCAAAGCGGTGTAAATAATACAACGTATCTAGGTATATACAACAGATTTCGTTACTAACATATCTAGGTGTATACAACATATTTCATGTTCTTATTTACATATATGTATAAATATTGAATATATTTGGCGTTAATTTTGTAGAAATTCATTATTCACAATTAAATGAAACTACGTGATGTAGTATTATTTCTACTTTCTTTAATTTCTTTACCACGAGCTAGGTTTCGTTGAAATAATACTACATCACGTAGTTTCATTTAATTGTGAATATATGTATAAATTTAAATACAAAAACTTGTTTTGTAAATAGACACGTTCATGAAGTCACTGTACTTAATTACTGAACGTATTGTAGAAAAAAATGGGTCATATTTTTTTTGGTCGAGTGAACTTGCGTCATGATACATAATTTCACATTTTTATAATGAAATTTCGATTTTGGTTTTTTATTGTTTTCAGGTCACCGAAAATACTGTAAAAAGACATATACAAATTCATATCATTGAACTACTTTAAGGAACAAACTATTATATTTTGTATATTGTTTTCAATACAAATTTCCTCTAAAAATCTTCATATTGTCCCTTTAAGAAACGAACAAGTAGGGTAACTTGCGAGAGAACAAAAGATTAAAAGAATTCAATATTCAGTATAATTTGCTAAATATTTAATTCCTTCTAAATAGTACTGAATATTGAGTTCTTTCTAAACAGGCTAACACGCGAATAAAAGAATAAGCAAAGAAACCGAATTTAAAAAAAAAAGCAAAGTATGATTGCAGCGATTTTGTGATTAGGTGGTCAGTGTGTCCGCAAGAAACAATTACATCGTTTGCAACGCCTAAGAGTAAACACATTACTTAATATCTGTTTTCAATAAGCTAAGTAAATTGAGTCAAGTTTGTCTGGTAAGTTTTCCCCGCGACTCAACGCGGGTCAATGACACCTTTATGTTTCTACGGTACATTGCGGTAATAAAAACTTAAAAAAAAAACAAAAAATGAAACCTTGTTTTGAGGATGTATATCGCACAAGGTTAAACGTGCAAAACATGATTCGTCGATTAGTTTATTGCTATTCGGTTTGTTTTTCTTTCATTCTCGTTATTCGATACTATCTGCTAAGCATAGCTGAGTTTTTTTTAAATCTTTAGAACTTTAGTTTGTAATAAAGAAATATATTTAGTAAAAATGCAATGGAAGTAATTTTTTTTTATTTTTCTAGGTATGTTCCTGAATGCTTGGTCAACAACTACTCTTTTGCTGGTGTGTATAAACTATATTCAAATTTATATTTTTGCATGGCGTTATGAAAAGATAGATGTATGTATGTATGTACAGGCGTAAAGCATTTAAATGGGTTTTGATCTTTTTTAGGATTTCGTAGTCAAACGTGGAACCCTTATAATTTCGACATGTCTGTGTATGTGTCTTTCAGTCTGTCACACCCTCATAGTTTTTACAGCTGAAAAACAGGCAAAAAATAGGTCTCCCTCCCTTTATTTCCAAAACTACACAACCTAAAATTATTAAAAGAAATATGGGTTTTTATTTATGTTTTCATATATTTCTATTATATGAAAACATAAATAAAAACCCATATTTCTTTTAATAATTTTAGGTTGTGTAGTTTTGGAAATAAAGGGAGGGAGACCTATTTTTTGCCTGTTTTTCAGTATGTCTCTGAAAATATGTAATCAAATTTATGAAAAAAAAACTACTTTTCAAACCCATATAACTAACTCTTTCAAACGATATACCACACTATACATGGAAAGAAAATTTTTTTAGGGAAGTCAGTGTGCCTCCTCAGAAATTTCCTAACAAATATTTCCAGGTTTTTTGCTGTGATATGTGCCGGTTATTATTAAATTTCTATCTCAAGGAGTTTCTGAGAAAAATGGCTGTGACGGATGGGCCGGATGGCCTTACGAAACTCTAAAAATCAAAATTCAAAATTTAAAAAAGGGGTTTCATTAATTTCCCTCCCGTTTTCCCTTTGAACTGTAGTACCCTATGTCTTTTTCAAACCGTAGGGATTGTAATTAACTCAAAATGTTTGATAAATCCTCACTCGTCAGAAGTGTTTGGGCTTACTATTGAATTAATATTATAAGACCTCTATCTTCCTCTTTCGTCGGTACTCACTCAAACACTTTCGCCCCTTGGTACTTCTGTTGTTTGTCCCCTCCACACACGACGTTGCAGGTGCGAGTAAGAAGGGGCACAGTACAGGATGAGGGTAATACGATCATTGCCCCTGGTAGTGAACGGGTCTGCGTGCGACGTATTCGTTGAGTTGGGTCATTCGCGTTGTTTACCTCGTGGTGCTTGTGACTTATTGGAGTTTACTCTGGCGAGAAAAAAATGGCGATAGAGACTCAGTTCTCCGTTTCTAATACCTAAAAAGAAAAATAATGAGATCATTAAGAAACTATATTTTTTTACTGGAAAGAATATTAGCTAAACTTTATTGTTTTGTCGGAAGAACTACTAAAATAAACTAACTTGTGTCGGAAGCTTTATGAACAAAAATAAAGCGACGTACTTCTTATCTAGAAATGCTAACGTTTTAGGTATAAAAGAATTAGATACGCAGAGGACTCTATAAAAAATTAGGGATTAAGAAATGGTTTTGATAAATTGTTTTTGTTTAAATAAAAACCATACCCAATGACATCGAATGAAAACGTTTTATTTCGGAAGCAAACCACGTGGCACTGCAAAATCGACATGTATTGAAAGTATTCATAATGTGACTGAAATTCCATCATACTGCGATGTCAAGGAGTTAAGCTGCTGAACAAAAACTTTTGATATCCAACTGGGATATGAATGAATTTTATCAGCAAAAGTTTTATATCTATATCTGGCTCTATAATTCATGACAAAAGTCTAACTCAATTTTAGATACAGAATTTTTTTGTAGAAATGCAAGGTTTACATCACGCAAATACGTTACATAGTATTAAATATGGTCAAACTAAATCATGTTTTTAAATGTTTATTAGTTTTTAGATTTATTTAATGAGTATGTGAATAATGTTAGGGTTAATAACCTTAAGAAGTAGCTTGGGGTAAGTGCGGTTAATTAGAGGTAAATAATATAGCTATGTAACTGGGTAAATAAAGATATTCCGCCGGTCGACCTGCCGTCGTACCGGATGGAACTAATCGCATTGTGGACTTGACCCTAGAGTACATTATCGAGTCTTCAATAATGCATGCGTCCAATCCAAGGTCTCGGCTTAGGGGTGGAAATGAAGTAATTTATTATTTATATTTATGACCGAGACGCGAAACGCAAAGGGTTTTGTATCCAATGCTTTTATTAAAAACTATGGAAAGTTTTCAGTGTTTTTATTAACGTAAAACTTGGAGAACTATTTAATATTTGTTACTGTGAGCTGTTTGGTGTTTTCGATGTGGACACATCTATTCGCTCGTTAAGTATGTGATAGCTGGTCAAACTTTCTTGTCTTACGCTATACGTACATATTACAATCGCTAATAACTACGAGACTAATAATTATGCGTTAGGAATAGTTGAATCACAACGGATGGGGCATGTCAGCCCGTGTTTGTTGCACAGCATTTATTTTGTCTGTGACGTCATCAGACTAGTGTGGTTGCGATGAATTTGCGAATTAACGTTGTGTAAATTTATAAATTAGTGTAACGTGAGAACACGTTTATCTTGGTTTTATTGGGAAAAGCTTGAAGAGCGCTACTAAGAGACAAAATGAAGCAATAAAAATCACCGGAATGTAAGTAAACATCGGCATTAGATGGAAAATTAGAAACAAAATTAAAAATGTCATCTCATGTGAATCATAGATATGTTCGGAATTATGGAAAACGCAATTCAGAGGAAACTCGCCTCAAAAGGAATCCGAGAAACCTAAATGTTCAGAGCTGACCAAATGCGAGAGATACGAAAGAAAATGAAATAACGACGCGAAGCGATTATGTAGCTGGCCCATAGGGCTATATGAAGCGTAAGTATGTTCAGAATTATAGAAAACGCAATTCAGAGGAAACTCGCCTCAAAAGGTATCCAAGAAACCTAAATGTCCAGGGCTGAGCAAATGCGAGAGATACGAAAGAAAATGAAATAACGACGCAAAGCGAATATGTAGTTGGCCCATCGGGCTATATGAAACGTCAATATGTTCGGTATTATTGAAAACGCAATTTAGAGGAAACTCGCCTTAAAAGGAATCCGAGAAACCTAAATTTCCAGGGCTGAGCAAATTCGAGAGATACGAAAGAAAATGAATTAACGACGCAAAGCGATTATGTAGCTGGCCCATCGGGCTATATGAAACGTAAATATGTTCGGTATTACAGAAAACTCAATTTAGAGGAAACTCGCCATAAAAGGAATCCTAGAAACCTAAATGTCCAGGGCTGAGCAAATGCGAGAGATACGAAAGAAAATGAAATAACGACGCAAAGCGAATATGTAGCTGGCCCATAGGGCTATATGAAACGTAAATATGTTCGGTATTATAAAAACGCAATTTAGAGGAAACTCGCCTTAAAAGGAATCCTAGAAACCTAAATGTCCAGGGCTGAGGAAATGCGAGAGATACGAAGGAAAATGAAATAACGACGCGAAGCGATTATGTAGTTGGCTCATCAGGCTATGTGAAGCGTAAATATGCTTGGAATTATAGAAAACGCAATTCAGAGGAAATTCGCCTCAAAAGGAATCCAAGAAACCTAAATATCCAGGGCTGAGCCAATCCGAGAGATACGAAAGAAAATGAAATAACGACACAAAGCGATTATGTAGCTGGCCCATCGGGCTATGTGAAGCGTAAATATGTTCGAAATTATAGAAAACGCAATTCAGAGGAAACTCGCCTCAAAAGGAATCCAAGAAGCCTAAATGTCCAAGGCTGAGCAAATGCAAGAGATACGAAAGAAAATGAAATAATGACGCAAAGCGATTATGTAGCTGGCCCATTGGTTATCTGAATCGTAAATATGCTCGAAATTATAGAATACGCAATTTAGAGGAAACTCGCCTCAAAAGGAATCCGAGAAACGTAAAAATTCCAGGGCCAAGTAAGCGCGACAGCGTCAAAAAAACATAAAGAACGACTCAAAGCGATTACGTAACTAGCCCATCAACATGCAGCGTCCAGCGATAGTCTAAACGTCCATGGATCATGTACAGGCGGCGATGGAAGGCAATACAAAAAATAGTTATAGAGATCGATGGCAACGTGACAGTGCCAGACTGTATGTATTGCGATCAGCAAATATCGTTATGTCGTCAACGTCGGGAATCAATGCGCGTACATCAATGGTGGGTGATACGATAGATGTTATAGAGCACGAAACCGTACATGCAAACGAGACTTGTTATGCTACAGCTCTGCTGGACTCCAATGAAAACGCACTGCAACCATATCTATTGGGCGCGGCAAACATATTTGTATGCAAAAGCAGTTTCCAGAGAGATTGGTATATTAATACGAAACACTTGTTATGATTTGATTCCTACGTTTTCATGAAAAATTTACGACGCGGACCCGAACTTCATCTTTCCGTGTTTTTTTATTATTCATATTTAGACTAGTTTTTATTTTATTTTGTTAATTGTTCCGCTAAGTCGAGCAAATAATTTACGTAAGGGCGGCTTTTTGAGAACGTCACATCTAAATATCGACGTCACATCTTATTAACTTTTCTCCCCGATGAAAATGACGGTGAATTCTTTTCTTATTTTCGAATACAGTTCGTTAATTTTTACTATTTCAACTGTACTAAACTAAAGATATATATTACATGAATTGTCATTATACCAGTGCGCAATCCCTCTTCAGGGAGCATTGCTTCTTTAACATATTTCCTTTACAAAGCCACACTCAATTTTCATGCGAATAAAAATTTCAGTGAAAACAAAATATGCTCCTAAAATCCTTTTCATGCTCTACAATGCTCGAAATTATGAAAAGCAAATACATTTCTACACATACGCGGTGTTAAAAATATTCATTGTTTAAGCTATTGTATACCAATTAGGGACAACCCTATTCATCCGTAGCGGCGATACGCGACGCTGGGTCGAAACTGTTGAAGACGACGCGTTCCTGCCGCGCGCCATTATTTATTCAGGGCATGCGAGGGCGCAGGACCTACTAAGTAATATCGGTATAATCATATGATCCCGCGCTAATCACAGCCCCCTTATCGCACTACCTGATTATGGAGATTGTGGAATGTGGAATATGTTAAAAGATTTCAGTGTTTGTGTTATTGTGGTATTGGAATCTGATATAATATCTTCAATTTAAAAAATTCTTCGTATCTCAATTGGTAAATGATGGAACTCTTGTGGGATTATTCGCTTATCCCTCTGTTTGCCATTCCGAGGTGCTTAACTAAATTGAAAAAAAGTGAGTGGCGAATAAGTTTTGAAACCATAAAATGTCCGGTCAACACGTGGATGAAGCAGTTCGAGAGGGACAAGAAAACTTCAAAGACGACTCTTGTTCGTGTTCCGCCTTTTGTCCTTGGAGATCAGCGAATAACGTTAGAATGATCTCTGAAGAACTAAATTTGAGTAAGGCGGTTGTTCACAAAATACTAGCAGAAAATTTGTAGATAAAGAAGTTGTGTGTAAAGATCGTTCCACAGTTTTTATAAAATTTGTCGGAACAAGAAACCTGATGTGTAGACTGCTGCGAGGATAGGATTGCTCTGAAGAAAGTATCGGCCTCCTTGGCAGATTCATCACAGGAGATGAGTCATGGTTGATGAGTTCGACGGTTAACTGAAATCTCCAAAGCAAAGAATGAAAGCAAACGAATGAGACGAGAACAAAGGAACTCGGAAATTGAGATCAATCGTCAAAACAATGTTTACGTTGAAGTTCTTAGCGTTCGCTACATCGCGCACTCCAGTGTAGACAGTGAGCAGGATTTTCTGTCAATGTGCATGTGTCCCGTGTCCGCCCAGATTTGGCACGAGAGGTACAGTGGATCCTTCATGTCCGACACCCCTTCCCAACGTCAAAATACGTGTATTAATAAGATGTATTTCTATGCCAAATTTAAAGTTTCTACGTCGCATGATTTCTGAGAAAGTCAACTGTGAATATAGAAAAACGTAAATATATTGCCTATTAAATCTTTCACAAGCGCATATTTCGAAAAAAATGTATATTTTGGAGAAACCACGTCTCTCCACAAAGCCGTTGCTTTCATGAACTTTTTGACGTAGAAACTTGGAATATGTTATGGCGATAAAATATACCAACGCTCTTGTAACTTAATAGTTACCACTCAAGAAAAATTCATATGGAACTTTCAGAGAGGAGGTTGGGTAAATAAAGTACTCAATATTTTTTGCCCTTTAACTATGTAAACTATGTGGGACATTAGTTGAAAGAGCGTCTTTTAAGAATGATACAACGATCTATTATAGAAATGTATGTAAAATATTGCTAAAATGTCCACAACATTTTTTTTTAAAAACCGTTTGACATTTAAACTTTAAATTTGGTATTATGATAAAGCATGTCGCTATAGCTCGCTTCCTACTAATTGTCTATATATATTCTAGAAAGCGACTAAAGTAAGGCAACCCCAATTAATTTGTTTCATTATAACGTTTGATTGTTAAGAAGCTTAGTAAGACAGCTGGTTAGACAGTGTTGTGCGGTTAGTGTATCAGCGATTCACCAGATGTATTCTGTGCGCCAGTGTAGTGTTTCAAATGCACCGAACTGTGTTACTCGTCTTTTTAGCTTTATCGATATTTTCTCTTTTATATAACCATGTAAAAATAAATGTATGAATGTATCGAAACTGCAAGTAGTTTCTGTCCAGGTACAACACCAGTTGTCATCTAGTTTTGTTATAATAGATATTTCATAATGACTTCCATAAATAAGAAAATAACTTGATCAGTATCGTCATGAATTATGCTAGTTATTTCTAGTAATTGCTATTTTTGCTACTGAAATGAAACATTCAAGCAATGTTCAACAGATTTAGATATAGTGTTGCTCCAGTGAAAAAGCTACATTTTTTTTTTATAATAAATGCTGTATTTATATTTATTGGGATTTAACGTTTTACGTTCAGAGCAGTTAGATGCAATTAGCTCTAACAGCCTGAAAATGTTACACATGTCTGGTAAAGATAACGAACAATACTGTATGATACGTTGCAAATAAATTTTGACTTTTGATCTTAGAAGTAATTATCCTTGTAATTGATATATGGTTAACGATAATTATTTCAGGTATTTTTAAAAGGTTTATTTATCCTTACGTTCCGTATGTTGTTGATTATTCAGATATGATATTGCGACCGATTTTCCAGCTACTTCTATTTACCGATTCTTATGAAACTTTGCTCAAGAATTTCCCTTTTTCTCCATGGCAATACATCATTATGATAATTTAAACTTTCGATCCTCAAATCTTGATTCTGCAGAGTTACCACCTGTTCAAACCGTGAGACTTAACGACTTGCTAGTTTTAAATTCTACCTGCCTAAACCGTAAAACTGGAGAATATGCTTGCTTCACATTATTATTTTGGGTCTTAAGTATAGACTTTGTTATTGAAATCCGAGGTTCAATGCATTTTTACTAATGCCGCAGTGGTACGGGCTAGCTAAATCATGAGCCTTGATAAATTGATGAAATAGTCCACAAGAATTGACTCCAGTCATTAAATAAATGTCATGAAATTAGGCTAAGTAAATAAAGCACACTAAAAAGTTGAAAGTAAAAAAAAGATAAAAAAAATTAATTAAAGGATTTTAATATTAAAGCGATTATGTGCTTAAAGCAAGAAAATAATTATTGATTACGAATCACTTGCCTGGAGCTTCTATGAGACGAACATATGATTGTGATGCGTTTATTCCTATGTTAGTTACATAAATCTTTACTTCTTATGTTATATTACTATATAGCATTTGACCACAATGCAAATATTAAGTCCAAGGAAACAATCTGAAGATACAAATTCTTACCAAACACTATCTTTTTATTATATGAGATACATAGATATCTTGTGAAAGAATGTCAAGGTTGAAACGTATCGTCCAGTGGAGAAGACACGTGGCAAATGATGATTGATTTTTCGCGCGTTCTTACTCTTAGTTCGAGATTAAGTCAAGTGTTCTATGGGTTTGTAGATAAATTAATGAGTTTTTTGTACACGTTTAATTTGACAGAAATCAAGGTAATGTCTTATGTCAATAAGTGCTGAGATTTCATGGTAGTCTCACAATGATATTTAAAAAGCAAGCGCATTTAATTTCTTGTGGGAATACTGTTCAGTGTGACCATGACTCATTAGTCTTAAAGACCTTGGTCTTAAATAAATTATTTTTTATGTATTAAACAGTAAAAATTATGAAACTTTAATTAAGAAGGAAACAGTGGCGTAATCTGTTCACCGCTTTTGCCTTGCTCTTAATTTTAGCTTGTTAGCGAAATCCTCGTGGCGTTTCTTAATTTTCACGATGAGAGAGTTGCTGTGGAGAATTAAAATTGTTGATAATTTTGAAATTGTTAATAAAATAGTAAGTTTTAAACTTACAAAATTGTATGCCTTTCACATAGCCTTGTGTATATTTATGAAGGTATTAGATTTTTTTTCAGTTTCTCTTCCATGAACAAGATCTCTTGCAGTTAATAAAACTTGTTTGAGGTAGTTACGCAGTATTTTGGAGCCGTAGCTCGATAATCGTTTATTGTTGTATGACATGTGTTTTGACCCGTTTCTGTGGTTCTAACTAGGGATACAAAAATATGTTTTTTTAATGTAATACGTTTATAAACAGTACAGGTTCGTTAGATAATAGAAATTAACGTGTCCGAGGTATTCAGTGTTACAGAAAAAAGTATTTTGTAACAACTTTGTTTGTTGTACTGTTACACTTAAATCTTATCAAATTTTGAGGGTCGCTTTACAACTTAATTGACAAGTGTTTTGCAACGCAGCGCAGGCTAACATAAGTTTTTTTGCACCAATGGTATTGATAAAATAGCGACAAGGAACAAATGCGCCCCATTCGCTAATCGCACGCTTGCCTGTCCGACGTGTTCTTATTGTAAAATTGGCAATAACACTTTAAAACAATGTAACCCATTGAATTGTATATTGGCAATAACACTTTGAAACACTGTAATCCGTTGAATTATATGTTGGCAATAACACTTTGAAACGCTGTAACAGTTACGACGAGTCGCGGGGGCGGTTAGACCTTATTTCTGTAACACTAATGTAACTACCACGTTAATTCTGCACCACTTCCATAGACATTAGTGTTGCATAATACTTTCAAACGATTACATTTATGTTCCTAGTTATAATCAATTGCGTAGTACTGAAAGTCTTATTACACGATGTCGTACATTATTTTGGTAGACTTAATTTTGACGTTAAGACTACGTTTATCCCGAGATTATATGTAGTCACGTCTAGACGTACAGAAAATAGATCGCATTTAGAGCGATGATATGTATGAAATTAACAATATTGTGACAATAAAAATATATCATTATATACATTGGGGAGTATAGTCAACAACGTAATAATTCTTTAATATAATTAGATAATATTATTAGATTTAATTAAATTTCATGTGACTTTATATGCTTATTCCTTTATAGAAGAAACAAATTAAGTTGTTAGAAACTTGTTAGATATTGTCATATTATTCACACTGTGTTCGTTTATGCTAATTCGAGTACCGTATAGGAAATGTATTTACCAAACTTGTTGCATGAAGCAAAAATTCTAAATGCTTTTTTTTAATCTTAGATCTAAAAAAGTTATTGTGGAAAACTGCATCGGTTTCAACGTCTTTCATATTCTTTAGACTCGGGTCAAAAAACGACAAGGCGATCGCCCGAGAGGATAGTTGCCAAGCACGAACACACTTTTCTTACAATGGTGCTCGGCTGGTCACGGCGAGTGTGCGAATGTGCCATAACAAAAAGAAAAAAAGATTTGTAGAAAATTAACGCCAACAGTTCCTAATAATGGTACAATTTTGAAAGTAGAACTTGGTAAATTGTTTTTTTACAAATGCAATAATGTTTGCGAATTTTTTTTTCCGCGCTTTTTATCGAGCTGGAAAGTATCATTAGGTAATTTAAGTATCGAGGGTAGTTCTTTTGTAATTAAATCGATATTATATTTACTATTTTCAGTCTTTACGTTCCGTTTGCGAAATATTAGGCTTCAAAGTTACATGCTATTGCCTATTTAATTTTTCAACAGTGGATTTAATACATCTAAGGAAATACTAGATATTAGAATTTTGACAGAACTTTTAATTAAAATAAATTTCGTTAATTGGTATCAATAACTTTAAGATATGTAGACAAATACGGATGCGTGTCTCGAAGCGCATTTGGCTGTTCTTTAGTTCTAATGATAACAACTATGCCAAATAGAAATACTTTTTAAATAGAGTTAGTGATAATATGGCACAGTACTCGTCTTTGAGTCATCATTTTTATAAGAAACTGATTTTTTTCCATTTATATTTTCAGCACTTCAGGCTCGACGCAGGAAAATTTTAGGGCAGCGTAGTCTCAATAAAAAAATACGGAACACATAAGATCACTTACGTCTCTCTCTGCCTGCCGCAGCCTTTTTTTTCAGATATCGTATGTCGTAGAAACTTGAAATTTTGGCATAGTAATAGCTAACGGTGGCGAGACAATTAAGTAATAAATTTGTTTTATAATTCTTTATATAGTGTTGGGTATCGTTTAAAAGAACTATTTATACCGATCTAAAAAAAAAATTTCTTAATTTTAAGTAGTATATCTTTAAAGAACCTCCACCTAATTTCTCTTTTCCCGAAACTAATGAACCAAAAATTAAATGATTGAAAATTGTTGAAAAAAATGAAGTTTTTAGAAGCCTACGTAAAAGTTGTGGAAAAACTATAATGATTAATACAGATGTAATAATCTTCGAGATATTTAAGATAATATATATGCCCCCCGTACTTAATGGTAAATAGGATAATTTCCTGACCTATGATAAATAATTTCACTTCAAACAAGGTACGGAACCCTCAGTGCTTGAGCCATGCTCACATTTGGTCGATTTTTTGTTTCTATATGAACTGCGCTACGTTTATACGCTACGCTACGTTTATACATGCGTGTGTTATGACGCATGTACTACACTCGCACGATGTACTTAAAAAAATCGAACTACATCGATATGACACGGCGGCTATTGTGTACCGTTATCGAAATAAGCTCTGCGATTGTAAAAATGTTACAGTTTCATTAACATAATACACTTACAACACTTTAATGGTGTATGATCTCTTTCATTACACGTTACAATGTGACACGACTGAGACTTTAAGTTTTGTTCGGCTTATTCCAAGAGTGACGTAACATTTTTTACGATATTATATTATGTGAATAGCGAGCGTGACAAACTTTCTAATTATGGACTGCAGTGAACCGATTATGAGCTGTTAATCGAAAGTAAGTGTAACCTGGAAGTGTGTGATAGTAGTCGTCTTTGAATTGACTTTAGATGTTGACTTAATAATATGTATTCACGCGCTACGCTTGACGAAACTTCTTTGTTGAATTAATGACGCTTTTTGTAAATGACTCTTTAAATAATATAGTCGGTGAGTATTTATCTTTTCAAAGAATTTTTAGTGTTATTTAGGTAGTCTATGTGACGCTAAAAATGTAGCATTCAAATAAGAGTATACCTGTTACATAATTGTCTTACATCACCGTTACGATACATAGGATCCTAAATAGAAAATAATACGTTTTCACGAGCTAAACTTGATCTAACTTCTACATTGATTTAATTATCACTTTAGAATAATGGAGTCTGTTAGTATTTATGTTTGCAAAGAATTTTTAGTGCAATATAGGTAGTCAATGTGATGCAAAAAATGTAGCGTTCAAATAATGATATTGTCTTTCATTACCATTATGGTACATAGGAACCTAAACAGAAAATAATACGTTTTCACGCGCTAAACATGACCAAACTTCTACATTGATTTAATGACTCTTTTTAAATACTCTTTGAATAATGGAATCTGATTGAATCTTTGAATAATGGAATCTCTATTTGCCAAAAAATGTTAGTGCTATATGGTAGTCAATGTGATACAAAAAATATAACTTTCAAGTAATGAGTATATCTATTACGAGATTGTCTTATATCACCGTTATGGTACATAGGATCTTAAACAGAAAATAATACATTTTAACGCGCTAAACTTGACCAGAGTTCTACATTAATTTAATGACTCTTCGGATATTGGAGTCTGTGAGTATTTATTATTGCAAAGACTGTTTAGTGCTTTATAGGTAGTCAGTGTGAGCGGATCCATATTGGCAAGTCGTCATAAAAATTCAGACGTTCTGTAAATTACATATAACACCTAACATATAACACCTAACATTGTCAAAAACCATGCATTGTATTTTTTTAGGGAAAGGGTATGGAGGAAGGGTGTGTTTGGCATGTATATATCTAAATAAATAAATAAATAAAACATTACGCTAAAATTTTAACGGCGATAACTGTATTTTCCTTTCGCGCTTAACGTTTTATTGAAAAACAAAATTAAAACACCAAATATTTTCTTTAATTATTCCTTCAAAATTAAATCAATAGTTCCCCGTTTTTTTACAAATTTAAATAGCCAGTTTCTTTTTAGATAATTATATCATTAATTTTTATATCCCGTTTGCAACAGTGTAAATAACTCTGATATTTTACCACTACAGAAGTTTTTAACTCTCACAGTTTATTTCTTCTTTGAAGTAATTTAACTCAGTTTAAAACTGACAAAATGAAATATGTTGATATACAAATGAAAATAGCGAATTGGCGCACGTGGGCGCGCCACGAGACGCTAATCGTTACGTCTAGTTGATAATGTCAGCGCCATTTTGTAGGCCAAACCAGAATAACCGTTAGGTTTACGTCATCGACGAAGAGAATAATATTTAAAAGATAGCCTTAATTAAATAGACCGTATTAGGAAACGTCGAAACATCGTGTCAAGTTAATACAAATCGATGCTAAGAACAAAACGACTTAAATGGATATTTGCCGTAAACCTCCACCCACGCTGCCAACCGGTACTATGGTGTGCACCGTTATTTAAATATTACGTATGACTTTGAGGATGTTTTTAAAAATTGTTTTGTTGTTATGTAATTATAGAAATTTTCCCCGTTCAATGTTTAATCAAACAACTATTAACGAACGTAATATACTAAAAAAAAACGATACTTATAGTTTTGTCATGTCTGTACTTCTCCGTAAATATAATTATTTTTGGATTTTTTTATTATGTATCGAATTACGTAACATTATATTGCGTAGGTCTTTAATTTTTTTTTAATTTCTAAATCTCGTTTGCGAAAAATTAAGTTTCAAAGCGACGCGCAATTAGTTCCCCGCTCGCCCTAATTTTTCAATGATGATTTATCGAACCTGAAAACGTTTTATGTACTAGTATGTACTGAAAAGTTCTATGTACATTTCATTAGAACTCTGAAATCAAAAGTATATTAACCAACAATTTCAAGAGTAATTTTATATAAAGTACCTAGTTTAATTATTTTTTTTACTCATCACTTATCAAATATGATTGTGCGTAATCGTAGTGAATGTCGGGTTTTAAATATTCACACAAAATAAATCAGTTCATTTAATAAGATATAGTTTTTAATCTACGTGAAATATGAATGTTTGAGAAGTTCGTTTCAATTTAAGACGAAAAAGCAAAAATTTTAATACCAATATAAGCCCATTTTTGGTCTGTTTAATATTTTGTATCAATTCCTCATGTTTAGGAAATACTGTATCATTTTCATAAATATAATTAAGTTAAATTCCACAGCGTTATAATTGGCAAAGTTTAGTTAAAACCAAGGTCTCATTTGTTCATTTCAAGAATCGGAATAGTCAAAATAGATTGAGGAAAATTATATAATTATTAAAAGTTTGATCCTTTTCATCCTGCTTTAAGACTTAAACGTTGGATCAATTTCTTTTTAATAACTTAGTTTCTTCAATGTTTAGGATGGCATGTAGCAATAAAATACAAGTAATTTATACTTTAGGCCAGTAATATTTTGGGCATTTGGCTGATTTTTTGGATAAAGTACTTAGTTTAATTATTTGTACTACTCATATTTGCTTAAGTATTATGTTTGTACGTAATCGTAGTGTTTGTCGTGTAAATACAGGTTATTTCGAATTCAGACTAAGAATATTTTGGGCATTTGGCCGATTTCTTGGATAAAGTACTTAGTTTAATTATTTCTATTACTCATAACTTGATTTTAAAAATTATGATTGTGCGTAATCGTAGTGAATGTCAGGTAAATACAAATTATTTATAATTTAGACTAGTAATGTTTTGGGCATTTGGTTGATTTTTTGAATAAAGAACTTACTTTAATTATTTGTATTACTTGTTTGTTTAAT